>JAESUZ010002753.1:1792500-2392500 GCA_017311185.1 Proteles cristata cristata | reverse complement strand
CCTTTGGTTACTGGCTTCCTGTGGTATATCCATACCATGGAATATTAACCATAAAAAGGAATGAAGTATTCATACATGCTACAACAGATGCACCTTGAAATCCTGATTCTGTTTCATTTCAAAGATTTGAAATCTCTTTCCCTAAAACGTACTCCTTGACATCCTCAAAATTTATTGGCCCCCCCAAATCTTACTTACCTATATTTTAATCCTTAATTAGCCAGTCTGTACCCAATGGATTGAAACTCTTTTGACAACTGTACAATCTTACACAAGTTTATGTGAACACGCTATTTCATCCACTTGTTTTTTCCTCACAAAGACTCACTGGTTTAAAAAAAAAAATCAATATAGTGTTTCTCAATACTAACTTAACAAATAAAATGACCTAGAGATATCTTAAAAATTTAACACGTAGGCCCCAGCTAGGGTCAATTACATCACAATCTCAGAAAGGAGGCTTGGGCTCTGAGACATCAGTATTGTTTTAAAATTTCCCAGTCAATCCACAGTCAGAATATGCCTAATTTAGACACAAAAACGACTTAGTTATATCATACTACAATATGCTGTATGTACAAATTAATAGTACTCTACTAATTAGGTCATGATTTATAGCATTTATTTCTCTGTCATTACTTATTAAATACTGTAAAATAAAACAGCACTTCTTTTAAGATAGCAAATATACCATATGCAGAACTGTATAAAACACATCAGTTTTTCTGAACACTTTTAACTTTTTGACCTTAAAGCAGAAATCTGTAGCAAATATTCCAACCATTCTGTTGCTCCTCAATATAGACCCCTTGCCTATATATATTACCTATTAATATTAGTTGTATCTTTTTTTGTACACCCATTAAAGTTTATATACTTCCTTGGGTGCAAGAAGTAGGTCAAACTGTATTCTTGAAAAGCCCATGATGCCATTAGCCAGTGTTTTCTTTGTGGGTTTTTTTCCTTGAATATTTTATTTTATTTATTTTTTATTTTTAAGTAAGTTCTATGCCCAACATGAGGCTTGAATTCACAACCCTGAGATCAAGAGTTGCATGTTGTACTGCCTAAACCAGCCAGGCACCCCACAGTTGTTATCTGTGGAATGGTAAAGTTTCTGTCAAGTATGGTAATGAACACAGACTGCATTGAAAAGATTTTTCCCTAGTTCTTCCATAGTGAGAAAGGGACAAGAAGAGAAAGTAAAACTGTAAAAGTCTCTTGAGTGTTTCTGACAGGTTTTACCCAACTGATAGCTTTTTGCCAAGACTATCTTCAGTTTTATAAACTGACATGTATCTTTCCATTATGAAATTTGAATACCTCATTCCAAGATATATCTTCACAGTTAAAGTCAAATCTCTTAACATAAATTATCTCCGATAAACACAGTTCAAGATTATAAGTGAGGTAAAAAGAGTGATAAAATGATATTTTATCCTTATAATAATGGAGACCCCCTAAGTTAAGTATTGGTTAAATACTCAGAGGCCAACGGCAAGAAGGGAGAATAACATAAATGTACTCAATCTTCTTAATAAATTTAATTAAGAAAGACTGAATAGCACAAAAAGGATATTTTTAATAGTAGTATCTAAAAGATTCAATCTTTAAAATGAATGCTGCTTATGACCACACATTAAAATTCTCTTGTAATAAAAAGACATATTTATGACCATAGAGGAGATGTTTCCTTCCACCTTAGGAAAAAATAAAATTACCCTCTAATGACGTTCAGTATAATCTTTAGACCTGGGGCATATTCTGTCCAAAAAAATAGTTCTCTATGATTCAAATGATAAATATTCACAGAAGCTTAATCTTACTTGGTACTAGATATATGGAGTGCCCCTAGGCAGGAATATTTTAATGTTGGAGTCTCTCTCCATCTTTCTTCATTTGCTTTAGCATTTGTTTAAACACTTACATGAAGTTAATTTACACAGAATTTATCAACTTTAGGAAAATAAAAACTGAATCTATTTTGTCCCCCTGTCCTTGAAATGTCCTTTATGAAGCTTTCCAAATTCATTTCTGATTAAAGGCAGATATTCATGTTTACACCTGCTCTGGACTTTCTCTTTTATTTCCATCCTTAGTGTGCTTTCATATATTTTTGACCTCAACAGCTACATAGGGGAATAAAAGAATGATCCAAAATTTAACGTTTCTCCTTTTTCCTAACCTATATACCTTTCCAAATAGCTAATGTTACAGACCTCAGTCACATTATGCATCCCAAGTGATGCAGAGCTGGGCTCTAAACAGGTGGACACATCTGTTCCAGTCCATCAGACTTGACTTACACTGACTGCGTTCTGTAATCATTATGGTTTTTATCCCAAATTACAGTGTCAATCTGTTCAGAATTAATATGTATTACTCCATCGCTTGTTACAAAATTTTCAGTTTATTTATTGGACCAAATCCTGCCCTAATCACTTAGGCACAATTCCCACTGAAAACCTAAAAGAGAAAATGTGTATCCAGAGGTTATGTTTTCATTGCATGTCAAAAGATATTTTTGCATAAGTGGATGTTATTGCAATTCCCAATGAATGCTCTTTCTGTGTCAATAGTGAAAACTCTTTAAAATTTTAGTGTGCTGGTTTGGATCATTTTTAATCAATTCTTCCAACACATGTTATATCCCAGTGTGGATGTTCACATAATGAAGAGAGGGTTGACAAGTTATTTTCTTCACTTAGAATGCAGCTTATATTTTTAATACTTGGGAAATGATAGTTTTAATTCCCTATTCCCATTGTGTTGGGTAATATTTGAAGACTAAGGGTTCTTGAAGCCATGGCTCTGTTTTATTATAACATGATGCGTCATTACACGGTGATATTAAATCTCTTTTCTGTTCTATTCTCCCTGAAGCTAACTAAATACATGGATTTTTATTGAGGAGGAAAAAAGCTACTGATTCATAATTATATAAAGGTTAATCTGGCCAGCACTGTCCAAACAACTTTTCCACCAGCTGGTGATTTTATTCTGTTTTTGTTTTTTTTTCCCCTCTCCTGTTCAGTAATGGAGAAAGGTGAGGCTCAGAAGGTGATGAAAATTAAAACCAAAATCTTAAAAATTAAATGGGTCAGAAATCTGATGGAAGAAAAAGATTAAATAATACACTAAAATATTAGTGTAGGTCTTAAATTTCCAAAGCCATGGAACACAAAAAAGAACAATAGCAACAACTTGTGGGTACAATTAAAAAGAAAAGCAAACACCTATGCTCTACTCTTCATCTCCAAGGTTAGGTTGAGCAGGTAGAGATGGTTGTATTGCCAGGTTTCTAATCAGCACCTCCACTTGCCTGCTGTACCATAGGAAATGGCAACAGTGCGATGGCAATACAAATCCTATTAACCTGATGCATCACACATGAGGAAGCCATAACCTAAGTTGCAACAAGATCAGAAAAGGATGACCCGAATTCAGCTAAAAAAAAAAAAAGGAAAGAAAGAAGAAAAGGAGGGAGGGAGGGAGGGAGGGAGGGAGGAAGGAAGGAAGGAAGGAAGGAAGGAAGGAAGGAAGGAAGGAAGCCCTCATCTCTGTGTCTTTGACTTCTTAGTAAGGCAATACAAAGGGAAAATTATCCCCAGGTGTTACCTATTGAATGCCAGCCCCTGCCCAATAACCTGCCTCAGAGCCTATCATGGTAACTATGCAAGGCCTGCCCAAATTATTTGAACAAATAGCTTTGCAATTATTAGACATGTTGTGAGAAAGAATGAACAGCTTGACCAGCAAAATTTCAATATATCTTACCCCTCAGGCAAGACTAAAACTTAAAAAATAAAACTCCAGAGACACTGACATTCTTCTCATCATATAACACATACCGGTAGAGAATAAAAAGGAAGGAGAAAAGGACATGAATATTTGAAAAGGCCTTTTGAATCTTGCAGGCATAAAGTAGAAGTATATATCATTCTCACAGACCCAGAGTCCATGCAGATACACATTGAAAGACATGCTTTGTACCATCATCTTCTGCTGATATGTCAGAGGAAAAGCATTCATTCTCACCTTTTCAGGGTGTCTGTCATTAGGTACATTAATATGGATGAACCACCACAAAATCAAAAGGCAGCGAGAGAGGTGAGCTTAAAGGGATAAAGGCTTTAAACTGCATTTAAGCTGGGCTTCAATTGAACACTAAACTTTGGGTTTCTATAATTACTTTACCTTCTCTACATACCCAGGAAGCAAAAAAAAAAAAAAAAAAAAAACTAATTAGATATGCTTTCAAGTCCATTGTCAGCATTTCACTAAACATTCCTCAAGTTCTTCTATAAATGAAGGCATTGACTGATGCCGACATGAGTTGAACAAGATTTCTTTTTTTCTGTCAAAACATCCCTTATTTTGATGTATCACACTTGAAAATAGAACACAAAAGTATTTGCTTTTCCAATTCATTCAATAACAAAAAATCATGTTAACTCAAAATCAATGGAGAAGCAACCCAAATACATTTTATTAACATAAAAACACTTATCCAAAGGTCAAAGATAAGCACAGATACTTCTTTAACACCAAATATTCAAAATCAAATTTCAGTTCATTCATATCCAATTTCTGTATACAGTTCAACACTTAAGTCATAACTGAACTAAGTTATTCTATATATAATACTTGGGAAATAATTTAGTCATTAAAACACTAACATTTTCTTTAATATCTAGGCAATGAATCTGATACATATTTTAAAAGCAAAGGAAATGTGAGAGAATAATATAATGTTATTGAGAGGGCAATGGAGCCTAACTTGATATTTTATCCTAAATTTTCCTTACATATCAACCAAGTTACTTTTGCAATTTTTAAGGTCACATTATTTTATCAAAACATAAAAGAGGAACTTCAAATTTACTAAAAAGTAGATAAAATCAAAAATAATAAATTTATGTTTGTTTATTCTTGCTAATTTCTGAATATATGGACTAGATTGTCAAATGGATAGATTGAATTTCATAGTTAATATAATGTCCCAGTATTTATTTTGAAGTTTCTGTCTAAAAAGAAATGAGGTTATTTTAAAGTCTTATCTCAATAACTAATTTTAAGAACAATTATGGCAATACCCAGAAATGTCTAGTAAATTATAGTATTTATATACTTGTATCTGACACACTGCAAGTTGAACAGATATGATGTTAAATCCCTCTCTCTCTTTCCTGGATTAGAGGTTTTAGAGTCTTTTCTGAATCAAATGCAAAATTTTAAGTCAGATAGTTTTAGACCCTCTTTCTTTTCAATTTGTTATGAAGATAATTCATTATTAACTCAATGCAGAGACTCCCTTTACCATGTGTACAAATACTGAATTATTATTACCTTAAACAGTTGACAATCTTATTGGTCAATTATACCTTAATAAAATTGGGGGAAAACTAATTTATTAAGAGTGGCTTCTGCAAACCTTGAGAGACTCTTGAATGCTGAGAACAAACTGAGGACTGATGGGAGTTGGGGGTATGGAAGGGGGTGATGGGCATGGAGGAGGGCACTTGTGGGGATGAGCACTGAGTGTTGTATGGAAACCAACTTGACAATAAATTATTTAAAATTAAAAAAAGAAAAAAGATAAAGCCTATCTACACTATAGAAATTGTTAAAATGAAAAAAAAAACTTAAACTTGTGACTGACAGATGAGAACACTCATTTGAAAAATGACTGTTAAAAAAAAATTAAAGTGGGCGTGTCTTGCTTTTACCCTCACTCATCCACTGCCTAACCTCAATAGAGCAATACATCAATCCCTTTCAGACCAAAGTCATATCACAATATACCTCACTCAGAACCGTGGAATGATGCTCAAAACACCCCTCTCTCTCAGAGTAAAAGCCGTATCTCTTACCATGATGGCCTACTGTGCCCTATGTCGTTCCCCCCAACCCACGTTCATCTCCAACACCCTTCTCCCCTGACTGGCTACAGACGGCCTGGCCATTTTGCTGTTTCTTAAACATGTGCCTAGAATGACTCCAACCTTGGACCATCACACTGCCTGTCTCTACCTGAAATGCTCCTCTGTCAGTTACTGCTACAGTTAATTCCCTTACACTCTTTAAGGCTATGCTTTTAAGTATCGCCTTTCGATTAGAATGGCCTTTATAAAATTAAATTTCATTCTCCTTACCACAAAGCTTCTGTTTTCCTGCTTCACCATTTTTGATAGTATTCATCACCTTCTAATGTATTATAAATTTACATATTTGCTACTGTTTATTGTCTGCCTCTCTACACTGCACTCTAACACCATAAACCAGTTAGTTAACATACAGTGCAATACTAGTCTCAGATGTAGAATTTAGTGATTCATCACTTATATAGAAGACCCAGCGCTCATCACAAGTGCCCTTCTTAATACCCATTACCCATTAACGTATTCCCCGGCCCACCTCCCCTCCAGTAATCCCGTTTGTTCTCTGTAGTTAAGAGTCTGTTTCATGGTTTACCTTCCCTTTTTTCCTCTCACATTAATTTGTTTTTTTTTCCCTTAAATTCCACATGAGTGAAATCATATGGTATTTGTCTTTTATGACTTACTTATTTCTCTTAGCATAATACACTCTAGTTCCATCCACAATGAAATTGGCAAGATTTCATTTTTTTTATATTTGAGTAATATTCCAGTGTGTGTGTGTGTATCTTCTTTATCCATTCATTAGTGGATGTACATTTGGGCTCTTTCCATAATGTGACTATTGTTGGTAATTCTGCTATAAACATTAGGGTTCATTTGTCCCTTCAAATCAGTACTTCTCAGTTCTTTGAGTAAATACCTCATAATGTGATTACTGAATGGTAAGGTGTTCTACTTTCAAATTTTTGAGGATCCTCCACTGTTTTCCAGAGTGGCCATACCAGTTTGCATTCCCACCAGCAGTGCAAGAGGGTGCTTCTTCCTCCACATCCTTGCCAACATCTGTTGTTTCCTGTCTTGTTAAATTTAGTTATTCTCACAAGTTTGAGGTAGTACCTCATTGTGGTTTTGATTTGTATTTCCTTGATGATGAGTGATGTTGAATATCTTTTCATGTGTCTATTAGCTATCTGAATATCTTCTTTGGAAAAATGCCTATTTATGTCTTCTGCCCATTTTTTAATTGGGTTATTTGTTTTTTGGGTGTTGAGTTCGATAAGTTCTTTATAGATTTTGGATACTAACCCTTTATCAGATCTGTCTTTCTTTTTGGATCTTATGAGGCATTGAAGGCCTTATGGTCAAGTTTCTGCAGGTATTGGCAAAAGCTAGAGATTCATTTGAAAATTTTTCCATTTATAAAGAAATTCATTAAAACTAATGATCTGAATTACAAATGTTTCACCATAAGTAATGAAGAATTATTGTAAATTGGTAAAATTCTTACTTAATCTTTAGTCTTCATCTTATTACTGTATAATATATGAAGAGCAGCAACTGCTTTGAAAATCAGTTTAGCATCTCTGTTCTTTTCAATGTCTGAAAAGATGTCTCATAGTAGTTTTAATTTATAATTCCCTGGGGCGCCTGAGTGGCTCAGTTGTTTGAGTGTCTGACTTCGGCTCAGGTCATGATCTCATGATTTTTAGTTCGAGCCCCACGTCCAGCTGCATTGATGCCTGAAGCCTGTTTCCGAATTTGTGTCTCCCTTTCTCTGTCCCTCCTCATGATCTGTCTCTGTCTCAAAAATAAACATTTAAATTTTTTTTTAATTTTTATTTATTTCTAGGAGAGAGAGAGACAGCGTGAGCAAGGGAGGGTCAGAGAGAGAGGGAGTCACAGACTGAAACAGGCTCCAGGCTCTGAGCTCGCAGTCAGCACAGAGCCGGACGCGGGGCCCAAACCCACGAACCGCGAGATCATGACCTAAGCGAAAGTCGGACGCTTAACCGACTAAGCCACCCAGGCGCCCCTAAAAAAATTTTTTTTTAAATGTGTACTTCCCTGAAGATGAGTGATACTGAGCATCTTTTCATATGTCTGATAGGCGTATGGATATCTTCTTTGGAAAAAATGTCTGTTCATGACTTCTGTCCGTTCTGTTCTGGATCACTCATTTTGATACTGTTAAGCTTTAAAAGTTTATAAAACTTTTATAAGTTCCTAAATTTATAAAACTTTTGTTTCCCTTGCCTCAGAAAACAATCTAATAAGTTGCTATGGCCAATGTCAAACTACTTTGTTATGCCCGAATCGGGAGTCCCCAGAGACCCCAAGGAAACGGCACCGATGCAAGTACAAAAGGGTCTTTATTACAAGCTCGAGCAGGGGCTCACCCGTCTCCCCGGCGCAGCAGCAGCAAAGTGGAGCCCCGAACAGTGGCGAGCAGGGTTTTTATGGGGTAAGGGCGGGGGTGTTACCGTGCACACGTTGTACTTTTGCATCATTAAATAAGCACCAATCATAATTGTACAATACCCATAGTAACAGTTTTGACCATTCAGTATCTGCGAGGTTTCCATTACTTTTGGTGGGACCCAACCATGACCTTTGAGAATCTTTTGAAAATGACCAATTATGAGGTGGGCTCAGAGGATCTAAGTGGGGCTTATGCAAGCGGTGAATGATTAGCTATTTTGTACAAAGTAACCACCTGCAGTTCCCAGCGCTGACTCTTCTCCAAGACTACAGGAATGTTACACATTTCTTTTGATTGGCAGATCTGAGGGCGGTCCAAGGGAGGCTTCAGCTGAGGCTTCTCCTAGAACTGGGACTACATGCAGCCTGAGATTGTTTCTAATGGAGAACTTAATTTCAGGCTCCTCAGCTTCTAGGCAGTAATTTGTGTCTTTTATTTTTCCACTCACCTGTCTCAGGCCTATAGTAATCACTCAATTGATATTTGTTTCAACTTTTGCATTAAAATTGTTTTACTAAAGCAGTTTATACTAAGTAATGTAAACCGTTAACTTTTTAAATAATGCTTTTAATTGGGAATAATTGTAGTTCATTATTATAGATAGTAAAAAAGTTCTCATATATACTTAACCCAGCTTTCTTTAATGGTAATATTTTACATAACCACAGTACATCAGTCAAAGCTAAGAAATTAATAGTGGTTCAATGCTACTAAACTATGTAGACTTTATTCAGATTTCACCAGTTTTTTTCCCACTAATCTGTCTTCTCTTCCAAGATCTAATCCAGAATACCATATCATATCAAATTGTCTCCTTCAGTCTGTGACAGTTTCTCCATCTTTCCTTATCTTTTATAACCTCCATATTTTTTAAGAGAACTGTCCAGTCTGTGCACTGATGATCTAGTTGAGTGTGTCTGAGGTTGTCTCATGATTAGACTGAGCTTTTTGATTTGGGGAAAGAAGAGCACAGAGGGGAGGTACCCTTCCTGATGCATCTATCAACATGATTCATCATCAGTGATGTTACCTTTGATCACTTGGTTAAGATGATGTCTGTCAAGTTTCTATATTGTACAGTTCCTATTCTTCCCTTTGCATATTCTATGCTGTGTAAGCCACTTATTAGGTCCAGCCCATGTCAAAGGGAAGGAAATTAAGTTCCACTTTCAGATACAGGCATTCCTACCTATGTTATTTAGAATGCTTCTCTAAGGAACATGGATTTTCTCTTTAATTGTTTATTTATTTATTTACTTATTTGTGAACTCAGGGATATCTTTTATATTCTTTGGGTTATAATAGAATACAATCAACATTTATTTTATTTCTTATTATATCATTCCAGCTTTGGCCTTTGGAGAGGCCTTCAAATTTTGCCTCTGTACTTTAAAATATTAACAAAACACTTTCACATTCCCCACAGTGTTTCTGAAAATTTCTGTGAGCTTAAATTATGATAGCCACCTTTTAGTCAGCCTTCCCCTAGAAGTCTCACACAAAGGATTACGTTTAGTAGGTCTCTCCTTCAGCTTCAGTTAGAAGAAGCTGCAGAACACAGAGAAGAATCCAGGATGAAATGTTACACTCTTGGTCTCAAAACAAAATCCCCTCAGCCACAGCCATGTGGACATTTTTTCCCCCCAAGACTGCTCCTCTCCTGATGTTGTCCAATCTCCTGTGGCCTCTCTATTCCTCAAGAGTATTCTCACATAGGTCTTCCTCTTGTAAACCTCGCAATCCTGAAATATCCACTTTGTTTTTTAGGCAGCCAATTTAGCTTTGTCATTGTTTGCAGTGACCTTACAGATAATTCCCCAGGACCTTATCTTCTGCAGCAAACACAAGCCATCAAGGTATTTTGCTACAGAATTCAATCTTCTTTCTTAAAGGCAGAATATATTGTGGTCACTTGGCATTTGAAATAATTTTTCTTTACTTTTTACATTTTGAAATATTGAAAGGAAAAAAAATGAAAATGTTTAAGGAGATTCCAGCAAGAAGCTATAGACCTGAGACTTCCTAAAATTATTTTTTAAAAATAACACTGTAGTGTTTTATTAGTGCAGTGCTAAAAGGATCGCAGAAGAGAGTAGGAAAATGCCTTGGAAATTAGTTGTCAGAGTAATTTTTTTGAATATAAAAAAAGATTGCCATTATTTTAATACATCTATGACCTTTTGCTAATTTTCTGTTCCTAGCACTGGAGCAAAATAGCATGGAGAAGGGAACTTGCATATACCTCCGAGAGGCCTAAATCCTTGCAAATGACATTTTCTATTTAATTCAATAGACTGTTCCCATAAGATGGACCGAAAGCTCAGCCTGGTGGAAATACGCAATGGAAGAGACTTGGGGAAAAGTGCAGACTGGGCAAATTTCAAAGACTGATGAAATCATTCTTGGAGTGGATTATAAAAGTAAAGATCTATGGCAAGCCAAACTGGCAAAAGGAAAATAGGTCTGGGAGAGATGCCAAGCAGAGTGAGTATTAAGGTGAAGATAGGGTCAACTCACAAATAAGGAAAATACAGTCTGGAACTTAAAGACTTGATGTTTTCAATGTATTTGGCAAGATTGCAGGAGGTGCAGTTGAAGTTCGATTTCCTCTATGAAATATTTTGGCTACACTGCAGAAGAAGCATCCATAATCAAATAAAATTATTTAGCAGAACTATGGAATCCAACAGCATCTGGCAAGTAGTACCTGAAGCAGCCTATCCAACTTCCCACCAAAATGTCTATGAAGATTCAAAAAATTACAAAAACTCATATCCAGTTTAACAAGTAAGATGAGAAACAGTCTAATGACAGAATATGGAAGAAATCTTCACTAAGCCTCAAGTAGATTATTTGGGTTAAAAGAATCTATTTTCTATTTGACTAACCAGTACTGACAACCTGTGAAAAAGGAGACCATGAGTTCATACCCCTTCAAAGGACATCACATAACTCAAATCTAGACCACAATGCCATATATGTGACATTTAAATTTTGGTAGATTGGAGAAAAGAATGAGAACAGAAAGAAGAGCTTGGGAAATTTTATGGAGACTTACTGACACGATGATAGATAACAATAAGGAAACCAACAAACCTAATGACAAAAGTATTAAAATATAGAAAAAGCACAACTCCAAGAAGAACATAGAAAACTCAAGAAGGAGCTTAAAAATGACCTAGAATGACCTAGAATTTAAAAATGGGTACATTAATAAAAGTAGAGACAGGAGTCAGGATAATTACACAGAATGATGAACATACAGAGAGAGGTATGCACACAGATGCACTGGTTAAGTAAATAGGTTGCTCTCTCAGGAAAGAAGAGTTTAAAAATATATTTTGGGACCTGAAAAATACTGGAGTTAAAGTTAAAATGACTTTGAGTGTCTTAATAACAGTTTTTAAAAAATGAATTGCCTATGACATAAATGATCCTCAAGAGAGGTAAGAATACAAATTAAGACTGTATTTTTTTTTTTAAGTTTACCTTTTGAGAGAGAGAGCAAGTTGGGGAGGGACACAGAGAGAGAGAGAATTTCAAGCAGCCTCTGCACTGTCAATGTAGAGCCCATTATGGGGCTTGAACTCACAAACTGCAAGATTATGACCTGAGCCAAAATCAATAGTCAGATGCTTAACTGGCTAAGCCACCCCCCTCCCCCAAGACTTTTCTTGCTAACCAGGAACAAGGTAGTGAATAAAAGGATAAAAGAAATATATGTCAAAAGAATTAATGGAGTCAAATGTGAATCTGAGATTTGTCTAAGTGGCAACAAGGGTGAAATTTAAAAAATTAGAAATGAGAGATTTGGGTTGGAAAAATGAATTCTACATATTACTGTTTAACTTTATATCCTTAAAATATAAACCTGAAATGTAGAACAAGTATATCCTTAAAATATAAACCTGAAATGTAGAACAAGTCTAGGAAGAATGGATTCAAGATGTAGACTTGGAAGTCACCTACACAGAGGTGATAATAGATGCTGTAAGATGGGAAAGTATAAAGAGATTCAAAACAGAAGCGCTTTGGCTAAGGTTCAAAGACAACAGCCAGCAAGAACAGAAAGAATGAATCCAGAAGAAAGGATGGGCGCCTGGCTGGCTCAGTGGTAGAGCCTGTGACTCTTCATCACAGTGTTGTGAGTTTGAGGCTTGTGCTGGGTGTAGAGATTATTTGTTTGCTGATTTGTTTTGAGTGTAGAGATTACTTTAAAAATATATTTAAAAAAGAAAAATTCTGACAATTCTGTCAGTTGTACTGCCGCATGTTTCCAAGCCTGGAAAAAATAGAAATGAGCATATGGCAATCAGAAAATCAAACAGAAATAAAATTGCTAATTTTGTCTAAAATGTCTAGTTAACAGTTGTCTGTTTTTCTTGACCTGATCTTTAGAGATTCTCAGTAATTCTCACACTCGAGACATGTGTTTTGTTTGGTTTATGTCTAAGGACATGAAATATGGATGACTATAAGCCAAGGACTTTAAACAGCATACAATTGTTTTTCTTGCCACAAATTAAAATAAAACTAAGCAGCAATTATTAAATTCCTTTCTTTAATTAAAGATTCTACTTTTGTGAATACCCTAAGTACATTGTGAATTCATTCAAAAATCTTCAAACACACAGCTCACCTATTTATTTATTTATTTTTGTTTATTTTTTTTAAATTTTTTTAAATATTTTTTATTTCTAGGAGAGAGAGAGAGAGAGAGCGTGAGCAGGGGAGGGTGAGAGAGAGAGGGAGTCACAGAGGGAAACAGGCTCCAGGCTCTGAGCTGGCAGTCAGCACAGAGCCCGACGCGGGCTCGAACCCATGAACCGCGAGATCATGACCTAAGCGAAAGTCAGACGCTCAACCGACTAAGCCACCCAGGTGCCCCTGTTTATTTATTTTTGAGAGAGACAGAGTGAGCAAGGGAGGGGCATAGAGAGAGGAGACACAGAGTCTGAAGCAGGATTCAGACACTGAGCTGTCAGCATAGAGCCCGATGTGGGGTTCAAACGCAAACCATGAGATCATGACCTGAGCCAAAGTCAGACACCTAACGACTGAGCCACCCAGGTGCCCCATCAGCTCACCAATTTTATACTAATCCCTGGTCACCACATGAATACACTGAAATTCACCTATTCTTTGCCTACTGGCCTACCCTGTTCCTTTCCTCTTCTTTCTCCTCCTTCACACCCGCTTTCTTCTCACCCACCACCTTTCCTGTACCAGTCCAAGTCTCACTCCTCAGGTGAGAGTAATTGTCAGCAACATTTACCATCAGTTCAATTTATTCCTTTGACTATTTGATTACAATCCTTTGGGTCAATTAAATGCAATCATTAAAAGATGCATTTAGAATTAACTCCACGTGACAAGAACAACTTGTTACAGAAACAAGTTGCTATGAGGAGTTCAGTCTACTGCAGTATGTCCCATTTTTCTGGAACACTTTCAATTATCAGATAGATATGGTTTATGCAAGTAGCACAAGTGACAGATAAGCTAGGTAAATCAGGATACCATCTGAAGGACTGCAGTTGAACCAACTTCAAACTACAAAAACGAATGACTAAGTTTTGTTTCCTAAATGTTGTGGACATTGAGGGAAACCTTTCAATTTGAATCCACTCATTTTACACCATATGCCAACAGTTTGCAGTTTTGGAGACAAACATAGTTCTTTGAAATTGCATTAACAAAAATAATTTTCTGGCCTTGCTAATTATTTCTAAAGTTCTTATTTTGTGTTGAATGCAAATAAAGGATAATATGGCAATTGGTACATTCAATTCTCATAAAAGCGATAATACAAAATATTCTTTTGCTGTTCGGTGGCCATTTTAAAACAAATAAGCAGGTCAGAGAAATGTTAAAGGTCCTATCAATATCTCAAATAAGTTATTTTTTTCCATTGCTAAAGAAAAGTCCATCTGAGGAATTAAGCTTCTGATTTGCTCTTCATCCATACTGAATTGTATCACCTATCACCTATATGTAACTAATACTTTTTTGCAAAATAAAAATTTTAATAATTTCCAGTTATTTATTACTATTTTACATAAACTAATGGCATAATTATTTTATCTGAAATTTTTAATCCTATTTTTACTACTAAATGTTTATCCAGTCGATAATGCATATATTGTCGTTATAATTGGTGTGGTTTGTAATTATGCATATCCAGATTAAACAAGACACATGGCAGGGCTGGTAATAGCATCATATTAAGAATATAAATGTATTAAAAATCTACTTAAAAGTATAATTATGAAAAGGGAATGAGAGCTATTTTAAACTCTTTTCTAGGTACAAATAATCACATTTACCAAAGGGTATTACAGAAATCACATAAGCAAAAGATATTACAAAGTATTATTTAGAGAAACAATTGGAACTCAGACTTCTTAATAGCTACTTGCTACTGCTGGCCAAATACAAAATGAGTGTAATCTACCATGATTAATTGCTTGTGTTTTTTTTCCCACTCTGTATAATTGAGAAACAGTGTAATCAATGATATAAATGTAACTCTAATGTATCTTTCATACACAGCCTTAATGGCTTTTATTCTCTTCAACTTTCCTATACATAAGAGCAAACTATTTGCAAAAGATTGGTTTCTATTATTGCTCTTATCCCAGGTGACTTGTAAGTGAATTTTTTTTTATCACATCAAGCATAGAAATGTATTTTAAGATAAAAACATACTTTATTTTGATATTCTTAGTGATTAATGTGGGCAATGGGCTTTAAAACATAACGTGCTATACAAATGTAAGAACTTATTATACCTTAATAAAAGCATTAAGTTAAATAAATGATCTAACTTCCTGTACTTCATGCAGTTTCTCAACTGCTACAGCTAAAGATTGGCTAGGGAGTTGACTTCTGCCCCACTGACATTCCTTCTCCACACTATCCTTCAACACACTCCTAGGAGCCCACCAGGAGCGCTGCTCAGGAGTCTCTGACATCCATTGAATGACCCTTTCCTCACCTCCAGTCTTCTCTTACAACTTCCATTAAAAGAGGTCAAACGCTGACTCCCCAGCTGTTAGTAGCTCCCACCTGAAAGTCACCCAATTTTCATTTACAATTTGTTAGTCATTTGTGATGTATTTTTCAACACTGCTCTTTTTTCAGCTTCCAATTCTTTCAGTGCCTTTTCTGTACGTGCTCAGAGAACTCTCTCTGATTGGAAAAGGTAAGGTGATAGTGAGGAAAGTTTAATTTACTTCCACTTTTAGCCTCTAAGATTTCTTCTCTTTCTGGCTGAGAGGTGATGAAACAACATTCCCAGCAACTGTAAAGCTCCCCTTTCCATGATTAATAAATTCAGCATCATCCCAGAATACCTGTTTAATATTAAAGAGCTGATAGCAATCTGTGCTCTCAGGGAGGATCTCTCAAGTAAATATTCTTTATTTTCCAAAATAAACCTGCATGATTTTATCTATTAATATGTCAATATGCCGTAAATACAGAAGATGACACATAAAGAATTATTTCAAAATATTTGTGTTTTCTTATTCCAGGGCAAGCAGGAAAAGCTATAAGAGCATTCAAATAGTGATCGGTATATATGTTATTATTGCAACCAATATTTCTACTGATCTAAGATTCATTACTGAAGCACCTAGCTTAAAGTGTTTACAAAATGAAAGAGCCACCTCTCTGCGTAAAAATAATCTCTGTAGTTATGCCAGCAAAGATAAAATTGATGATGACTCTCAATTGTAAGGCTCCAAAGCCTGCACTTGCAGTCAATTGCACTTTGCAACCAATGATCTCCAAGTGCTTTGCCAACAAGGGTTATTGAAAGTGTTTCACACAAGAGCAAATACAAGTGACTTATCAAAATCATAGAGCAAATTTCAAACCAGCTCATGAACTAAACTCTGTCTCTGTCTGTCTCTCTCTATCTCTGTCTCTGTTTTTTATATTTATGTCTACGTATGTATTTTAATGGTCACATCATGATGACCACTCCATTTTTTCTTCAATTAAGGCCTATTTATATTAGCAAATATTATAAAATTATAGCACGTGGCTATTTATCCATTGTAAAGACTATGTGTGTATATATACACACACACATATACATTACTCATTTTTTTACTTGCCATTTCATTAAAATGCCTATGATTCTGTTTCAGAAATATGGATAGTAAAACTCAGGAACAAGATACAGTGAACTCTCAAATGTCTGGATGGATGGGAAAAGAAAAAGTTTGTCTAAACCTACCAATGTTTTAAGTATTGATTTTTCCTACATTTCAATACATTTTAGTGTTTGGATGTCAAAGTATTTGCTTTCTGGAAATTAGCCAAAATGGATTTTAAGAGCACAGCGTAAAGAATAGCAGTGTCCTGGCTGGCATCTCCGTCCTCTCCACTTGCAGTTTTTGTCTCCTGTATGCTGGCCACAAGTGGAATCATCTCAGGCAGGGATTAAGGCACTGGTCCCCTTTCTTTCTAAGTTTGTACTTTTCCTGGCTGGTAACCTTTCCTGTAAAGGAAATGGCTTTTATGTGTTTTGGGAAGCAAGTCAATCTTTAATTCAAATCCTCTGGGTTAATAAGTGTATTAGAAGTAAGGATCATTGTCCCAGATCTACCACAGTATATGTCCTATTGCACTATTAATACTAATATTTATTTCTGTATCTATGTGAGAAGAAATCACATTTATTCCTTGTTGTGATCCTCAGTGACCTGTGTTGTGCTAGTGTAAGGTGCCACTTGGGAGAATTTGAAAATGGATAAAAGAATAAGTAGAATAATTAATAATCAAGATTTACATCTGTTCATGTCTATTTTGGGTCTATTTTCCCCAATAACACCTCCAAGGATGACAAACAGAAAAGCACTTTTTGAAGCCATCTCTGATGCCTACTCCACATGTTTGAAGAAGCAGCTTAATATACTACAAATATGACATTCTTTCTGTAACAAAATGCAAACCAAAAGCAAACCCTAAAGCCAGTGTAGATGTTTAACGAAGTGCAATGTCTGAGGGGAAATTCCTTACATTTATCTATAGAGAGATCTAGTATATATTTGGTTCATGACTTCATTTCATTATGATACCAGCAAATGCATGTCTTGCTTTTCTTTTTTTCTTTCTTTCTTCTTTTTTTTAATCCTACAATTGAGCGAACTCTTCCTTCTAACCTTCTACAGGGCGACCAGTCCACAGACGACTCCCGACTCACATTTCGTAATACAAATCCAGGAACCCAGTGGCCACAGAAAAGCCTTCATTGTTATTAGTTTCAGGACCTCTGGGATATTAATTCATCATGCACCCTCTCATCACTCCATCCATTATGCTTGTCTATATAGCTCGCGTGGAGCAAAGACGGAGGCAAACTCCCACTAAAGCAATAGCGTGAGATTACCAACACAATTACTTTCAATGCGGGTAGGGAATTTTCTATACCAGCAGAAATGACTACAGTCTGCTTTAGAAATATCCTTGTTGCTGTGGCCTTTTAAAGCTGCTACATAAGTGAGATTAGTAATATTAATGTATTCTTTAGCGAGGAGATATTGTGTGTGGAAAATTAAATAGGACCATCCATTTCAGAATTGAAATGCTAAGCTAAAACCTTCTTTTGCAGCCTCATCCTTTTGCCAGAGTGTGGTACATGTGTCAGTATTATAGGAAAGCATCCTGGCTCTTTTCCTTTGTTTGGATCCGGTTTTACAAACAACCGTAGTATCCATTTCCTCGGCTTACAAAATCTGTGAACAAGCAAGGCAGAGAGAATCAGCCATTTTATCCTTCCTTCAAAATGCATGGAAATATCAGCTGCCTTTTCCATGCTTTCATATACAACATCAATGCACTGATATAAAGCAAATTAGTGTACCTAGTTAACCAATTAACAGAGGGGGTTTCTTCACGTTCCCTCCCATAAGTTAACTTGCAAAATTCACTTGTAAAATTCAGAAATTACCAACTAGTCTTTGAATGAGCTAGAAATGTAATTTTGTCTCTCACAAATACAGAGGCTTTGTGCTAACAAAGATTTTTCTCTCAACACTGCTTTTCACCCCTTAAAATGAATGGTAATAAGCAGAGGCTGAAGAACGAGCAACTCACTTTTTGTTTGAGACAGAAACCGAGCGCCATCTGCTGGTTGAAGGCCTCCATGACAGTTTGGGCAGGGTGTAATTCAGAGAGATGATTTTAAGGGTTCTCCGGTCTTTTTTAAGAGTAAAAACCAGTCTTGACTTAAGCGAGAAAACCAATGAGCACTAACTTCATTATTGAGTAAGATAATACCCTAAAGGGAGTAATCCCCACAAAAGCACATTTCTACATCACTGAATGTTTTCTTATCCTGCTCAGCTGTTTGGAAGTTGCATTGTTCAACTACAGTTCTCTGCGTTTCCATTGAAGAGTAGGCAGTAGGGGTAAAGAAGGACGAACAGAACATTTACCGGATCCTCTCCCTATGTAAGTGAATATTAATAACCCTCCCTCGAGAAACCGTTTTTCACAAATTCTTTAATCTATGTAACTACTCACATAATCAAAATATTAGAATGTCACTACTTTTTACAGAAAAAAAATTCAGAATGCTGTCTTACTGGCACTATTACATCTTGTGTTTGTTTGTTTTGGCTGTTTTATCCTGTTGTCTGTATAGTCAACTATCAATTCTTGATTGAGAGTCCTGCTACAGTTTTGTTCACTGAATTTGCATTTTCATTGTATTTCATACCATAGAATTCTGCTCCTCATCTTTAGCAAAACAGCCATACAAATACATAAACAAAGCACTTTATCCCACATTCCTCACATAGAAGCATGGTTAAAACAAACTGTGTAAAATGAGATTTATTTGTTCGCTCATTCCTCATGTTAGCCTAAAAGGAGGGAAAAGGGGTCCTAAATACATCAATATATTAAGGAAGAGAAATTAGGAAGATAAATGAATTTTAAGTAAGTGTTTTAAAATAAAAGTTATAATTTTTTTTCAGCTGCTTTTTCAAAGGAAATTTCTACAGATGGGGGTGGGAGCAAGGAAGCCATAGAAAGCTTTATACGTCAACAAGAAAAATCCCTCTTGCAATGGCTTTACTTTGCTATCATTTTAGAGTCCAAACCTGTCATAATAAATGCAACCATAAATCCTCGGCCAGTGACTGAACCTATCAGCTTCACAAGGAAGCATTTCCAAACTATAAATATTGGTTGATTGAAAGCCAAGGTCAGGTCTTCATGAGGATTTATAGAGCTATTTAAGGAAGCTGTCTAAGACTTAATCCCAATGAACAAGAACAATTTCCACAAATGTGAACCTTTCATGGAAATATTTGAATACATAGAAAAGCACATAATAGAGTTTTTGAGCTCTGTTATCTCCATTTTGTGGACAAAAGGCTGCCGGGAGGAAGATAAAGAGCAAACTTAAAACACCGGAAGTGAAGATGGAGAAAATAGGACAGCACCACTGGTCAAGGAGAGACCCAGAGTCTATTTCTGAGAAGTCATACTGTGAGGGTCCACTCACCCCTGCCCTCTTCAGTCATGAATTCCTTCTCACATCGGGTCAGCCTTCACTTCCTCATCAGAGTCTTGACTGACCTCCCTGACTAGGTCATATTGC
This sequence comes from Proteles cristata cristata, assembly GCA_017311185.1. Taxonomy (NCBI): domain Eukaryota; kingdom Metazoa; phylum Chordata; class Mammalia; order Carnivora; family Hyaenidae; genus Proteles; species Proteles cristata. Next base: position 2,372,519 of record JAESUZ010002753.1, on the reverse strand, counting down.
CCTATTATATGCTCCACAGCACATGTAACTCAACTCCAGAGCCCTTATCATAAATGCAGTTTTATATGATTAATTTCTGACTTTCGGATCAAACAAGAGGCTTCATAAAGTTAGAATTCTACCCTGAATGGCAACATTGTGTCTAGGATGTTTTTCTAAAAAAAGAATCTCAAAAGATAGGTGCCTAATAAGTGAATTAATGAACAAGTGAGGGGAAAAGTAAAGAATTTGTTTGACAGTAATATCAAGTTTATATCATATTTGGATTCTTGTCTTTTTGTGTTATATGCTAAGTTCTTGCTCCCAAACTACAAATGAAACATTTAACAATGACAAATGGAATTGAGCCAAATTCTCAGGAATGTAAGATGCCCATCTGAAATTAATTAAGTTCTTCAGGAAGCCTTGTAAACAATCTTAGGTCATTAAGTTAGTAGCATCCTCATGTTTCCACACATCATATGGTGTTCCTTTTCAATCTTTCCCCAACTGTAGCATGTCAAGTGACTGACTTCATTTTTTTCTTTTGCTTGCTAATATTATTCAAGATAATAAAATTTCTGTTTCAGGTTAAATGGTTGCTAACCTCAACTCAATGCTCTGAACAGATGAGTGACAATGATATTTGCAGAAAATACTGCTTTCACAGTCCTAAGTATGAGGGTATGATAGTGGTAAACAATTAAGATTCAGACAGCATTTTTTTTAAAGCTGAAAGAAAAGGGAATTAAATAGGAGGAAAAATGTTTATCACATGAAAATTATTGCAGGAAACATTTTCCAAGATATTTTTGTCTGTGTGGGCTCCTGTACATTGGCGAGATGTAAAATAGAGTTATTCCTTTAGGAACCAATCAAAAACTGTATGAAAGCCATGGGGCTTAAACAAGGGTCAGCAAACTTTTTCTGTAAAACTCCAGATAGTAAAAAATGTTACATTTTGTGAGCCATACAATCTCCATTGCAACAACTTAACTCTGCTTTTCTAGCGTGCAAACAGCCATAGACAATACATATACAAACAGGTGTAGCTGTATTCCAACAAACATTTTTTTACAAAAACAGGCAGTCAATGGATTTGGTCCACAGGCTAAAAGATCTAAAGAAATGAGGCTCTTTCCACTTAGACTCTCCACAAATGAGAAAAAATAGGTATTAACCTGATACCAAAAAAAACCCTGCTCTATCAGTCATACGGTGATTCACATTTGAACAAATGGGGGCAGAATGGGATACTTTTTAACAATGTCCTAATATGTTTTCCACCTCTTATCTTCTATCTTATCTTTTCTGACTCAACATTCTATACCAGCCTCCAAAGATTTTCCAAAATAATTCCTACTTTCCCCTACTGAAAATACTTTACTTATATCCAATTCAGTTCTTTAGTTTGCTTCATATGCTTTTTTCACCAATCTAATATGTCTGCCTTCTTTCTCTTTCAACTGATCCTCATCAGCATTTGACAACTAACGATGTTACCTCAACTGGGCCCTCAGTGCTTCCCAGGCTTATTTATCAGACTTTACTCATTCTCTGGTTTATAGCATATGACTTTGGGGCTGCTCAACACACTGTGACAATAAATAATACTAAAATAAACCCACAAATGTGCAACCCTAGCTTTTCTGTGTCTGTTTTTCTGGAGACTGGTAGTTGAGAGCTCCACATTGGAAAAAACTCAATTGGCTCAAGAGAATTACTTTTAAGGCAAATAGCTGGCAAGATGCTCTATGAGATTATAGTCACACATCAAGGAGACCAAGTGACAATTTCATGGATCTTGGAAGTGTCAGGTGAAAATGTGTCAGTGTCTATTCTGTGGTGTCACCAGGCCTTAGGATTCTAGAAAGACCACAGAACAGAGACAAGAAATGGTTCCTTCTGGAAAGTCTTTAGAAAGTAGCTGTTTTGGAAAAGTGTTCAGGGAACTTATTAAGTTTAATTTGTAAAGAATAGGAGTTCTGTGAAAAGATAAATATGGCTTTCATTAACTCAAAAGAGTTGTTTGAGGACCCCAGTATAATCTACTCCTCACATTTAAAAGGCCAACAATAAAGAACCAGTTGTTGTTTTTTTTAAATTTTTTTAATGTTTTATTTATTTCTAGGAGAGAGAGAGAGACAGCGTGAGCAGGGGAGGGTCAGAGAGAGAGGGAGTCACAGACTGAAACAGGCTCCAGGCTCTGAGCTGGCAGTCAGCACAGAGCCCGACGCGGGGCTCGAACCCACGAACCGCGAGATCATGACCTGAGCGGAAGTCGGACGCTTAACCGACTAAGCCACCCGGGTGCCCCAAGAACCAGTTTTAAGACTAAGAAAAGTTTTATGTATCTCAAGATGGGTCTTCCAAAGCCTATTTTAAAGAAGACTTGATCAGAAAATCTTTTCAGAAAAGATTTAATTTGTATCAAATTAATATCTACTAATTTTGGCTTAATTTCTACTACTAAAAAGCTTCATTTCTAATGGTTTATTTCTACTAATTTAAATTTTATTGATAATTGTAATATGTGCCTCCCCCACAATTTTGAGATTATCTTGATATTTAACTATGTGTTCCCAGTTTATTCAACACATAAAACAAACCTATTATAAGGGTGCCTGGTGGCTCAGTTGGTTAAGCGTACAACTTCAGCTCAGGTCATGATCTCACGGTTTGTGAGTTTGAGCCCCACGTCACGCTCTGTGCTGACAGCTAGCTCAGAGCCTGGAGCCTGTCTTCAGATTCCGTATCTCCCTCTCTCTCTCTCTGACCCTCCCCTACTCATGCTGACTCTCTCTCTCTCAGAAATAAATTTAAAAAGTTAAAAATTTTTAAAAAACAAAGCTATTATAACAATGATCGAACTCTTCTTCAAAACATTTAGTTCAAAGCTCAATAGGTAGGAAGAAACCAAACCCCCGAGTTATAATTGGGTTTATTAATAAAGGCTTGGTTTTTCCATAATAGTTATACATTAGTCAGCTATCTCTATGATGATAATGCATAACAACTTTAAAATCTCCACTGGAGATTTTAAGCAACCATGTATAGCCAGCTCATGTATCTCAGGTTTTCTGGGCAACTCTGCTCCTTGAAGCCCAGTTCAGGTCTGCTCCAAGTGTCTTCAAAGTATTGCTCTGATGGTGCAGGACAGGGCATGAAATAATGAACAAGGACACACAATGCTTCTTCAAGTCCACTCAGCACAAGCACACTGAAGTTTCCCCATATCTCATTGGACAAAGTAAGTCACATGGGCAAACTTAAAGTTAATGGGGTAAGGAAATATGCCCCACCCACAAGGAAACCTCAGCAAAGCTGTGGAATGATTATAGACAAAAGATCCCATCTACCAGAGGATGCACATAAAATCTATCAAAATAGATTTTATGTAAGGCCATGATGTGAATACTCAATATTTATGAAAGGTTTTTGTGGAAAAAGAATATTTAAAAAGTGCCAGGAAGGCATCAACATGACAAATTGCCATGAAAGCCAAAGAATTGTGTATTTGATAATGACAACTCCCAGGAGCACAAAAAGACAGTTGTTGCAGCATGTAATGCCTTCAGCCTGAACTATTGTATAGAAAAAAGAGAAGAAATGTAATTTCCATTTTACTGGGGAACTTCATGACAGATTTGTTTTTTTTAAAAAAAAGGAAGAAAGTAATAAAAATGGTTTCAAGATGTATAAGCTAATGACTAGTTAAGAGAGCCATTTGGGCATATAAAGATATGTCAAGTTCAATTTGGAACCCATGGAATTTGAGGTGTCAGATCATTTACTTTGATATTTTTTTTTCTTAATTTCTAGGAGAGAGAGAGAGAGAGAGAAAGAGAGACAGCGTGAGCAGGGGAGGGTCAGAGAGAGAGGGAGACACAGACTCTGAAATAGGCTCCAGGCTCTGAGCTGGCAGTCAGCACAGAGCCCGATGCGGGGCTCAAACCCACTAACCATGAGATCATGACCCAAGCGAAAGTCGGACACTTAACCGACTAAGCCACCCAGGTGCCCCTACTTGGATATTTTCTGAAAATATTTGGAAAGAACATGGATTTGAAGTATGGGCCAGGGATGAAGATGTAAAGGTAGGAATCAGGAATCTGAAGTGCTAATTAAAACTGTGGGCATAGATGATGCCATTAAAGAAGCAAAAGGAGAGAAGAGAAAAAACCCAGACAGAGGTTTCACTGACATCCACCCTTGGAAATGGAAGCAAAGAAATGTAACACAAATGAAAAACAGAAGAATTTGTCTGTTACAGAATGAATGCCCCAATTCATATGTTATATCCATACCCTGCAATGTGCTGGCGTGAGGAAGTGGGGCTTTTGAGAGTAATTAGGATTAGGTAAGGCTGTAAAAGTGCAGTGCTCAAGAACGGGATTAGTGCTTTTACAGGAATCGTGAGAAAGCTTGTGTCCCTCTTACCCTGTATGCACCATGTGAGGATACACAGATGGATGTATCAGCAACCCAGAAGAGGTCTCACCAGAACTTAACCACAGCCTCCAGAACTATGAGGACTCTATTTCTGCTCTTTATAAACCACACAGTCAATAGTGTTTTGTTACAGCAGCCCCAACTAAGACATCACTCAAATGAGTGTGTCCTAAAACCAGTGTCTCATGAGACACAAGAGAAACAGACTCAAGTTCCAGCTGTGGCATCAGGCACACCTGTGTGTTGAATCCTAATACCGCTGAGTCCTGGGACACTGAAGAAGGAACTTCACTGAGCTTCCTCCTCCACATAAAATGGACCACAGCATCCATTTTACATTGAAATTTACCATGTTTCCTTTTCATTAAACAATGGTTTTACAAATGTATTCATTTGTAAACAAACAAAAAGCAGAAGCAGACCCATAAATATAGAGAACACAATGATGGTTGCCAGAGGGAAGGGGAAATGGGCAAAATGTAGGAAGGGGAGTGAGAGATACAAGCTTCCAGACATAGAATGAGTAAGTCATGGGAATAAATGCACAGTGTAGAGAATACAGTACTGTAATGATACTGTAATAGTGTTGTATGGTGACAGATGGTAGCTATATTTGCGAGTAAAGTATAGTGTATAGAGATGTTAAATCACTTATGTTGTACACCTGAAACTAATGTAACATTGGGTGTCAACTACTCTCAAATAGTTTTTTAAACCTAGTGGTTTTAGGAGGGCCTGGGTGGCTGAGTCGGTTAAGTATCTATCTGACTTCGGCTCACTCAGGTCATGATCTCACTGTTTGTGGGTTCGAGCCCCTCTCTCTCTGACCCTCCCCTGCTCACGCTGTCTGTCTGTCTGTCTCTCTCTCTCTTTCTCAGAAATAAATAAAAACATTAAAAAAGAAAAACACCTTAAACCTAGTGGTGGTTTTAGATTCTTAAGTTGAAAAAAAAAACAGGTAAGACAGCGTCCCAACTGTTCCTTCCCCCCAAAAGTACTCAGTATAGAAAACAGTGAACCACCAGTAAAATAGTTAACAAGTGTCCCAGTACCTTGTATTCATGGGACATGCTCCCCTTCTCATTTTCTCTCCTTAATTTTGGCTTATCCTTTAGATATCCATGGAATTGAAAGCCTTCCCTAACCCTCACATCTGAATTATACAACCTACTATTTTATTTCAAAGTACCCCCATTCGGAGCGCCTGGGTGGCTTAGTTGGTTAAGTGTCCGACTTTCGCTTAGGTCATGATCTCGTGGTTCGTGGGTTCGAGCCCCGCGTCAGGCTCTGTGCTGACTGCCAGCTTGGAGCCTGGAGCCTATTTCGGAGTCTGTATCTCCCTCTCTCTCTGACCCTCCCCTGCTCATGCTGTCTCTCTCTCTCTCTCCTAGAAATAAATAAAAATATTTAAAAAAACAACAACACAAAGTACCCCCATTCTTCTTCTTCACAACACCTGTCTTCATTTATTTATTGTATGTTTCTATCATGTCTGTCTTCCCTACTAGTCAGTCAAGAATAAAATTCACACCATTTGTGACACTACCTTCTTGTCAAGATAGGACCATGTTTATGACAATGCTATCAGATGCAAATCTTCTCAACTTCCCACTTTATTCTATTATTTATTTTCACTTTCTTCCCTCTTAAAGTAATATTTTTTCTTTTAATTAAGTTTGATTCTTCACATTCCTCACATGTGCCCTTTATGTTATCTCAGGCTTCATAATCTCTCTTCTTCTCCCTCTCTCTCATTTTCAACCTCTCTTCTTCTGGGTCCTTACACAGAGAATAAAAACAAGCCAAGTCTTTCTCATCTTAAAATAATTTCACCTCCTTTCTTCTGTGCAGGTATGTGTGTTTCTTTTGGTTAACTGCAGAGAACCTCTCTTCTTGAGAGCACTCCAGGATTCCCGAACCCTATTGTTAATTACTGATTACCCATCATTCCCCGGTCCAATCCAGAGACAGTCCAGAACAATTTAATGGAATTGTTTTGGTAACAATCACCAATAATTTTTATTAAAATAGAAATATAAAACTTTCATTTGGCTTTCTTAACCTTACAATGACATTTGATATTCAAGTACACTATCCTTAAAACTCTGTTTCACTTGGCTTCTGTGATGTCCTCCTGCATGTCGGACAGTTCCTGTTCATATCCTTTTCCTGATTCATCTAGATCTACATACATATTCTTTAATACTGCTAAATACCAGAGCTCTGCTTCTTCTTACTTTCAAAGGTTCTTTCTGAACTATACAGTGGTGTCCAAAACCCAAAGATGTGCCATAGGTGTTTTCAAACAAGGAATGACGTTGGAGCTGCTGTCCAGAAATTGCACATAATTCTACAACCTGTTATATCTATATGTTCTTAACAGTTATCAAGCACATGTCATACAATTATCATGCCCATATTCATAATTCTTAACTTTATTACTATACTCCAGATATAAATTATAGACCCATATTTTCAAGGTCTGTTACATATATATACACACCATAGTTTCCTCAAAAATATATGTCCAAACTCAAAATTTTACTAAAATTTTTCTTTCTCCTGTATGCTCTAGCTCAGTAAATGGACACCACTACCCCAGGAGGCAACATAAAAATCTGGGAGTCAGTCTAAACTCCTACTTCTTTATCTCTATACTTTTAAACAGTCACAAATCTAGTTGGATAAACTTCCTTAATATGTCTTATACTGACTATGCTGGCCATGGGCTATTTTTGCTTTCCCACCCAAAATGTAAGAATCATCATCTTAGATACCAAGAAAGCCATGGGTCAAAAGTAGTAAACATTGGGGCACCTGGGTGGCTCGGTCGGTTAAGCGTCCAACTTCAGCTCAGATCATGATCTCATGGTATGTGGGTTCGAGCCCCATGCTGGACTCTGTGCTGACAGCTCAGAGCCTAGAGCCTGCTTCTGATTCTGTGTCTCCCTCTTTCTCTGACCCACCCCTACTCACGCTGTCTCTTTCTCAAAAAAATAAACATTAAAATAACTATTTAAAATGTTTTAAAAAATAAAAAAAAGTATTAAACATATTGTAACCAGCACCACTGAGTTTGGCAGCAAAGGAGTCAACAAGAGAAAATCTTCAATTGATCAATGGAATAAGAATCTAGATCATAATGAATGCAATAGGCAAAAACCAGACTTCTGGGACTCATGTGTCATCATAACAAGAGGAATTTGGTAGCCCCTGAAGTTACATAAAATGAAGAAACTTGAATATTTCTGTAATTTTGTATATGAGAAGTCAATATTAGTGCCTAATCCCTGTTTTAGATTTTTAAAGATCTAATTCCAGGTACATTTTTCCAGTTAGACTTGTATATACATAACTCTGCAAATACTTATTCAGATTTAAAATGCTATGATAACTGTGGCAAAATATAAACTGCAAAGCTTAAGCTAATGTTCCCTCTGAGACTTCACTAGAGTTTACTGATAAGTGAATTTGGTCATTGCTATTATTGTCCTAGTACTTACTATGTTCCAGGCACATTGCTACAAAGGTTGATTATTCTGCTTAATCCCTATAGAACCTTGTCAGCTATTGTTTTATTACTATTATTGTCTCATGAAGATGAGGAAACTGAGAAAGCTAGACCTTTCAGCAACATAGAGTCAACGTCAAGTCCTAACTTTTCACAGCCTCTGAAAGACTGCTTACTTCTATTTTGAGATTTTAGTTTATCTTTTTCATTTTATATTGGCATTTCCATTTTAATATAATAAAGCACCATTAATCTTAAACTATTTATAGTTACTATTTTGATTAAAACAGACTAATCTTTATCTTCTTAATTGTCTCCTTTATCTCTTCCTCACTGTTAAAATTAGTCAAATTTTACTACATACCTTATCATGCTACTCATATTTTTGGTATCCACTACTCAAACTGCATAAAATACAGCCTCCAAATAAGCAGATACACTTCTTTCTCTCTTTTTTTAAATTTTTTAAAATGTTCTTTTACTTATTTTTGAGAGAGAGATACAGACCGCGTGAGCAGGGGAGGGTCAGAGAGAGAGGGAGTCACAGAATCTGAAGACAGGCTCCAGGCTCTGAGCTAGCTGTCAGCACAGAGCCTGACGGAAGGCTTGAACCCATGAACCGTGAGACCATGACCTGAGCCAAAGTCGGATGCTTAACTGACTGAGCCACCCAGGTGCCCCCACATTTTTTTTCTCAGTATACTATAATGAAGATCCAGGGACAACCTCTGAAGATACTAATATTTGTATATTTTTAAATTACTGATTAAATAATAGCTCTAATAATATCAGAAATATAGATTGAGATTAATTAGACAAGTAAGTAGGTAGATAGAAAAACAAAAATATTCTAAAAACATGGTGGTATTAATTCATTTGAATAAATTAGGATAATTCTATTATATAAAACTTTACTCATCCTTACTTCAGATGTAATGGATGCTAGGTCCCCACAGATCTTTAAACTATGAAAATATTAGATTTGATATTCTCTCAGTTTAAAAAAAAGGCATAATTCCACATGAATCTCATTTCATAATCACCTTCTTATTCATTTGCAGAATCACCCACATTTCCAAATAGCACTGGGCCCCCACCCTCATATTACTCTTCCCTATTAACAAAGTTATCAGCTCCTCCACACTTAAACTGGTTTTCTTCTGGAAGAACCAGGACTCCTGGAGGAAAATCAACATAACCAGAGTAGCACAGAGTGAAACATAATTTCTCTTGCAGGTGTCAGAGAGATTTGGGGCGCTTGCCTAGCTGGAGCTGAGTTGTCTATGCCAGTAAATAGCCTGGCACAGCAGCGACTACAAAGTGCTATCTGTTTTTACTCTGTGCATTGTGTGGGTTGGGATTTTTCATTTCATGCTGCATTTGCACCTGCTGAGTGATGCCACAGAATGGCAATACTCTCCATCTCCTAACATGTAGGAAGCAGCTCATTACTTGTAGCAGTGGCACCCACGCCACTCATCAAGGCCCACCCTAATCCTTGTTTTGGGATGTGTAGCTATCTTCCTTTCGCAGTCTTGTATAGGTGATAAAAGGAAAAAGGCACTATGATTTGATTAATAAGAGCACAAAACAAAAAGGAACAGGCAATTCAATCTCTGTTTTTAAATTATATACTGACTCCAGCTATAGTTTTCATCAAATGCTCTTTATGGAAAAAAAAAAAAGATCCTCTAAACATGGAGAGTAATTAACAGATACTCAAGAGAGGGAGAGATGAGAAGCACACTTTTAAAAGTTTGGGAATACCCAGGTTTTGACCTGTATGATACATATTTTTAATCTAAATATTTACCAAACATGTAAACATGATTTGAAAACATGAGCACATTAATGTTCGTAACAACCTGACTATAATTAGAAGCCCCACCTTTTAACTCAGGATGTTCTCAGATTCACTTGTGGGAAAGCATGCCTGGAATATTAAACACTGCTTTATATGTAGGCTTGGTAGGAAATATCTATCACATTAAAATTAAGTAAATTCTGGGAAAAAAAGATCAGAAATGAAACAGAGAACCCAACTGTGTAAGCTATGGCTTCAAAGAGACCAAAAGACATCTTGGTCTCTTGAATAAGTCAACTCAACTCATCATTTTCAAGCTACCTATGTAAGAACATTAAGGGAAACAAGACAAACACCTAAAAATTAATAGACAGACGTAAAGCACATGTGTTTTGTTCAGAGAATCAATTTAAAAGCATGTTAACACAATCTAGAAGTAATTTAGTCCAAACCATTATATGATTAATAGTATAAAGAATGATATTGATAGAATATGTAAAATACATGACTGTATAATAGATAATAATTAAATGATGATTTGGGGAACAAGGGTATAGAGTAGATTTAGACCTTATGCAAAGAGGTCTGGGAAGGAGACAGGAGCATTAATAAATACAATACCAAATTTCTTTCTTCTTGTAAAGATAATCTTTCTTTAGAGACTTGAACAATCTAGAAAATTAACCACTATGATGTTTAGTTATTATTTAGAAGTAACTGCTAATCACAAGGTTTAAATTAAACTTTTAAAAAATTAACAGAAAATAGCTGCTGTAAATGTCAATGTCTCTTCACCAATGCATTTTATTTATTTTTTTCAATCCTACAGAGAGTGAACTGCAAACATTTGTAGATTTGAGTCTTATTAAAAGACCATAGTCAGGTAATAGGAGCATTCTAGTTAATGAAATATTAACTGAATGTTCTGGCAAAATTTCATAAAATTCCACCAAATGTCAATTATCAATATTAAGGAGTTAGAATTAAACAGAGTGTAAATACAGTTTATGACAAGCTGCTCATAACTGAAACTGTCTTTGATGATTCAGAAGATGCCTCATCACCTTGAAGTCTTTGGGAGTATCATTATAGGTTGTTGCATACTGAAAACTAATTTTAGTGTGTTATCATATTTAGCTCCATTAACTCATTCATTCTTTCAACAAGGGTTTATTGAAGGCCTGCTCTATCTCAGGCATTGAGCTTGTGCCTGCAATAAATAGCTGTATCAACTCTTCCCTGACCCCACTTTTAAGGACTTTACACTCTAACACTGAAGATAAATGGAAACTTGAATTCATTACTGTAGTTTTATAGGCTTCAATAAATGTTCAATCATATACCCTCTGCAAGAAGACTCATACCAACACATCACAACCATCACCATGTTTGGTAACATTCTGGCTGTGTTTCACAAACAAATTGATTAGGGAATTTTGCTGAATATTATTAAACATCCCAGATACAGTTATAGCAGGTTTATTAAAGTATTAAATCATTTTTGCTATTCCTAATATATTTCTTCTCACCCTTTTCAATGAAGTTGTTCTTTTTTTGCTTAGGGACTTTTGCTGAGCTGAAAGCAAAAGCTTTTTTGAGAATTAACATTTGTCACTGCCTTTTGTAAAAGTTTAAACTCCTTAAGGAGATTACCCCAAGTGTTCTAGATTGGGAAGGGAGAAAATGGACTGTTCTGAGGGAAACAAGGGAGAAGAAAAGATGGTCTTGAAATTAGGAAATGTTAAGAAAGCCTGTGCTCATATTCGGACGGGGAGGGGTGGTGACAGTTTTCAGGACCTGGAAGCTGAGTGGTACACATAATAAGATCCACCTGTCCTGGCGTAGCACCTCAAACTTAAGATTTGGAAATCTGAGGAGCCACATAGGCTGCCACCACCAGTGTCTCAGAAGTAATCAGTGGGGACCTGCAACTAGAAGAGATTCCCCCATGTTTCAGCGTTTCACAGAAACCAGGGAATTTGTACAATTTTGCAAGGAAGAGGAAACCTCAATAACTGAAATTACATTGCCCTCAGGAAATATTTAAGTTGATTTAAAGAAAATGATGTAATATAGCTCATGCTCATCTGAGTTTGTAGGCTAAAATTTATCCTTTCTGAAGTCATAACTCATTTCTTCTGCTTTCTGTCCTTAAAAAGAATAATGTATTAACCATGTGGTGCCTATTGTTTATTTTTTTGGTAGTCAGTGCATGCTTTTAATAGTCATGCAAGCACATGGTACAAAATTAAGAGTTGGCAGGAATCTAAAATAATGATTTCCCAGAACAAACCCATAGTTAATGAAGAGGACATTAAGTCAGAGAGAAATTAAGTCTTTCTTTCCTGTGATGCCAGTTTTGGGAAACACTAGTTGAATACTTTGGTCACAGTCTTACCATCTATTGTGTGGATGTATTTACTTTCTCATTATTTTCTTAAATCTTTTTACATATACTTAAATTAGGATACTTATTTATTACTTTGTGTATAATCATGTTTGGCAAGATGACTTCCAGACAGCTTTTCCTGTTGACAAGATAGTTGCTAAATCTAGAAAGCTTGAAAGGAGCTATAATTCTGTGTTGTAGTCAACAGAGTAATATAAAAGAACTCTGTTCATGGCATATGTTTCAACAGTCCTCTATTAGTTCCTGTCATAAGCATATAAGTAACAAATTTGGAAATAGATCTAGACCATCAATATACTTACTAACAGCTACAAAAGTCAAGAATTAAGTTAACTGGAAAGGTAATAGAGACTCATTGCTTACATGCAGAGAGGAGGGGCAAACAAAATTCTCAACTATCCATAAACTCTAACTATTGGTTGCAATACAGCTATCAACAATCCCAAGAGGGGTGAGAAGGAAATGACCACTTTAGGGTGTGGTTTAAAGACAACTTTGACTGGTTGCCATACAGCTGTAATGATATTGTCAAAGTTAACAATAGGAGTGTCCAATGCTCCCCAAAGTAGTTTGGAAGGAAAAGGAGGTAGAATGGCAGCCCTGAACTGTGATAGTCCAAAGTATACCCATTAGGGGAAATGTTTATGGAAAACTTATATATATAGTTCATCATCTCAGATCGCATTAGTAATTCTAAATGCTGCCCCTGTTAAGTGAACACAAAGTTAGAAATAAAACATTAGGGAATGAATGAAGTTAATTTGCAACTTAAGACAATGTGGTCATCATAAATTATTAAGAACCCTCCAACTGTGTGTTGTGAGAGAAAGGTGGTTATGTTACTATCCTTTCCATATTTTAATATCTAAGGAGAGGCAAATGCAGAAACCAGAACTCTTATCTTGGAAATATGATTTGGAAAATGACTTTGGACTAAAATTATTGTATTTTAGTGAATGATAACATTGGAGACATACTTATGACACTGACTTTCTGTGCATAGGCTTGAGAAGAATGGGAGCTGTTCCCATGTGTTTCTTTTCAAACCCTCAAGAGGAAAGATGCATACACCATGAACAAGCTGATTTTGATATGTGTGATTTGTAAACATTACACCAGTAGGTGAATTGGAAAATTCTGCAAATAAATGTCCTGCACCATTGTGAAAGTGAATCTACAGAAGCAAATTTGCTTCCTCAGTAAGCATTATGTTTACCTTAACCCTGTGATTAATAACAAACCTAAAAAGAACTATTTGGTCATAATATCATCATTAATGTAAAAATTGCAAAGGAATCCTTACACTTAAATGATACAATGAAATTAGCACTTTGTAAATAGATTCTAACAGGTCTCAAGAATATTGATACAGGTTGTAATCAGTCATCTTTCTAATATTTTTCACTAAGATGAAAAATGTTTACACAGAATACCTAACTTAATATATCTGAAGCCCCCTAAAATAATTAAAATCAAGCATTTACTTAAAGACTTTGAATCTAGATAAAATAACTGGTAGTAAAGCTTTTGTTAAGCCCTTGGTACACATGTAAGAAAAGAAATATCATATTTATAAAAGAGGTTGGGTAATTATTCTAAAAAATAAGAAAGCATTTGCAGCAAAAATTGTAGCTTCAGGAATAGAGCTAATCTTCACAAAGGGTCCTGGATGAATTACAAACAGCTCTATCCTTTAATATATATATAAAGATAGGTTTTTACTATATGGCACTTTTGTTCAATATGCCATTTTGTTCATTTTTGTTTAAAATCCATTCATTTTTAAAATCTACATTAGAGGAGACACTGAAGAAAACATATTGGACTTAGCAATAAGGAGAAATTTGTAAATTGCAAGGTAGCCCTTTGTGTTCTTAGTCATATGTCATTTTATGTTTATATTTATATAGTATTTAATTTAAAGAGTTATGAAAGGAGGATTTGTGGCATTTTCTCTGAGCATTACAAGCTCTAGCAATAATTTTTGACATACAAAAGCATTGGATGGGAATTTGAAAATCATTACTTGACCAGAATAGGGACAGAGGAGAAAGAAAAAGAAAAAGAAGAGACAGATAGCAATGCAATCTAAATGTGATATTTGTGGAGACTTTTGATTTTTTTATAAATACTCTGTAATCATAGTGTTCATCAATTTACAGATCATTTACTTTCTTACTGTGTGTCTCCTTCTCTCTCTCTCTCTCTCTCTCTCTCCACACACACACACACACACACACACACACACACACACAAGGCCCAACACCTGTAGCCTGTGCTTTGCTTCATTTAGACTTATTAGCACTGAATTTATGAGTCTGGGCATTTGTCTTTCCCTAGAAATTTAATCTTATCTTAATTTGGTATATGATGTACAGTTATTAAAAATAAGCACCATTCAGAATGGCTGGATATACTTTGCTGCATGTCATTGTCAATGCTTTATGCACTACATGGGTCTTCCCCTAGTCAGTTCCCTTGTCTTTTCTTTTTTTTTTACAAAAATTTTTTAAGTCGATGTGTTTAATTTTGCCATAGTTCATTTTACCAACTATACCCCATACGTTCTAGGCTTTTGTTCCCTGTTTAAAAATTCTTCGCTACCACAAAACTTTTGAGGAATACAGTGGAGGAGGATCCTAAGCTTACCTTACCTACAACTAGGTAACACTGGCATCAGTGTAAGTAAACCAGAAAATGAGCTCAAGATGGGCAGAACAGACCCTCCAAGGCTAAATGTGTAGAAGAGTCACAGTGAAGAAGAGAGGAAGGGCAGAGATGCAGTCATGAGGTAAATGGACCTGTGGGACGGTCCTCACGAGGGAGGGTCATGGTAGGCACAGAGAATGGACAGGGAACCACCAAACCAAGCACTCCAGGCTCAAGGAATCCACATGAAAGCCAGAGGGGTATAAATTCACAAGTTCTCACAACCTGTGGGGTTAACACCTGGAATTTAAAAAAAAAAATCAACAGGCTAGGCACTAGGAGAGCCAAAAGGACAAGAAGAAACTGAGTCTCCATCCTTAAAGAAACAGTACAGCAAACAGCCACAAAAAGATAGAGCTAAGAAGCAGCAGTTTGAAAAATCCCTAGACCATATGGGAGGGAGACTGGTTTAGTAATCAGAGCCTATGCTGGAGACGCATCAATCTTTGGGAGGATTCTCTAGCAACAAAGTAATTGGTGGATGCCATTTCCTCCCCCAGCCCTCAACCTAGACATGCACATAACTCAGGAACCTATACAACACCAACACTCACTACCAATCTTGCTCACAGAGCACCCTGCCACCATGTTCTCCTGCAGACACACCCTCCTCTGATACACCCGTGGTCAGAGCCCATCCAAAGTGGTGCCACAAGCCTGAGAGGGTGCAAGCATGGGGATGATCCCCTTGTAAAGTGACTCATTCCTAGGAAAGATTGGAAGACAACCACACACACAGTCCAGCTGCACCCTCAGCAGTGGGCTGGGGAAGGACCTCTGGTCTGGATGCAGACCCTACCCACCAGGGAACAACACAGGGAAAGCACCCAGCAATTTGTACTACTGCATCTTTGGCAAACTCCTGGTTTAACTCAATTCAAGGCCAAGGTGGCTCCAGCCTGATCCACTAACAACATAGGGACCACACTGCCCACAAGAGGCAAAAAGAGCCACTTCAGACAACTGGACTAAAGGCAAAAGTGGTTCAGCCACAATAGTAGGGCACAGGCAACACACAAATGAGACACCTCTGAAGAGCCAGGTTCTGGTGAACAGGCACACTGCTCTGCAGAGCACTACACGACCTCTTCTTCATAAGCC
This sequence comes from Proteles cristata cristata, assembly GCA_017311185.1. Taxonomy (NCBI): domain Eukaryota; kingdom Metazoa; phylum Chordata; class Mammalia; order Carnivora; family Hyaenidae; genus Proteles; species Proteles cristata. The sequence continues at coordinate 2,356,553 of JAESUZ010002753.1, read as the reverse complement.
TACTGTTTTCAAGACCAGGAGATTTAGCTAACTTCCATAACATGTAGAAACAGACACAGAGTTAGACAAAATGAAGACAGAGAGGAATATGTTGCAAATATAAGAACAGGACAAAACCCACAGCAACAGAACTAAATGAAATGGAGATAAGTAATATTCCTAATAGGGAATTTAAAGATCATAAAGATACTTGAAGAAAGAGTGGAAGGCCTAACTGCAACCCTTAACAAAGAGACAGCAAACATAAAAAAGAATCAATCAGAGATGAAGAACATAATAACTGAAACGAAAAATGCACTAGATGGAATAAATAGTAGACTAAACAAAGAAAAAGAACAGATCAGCAATCTGGAGGAAAGAATAATGGGAACCAGCTGAGCAGGTGGGAGAAATAATAATAATAATAATAAATGAAAATAGACTTAAAGAACTCAGCCACACCATCAAGCATTATGACATTAACATTACAGAGATCCCAGAAGAAGGAGGAGGAGGAAGAGGAGGAGAAGAAGGAGGAGGAGGAGGAAGAAGAAGAAGAAGAAGAAGAAGAAGAAGAAGAAGAAGAAGGGGAGGAGGAGGAGGAGGAAGAGGAGGAGTGGTGGTGAAACGAGTGCAGAAAAGTTACTGGAAGATATAATACCTGACAATTTCCAAATCTGGGTAAGGAAACAAATCCAGATCCAGGAGGCACAGAGAGCCCCCAGCAAAATCAATCCAACGAGGTCCACACCAAGACACACAGTAATTAAAATCGCAAAAAGCAGTGATAAAGAGATAATTTTAAAAGCAGCTAGAGAAATAAAACAGCTATATATAAGGGAAATCACATAATGTTTGTCAGCTGATTCTTCAGCAGAAACTTTACAGGCCAGATGGGAGTGCCATGATATATTCAGAGTACTAGAAGGAAAAAATGGCAGCCAGGAATACTATCTAGCAAGCCTATCACTCAGAATAGAGAGAGGGATAAAGAGTTTCCCAGAAAAACAAAAGTTAAGGGAATTCAAACCACTACACCAACCCTACAAAATATGTTAAAGGGGACTCTGGGTGAAAAGGAAAAGCCATAAGCAGGAATAAGAAAAGTAGTAAGCACAAACGCTGTAAAATTAAGTTTATCTCTAACTATCAGTTGAGAGATTAACAAAATAAAAGGACATAGTATATGACAGCATATACCTAAAATATAGGAGGGAGAGAAGAATAAGCTCAAACTTAAGTGATATCAACTTACTATTGACTGCTATACACAGAAGATGTTATATATAAACGTAATGGTAACTACAAATCAAAAACCACTATGGGGTGCCCGGCTGGTTCAGTCAGTAAAACATGCAACTCTTGATCTTGGGGTTGCAAGTTCAAGCCCCACATTGGGTGTACAGATTACTCAAAAACAACATCTTAAGAAAAACCAAACCACTAATGGATATGCAAAAAAATAGAGAAAAGAATCCAAATATATCATTAAAGAAAGCCAGCAAACATTGAGAGAAGAACAGAAAAAAAAAAACTACTAAAACCAACACAAAACAAGTAACAAAATGCCAGTAAGTATCTACCTATCAATAATTACCTTCAATGTAAGTGAACTAAGTGTTCCAATCACAAGAAAAGGTGATAGATTCCATAAAAAAACAAAAGTGATCTATATGCTGCCTACAAAAGACTAATTTCAGACCTGAAGACAATGAATATTGAAAGTGAATAAATAGAAAAGCATTTATCATTCATGGGAGTAAAAAAAGAGTCAGGGTAGCAATATTTACATCAGACAAAATAGACTTTCAAGGTAAGATTGTAACAAGAAACAAAGAAGAACACTATATAATCATAAAGGGATCAAACAAAAACATGTAACAGTTGTAAATATGCACACAACATGAAAGAACCCAAATACATAAAACAGCAAATAACAAACATAAAGGAAGTAATAGATAGTAATACAGTAATAGTTAAGGACCTTAATATCCACTTACAAATCATCCAAACAGAAAATCAAGAAAGAAACAGTGGCTTTGAAAGACACATTGCACTCAATGTGTCTGACATATATTCAAAACTTTCCACTCAAAGATTTCCACTCTAAACCATCAGAATACACATTCTTTTCAGGTGCCTAGAACATTCTCCAGAATAGATCACATATTATGCCACAAAACTAGTCTCAATGAATTCAAAAAGATCAAAATCAAACCATGCAACATTTCTGAACCTAATGCTATCATGAAACTATGAATCAACCACAGGGGGAAAAAATGGAAAAAGCACAAATACATGGAGTTTAAGTAACGTGCTACTAAGCAGTGAATGGGTCAACCAAGAAATCAAAGAAGAAATAAAAAATTACATGGAAACAAATGAAAATGAAAACAGAGTTGTCCAAAGTTTTGGGATATAGCAAAAACAGTTCTAAGAGGGAATTTTATACCAACAGTGGCCTACCTCAAGAATCAAGAAAAAGCTCATATAAAGAACCTAACCTTATACTTAAAAAGGATAGAAAAAGAAGAATGAAGAATGAACAAAACCCAAAGCAGCAAAAGAAATAATAATAACAGTACAGAAATAAATGATAAACTAAAATTAAAAATTAAAAAACAGGTAAATAAAACCAGAAGCTTGTTCTTTGAAAGGATCAACAAAACTAATAATCTTCGATCTAGACTTAGAGAGAACTTAAATAAATCACAGATGAAAGAGGAGAAATAACAACCAACAACACAGAAATACAAACAATCATAAGAGAATATTATTAAAAAATATTTTAACAAAGTGAACCTGGAAGAAGTGGACAAATTCCTAGAAATATGGAACATCTTAAAACCGAATCAGGAAGAAATAAGAAATTTGACCAGACAGATTTCCAGCAATGACCAGAACCAAATAGCTTCAAAGGTGAATTCTACTAATATCTATTCCTTTCAAACTATCAAAAAAAAAAAAAAACACAGAAGAAGAAGAAAATCTTCCAAATTCATTCCATGAGACCCACATTACCTTGATATTAAAACCAGATGGACACTACCATGAAATGAGAACTACAGGACAATATCTCTGATGACCAAGATGCAAAAATACTCAAACAATACTGGCAAACCAAATCCAACAATACATTAAAAAAATTATTCACTACAATCAATTAGATATATTCTTGAAATTCAAGAATAATTAAACACTCACAAATTTATCAACAGGACTCATCACATCAACAAGAGAAAGGATAAAAACCGTATGATTATTCCGAAAGATGCAGAAAAAGCATATGACAAAGTACAACATCCTTTCATGATAAAACCCTCAACAAAGTAGGTTTAGAGGGAACATACCTCAATATGATAAAGGCTGAAGATGAAAAACCCACAGCTGACACCATAGTCAATTGTGAAAAACTGAGAGCTTCTCAGGAACTTTCTCAGTTCCTAAGATCAGGAACAAGGATGTCCTCTCTCACAAATTTCATTCAACATAATACTGGAAGTCCTAGCCACAGCAACAGACAAGAAAAAGAAATAAAAGGTATAGAATTGGTAAGGAAGAAATAAAACTTCCGTTATTTGCAGATGACATGACACTATATAGAGAAAACCCTAAAGACACCACTAAAACACTACTTGAATTGACAAATGAATTCAGCAAGGTCACAGGACACAAAATTGATGTACAGAAATTTGTTGCATTTCTATACACTAATAATGAAGCAGCAGAAAGAGAAATTAAGAAAACAATCATATATATAAATGTACCAAAAATAATAAAATATAGGAATAAACTTAATCAGGGAGGTGAATGACTTGTACTCTGAAAACTATAAAATGATGTTGAAAGAAATTCAAGATGACACAAATGGAAAGATATCCCATGCTCATGGATTGGAAGAATACTGTTAATATGTCCACTCTACCCAAAACAATCTACATGTTTAATGCAATGTCTATCAAAAAAAACATCATTTTTCACAGAACTAGAACAAATAATCCTAAAATTTGTATGGAACCATAAAATACCCTGAATAGCCAAAGCAATCTTGAAAAAGAGTAACAAAACTGAAGGTATCACAAACCCAGATTTCAACATATACTGCAAAGTTGTAGTAATCTAAACAGTATGGTAATGGCACAAAAAAGGACATCTAGATGGATGAAACAAAAAAGGGAGCCTAGAAATAAACCCGTAATTTTATGGTCAATTAATCTTTGTCACAGAATGAAATATCATGCAATGGGAAAAGGACTATCTCTTCAACAAATGGTGTTGGGAAAACTGGCCAGCAACAGGTGGAAGAATGAAACTGGACAACTTTCTTACACCATATACAAAAATAAACTCAAAACAGAGTAAGAACCTAAATGTGAGACCCAAAACCATAAAAATCCTAGAACAGAGCACAGGCAGTAATTTCTCAGACACTGGTTATAGTAACATTTTCCCAAATGTCTTCTGAGGCAAGAGAAAACAAAAACAAAGATAAACCATTGAAACTACATCAAAATAAAAAGCTTCTGCACAGCAAAGGAAACAATCAACAGAGCCAAAAGATAACATATTGAATCGGAGAGGATATCTGCCAATGAAATATCCAAAAAGGGCTAGTATCTAAAATGTATGAAGAACGTATATAACTTAACACCCAAAAAATAAATAATTCAATTAAAAACAGAGAGAAAACATGAAAAGACATTTCTCCAAAGAAGACATACAGATGGCCGACAGACACATGAAAAGATGCTCACTATCACTCATCATTAGGGAAATGCAAATAAAAACCACGATGAGATATCACCTCACACTTGTCACAATGGCTAAAATAAAAAACACAAAAAACATCAAGTGTTGGAAAGGAGGTGGAAAAAAAGAAACCCTCATGCACTGTTGGTGGGAATGCAAACTGGTGCAGTCACCGTGGAAAACAGTATGGAAGTTCCTTAATAAATTAAAAACCAAACTACTATATGATCCAGTAATTTCACTACTGAATATTTACCCAAAGGATATGAAAGCACTAATTCCAAGAGATATATGCACCTCTATGTTTATTGCAGCATTATTTACAATAGCCAAATTATGGAAGCAGCCCAAGTATCCAACAACAGATGAATGGATAAAGAAGTGTTATACAATTGAATATTATGCAGCCATAAAAATGAATGAAAACTTGCCATTTGCAACAACATGGGTGGACCTAGATGGTATAATTGTAAGTGAAAAAAGCTGGTCGGAGAAAGACAAATATGATTTCACTCATATGTGAAATTTAAGAAACAAATGAACAAAGAAAAAAGAGACAAGTCAAAAAACAGACTAACTATAGAGAAGAAATTGATGGTTGCCAGAGTGGAAGTGGTTAGGGAAATGGGTGAAGTACGTGAAGGAGATTAAGAGTATACTTCTTATAATAAGCACCAAGTAATGTATAGAATTGTTGATTCACTGTACTGTACACCTGAAGCTAATATGACAGTATATGTTAACTATACTATTTCTAAAAAAATAGAAAATTTTATGAAAGAAATTCTTTATTACTACAAAACAGGTATCTGTCTGCATTTGCCTCACAAAGTTTTAAAGTTTTATTTAGGTCTTCATTCAACAGAGAATCTTTGTTGTTTTTGTTGTTTGTAATGAAAGATAAAGACCCAATTTTTTCTATATGGATAATTTATAAAAAATTGATTATCCACTGATTTGCAAAATCTTGTCTCTTACATATCAACTTCACACACACACACACACACAGTTTTATATCTGGGCTTCCCATCTGTCTCCATTGGTCCATTACTCTTTTCCCATGTCAACATTGCCTCTTCCTAATTGCTATCACTTCACGATGTCTTCTTGTATTGGTAGGATACTTCCTCAAGATGTTTTCTTTCACAGCTGCCTCAGCCTCCTTCTTCCTCGTTCTTCTTTTTTTTTTTTTTTTTTAATGTTTTATTTATTTCTAGCAGAGAGAGAGACAGTGTGAGCAGGGGAGGGTCAGAGAGAGAGGGAGTCACAGACTGACACAGGCTCCAGACTCCGAGCTGGCAGTCAGCACAGAGCCCGACGCGGGGCTCGAACCCTCGAACCGCGAGATCATGACCTAAGGGAAAGTCGGACGCTTGACCGACTAAGCCACCCAGGCGCCCCTCTTCCTCGTTCTTCTAAGTGAATGTTAGAAACATCTTCCCAAGTTCCATGAAAGCATGAGTGAGATTTTTTATTGGAATAATGCCTTGAATTTAGATACAAATTTGGAGATAATTTACATCTTTAGTATTTTGACTCTTTCTATCACATACAATATCTCTTACCATTTATCTAGTTCTTCTTTAATGACTTTCAATAAAGTTTTATAATTATCTCCATAAAAGCCTTGCACATCTTTTGCTAGATTTATTCCTACTGCTTTACATTTTAGTTGCTATTAAATGCTATCCTTTTAAAATTACATCTCAACTGTGTTTTTTTTTTCCTGGATTTGATATGTAATAAAACTGTGAAAATCTCTTCGTATTGTAACAATTTAGTTGTAAAGTCTCACGAGATGCTTATTACCCTCAGATATAGAGCACAGTTTCTCCCCTTTCAATCCATATATTTTCCTTATTCTAATTCCTAGGCTTCCTCGTCTGGCCAGCGCAAAACAAAATAAGACATGCTTTTCTCATGCCTGGCTTTTTAAAGGGACTGTTTTTAATATTTCACTACTATGAGTGAGATTTCATCAATTAAGGAAGCTTTCCTCTAACTCTACTTTTCTAAGAAGTTTGATCATAAAAGAACATTGAATTGTGTTGACTTTTCTTTTTTTATTGCGATAACCCTGTGATTTTTCTATATTAATCTGTTAGTGTTATCAATTTCATTAATGATTTGCCAATAGTGTATCATCCTCATATTCCTGGAATAAAACTCATATGAGCATAATGCTCATATTTTAGACATTTTGGGTTCTGTTCATTAATTAATTGGTTTAAGGCTTTTTGCTCCTAAGCGGATCCAATAGTCTAGCTTGTAGGTTTTCATTTATAAGCTTATTTGACTTTGATTAAATAGTTCTATTTAAAAAGTGGGGCAGTCTTCTTACTTCTTCCAGTCTCGGAAACTGTCTGTTGATGACAATGCTGAGTTAAAAGCTAACTTTTACTTGAATATTTGATATAATTTGCCTATAAACCCAGCTTGCTTTGTAGATATGGGAGAACTGGGATGGGAGGTAGGTAGAATTACTTAGTGGTAGATATTTTAAATACGGTTTCAATTTATTAAGTAGGTAGAGATCTTTCATGCTTTCTATTGTTTAAGTTAGACCTTGACAAGTTATATATTCCTAATTGTACCTTTCACCCAATTTTTCAAAATTATTGGCAATAAGATCACCATGTTTTAATGTCTGCTTTGTGTGTGATTATGTCACCTTGTTTGTTTACTTGTTTATTTATGCTCTGTCAGTCTTGTTTCTTTATATTTGCTATGGATTTATTCTGTTTTTCTCTTTGTAGCTTAAGTTGGACACTGAGGTCATATTTTTCAGCCTTTTTGTGCAATAAATTACTTTCTGAACATTGTGTTAGCCATATCCCATAACTTGTAATATATCGTGTATTTCATTTATATTGTCTAATTTCCATTATGATTTCTTCTTTGAATTATATAGTAGTGTGTTATTTTCAAACATAAAAAAGAGTTCTTTTCCCATAAGATGATATTTTTCTTATCAGTTCTTTGGTTGAGAGTTTAACACTGTTTTATTTAAGAAGCTTGATCCAAGTGTCACCTTACTAAATCTAAAGTCCTTGGCTCCTCTTTTAGTGTAGCTACCAAATTCCAATCACTTTGGACTTAGCAATACCCACAAGACAATCTCTGTACTAGGAATAGCTTATTATTTTGGTTTTCAGTTCTTTCTCTATCCTGAGCTCTTGTGGTCAAGCATCTTGCAAACTAAACTACACATTTTTAAAATTTTTTTAATAGTTTATTTAGTTTTGAGACAGAGAGAGACAGAGCACGAGTGGGGGAGGGGCAGAGAGCGAGGGAGACACATAATCTGAAGCAGGCTCCAGGCTCTGAGCTGTCAGCACAGAACCTGACATGGGGCTCGAACTCACAAACCACGAGATCATGACCTGAGCCGAAGTCACACGCTTAACCGCCTAAGCCACCCAGGCACCCCTAAATTATACATTTGAATAATTTTCCAGCAGGAAATTTTTAAACTATCTAGTCAATCACATTGCCAGAAGTAAGAGTCTGAGGATCGACTTTCATTTACATGCTGCAGTATGGGAAGATTACAGAGGCAGGAAATTTTTCCAGAACTAGTACTTTTTGCTTAGTAAGTACAATTCTTAGGGGACTATTAATTTATCGGTGGGGTCTGTGTATGATAATACTGGACCACTATCTTATACCATACACAGAAATAAACTAAAAATGGATTAAAGACTTCATGTAAGGCCTGAAACCATGAAACTCCTAAACAAAAACATAGATGAAATTCTTGACATTGATCTTGATGAATTTTTAAAGTTCACACCAAAAGCCAAGGAACGAAATCAAAAATAAACAAGTGGAACTACATCAATCTGAAAGCTAATGCACAGCAAAGGAAAGCATCAACAAAATAAAAAGGCAACCTACTGAATGACAGATGATATTTGCAAATTATGTATCTGATAAGAGATTAATATCCAAAATATAGAGAAAGCTCACACAACTCAATAGCAAAACAAAACACAAAAACAAACAACAACAAAAAAAACCCCACAAGCAATCTGATTTTAAAAATGGACATAGGATCTGAGTACGCATCTTCCCAAATAAGACATACAGATGTCAGATACGTGAAAAGTTGTTCAACATCGCTCATTATCAGGGAAATGCAAATACCAACCACAGTCAGATATCATCTCACACCTGTTACAATGGCTAGTATCAAAAAGACAAGAAATTGCAAGTGTTGGAAAAGATGTGGAAAAAAAAAAAAAAGAACCCTCAAGGACTGTTGAGGGAATAAAAATTGGTGAAGCCACTAGAGAAAACAATCTGGAGGTTTCTCAAAAAATAAGTAAATAAATAAACTAGAGTATGATTCAGCAATTCTACCTCTGTGTATTCAGTCAAAGAAAATGAAAGCACTATTTTGAAAAGATGTCCACATCCCTATGTTGAATGTAGGATTATTTACAATAGCTAAGATATGGAAAGAACCTAGTGTCCATTGGTGGAGAATGCATAAATAAACTCTAAGACATAGATAGATAACAGATATAATGGTAGAGATACATATACATACACACAGAATGGAATATTTTTCAGCTATAAAAAAGAATGAAGTCTTGCCATTGGCAACCTGGATGGAATTAGAGTTATGTGAACTTGAGTCAAGGTAAGCTAAGTGAAATCTGACAGAGTAAAACAAATACCACATTATCTCACTTTTATGTGCAATCTAACAACACAGCCACCACAATAACAAGAACAACAAAACAGAACTCATAGATACAAAGAACAGACTTATAGTTGCCAGAGCCAGAGGGTGAAAGGAGTAAAAGTGGTCAAACAGTACAAACCTTCAGTTACAAAATAAATCAGGGTAATGTAATAGACAGCATGATGACTACAGCTAATAATTCTGTGTATTTGAAAGTTGCTAAGTGAGTAAATCTTCAAAGTTCTCATCATAAGAAAAATAAAATTTAACTATGTGTGGTGATGGGTATCAACTAAACTTATTGTGATTATTTTGCAATAAATAAATATATCCAACTGTTATACTATAGACTTGAAACTAGTATATATTTATGTATCATTACATTAATAAGAATTAACAGCAAAATATTCCAGTAAAGCAAAGAAAATGTACATATGGGTGTTGGGACAGTAAAAAAAAATAATTGAGAAAGTTTAGGGACAGGAAGACTGGAAGGATTGGGTAAAAAATAATAAATCCAAGCATAAAATTATCATGCCAAGGCATATAATGTGCTGTACAGTTACTGGAAAATTTGCTGTTGCAAAAGGAGAAAAAAACAAAGAGGGAAACATTATCCATCACAAAAATCAAAATGTCCCTAAGAGTGAAATAGGCCAGTTGTCAAGGTATTGGATCAAATATGATATTATAATAAAGCAAAGCCACATCTAGCCCTGGGTAAATTCCAACACACTATTATATAAGCCGAAACATCTGCCCTGGGCAGAAACAAAGAACATCTAGCCAGTGATGTGTCGAGGGCTGTAACAAACATAATAGCTGAAGGATATGATAGAATTTTTTCTATGTTCTCTGCAGAGATTAGATGAAGGTGTACCTTTAGTGGAAATTCTGGGTATGATTTTCCATTGCAGACTCATTAGGTTAATTTGTTAAAGTCCTATATATCTCTAGGATACTAATGCACTGACTCACATCCAATATCTATAGGTCACATTATAAAAGTGTAATTAGGGGGCGCCTGGGTGGCTTAGTCGGTTAAGCGTCTGACTTTCGCTTAGGTCATGATCTCACGGTTCGTGGGTTCGAGCCCCGCGTCGGGCTCTGTGCTGACTGCCAGCTCGGAGCCTGGAGCCTGTTTCAGTCTGTGACTCCCTCTCTCTCTGACCCTCCCCTGTTCACGCTGTCTCTCTCTCCTAGAAATAAATAAAAACATTTAAAAAAAGTGTAATTAGTTTGGTTTTATGGCAAAAATTGGGATCAGGATTATATTCATGGCTACATACATATAAAGTAAAAGCCAGGTAATAAAAGTTCTATTTAATCTTTAACCATTGAGATGTTGGCATATTATTCAAAGCTTACAGTGTTCTATTGTGGTACATAGAAATAGAGTAAGGTAAGTCTTGAGTAACTTATAATGTACACTATAGATGATATTAGAGATTAAGTAGAAGTCAATAGAAATTTTAAACTTTATTGCCTCACAGGTTGTGCCTCCAAAGAATGAAATCATATTAATTTTAAAACATGAAAAAAACAATGTTTTCCAAAAAGCACAAATTATGTCTATCTATATGTAGATAGATGTATATTTGGCAAGTAAACAAGTTGTAGGAAGGTATGCACAAGAGAGTAAGGGGACACTGAATTATTCTGGGAAAAGGTATACTTTCAAAAAGATCCAAGTTTTCAGTAAACGTGTAAAAATAAGACGAAATGGCAAAGAGGTGATAGAAATGTGTAGTACACTAAAAATTACACGGGATTAAACGAGCTGCAGGCTGGTACCAGCGATAAGACTTACCTGAACTGAGATGGAGAGAATGAGTTGAGAATAATACTTGAAGAAACGCTGCAGAAAACCAAAAGGATGTAAGGCCTTGATTTTAGAGACAATAAGGGGTTGAATCAAGGCAGTGCTACATAGTTTTTAATCCCTAAATGATAGGGATTTCCTAGTTACATTTGAATGCATTTGAGAATCTATAAACCAGGTAATTTCTGTATTAACCAAGTAATCATGAGAGCTCAATTAAAAGCAATGTCTATGAAAGGGAAAGAGGTGAGAAAGAGGTTGATCAGTTTGGCATTAAAAACAAAAAACAAAGAACATGCTTGATAGTAAGGGTTACAGATAAATCCCAGAAAGACGAGCATGTGCATTTTCCCACTATACTCAACTGTAAGGATGTGGATACAGATGACCGTGAAAGGGAGAATTCTGGCTGGAGGAAGGGATGTTAAATATGTATTTGCAACCTTCAACTAGCTCATCAGGAAACACGAATGAGTTTAATTTTTCAACCTCAGAAAAGGATAGCAATTCTTAAAATTAAACAAAGGAATTTGCTGCCATCTTGTGGCCAATTTGGAAATTACAGCTTGTTTTAGTATTTTTTCATTTTCAAAGATTTTCAAACATGTGCCTCTAAATGATTTATTTAAAAGATTCTCACAAAGCCATGCCACTTCTCTTTCAGTAAATTATGTTTTCTTTATCTATTAAAGCTCAAATCCGTTAGTAGTCAAATAGATAAAATATTTAGAGAACACACACTCCAATGTATTAACTTTTAAAAAAATTATTTACACAAAAATTCATAAACCAAATGAAATCTCAATGACATACTTTTCATCATCAACGTTATGATCTGAGGCAGAAAAAAAGTAAAAGGAACGGGAGTCTTTTGGGATGTAATGGAAGATTATGCTTTGAAAAGTTACATAATCGTACTGAAAACATTGACTTCTAGTTTTACCTTTGTAATTAGTAGTTCTGTGGCTTAATGTGAATTATTTAGTGGTTGGTACCTGTTCTTTTCTGTGAATTTGTCTCATAGAAATGAGGATCAAATGAAATGCCATACATAAAAGTACTGTGAAAACTATTAAAAATCTACTTAAAAATTAAAATAGAATTAAACTGAATAGATAAGGCAGAAGGTAACATTGGATGTGTGCCTAAGCAGAGAAGAGAAAGTGAATTGGAGTAAGACACTTAATCTGTATGTGAGATGAATTAGAACAGCTCAAAATATAGATTATTTATGCCTAATAAGTATCAAACATCTGTTATATATATATATATACATATATATATATATATATATATATATATATATATATATATATATGTATGTATTAAGAAAAGTCAAATCCAAAGAACTGCTCCAAAATAACTCACAAGTCTAAAGGGAGATACCGTCAATTTTTTTTATTGCAAAAAAGATGGAAAACTGCTAATGTTAACTGTTTGCAAAATTCAGTATTTCCAACAGAAGTATAGGTCTATTATTATTCCTATTCAAGATATAATATTAGGTTTATGTAGTGGGAAAAGGCATAAAAATTAAGTACATGAAATAATAGTGGTTGTGGGGCACCTGGGTGGCTCAGTCGGTTAAGCGTCCGACTTAACTCAACTCAGGTCATGATCTCACCGTTTGTAGGTTCAAGCCCCGCATCGGGCTCTGTGCTGACAGCTAGCTCAGAGCCTGGAGCCTTCTTCGGATTCTGTACCTCCCTCTCTCTGACCCTCCCTTGCTCACACTGTCTCTCTCTCAGAAATAAAAATAGATAGATAGATAGATAGATAGATAGATAGATAGATAGATAGATAGATAGAGGTTGTGCCTACCTCTTGCTAAAAGTTGGGATAAAAGCTTAAACATATATATACAAGTTATATACAAAATTTCCAAAATATCTGTGTATTTCATACAAGTAGTATCAATTCTTTCTTCAAGGAAAATCATCAATTCCACTATTTAAAACACTTAAGATGAGGAAATTCACTAGATTCAGTGCATTCAAGAACCCTGAGACTTGCACAAACTGCTTCATCCTTCCTACCACCCTTTCCCAAGCCCCTGCAGCAGGTCTGCAGAGTCCTATGAACCCACTGACTTCATTCCACTGTGAATTAGGAAGACTGACTAGTCGAAAGAAAATTTTTATTTCTTATCTGGGTGGGGAGGAAGGACTAAGATGTAAGGGAGTTACAGAGATGGTTATTTGTCTCTTAAGAGAATTTCTTAGAGAAAATAAATGTCTTCACAGTGTCTAATAAGACTAGTTCTTTGGAGCGCCTCTGAATGGCTCAGTAGGTTGTGTCCAACTCTTGATTTTGGCTCAGGTCGTAATCTCCCAGCCCTTCTGAAAAAACTGTGTGTAGCCATTGGGCTCTGTCTCCAGCTCTGTTGACAGGGCCCTGGGAGCCTGCTTGGGATTCTCTCTTTCCCTCTCTGCCCCTTCCTCACTTGTGTTCTCTCTCTCTCTTTCTCTGTCTCTCAAATACGCTTAAAACAAAAAAAAAAGATTAGTCCTTTTGCATTGTGTTATTCATGGTAACTCACCTTAAAAGAAATATAAATTCAATTCTAGTAAACTGAAGAAAAATGTCCATCGATGATAACAAAATGTTAAAATAGGCATTTTGACCAAAATAATAAGACACTAGATATCCAACACTAAAATGAGGTTTCCATCAGAATGCAAATATTCAAAGAAGAAATGGAGCCCCTATAGAGCTGCAGAGCCTCCTTCCTGAAATACTGGAGGAGAGAGGATACATACGTGAGTTACGATTCTCCCGAGAAACAGAACCACGAATACATTATATGTATTTATACAAGAGAGAGAGAGAGAGACATATTTAATGTACCCCCTGTCTCACACTATTACGGAGGTCGAGAAACCTCCTCATCTGTCACCTGCAGGCTGGAGGCTCAGGAAAGCCCATGCTGTAGCTTCAGCTGAAGCCCGAGGGCCTGAGAACCAGAAGGGACTCGACGGTTCAAGCTCCCACCCAAGCACAGGAGAAGACCCGCCTCGCAGCTTACGAGTCGGACACTGAAAACCAATGCCACTTCCTCCACTATTTTGTTCTATTCAAATGCTCAATGCTCAACGCAGGCGATGCCCACCTGCACAGGGAAGGGCAACTTGCTTTACTCCATCTACTGATTCGAAAGCTTATCTTGCCCAGAAACACCCTCAGACACACCCAGAAATAACATTTAACCAAATATTTGGACACTCCATGATCCAGTCAAGTGGACACATATAATTAACTATCATATATATTTCATGACTCATTTTTTAAAAGTTTTAGATAATATAGTATATACTATAACATTCTCAGTGGATATTATGTATCAGTATTTCTGCAGCAAAATGTATGCATATTCCCACCAAGTGGAATTTTTAAAAGGTTATAAAGATTATACCCTCATGCTAATTTAAGTCAGATATTGCTTCCAAATAAATATGCAGGGTATATACACATGTATAAAGAGATATAGATATGTTCACCATTTTTTCCTTATTAAAAACTTCTTAGATTTCAGTATTATAGATAAGGATTACAGTCAAAAGTCACATATATTTTGCTATGTGTTTTATCTTGCATAGGCAAGAAAGACAGTTTGAAGGGGACTTCTTTGGAGAGTAAGTGGGAGACATGGGAGAATATTTGCTGAAGTTGCCCACAGGGACTCTCAGAAGAATGATATGCCCCTTTCCTTAGGAGGCTAGAATGCACTGGTGCCTGGCTCCTGCCTGGGAGACACAAATGGGGAGAGATAGATCATCTGAATTAAGAGTTAGTGACACGGAGCTCAGGCTGCATTCCCAAAGTCTGTTCCAGACAAAGTAAGCATAAATAGTACTCATGGGGCTCACATGGCCATGGGATTCTTCTAGAGCCTAACCAGTGAAATCACCTAGAGGGGCACAGCAGTGACCCATTTCTGTGTAATCTCCACAAACTGTGGCTTGAAGCAATTTCTTATTTCCTCCCAGTGTTGTGGATTGACAGAGCTGGCTCACTCAGTCAGCCTGCAATTTGGATGAAGCCGGAATGAGTAAGATGGCCCCACTCCGATTTCAGGAGCCTCAACTCCTGGAAAGTGATGGGAAAAGTTGGGATGGTGGAGCTGTCCTCCCTCTCTAACCAACTTGTCTTTCATCTCAAGCATCTTCACATGACTTCAGAAGTATTCCAAGGAGATGAGGCCAAACTCGAAGTCACACAATGTTATTTCCATAGCATTCTATTCTATCAAAGCAAGTCACAAGGCCAACACCTATCTAAAGAATAGGGACATGGATTCTGCCTTATGATAAGGGGAGTGGCAAAGAATTTGAGGTCATATTTAGTATACCACCAGAGGGAAAGGACTTCAGCTGTCAGAACCTGCAAGCACATCACAAATGCCCCCAAAGGCCTGAAGAAGTCATTAAGTTTAAGTCAGAGGAGGGGTTATTCACCCAAATGAAGAAAATGAGTGAACATCCCCAACAATGGCTGAGCATTCCAAGAAGCAATGAAAACACCCAGAGAATCATCAGCTAAACCCAGAGTCCAAAGATAGCCCTGTGGCCCTCTTCTGAAACCTTTCCTTCCCCTGCTTCCAAAAGGTTAGGAAATAGAGCAAAAGGGCAGAGGAAGGAGAGAAACAAAGGTTGGGAAAGAGAATAAAGGAGCAAGCCCCCTTTTTAAACTTTCTATTTGCAAAAGGTCCCAGCTGGGGAAAATTTTAAATTTATATCATATTCAAAGTTTGATTAAAACACGGTACTAGCTACTTTTTAAAAAATAATTAATGTTTATTTATGGGGGGGGGGGCAGAGAGAGATTGGGAGACAGAATCTGAAGCAGGCTCCAGGCTCCGAGCTGTCAGCACAGAGACTGATACGGGGCTCAAACTCATGAACTGAGAGATGACCTGATCCCAAGTCAGATGCTTAACTCACTGGGCCATCCAGGTGCTCCATTAATTATAACAGTTATCTTTGAAACTTAAAATGACATTTTTTTTTCTCAAGAGAGAACGGAAAATACATGGACCTGCCTGAAGTTTCATTCACAAGTGGGAATAATTGCCATTACTGAGTAACTATTAAAGGGAAGATGAGAGACAAAAATAATGATAGTCTCTGGATGGCTGCTATTGTTACTGATCTTGAAACTGGAGCTTTAACATGTATATTTGGTAGTGAGAAGTATAATAAATATCCTGGGAGATCTGTCAGTTCAATATGTTAATTTTTCTTGAAGAAATGGTGAATGAGAGTATTATGTTAAATAAAACAGCAAAATATCCTGAAAATTAGCTTGATATATGTCCCTTTCCAGAGCTTCATATGTCATGGTGTTTGCTCAAATCTCCTCTGTCTTACTCTATAAACTCTATAGCCCATATGTCTCTTTTCCTCACTCTCCTCTTCATGAAATTAGTATCTTTTCTTCCAGCAATGGCTCCTTGCCAAGGACACATCCACACACACACACATCTGATTCATAAAATGGACATTCTCCAAGTAGGAATAAAATTTTCTCCTATATCAAATTTTGAAACCTAGTTTCATAGGTAATGAAAGAAATAGAGTGAATATATTAAGAAGGCTAATCTGACGGCCATGTATGGTGGTTTTAAAAATGGCCAGCAGAGGGGTGCCTGGGTGGCTTAGTCGGTTAAGTGTCTGACTTTCGCTTAGGTCATGATCTCGCAGTTCGTGGGTTCAAGCCCCACGTCGGGCTCTGTGCTACTGCCAGCTCAGAGCCTGGAGCCTGTTTCAGTCTGTGACTCCCTCTCTCTCTGACCCTCCCCTGCTCACGCTGTCTCTCTCTCTCTCTCTCCTAGAAATAAATAAAACATTTTTTTAAAAATGGCCAGCAGAGGAGGGACACCTGAGTGTCTCATTAGGTTGAGCATCCAACTCTTGATCTCAGCTCAGGTCATGATCCTGGGATCGTGGGATTGAGTCCCATGTTGGGTTCTGAGCTGAGCGTGGAGCCTGGTTGGGATTCTCTCTCTCCCTCTACCTGTCTCATGTTTGTGTGCTTGCTCTTGCTTGCTCTCTCTTTTTCAAAATAAAATTAAAAAAAAAAAAAACCTTTAAAAGGGAGAAGAATTAAAAGTGACCTAAACAGGAGTGACATTCAGTTACATGCAAATGATAATAAATTTGACACTGAGAACCATGCTTTGTGGATGTGATATCGTAAATGACTACTTACAGTTATAGAGAAAAGGGTCTACTTTTAGAACATTGTAGCACTCATAAGTAAATATAATTTGATAATGTATTCGCATTAACCAAAACTCAGATATTAAGGCTTTCTCAAATCTCAGTATATGGTGACAGGTTAGGAAAAGATGATGACACTGTAATCTGAAGATGCTGTTTGAAATCTACATTAACAAATTATTTTAAATAATTATCAAAACACTCCAGATGGGCAAAAACAAGATTCTAATGTACAAAATCACCAGTGATCAAGATTTGCCATTTACTGAAAATGCTCCAAAGTTGATCATGGTAACTGAAGCACAAATCTCAATACCTTACAAACCACTCAATTATGTAATTTTACATCTGTGAATTGTATAGTATGTGGCTTAAACCTCAATAAAGCTGTTACCAAAAAAATGCTAATTGCCAATTATACTGATACAACTCAAACTCTTTAATTTAGGGTAGGTATCATACAGATTCAAAATTCCTCCGGTTTCAGGGCATGGAGGAGGGCATTTGTGGGGATGAGTACTGGGTGTTATATGGAAACCAACTTGACAACAAACTATTTGTAAAAAAAAAAAATTTTTTTTAAAGAAAAATTTTTTGAATATGAAAAAAAATAAAATAAAATAGGGCTGCATTTTGTTATTCTAGCCCTAGGGACAAATGCAATATCTATTATCTTTTTCCTCCTATACTTATAAAATCAGGTTATTTTTTTAATTTTGATTTAATATTCTATGTAGGATGAAAATTAATTATATTTTATTTTAATAAAACTTTCTTTTAAAACCTAAAAAAAATTGCTCCAGTTTATAGAGTATCATATAAGTCATTCAATACTCATTAGCAAGTATTAATAGAACATCTAGTATGTAATAGGGATTCTATTCAGCTCTAAGAGACACAGTCACAAGACGGAAATAGGCATTGTCTTGACATATTATCAAGGATTGTCGGGATTCTGACAAATCAACATAAACTTATGAAGTTCCATGACGTATAATTATCATAAGGGAAAGACTAGATGTGCGGTTGTGGGAGGGGTGCTTAGGAGAATTTAATTCATATTTAAAGAAAGGGTGGCAGTCAGGGAAGCTTCCAGGAAGAAAGAGCATTTGAATGAACACTTTAAGACTCAACAATAAAAATAATGATACAAATAAAGAGCAAATCATAAATGGGATTTGTGACATATATCTGAAGATTTTAAGAAATGTAATGCATTTGAAAAATACAGGGAGATGTGTAAAGAGACAAAGCTACAGAAGCAGAAGAGACCTGTGTGTGAAGTCTGGCTTGTCAGCCATTTGGAGGCAGTAAGCAATTATGAGACAGTAATTGATTGGCAGTTTTCAAAGATGACTCTGGTTTCGGGGCACCTGGGTGGCTTAGTTGGTTAAGCGTCCGACTTTCACTTAGGTCATGATCTCGCGGTTCATGGGTTCGAGCCCCACGTCCAGCTCTGTGCTGACTGCCAGCTCAGAGCCTGGAGCCTGTTTCAGTCTGTGACTCCCTCTCTCTCTGACCCTCCCCTGCTCACGCTGTCTCTCTCTCTCTCTCTCCTAGAAATAAATAAAACATTAAAAAAAAATAAAAAAAAAAGATGACTCTGGTTTCAATGTTGAGGACAGAATTAAAGGTGAGGGCTGAGAGTGGAATCTGGGGTCCTGGGGTATGGGGGATGATTAGCAGTGGGTGGACAGGACTCTCTCCCCATATTACTTCTGCTTTCCCTGAGGAGAGGAAGCCTAACTGAGGAGGTAGGAAGCACAAGTGAAGTTTCCAGAGCTGGACTTGAGATCAGTGACTATCTGATCTTGTAACTAAGGAGGAAGTTGTCTATGCCTCACCAAGAAAATACAAAAAGGTTACCATGTAACGCTGATTGCTTCACTGTGTGTTGAGACTACAATTCAGAGTGGAACCATTAAAGTACCTAATTTTTACCCTATACTCATCTTTTTATCCCAAAAATGTTCCTCTTTCTTCAGTGATCCCTTCTCCTGATGAATGGCATCTGCACGCATGCAGCTGTCTAAGCCAGAGACAAGGGCTCTTTATCCAGGACTCAACTCCTTACTTTCTGTCTCCCCCCTAGTTCTCAAATTCACCTACTTCCCCACAATGTCATGGCACCTGCCTTATTGTAGGTCACCTTTAGTCTGACCTGGATTCCTGTAGTAGCTTCCTCCCTGACCTTGCCTTTGACGTTGTTCTCTCTAGTGCAAAGTCATCCTTTGCTGCCAGCCCAGGAAGTTGCTTAAGGCTATTATTATGGCTATTATCACTACTCCTTAGTGTCTGTGTCATGGCCTAGGATACACAACACTTCATTCCATCTAAGAGACTGTTAGAGTAGGCATTAGCCAGTCAGTGGCCAAAAATGAGTCTGTGCAAAGGTTTTGAGACAAGAGAGAACACAGTTCTTTGGAGAGGCTCTCTGTCATGAGCTTCGATGCTGGAATTCCTGGGCCTAGTTCTGGGTGTGACTGGGAGCAAGATCTTATACTGTCAGTGTCTTCGCTTTTTTCTTGATAAAATGGGGTAATTGTGTTTGAGAGTACTTCTTTGAAATTCAAAAATAATAATGTAGCAAATTAGTATCTTGGAATATTAATCTATGTTATCTTCATTTTCCTACGTCCTGGTATGTGATTTGTCCCCAGTCATTAAAAAGCTTTACCACGGCTTTGGGAAGAAGTATAATTGCCAGAATGACAGAAAAGAAAAGAAAAGAAAAGAAAAGAAAAGAAAAGGAAAGGAAAGGAAAGGAAAGGAAAGGAAAGGAAAGGAAAGGAAAGGAAAGGAAAGGAAAGGAAAAAGGGAAAGGAAAGGAAAGGAAAGGAAAGGAAAGGAAAAAGGAAAGGAAAAAGGAAAGGAAAGGAAAGGAAAGGAAAGGAAAGGAAAGAAAGAAAGAAAGAAAGAAAGAAAGAAAGAAAGAAAGAAAGAAAGAAGAAGAAAGAAAGAAAGAAAGAAGAAAGAAAGAAAGAAAGAAAGAAAGAAAGAAAGAAAGAAAGAAAGAAAGAAAAAGAAAAAGAAAAAAAATCAAGATGTAATCAATCATTTGGTTTGTTGTATTTTTTGCTTCCAGAATAGGCACTTTAGAATAAAGAATGGGGGCGGGGGGGGGGTGGAGGAAAAGGTTTTCATAGCCAAAGTGGTAAATTTGGAGAGGCTAGAAGAAAAACTAGATGATTCCACTCTTCCACTCTTACTTCCTAGAAAAAAATAGAGCCGAGTCACCTGAATCTCCTGGGAAAGGATACAGCAAGTTATGGACAGAACAGAACCTCACTGGAAGTCACAGGTAGGGAAAGAGGGCATTGATTCTGAGGGACCATGTGGACAGGAGTGGAGTCAGCATACAGAGACTCACTTTCAGGGCACTACTCCTCAGAACCTTACAGAGGCCAAGCCAACCAACACCAGGGGTCGCTACTGGCTACTCCTCGCCTTACTGAAGAGTGTGGGCCTCCCAATCTAGAGGTTTCCCCTTAGGGCTTTGCTGAGCTCCATGAAGACGGTCTCTGTGTTCACGTGGACTCCCTTTTCAAAGTCCAAAATATTCTAAGATTCCTGAGAGATAAAGAAGATGTCCTTTACACCAGGAAGACTGAGAGTATTCTAGAAGGGGAAAACCCCAGGAATGGGCAGTATTTGGGTAAACTGAACAATGGGAAATTCCATTCTATTGCCACAATAGCCATCATCCACCTAAGGGCCAACATTCTACAGAGCACTGACCATGTTAGTAGACATATTATGTACATGGCATCATTTAACCAGAATCTTCATCTCCACACTACACCATTCCACACACTGCTCCCTCCCAAATGAAATGAGATTATGCATGCAAAGTATTTAATGCTATGCCTAGTGTATATACTGCTTGCTTGTAGTTTCACTACCATGAGAGGAAATGGGGGAAGATAGGGAGAAGTTTGGTTTTATGCTGTAATACCAAAGGAAATACTGTATCTTAAACTTTTTTTTATTTTACAAATAGTTTATTGTCAAATAGGTTTCCATATACCACCCAGTGCTCATCCCCACAAGTGCCCTCCTCCATGCCCATCTCCCCCCACCCCACCCCCATATCCATCAGTCCTCAGTTTGTTTCTCAGCATTCAAAAGTCTCTCCCGGTTTGCCTCTCTCCCTTTCCCCCACCAGTTCCCCCCTTCTTCTCCCCCATGGTCTACAGTTAAGTTCCTCCTAATCCTCCTATATGTGCAAACATGTGATATTTGTCCTTCTCTGCCTGACTTATTTCGCTAAGCATAACACCCTCAAGGTCCATCCATGTTGCTACACATGGCTACTCTATCTTAAACTTCTAAAGTTTACATGTAAAAGCTCTGAAGAGTTTATTTCAATTTTCCAGATGATCTATTTTTTTATTCACATAGTTTAACCTTCTAACTTCATGCCTTCTAACTGCATCTAAGGAGATGGAGCAAGACTGGAAAGAGTCTCCCTTCTTGAACATGTCCTAGTTTTTTTCATCTCAAGATGGAAAGACTGTAAATGACTGGCGAGGCTTACTGTCCTCACCCCATTCACTCCCTCTGTCTTTAAGAGCTCTTGAATTTTCTCTATACCCTATCCCAGCATGTTCCCCCCATTGACCTATTTCCTATTTCTCAGGTACTCACTGATATAAAAAAAAAAAAAGCACTTTTTATACTTTACTGCCAGGTAGGGTTCTGACAATGCTAGCGAGTTAACTTGAGATAAGTAATGGTGAGAAATCAGTCACACCACTTTGGCCACACATTTAAGCCATGTCCTCCAACCCATGTCTGATTTTGGACATATCTCTCTATTGGTTCTATAGGAGGGAGGGAAAGAGACTCTTATCTATTGGTGTGCCAAAACCACATAATCTACACAAAGCGAAATGCCCTAACAGTAGTGTATGTTTTAAGAAGGTGTCAAAATTGTAATTAAACTTTAGAAAATTATATAAATGATATAAATTAGTGCTTTATGAAATGCATTCGTTCAACTATCACTTCCTGAGTCCCCATGACATGCTGGGCACCAAGAATACAAGGAAGAAAAAAAACAGACACAATCCCTGTAGTTACAGAGCTTGGAGTTTAGTGTAAGAGATAGATATCAATCAAGTTATAAAAAATAAATGTGAAACTACAACAGTGATACTCATTAAAAAGCAACGTTGTTACATGGTGTTTGGAAAGCACCTTATAAAACACTCAAGCTAGTCAGAAAGGTCAGGAAAGGCTACCCTAAAAGAAATGGAAACTGGGCTTAGATCTGAAGAAACATCTTTCCAGTTGAGTCAGTACCCACAGTGCAGATCCCAATTATATCATTTCCAATGTCTGATCTCTCTCCTTCTGAATGCATTTGTTAAAAATGAAAACAAAAGCAGATATGTATGTGTAGATCACATAAGACTTAAGAAGTTCCTTCCCAGTGTAGCTAGCATGGCAAAATACCTCATCCTGAATCTAGCTAAGAAAACCTTGCACAAAATATTACCACCAATGGGCCAAAAATCAAATGTCACTATGGGTCATCAGACTGGAAATGTAGGAGTTAGAGAATGAGTATTAGAATAGCAGTTAATATACTGTAGCTAGTGACAGGAGTAAATAAAACATTGGAAAGATAACCTCATCTCAACCTTTCTGACGTGTATGGGTTTTTCAGAATTCCAGTGAGTCCTTTGTTTGGGTATAGCCTTACAGAATGTTTTCATTAACTTCTACAGACTTACCTTGGCACATAAATGCTAAACTATGGTTATTTCCTGGGATGAAACTGTTTTCTGCATCTGCACATGCAGCTGTATCTAGCAAATCACTGAACCCTAAAGCAAACTGAAAAAAAGCCATGATCCACACAAAACAGAACCGGAAGCTTTTTCCAACAAATGCATGCTTACAAAAACAATTTCTAAAAATAAGTATTATATATGCCAGGGTATTACCATGGTTTAATTGTGGTATTTATTTGTTCCTTTTTTTAGGTATTATTAATTTTCCTATTTTTAAAGTCCCTATGCAGTTGTAGAATGCAAGATTATTTTGATTATGTAATAATTTGTAAATGCAATAAAATGCTATTTTGAAAGCATCATGCCCCCCTGCATGTTACTGTTCCCCAAAGGACCTAAATAATTTTTATCAATGAGCATTTCCTCCAATTGCCATTTACCAAATGAGAAACTTAAGCTAAAAAAAGAATTTTAATAAAGTCAAATCTAAAATTGCCGTGTTTCATTCAAGGCAAACATGACATTTAAATTAATAGCATCTATCTCCATCCATTAGGACACATAGTATAAATTATAAAACTACAGATGGTGTATGGAAACCAATTTGACAATAAATTATATTTTAAAAAATATATAAATAAAATAAAACTACAGATGGTATGTATTTATTTCTGCCTTACTTGGTCTGATGTAGACACATTCTTAAAGGGAATTTTTAACTAGTGTTCTTGCTGTTGTATTCTACTTCATTGCCACCATGTTGAATTTAAAAATTAATATGGATTTAGTAAAGCCCATTGCATCAATAAGGAACTATCAAGAAAATAAATAGCAATACAAAAGCTTTACTCTTTGAGCAAGTAATACCCATGATGCCTTTCTTTCCTAAACCAGTTCTAATCATGAAAAGGGAAACATATGTAAAGTGCTTTTCACCTGTGTCAAAAAGTATCTTAGCTTCTGGGACATTTTATAAGCTTTATAAGCAAGAGAAATATTGCATATAAATGATATCACACCCTACATTTTAGCTAGTTATGCCTAAATCCTTTGTTGATTATAGGCCATATAACTTCAGGCAGACAAAAGAAAAATAATCCCTATCATGTTGAATGCCAGTCTGTGCTGTTTATGAGTACCGCCTGCTGTGTTAAATGACTCAAACATCTGTCAGGTGTGCTACATTATAGCCACAGGAAAATCTTAGTACAGGTTGTGTGCCAGGCAAAATGCTTTGTCTAAGACCTTGTCAATCCTGCTGATAGATGAGTTGAGTATTCTAATGAGTAAGATTCTAAATATGTTTCTCCTTTGCCAGATCCCCAGATCACATCAGGAGGCACAAATCTCAGACAACTGGAAGGAATAAGATCATTTTTGAAGGATAGTACTTCTCCTGACACACACAAATGTGTGGGTTTTAAACTATCCTGGTGAGATGGTCTCTTACCCCTTTGTAATACCTTTTCTAAAAGCTTCATTTAACAGACTAATTTTGGTTTACTCAAAACAAATTATTTCCAAACAATTTGAAAAGGCTACCATACTTTTGAAGAACATTAGTTACTGTTAGCTTTACATTTTGCATAGTACAATGTCTGCAGTCAATGGGTTTGCAGACATATTGTTTAGTGCATTATATTTTAAGCTATGCTAACAGTCACTAAATCAGAAGAAACTGTTTTGGTAGGATGCTATGTATGTGTTCCATGTAGATAACTTTTAATTAATAAATCCAACCACTTTTCTCATGGACTTTTATATTCGAATACAAAAACAGAGGTATATTTTTTAATTGACTTGGTGAAGATCTTTATAGCAAACATACTGCCTATTATATAGCAACTGTTTGCTTAAAATTGCATGATATTCCTATAATAGTCTACATAAAAGTTTAAATCTTGTCCTTAATAATAATAATGTAAAGGAGGTTCATCTTTCGCAAAACTGACATTCAAAGTTTACTATTTTTAAACTCTACATAACACCTAGCATGAATCCCAGTAAATTCTATTCCCAACAAGACAAAAACACATCTATAACAGAGATATAGTGAGATGAACAAAGATAATAAAAACGAGCCATCAGGTAGAAATTACAAATCAATCTTTCTCTATTCAAAATGTTACACTACTTAACATAACATATGGAAAAATCTCAGATTATTTCTTTCCAAGAAGACAACTATAATTTCAGCAAATGCTCTCAAAAATTATATAATCTATATATTAGCCTTTACAATTAGGCCAACATAGCTTTGAAGCTAGTGATTTATCAGCACATCAAAAATAAAATTTTCATAGCACTTATGAATAGTAAATGTGGAGATTATTCATTAATCACACGAAAGAGATTTTTATGGGTCATTTGTTGATTCACCAATTCATTGATTTATTCATATTATCACTAAAACTACAGAAAGAATACTGAAACCTTTAAATCTCAGGCCAGATTTTATTATTTTGCTAATTGGGCCATTTCATAAATCAAACTTATGTTGTAATCAGAAATATTTATGTCCTAACAAGACTTAATTTTTAGTTTCCAAATCCTTTGACCTATTAAAATTATATACTTATTATAGAACATTTAGAAAAAAATTAATAAAGATAGGGAGGTACCTGGGTGGCTCAGTGTCCAACTTTCAATTTTGGCTCAGGTCATGATCTCATGGTCCTGAGATGGAGCCCCAAGTGGGGCTCCACACTGGGCATGGAGTCTGCTTAAGATTCTGTCTCTCCTTCCACCTCTGTCCCTCCTGTGCTCATGCTTTCACACTCTCTGAAAAACATAAAGATAAATGAAATAAATGAAAAGTCTACACAGTCACATTACTTTTTAAGTTTATTTATTTTGAGAGAGAGGAGAGAAAGAGCAATAGCCCAAGTGGGGGAGGGGCAGAGAGAGGAGGTTAGAGAATCCCAAGTAGGCTTCATGCTGTCAGCACAGAACCTGACATGGGACTTGAACACACGAACCATGAGATCGTGACCTGAACTGAAATGAAGAGTCAGACACTTAATCAACTGAGCCACCCAGTTAACCCTGCACATTAATTAAAAATAAAAAGGAATTAAAGTGATCCACAATCCTACCACACGCATCTTAAAAAGGCACCCCCCTACACAACAGTGTAGATTCCTAAGTCAGTTGACATATATACATTGTCTGTATCTGATCTTTGTGCTCTGCACCAAAGAAATATAAACAAAATACCAATGTGGAAATATGAATAAAGGACTTGATTAGACACTCAAAAAAGAAGCTAACCAAACAGCCAACATGAAATAAGTGGCAAACTTCATTAGTCATGAGGGGAATAAATATGAAAATAATTTAATATTCTCTAGAATGGCTACATGCAAAGGAAACAGAATTCCAAGTGATAGAAAGGATTTGGAGAAACTGAAACTTGCTCACAATACTAGAGGGAATGTATACTGTTGTAATGACCAATATACATAGCCTATGATTCAACAATTAATCCCACGGATCTAAATATACTGAACAGAAACAATATATGTATGTTCACCAAACTCATGTACAAGAATATATAGCAGTTCTATTCACAGTAGAACCAAAACAGAAAAAACCCAAATGCCCATAGCAGTAGAACTAAGTATCAGTGTATTGATAAGTAATATTCTCTTCAGCAATAATAATGAACAAACTATATCCCAAACAACATGTAAGTTTTTCAAACATACTACCAAGTAAAAACAAGGGAGATACCAAAGTTTACAAGTAAAAATACTTGGAGAAAAAGTAAAAGCATGATATGCTGTACAGATTCTGCCCCACCAATCACCCTTATAGAATAAAAGCCATAAACTGCTGGGAGAAGGGCAGCAAAGGGGGGACACCTCCCCTTTTTAAATATTTGTTTGGGGCGCCTGAGTGGCTCAATTGGTTGGGAAACCGACTTCAGCTCAGGTCATGATCTCAAAGCTGGTGGGTCCGAGCCTCCCCTCAGGTTCTGTGCTGACAGCTCAGAGCCCAGAGCCTGCTTCAGATTCTGTGTGTGTGTCTCTCTCTCTCTGACCCTCCCCTGTTCACGCTGTCTCTCCTTGTCTCTCAGAAATAAAAAAAACATTTTAAAAAATTAAAAAAGAAACATTTGTTTTTTAATTGAGAAACAGAGAGAGACATAGCATGAACAGGAGAGGAGCAGAGAAAAGGGAAGACACAGAATCCAAAGCAGGCTCCAGGCTCTGAGCTGTCAGCACAGAGCCCGACACGGGGTTCAAACCCACAAACTAAGATCATGACCTGAGCTGAAGTCAGACACTTAACTGAGTCACTTAGTCACCCCCTCTTGCTGCCTTTTAAAGTACGACTCAAGAGGTTCCTGGGTGGCTTAGCTGGTTAAGTGTCTGCCTCACCTCAGGTCATGATCTCACAGCTTGTGAGTTCAAGCCCCACATCGGGCTCTCCACACTCAGCACAGAGCCTGTTTCAGATCCTCTGACCCCCTATCTCTCTGCCCCTGCCCCACTCAGACTCTCTCTCTCTCAAAAACAAATAAATAAACTTTAAAGTACTACTAAAAATGTCTCTTTAATGACACTAGTATATCTCCTACCCATGTGGGAAAAGAAAAGTAAATTGTGGGCTGAAGAGGGAAAGATCACTGAAAAAGTCCCCTCATTCTAAAAAGAATCTAGGGGCATAGTGCCTACCTAATATCAATGCTGAAACAGAAGAAAAGAGAAAGTCTTTGTCTTCCTGCCCCTACCACCAAAATAATGGACCAACAAGTAACAGTACTCTTCTGCTAAGAAAGGGGCAAGAAGATAAATAAGACCCTCTCTGGTATACAAGTTCAAACACCTAAAGCTGATGAGAAGATAAATAGAGAAAAACCCTCTGGCAAACCAGCCCCCACCTTAAACACAAGGTCATTCTAAAAGAATTTGAAGCCTGCAGTGCACAGAGGTTGACCATAGCAACAACAGAGATCAGCCTCAGTTCAATTTCTGACAAATTGGTCCAACCCTCCACCCAGAGACCTAGCAAAAGAAAATATGGACCCATATTTCTTTTCACCTATTCACCTTAGTTTCTATTATCCTACATAAAATACCAGTTGCCAACAAGAAATTAAAGGCATAAAAAGAATTTTTTAAATTTCCTTTCAAGAGATAAGACAATAAACAATACATGTTAAATTTGAGAACTATAACAAAGAAAATGTAAAATAACTGGACATGCTTGAACAGAAACACATGAAGAAAGTCTGACAGGAATATCAGTAGACTCAACTCAGCACAGAGAACAATTAGTGAACTTGAAAACAGATCAATAGAGACAACTCAAACTGAAACATTAACAGGAAAGAGTAGAACAGAAAAAAATCAGAAGAATGTCTAAGAGCTCTGAGATGTATTAACAGACTGATATATAGGTCATTGGAAGGATAAAAGGAGATAGAAAGGAAACTAGGAAAATGAAGTATTTGAAGAAATAATGCCTGACAAGTTTCCAAAACACACATCCATGAGTTTCAATGAACATGAGGCATAAATTAGAATACAACACACATACACACTTAGACACATCATACTCAAAGTCCTCAAGAGCAAAGAAGAGAATATCCTGAAAAAAGCCAAAGATTAAAGGCACATAACATAGATAAGGCACAAAGGTAAGAATTACAGAAGACATCACCATAAATAATACAAGCCACTTAAGGAAATAGTGACATCCTCATGCTGAAAGAAAAAAAAAAAACCAGGTAACTAGGAATTCTATACTCTGAAAATATATTCAAAAAATAAAAGCAAAAAGAAAATCTTTATTGGAGAAAGAAAAACTTGGAAAATCCATTGCCAGCCAGCTGATCTATATTATGACAAGTGTGAAAGGAAATGTTCTAGGCAGAAGAAATGATACCAGAGAAAACCTTAAATCTACATCAAGAAATAAAGAAAACTCATTGGCACAAATGAAAGTATATACAAAATTCATTTGTCTTTTTCTTAATTGTCTTAAAAGATGAATTACTAACCAAAATAAAAATAGAAGTTCTTTATTGTACATCTGTAGCATAGGTACAAGTTTAAATTTTTAAAATAATAGTACAAAAGAGAGAGCAAATTTAGACCATCCCTCCTTTGTGGTCCTTAAACTACATATAGAGTGGTTTAGTATTATTTCAAGATTGCTTCTGAGTAATTAACAATACATATAGTAAATTCTTAAGCAACCCTTGAAAAAAATGTAAGAGATATGAATAAGACAATAATAAAATAAAATGGATTTATAAAAACTCAAAATAAGCACTAACAGAGAAAAAAAATACAATTATTAGATGGCACTAACAGAAGACAGTAGGAAGATGGTAGATTTTAATCCAACCACCTCAGTAACACATTGAGGCAAAAGTATGGAAAAAGATAAATCATGCAAAAACTCATCAAAATAAAGATGAAATAGTTATATTTATAAAGTTATATTTAGATAGTTATATAGTTATATTTCTAAAGTCAATATTCGGGAAGAATTCATAATCTTAAATGCGTATAGAACTTCAGAGCTTCACAAGTCATGAGACGATAACTGCAGAACTGAAAGGACGAAGAGAAAAACCCTGGTTAACAGAGGTTTTGACACTTCTTTCTCATAAATCAAAGAAAAAGTAGACATTGCTCAATAACTACAGAGATCTCAACAATGCCATTAATCAACTTGACTTATCTGCCATTTAGAGAACACTCCACTAAGTAATAGCAGAATATGCATTATTTTCAAAGTCATGTGAAACACTTTGGAAAACAGACCAAATGAAACCAAACCTCAATGAAATTAAAGAAATGATTTACACAATAATGCTTTCTAACAATCATAGATTAAAATTGGGAATTGGGTAGCCTGGGAGGCTCAAATGGTTAAGCGTCCGACCCTTGATTTCGACTCCCATCACAATCTTAGGGTTTGTGAGATTGAACCTCACATGCACTGTACTGTCAGTGCAGAGACCATTTGGGATTTTCTCTCTCCCTTGCTCTCTGCTACACCCCCACTCATGCACATGTGTATGCTTGATCTTTCTCTTTCTCAAAATAAATAAACATTTGAAAAATAAAATAAAATTAGGAATCAATAGCAAAAAGGTATCTGGTAAATCCCTCAAGTATTTTAAAATTAATTCTAATGGATCATGAGGGTCAAA
Source organism: Proteles cristata cristata (assembly GCA_017311185.1). NCBI lineage: Eukaryota > Metazoa > Chordata > Mammalia > Carnivora > Hyaenidae > Proteles > Proteles cristata. The sequence goes on along the minus strand of JAESUZ010002753.1, from coordinate 2,326,186 downwards.
AAAGATATAACAGAGTTAAATATATTTTGCACTGAATGAAAGTAAGAACATGGTGATGGACATTGAGGAGGGCACTCATTGGGGTGAGCACTGGGTATTGCATGGAAACCATTTGACAATAAATTTTATTTAAAAAAAGAAAGAAAGAACGTGGTAGGTGATGCTGGAAGCTAAAGCAGTGCCTGGGGGATATTTATGCATCAAATGTTTATGTTAGGTGAGGTTAAAAAACATCTTTAATCCATACTCTAAAGTTTCCACTTTAAGAAATTTAAGAATAGAAGAGTTCCAAAGAAGTAGAAAAAAGAAATTAAGTACAAGCAGAAATCAATGAAAATGAGAACAATAAATAAATAAATAAATAAGTAAATACCTCACAAATACTTATTATGTTCCTTGGTTGGCCAGAGTGAGGGTAGGAGAGAGGGGGAAGATCAATGAAACTGGTAATTTTCTAGCCAGGCAAACCAAAAAGAAATAGAGAGAGAGAGAGAGAGAACACACACATTAAAATGTCAGAAATCAAAGAGACAACATCATGACAGACTAATACGAACACTACAAACAACTCTACACCCATAAAATCAACCACTTAGATGAAATAGTAAAAGTCATTAAAAGATCCAAACTCCAAAATCTCACTTAAGAGTTAGGTTAATTGGGTATTTCTAGCTCTATTAAAGAAACTACAATTATACTTTAAAACTATCCAACAATGGGGCACCTGGGTGTCTTAGTCGGTTAAGCATCCGACTTTCCCTTAGGTCACGATCTCGCGGTTCGTGGGTTTGAGCCCCGCATCGGGCTCTGTGTTGACTGCCAGCTCAGAGCCTGGAGCCTGTTTTGGAGTCTGTGACTCCCTCTCTCTCTGACCCTCCCCTGCTCACGCTGTCTCTCTCTCTCTCCTAGAAATAAACAAAACATTAAAAATAAATAAATAAAACTATCCAACAAAGCAAACTGCAGGCTCAGATGGTTTTGTTAGTGAATTTTCATCAACTGATCAATATATGACCTTTTTTTTACTGTGTTTCTGTTTTATGACACCTTGTTTACTTTTTTTCCCTTTTCTTGACTCAACATCTCTTTATAGGAGTTTTATTTTTTTTAATTTAAATTCTAATTAACACAGTCCAATACTGGTTTCATGAGTAGAATTCTGTGACTCATCACCTACATACAACACCCAGTGTTCATCATCACAAGTTCCCTCTTTAATACCCATCATCCATCCAGCCCACCCCCACCCTCTTCCCTCTACCAACCCTAAGTTTTTTCTCTATCTTTGTCTCTTGTGGCTTCCATTCAATGCAATCCCAATTAAAATAGCACCAGCATTCTTAGCACAGAGCTTGAACAAACAATCCTAAAACGTGTATGGAACCACAAAAGACCTTGAATAGCCAAAGTAATGTTGAAAAAGAAAACCAAAGCTGGAAGGATCACAGTCTCAGATTTTAGCCTGTATTACAAAGCTGTCATCAAGACAGTATGGTATTGGCACAAAAACAGACATACTGACCAATAGAATAGAGAACCTAGAAACAGACCCACAAAGATAGGGCCAACCAATCTTTGACAAAGCAGGAAAGAATATTCAATCAAAAAAAGACAGTCTCTGTAGCAAACGGTGCTGGGAGAACTGGACAATGACATGCAGAAGAATGATCCTGGACCACTTTTTTACACCATACACAGAAACAATTCAAAATGAATGAAAGACCTAAATGTGAGACAGGAAGCCATCAAATTCCTATAGGAGAAAACAGGCAACAACTTCTTTGACCTTGGCCACAGCAACTTCTTACTTGACCTGTCTTCAGAGGCAAGGGATATAAAAGCAAGAAAATGAACTATTGGGACCTCATCAAGATTAAAAGCTTCTTCACACTGAAGGAAACAATCAACAAAAACTAAAATACAATTAACAGAATGGGAGGATATATTTGCAAATGACGTATCAGATAAAGGGTTATTATCAAAAGTCTATAAAGAACTTACCAAACTCAACATCCAAAAAACAAATAATCCAGTTAAGAAATGGGCAGAAGACATGAATAGACACTTTTCCAAAGAAGACATCCAGATGGCTAACAGACACATGAAAAGATGCTCACCATCACTCATCACCAGGGAAATACAAATCAAAACCACACTGAGATACCACCTCACACCCATCAGAGTGGCTAAAATTAACCACTCAGGAAATGACAGATATTGGTGAGGATGCTGAGAAAGAGGATCTCTTTTGCACTGCGTGTGGGAATGCAAACTGCTGCAGCCACTCTGGAAAACAGTATGGAGCTACCCCCCAAAATTAAAAATAGAACTACCCTACAACCCAGCAACTGAACCACTAGGTATTTATTTAAATGACACAAGTATGCTGTTTTGAAGGGGCACATGCACCCCAATGTTTATAGCAGAGCTATTGACAAAAGTCAAATTATGGAAATAGCCCAAATGTCCATTAACAGATGAATGGATAAAGAATATGTGGTATATATGAAGGGAATACTACTTGCTGATGAAAAAGAATGAAATCATGCCGTTTGCAACAACATGAATGGAACTGGAGAGTATTATTCTAAGCAAAATCAGTCAGTCAGTCAAAGCTATCATAGAATTTCACTCACATGCGGAATTTGAGAAACTTAACAGATGACCCTAGGGCAAGGGAAGGAAAAATAAGATAGAAACAGAGAGGAGGGCAAACCATAAGAGACTCTTAAATAGAACAATCTGAGGGTTGATGGTGGTGGGGATTATGGGGATGAGGAAAGTCAGTGATGGGAATTGAGGAGAATACCTACTGGGATGAGCACTGGGTATTGTATCTAAGTGATGATTCACAGGAATCTACTCCTGAAGCCAGAACTACACTGTTTATTAACTAGACAATTAAAAAAAAGTCTCTTGTGGTTTGTTTTCTTCTTTTTTTCCCTTCCCATATGTTCATTTGCTTTTTTTCTTAAATTCCACATGAGTGAAATTGCATGATATTTGTCTTTTTATGCTTGACTTACTTCATTTAGCATAATACACTCTATCTCCACCCACATCATGCAAATGGCCAGATTTTATTCTCTTTAATGGCTGAGTTATAGTCCATTATATGCATAACCTCTTTATCTATTCATTGGTTGATGGACATTTGGGATCTTTCCATAGTTTGTCTATTGTTGATAATGCTGCTATAAACATTGGGGTGCACATACCCCTTTGAATCTGTATTTTTATGTCCTTTGGTTAAATGCCCAATAGTACAATTGTTGGATCATAGGGTAGCTCTATTTTTAACTTTTTGGGGAACCTCCACACTGTCCTCCAGAGTGACTATACCAATTTTCATTCCCACCAACAGTTTAAGAAGGTTCTCCTTTTACTATATCCTCACCAACATCTGTTGTTTCCGGTGTTAATTTTAACCATTCTGACAGGTGTGGGGTAATATCTCGTTGTAGTTTGAGTTGTATTTCCCTGATGATGAGTGATGTTGAGCATTTTTTCATCTGCCTGTTAGCCATCTGTATGTCTTTGGAAAAATGTTATTTCATCCATTAACACCCAACCCACTGACCAAAAATAGTGCCTTTCTGCCCTGAACAAAGCTTGATGTCTCATCTCTGTTTCTTCTATAAGTCCTATCACTCAGAAACACCAGACAGCACTTCGGCAGTATGCTTAAGGGGCATTTTAAACAGTAAAATCACCAACAAAAGGTACAAAAATGTGAATAGCACGAAAATAAGCAAGCCATGGAAATGATGTTTGTTTATAGTAGGAGAACCTCAACAGGAAGGCAAAAGCATCACCTCAATTGACCTTAGCTGGGACCGTGCACACTGGGTGAGTCAAATTTTCTGCTGGTCTGTTCATGTCTGAAAATGTTTCAAAAGCACCACAAATTTTGATTTGGAGGTTAGAGATAAATTTTAGCAAGTAGGCAGATTCACAAACATGGAATCTACAAATAATGAGGATTGACTATAATTTACCGTATCAACAGAGTATGAAGAAAAACCCTGTTATTATCTCAATAGATGCAAGGAAAGCTTTTGACAAATTCAACACCCCTTCGTGATAAAACTTGCAGCAAACTGGGAATAGAAAGGAACAGTCTCAAGTTGATCAAGGGCAACTACCAAAAAACTACAGCTAAAATTATCCTTAATGGCAAAAGACTAAATGCTTCCTTCCCTCTGATTGGGAACACGACAGGAATTTCTGCTTTTACCACTCCTAGTAAGCATCTTATTGGCTATCCTACTCAGCACAATAAAGCAAGACAAAAAAAGACACACAGATTAGAAAAGAAGAAATACAACTGTCCCTATTCTTAGAAAACAAGATTGTCTACCTAGAAAACAAAGAATCTTGAAAAAAAGTAACTAGCACTAAAAAACAAATTTATCAAGGTTGAGCCTTACGAGGACAATATGAACAGAAGAATTTAGTTCTATAGAGTGGCAATGGACAACTGGAAAATGAGACAAAATTTAAAATTTAAAGTGGCACCAAATATCTTATAGGTGTAAGTCTTATAGAGTATATGCAAATCTTTATGCATAAAATTATAAAGCACTAATTAAAGAAATCCAATAAAATCTAAGCTGGTGGAGCAATACAATGTTCTTGATTTAAAAACTCAATAGTGTTAATATGTCCATTCTCCCCAAACTCATGTACAATAGAATTTCAATCAAAATTCCAACTTCATTTTTTTAAAAGTGACAAGTGGTTTCTTAAACCTTTATGTGAAAGCAAAGGAACTAGGATGGGCAAAAACATTCTGGAAAGAACAAACCTGGAGTACTTACACAACATGATTTCCATTCTTACCATAAAGAATACAAGAAGTGTGGTGTGTGGTTTGAGGGGTGGGTGGGGAAGGACATCAAGGAAGCACATTAAAAAAGCCCAGTAATGAATCCACCCATATATAGGCAATTAATTCCAGAAAAATGCAAAGTAAGTTCAATACAGAAAGGATTTTCAAACAGAAAGGATTTTCTGTTTAACATGTGGTTCCAGTGTATACAAAAGCCTGGATCTCTCTTCTTACCTCACAGTCAACACAAAAAAATTTACCCCACATCGATCAAAAACCTAAAACCATAAAAATTTAAGGTACCTGATATAATCAGTCATTAAATAATCTACATCGTTGCTGATTCTTTGTTGTGAAATGGTATTCTCAACACCTGAGAGAGGCAATGTCTCTAAAAATCACCAGAGGCACCTAGGTGGCTCAGTTTGTGGTATCCGACTTTGGCTCAGGTCACAATCTCACCGTTCATGAGTCCAAGCCCCACCTTGGGCTCTGTGCTCACAACTGGGAGACGGGCCTGCTTCAGATTCTGTATCTTCCTTTCTCTTTGCCCCTCCCCTGCTTATGCTCTCTTTCTCTTTCAAAAATAAGTATTAAAAAATAAAAAACTAGGGGCGCCTGGGTGGCTCAGTCGGTTGAGCGTCCGACTTCGGCTCAGGTCATGGTCTCACCGTTCGTGGGTTCGAGCCCCGCATTGGGCTCTGTGCTGGCAGCTCGGAGCCTGGAACCTGTTTTGGATTCTGTGCCTCCCTCTCTCTCTGATCCTCCCCTGCTCATGCTGTCTCTATCTCTCTCTCAAAAATAAATATTTTTTTTAAATAAAAATAAAAAACTAAAAAATTAAAAAACACCAACATTGGGGTGTTTTTGGCCTAAATTGATTTTAAGTTTTTATTTAAATTCCAGGTAGTTAACACACAGTGTAATATCAGTTTCAGGTATACAATAGAGTGATTCAATAGTTCCATATAACACCTAGTGCTCATCACAGCAAGTGCACTTCTTAATCCTCATCATCTCTAAGTCTGTCAGTTTTTGATTCACGTATCTCAAGTTCTGTTGTTAAGTGCATATACATTTATAAATTCTAATTCCTCAACCTGTAAATCTAATTATCATTAAGAAAAAAACCTTTTTGTCTCTTGTAACCCTTCTTGTCTTAAAGTCTCCCCGCCCCACCCCCCGCCCCACTACCACCACCACACACCCGAAAGAGAGCATGCACATGTACACAAGTGAAGGAGGGGCAGAGGGGGAGAGAGACACAGAATCTGAAGCAGGCTGTACACCCAGGGAGAGCCCAATACGGGCTCAGTCTCATGCTGGTGTGATCAGACCTGAGACCAAACCAAGAGTCAGATGCTTGATTGAGCCACCCAGATCCCCCCAAGTACTTTTTTTTGGCCTCCTTTTAAAAATTTAAGTTTATTTAGATAGAGAGGCAGAGAGAAAGAGAGTGCACACAAGCAGGGGAGGGGCAGAGAGAAGGAAAGACAGAATCCCAAGCAGGCTCCAAGCCATCACTGCAGAGCCCCATGCAGGAGAGAGCCCCAACGAGAGTATCATGACCTGAACAGAGATCAAGAGTCAGTGGCTTAAATGATTGCACTGTCCAGGTGCCCTTTTTCATTACATTAATATAGCCACTCCAGCTTTCCTTGTCTTAACTATTTGCATAGTGCATATTTTGTCTACCTTGTAGATTCACCCTATCTGTGTCTTCGTGTCCAACTGCCTTTCAAGTCTCACACATTCTGTAATTTTCATAGGCTTTCCCTCTTAAATGACAGCAATCCTTTTTAGCCCACAACTGTTTTTTTTTTTAAGTTGTTTTGCTTCATTTTGTTTTGTGGTCACCTCCACCTGTAAACATATAGTTGTCTGTTGCCACTAACATAGTGGTTGAGAAGAACACTGAAAACATAACTACAAACTCCCAATTCTTACCCTGTAGAGTTATAGTTTTTCAACAGTAAAAAGTCTTCTCCAATTTTTGTCTAATTTTAAATGTTTTCCAGTGCTTTTATGACTTTTTGTACAAATTTTACAACTGCATTAACAGTTAGTTCTATTGCCAGTACTCTTAAAGAGTATTTAAAGAGTGTTTTTCTTCTATTTTTTTATTACAGAAATTAAAAAATGCTTATTATAATAAATTTTTAAAATGTATGTATACAAAGAGACATGAAAATTACTTGTTTTCCAACTATCTACAGGTAACCACTGATGATATTTTGCAGTCTATCATTTCTTTGATGAGATTACTGCTGGATATTACTGATTTTCAACGATAAACATTCCAGAAAGATGTGAAAAAGTCATGTGTGAGAATGACTTTTATGCTGTATGAAACTTAGATATATTAAAACAATAAAGAAATATTATGAGAAACTTTATGCCCAAAAGAGTGATAGCCTAAACAAAATAGCCAAATATCTTTAAACAAATAACCAAACTTTCAAAATCAATGGAGAACAGAGGTAATCAGTTTTAGACACTTAAGCAGTTGGCTATCTATCTCGAAATTTATGAAGCACATCAGGCCTGCATTAATAGATTTTGAAGTTATCAGTAGCTAGATAAAACTGGATAGAGACTGTATTCTTATGGCCATTATAGGACATATGGAAGAATCTTGTCTTCATTCACAAAGCAACAGAAACCCCTGACTGGTTCTCTGCAAGGAGTTGACATAAGGTTTGCCTTTAGCAAAGTTCAGTAACTGCACTACAAAAAACTTACTGGAGGAGAGATAAAGAGTATGCAGGGAAATAAAATTAATGACTATTTCAGTAGGTCAGATGAAAATGATGGCCTATAGTGATTTTAATGAAAGGAGGAAGATTTTTAAGATATTAAGAAGGTAAAATCAAAAGGATTTTTTTATGTTTTTTTTAATGTTTATTTTTGAGAGAGAGAGAGAGAGATAATTTGAAGTAGGCTCAGCTAGGTCAGCACAAAGCCTGACATGGGGCTCAAACCCATGAAGCAGGAGACCATGACCTGAGCCAAAGCTAGATACTCAACTGACTGAGACACCCATATGTGCCCCTCCAAAGGGTTTTTTGATGGGGCCACATGGGTGGCTCTGTTAGCTGGTCATCCAACTCTTGAATTCAGTTCAGGTCATGATTTCACAGTGTGTGGGTTTGAGCCCTGCATTATGCTTCTCCACTCCAAGCATCAGAGCCTGCTTGGAATTCTCTCTTTTCCTCCCCCACTTTCTCTCTTTCAAAATAAATAAATAGGGGTTCCTGGGCAGCTCAGTCAGTTGAGCATCCGACTCTTGATTGTGGCTCCCAAGGATTTGGGATCAAGCCACATGCACAGCATAGAGACTGCTTAAGATTCTCTCTCTCTCTTTCTCACTCTCCTTTCTCTCTCTCTCTCTCTCTCTCCCTCTGCCCCTCCCCCACTCACACTCTCTTTGATTCTGAAAGAAAGAATTCAATATATTTTTTAAAAATTAAATCTATAACCTTTTTCTGTTTTTTAAAGATTTGTTGATGGGCTTGATGTTTAGAATGAAAAGCAGTTTCTTCTGGCCTGTTTACACGTAAGACTGCCATTCACTCAACTAAGGAGACTGCATACTAGACATTCATTGTTTATTTATATCTATTTGTAAGTATGTAAGCCTGAATAGAATTTTTTCTTATACACTTAAAACACTTCATCTCAAAATTAGCATAAATATAGAGGGAACATATCTCAGCATAATAAAGGCCATATATGACAAACCCTCAGCTAACATCATACTCAACAATGAAAAGCTGAAAGCTTTTCCTCTAAGATTAGGAACAAGGCAAGCTGTCCACTCTCACTGCTTTTTCTTAAAGTTTATTTATTTATTTTGAGAGAGAGAGCAAGGGAGAGGCAGAGAGAGAGAGAGGGAGAAAGAGGATCCCAAGGCTAACAGCATGGAGCCTGACAGAAGGCTTGAACCCACAAACTGTAAGATCATGAGCTGACATCAAGAGTCTAATGCTAACTGGCTGAGCCACCCAGGTGCCCTACTCCCACTACTTTTATTCAACATAGTACTCCAAATCCTTAACATGCAATTAGGGAAAGAAAGAAAAAGAAAAAGAAAAGGCATCCAAATTGGTACAGAAAAAGTAAAACTATTTGCAGAAGACCTAATACTGTATATAGAAAACTCTAAAATCTATTAGAATGAATAAATGAATTTAGTGAAGTTGCAGGATATGAAACCAATATGTAGCAATCTGTACTGTTTCTATACAGCAAATAATAAACTAGCAGAAAGAGAAATTAAGAAAATAATCCCATTTACAATTGTGTATTGTAAGGATAAAGTACGTAGGAATAAATTTAACCAAGTAGGTGAAAGACCTGTCCAAAAACTCTATGATGTTGATGAAAGAAATTGAAGATGACATGAATAAATGTAAAGATACTCCATGCTCATGGATTTGTAGAAAAAATATTATTAATAGGTCTATACTACCCAAAGGAATTCACAGGTTTAATATAATCCATATCAAAACACCAATAGCAGTTTTCAAAGAACTCAGGCAAATCCTAGAATTTGCATGGAAATACAAAAGACCCCAATCCCCAATAGTTCTTCCTGAGAAAGAAGAACAAAACTGGAGGAGGTATTACAATCTCTAACCTCAAGATATACCACAAAGCTATAGTAATCAAGACAGATACTGGCACAAAAATACATACATAGATCAATAGATAGAGTCAATTCATCTACCAAAGAGAAGGCAAGAATATACACTGGGGAAAAGCACTGTTGGGAAAAGCAAATGGTGAAATGCAAAAGAATGAAACTGTACCACAATTTTTAACATACACACACCAAAAAAGACCCCGTCAAAATAAATTAATGTAACACCTACAACTCCTGAAAGAAAACATAGGCAGTAAACCCTTGGAGATTGTCCTTAACAACATATTTCTGGGTAGGTCTCCCCAGGCAAGGGAAACAAAAGTAAAAAATTAAAATTGTGACTATATCAAACTAAAATGGTTTTGCAAAGTGAAAGAAATTATCAAACAAATGAAAAGGCAGCCTATTAAATGGGAGAAGATATTTGCAAGTGATTTATCTGATGAGCACTTCATGTCCAAAATACATAAAGAACTTCTACAACTCAACACAAAAAAACCCCACAAATAATCTGCTTTAAAAATGGGCAGAGGAACTGGAATAGTGATTTTTTTCAAAGAAGACATACAGATGCCCAACAGGCACATGAAAAGAAATTCAAAATTACTAACCATCAGATAAATGCAAATCAAAATCACAGTGAGGTATCACCTCACACCAGTCAGAATGGTTAGTATCAAAGATACAAGAAATACTAAGTGTTGGAGAGGATTTGGAGAAAAAAAGAACCTTTGTGTATGTTGATGGGAATGTTAATTGGGACAACCACTGTAAAAAACAGTATAAAGATAGGTGGAGGAGATTTCAAGGTAAAAATATAAAGAAATACTCAACAGGGTTGTAATAAATTTGTATAGTGACATATAATAACTATACTTAGGGTGAGCATTTTATAATGTATATAATTGTTGAATCACTATGTTGTACACCTGAAAATATGTCAGCCATACTTCCATTAAAAATAAAAAATTAAAATTTAACAAAAAACCTGAGAAAATAACATATATATCCTGTTTAGACACACAAGACTAATAAAGGCTCTCCAGTTGTATAGTAATAACATAATGCCATTTAAATCAAGATTATAAAGAAACACCTGTCTCTACCTAAAATTTTCCCACACTAAATTGTCAGCATGATTTCAGCCTCAGGTAAACAACTCAGCCTATTTTGGGGTCTTATTCCTTCCACAAATTTTGAAACTCAGCTCCTCCTTTCACTAAATGAACTAGGTCATATTTATTGCTGTTTCTACAGCTCACCTTAAGAGTATTTACGTGTAACTGGATGAAATATGCAAAATAATGACATAGTGCTACAAGAAAAAAATTTTACAATAGGTCTTTCTAGCATTAAATAATCTTAACAAGCACAGGGTATAAATAATAGTTAGCATAAGACAGTTGACAAATTCATTTCTTTTCTCTTAAAACACTGGTAACATTTTGTGATTGTTGCTTTGTGGTATATTGACTTTTGTGACGGTATCCCATTGTTTTCTCATTTGTTTAAAAAAAGTCATTCATTCTGATAGGAATCACATAGGTAAAAGAACATTTTGCAAAATGTCCAATGCTAGCTATTAGTTCAAATAGAAATTTTAAAATTAGATGACTAAACAGGACATATGCCTATTCCCTAATATCAAAGATAACCATCTATCAAAAATTAAATTATAAAGTGCGAGCAACACTCAAGCTATCCAAATGTGAATCTTGGACTACGTGCAAGTTATCATTCATATATCACTGTGTAGTACATCTCACAACCATTTATTTTCAGTGCCTAATTGGAAATGACAAAGATGGTTGACATTGCCTAATAAGAGTCTTTTGTGCCCAGTTGTTAAGAACAGGGGCCTGACAGACACCTGGTACCTGGAGAGTGCAGTGATAACCACAGACTCAACAGAGAGAGTATTCGTTATGGCACCCAGGAAAAACAAATGGTCCTTAAGAGCAACATAACCCAGGATATACAGTGTAATTCCATATAAGCAACCAAGACGGCCCACTAAATAACATGTGGTCATCCATCTGACTTGTCAATGGAAATATATGAAGCATTCATCAAGAATTTCCAAAAGATTATATTTGGAGATGAGACTTTTCAAACAGTAGGGTACCCTACATGAGCCAAGAGAAATCTTGGTTATTATCATTAATATAAGCCCACAGTAAGGCCTGAAAATATGGATAATCCTGGTGGACTCTGCAAGGGGAAAACAGAAGAGAGAGAAGTTTATCCCAAACCTCACTCAAGTTCTTGAGAACAATGTTGGTGGAGTTTCCTATTAACATAGAAGGAAAAGTAGCACCACTCACTAATCTCTTCCTTGGTACCAGGGCAAGAAAAGAAATGGTTTAGCCATAAAACTGATGGCATGGCTCCTCTTGGGTCATGATAGGAACAGAGCTTGGCCATCACCTCTACTACTTGTCCAGGGAAAGCTGAGGAACTGATGTAAGTCTCACAAAAGAACCTGAAATAACAGGTTACACAGCAGACAGAATAGACTGCCTGGTGACCTTGGCAATCCTTTTATGTTGTTTCTCTCTTGCTCCTGTCTTCATAAATGAGAGCTTGTGCTTCACTAATCCATCTCTCCTAAAACACCACTTATTGCTCAACGTCCCAAGAGCAACTATATTTCTTAGTGTAACAAAGTAGAAGAGGGGCACCTGGGTGGCTCAGTTGGTTAAGTGTCCGACTTTGGCTCAGGTCATTATCTCACGGCTTGTGGGTTCAAGCCCCGTGTTGAGCTCTGTGCTGACAGCTAGCTCAGAGCCTGGAGCCTGCTTCAGATTCTTTGTCTCTGTCTCTCTCTCTCTGGCCCTCCCCTGCTCACATGGTCTCTGTCTCTCTCAGAAATAAATAAAACATTAAAAAAATTGTTGTAAAAAGTAGAGGAATATCAAGAACTATATTTTTTTCAATCATTAGGCAGGCAGAATCTCTTTTTTCTTTAAATTTTTAAATTTAAATTCAACTTAGTTAACATAGAGTATTGATTTCAGGAGAACCCAGTGCTTCATCACTTCCAGATAACACCCAGTGCTCATCCCAACAAGTCCCCTCCTTGATACCTATCACCAATTAAGTACACCCCCCACCCACCACTCCTCCATTAATAAAATGTATTAAGTGCCACGGATACTTAAAATGAGGATAGTGTATTTCAAGTATCTGAGGAGAGTAGCAGTTTGAGTATTTCAGACTTAAGGAGGGTGATATTTAAAATAAATCATGAAAAATGAAAAGGATGTGGGTCATCAAGAGATGAAAAGGACAGCCCAGGCAGAAGCGAACTAAATCTAAGTCCCCTGAACTAAAGAACACATTGTGTGTACAAGAAAAAGGGCAAGTGATACAGTGAATTCACAAAATGGAACACAAAAGAGAAAAGGGAATGAATACTGGAAAGATATTTATGGCTAAGGTCGATGTAAGGCAAATACAGAGACCCAAACAACAAGCCACAGGATATGGATTTTATTCTCTCAGAGTGGACAAGTTGCTTTCTGTTGAACATGAAAATGAACATCATATCTGAGTCCTGGAAAAATTTATCAAGCAGCAGTCCAGTATACTGATGAGGATGGAACTGAACACAAAAAGTACAATAGACAGGCGGGCCATACCCTTCCTAAATGATCTAAACACAACATCTGATAGCAAGGGGTGGCTTCCTGCCACATGACTATCTGATTTGAAAGAACTCAAGTTTCAATAACTCACATCAGAGGGGCAGAAGATTAAAGGCAGAAATGCTATAAAACCAGGAAATATGGTTTGCTTATATCATCTATCAAAAATTGATGTTTTTTTTTCTTATTCTTAAACATCTTTAGGCACCAACTGTATAACAGTAAAACTAAAGAGTAAAGATGGGCTTTAGTACAGGAGACAGAAACAAAAGAGAAAGGAAAAGCCCAATGGCAACAGACCGCAATGATACGAGAAAGGTGTGTTTGGCATAAAGATCAAAAAGGAAGTAGGATGAGAAAGCACAGCATGCTGCCACACCACAGATGTATTCTTCAGGACATAGTACACAATACACTGCAAACTCATAGTATACATATATTATGGAAAGAGATAATTGAGGGGAAAAAAAGAAATTCAGCTGTAAGAATTTATACAAAGGGTGGTACAGCCCTAGTAATTGATTATCCAAGTCCCAAGCCAATAGTAGGATTACCCTGCCATCCCCCTACAATTCCCAGGAAGAAATCAAAGGGGCCAAAACACTCTGGACAAAAGACCAGAAATAAGATTTTGATCTGGCAAGGTTTGGAGAGACAGCGATTACCAAAACTCAAGTGAGATGAGGTTAGATGGCAAAATTATAAACTTACCTTTGTAAAATATACACACCAATTTGTAATGTCTAACCTAAGTATAAAATATCTCTTGAGCATAATTTTATCTCACACTATTAATTTTTGTTTGAAATTTCACTACTCATTTTTGCTTGAAATTTCAATTGTATTGCTTAACCATTTTCTAAGAATCATTAATTGTTATTTAAAGGAGAAACGTCTAGGGGTGTGTGGGTGGCTCAGTCCGCTGAGCAACCAACTTCAGCTCAGGTCATGATCTCGCAGTATCTGAGTTCAAGCCCTGTTACCTGCTCTGTGCTGACAGCTGGGAAACTGGAGCCTGGTTCAGATTCTGTGTCTCCTTCTCTCTCTTTGCCCCTCCCCCACTTGCTCGCGCTTGCATGCGTGTTCTCTCTCTCTCTCTCTCTCAAATAAACATTTAAACAATATTTTAAAAGTAGAAGTATCTAAACCTGGCTATGCTCCACCAAGTATCTTTTCACTTTAACTTTGTGTTCAGTTCTATCCTTATCAACCTAGAGAAGAGCACTGCATATACATGATTGGGCCTCTAGGCTTTAGAGAGAAAACAATGACAAGAGTGACTATTTGATTGGCATTCTCAGGGAGGATGGCAACATGAAATGCACATATTAGATGCTGACCTCTTCCTTTCATGTATGAAAGGGATCAGGATTGTTCTGTCCCTTCCCTACCCAGCACATGCCAAGAGTTTGACCATGATCTCTGTAGTCCATTATCTGGTGGGACACATGCATTGCTCTACTTATTTTTAAGAACTGAATCCTTTGCATAGAAAACAGTATATCACAGACACATAGCATATCCAGCAGCTTGAAAATTGTTCTTACTTTGTTGTGAATCAAGCTTCTGTGAGTGGAAGAGATTAAAGGAAAAATCACCATTTCTTGACCATTAAAAGAGAGCAGAACATGAGAATCCAGCCAAAGAGAGGGAAGCACATTGGAGACTAGAAGAACCAGAGAGCAGGAGAGTGAGGTGTTCCAGGAAGAACTGAGAGGAGAGAGATCCCCAAAAGGCTATTTACTGAAAAGCAAACTGAATTGACCTGAAAGGAACTACATTTGAAGCCACTAACTGACTTAAATGTATAAATCGACTTCTTTCACACACATTCACATATTTTGCCACACTCCAGAGAGAAAGAAACTAACACATACACAGAGTTGTCAAATCAAACACATGAATCACAGATCATACCCAGTATCATGCTTTACTAAATAATTTCAAGTATACATGACATCAAGATGTTCAGGTAAAGCAAACAAAAGTCTGAATCATCAAAGGCAGCTCGCCAGTTCTTTCCTTCCCATCTAGAACAAAATGAAGGAGATTCAGGGAGTTTCTCACACAGCAAAAAAATGTTTAAATCATAAAATGTGTCCATTTTACACTCCAGAGTGTTGAAAAGCCTTTGTGATGTTCTCCAGGAAGCCAAGTCTTACTCTCTGGGTTCTATTTACTATAGCTAATCCTAACCTAGGGACATTCTGCAAAGGGTATTTCAGAGGTAAAAAATACAGGGACGCCTATGTGATTCAGTAGGTTAAGCCTCCAACTTCGGCTCAGGACATGATCTCACGGTTCATGGGTTCGAGCCACACATCAGGCTCTGTGCTGACTGCTAGCTCAGAACCTGGAGACTGTTTCAGATTCTGTATCTCTCTCTCTGTCTCTGACCCTCCCCTGCTCATGCTGTCTGTCTGTCTGTGTGTCTCTCTCTCTCTCTCAGAAATAAATAAAATATTAAAAAAATTTTTTAAATGCATTAGTGAATTTATTTAGAAGTACATTTGAGAATAGACTGGGTCACCCGATTCTTTTCTCTTCCCCACAGGATCTCCCTCTCTACACCCATGCAGGACAGATTATAGGTCAGCTGCTCTAACTCTCTCGCATGCAGTTAACTGGAAATGCTATGGAGTCAAGAAAGAGAAACAATGTTTTATTCCTGCACTTACGTGCCACTGATTCCCCTTTCATGTTATCTAACTTGTTCAGTTTTGACCATGATCGGTCTTCTAGTTTAAATGCTATATTGCCATTTATTTCCTAAGACAGTAGGCTCCCCTACGCTAGTCTTCTCTCCATAAAAATCTTAACTGTTGCCTATCACTTTGAACTCCTAAATTGGAAATCTTAAATAATGTTCTTACATTTGCAAGGAGTATTTAAACTAACCTCAAGATAGAAAGAGCATATTTAAACACATAACACTTCAGTAACTTCTCAAGTTAAAACCAATGTCAATTGGTCCTTGCAAAAATTAGGTAATAAATGTTTATAAGCAAGCAAATAGGTATATGATCCAAAAGTAGATGCTAAAATTAAAACTAAACATAATTAAAAGTCTTCTTAGTTAAAACTTACCAAAGGCATGCATTTTTTCCGGCAATAGTTGGAAAATATGTTATTTTTTGCCCTCCAAAAGTTTGCCATTTCTTTACTAGTGTCCCTTACACAAGTCTACATTGTATTATGATGAAACTTCAGTACTGCCTGCTTGATTATTTCCTGCATTTCAAAAGAAACTCCTGGTTCTGTACTTTTTTTATTTCACCAATTGTTTATTTTTTATTGTTTATTGGATCAAGTGACTAATGATTAATAAATACATTTTTTAGTTTCAACCCTATTTGGAAATACATTGAATTCACTGCATTTTACCTGAATGAAAACCTGAAAACTTGGACTCATATAAAATAGTATGATGTAGAGATTTTCTTCAAAATAATGTGGAATGATAATAGAATCCCCATAAGATCTGAAATGTATCCATAACTATTGAAGCTGGCTTATGAGTGCTTGAAGCTCATTATATTATTCCTCTACTTGAATATTTTATGCTTGAATTTTTTTATAAGAAAAGTATTTAAGTTTATTTATTTTCAGCAAGAGCACACGTGGAAGGGGCAAAGAGACAGAACACCAAGCAGACTCTGCTGTCAGCATGGAACCTGATACGGAACTTGAACTCACACACCATGAGACCATGGCCTGAGCCAAAATCAAGAGTTGGAGGGATGCCTGGGTGGCTCAGTTGGTGGAGCATCTGACTTCAGCTCAGATCATGCCATCCCTTCCCCCCCACCTCACCCCCCACCCCCGGGTTAGGAGTTTGAGCCCAATGTAGGGCTCTGAACTGTCAGCCTGAAGCCTGCTTTGCATTCTGTGTCTCCCTTTCCCTTTGCCCCTCCTCTCTCTCTCTCTCTCTCAAAAATGAATAAATGTTAAAAAAAATTTTTTTTAAAAGAGTTGGACGCTTAACCCACTGAGCCCCCCAGACACCCCATAACAAAAGTTTCTAAATATTTAAATGGGCTATGGATTTCTTATCAGCTACTTTCTTAGTCACTGGGAGACTAAGTCTCTCAATGCTGTCTTTAAAAATTAATTCCCGGGGCACCCGGGTGGCTTAGTCGGTTAAGCTTCCGACTTTCGCTCAGGTCATGATCTCTTGGTTCATGGGTTCAAGCCCCACGTCGGGCTCTGTGCTGACTGCCAGCTCAGAGCCTGGAGCCTGTTTCAGTCTGTGACTCCCTCTCTCTCTGACCCTCCCCTGCTCACGCTGTCTCTCTCTCTCTCTCCTAGAAATAAATAAAACATTGAAAAAAAATTTAAAAAAAAATTAATTCCAGGGGCTCCTGGGTGGCTCAGTTGGTTGAGCATCTGACTTCAGCTCAGGTCATGATCTCAAGGTTGATGAGCTCAAGCCCAATATCGGGCTCTGTGCTGATAGCTCAGAGCCTGGAGTCTGCTTCAGATTCTGTGACTACCTTTCTCTCTCTGCCCCTCCTCTGCTTGCAATCTGTGTCTTTCTCTCTCTCAAAAATAAATAAATATTTAAATTTTTTTTTAATTAAAAAAATTAATAACTCCCAGAAAACCTCCAGAGAGGGTTTCAGATATTCCAATTTTGCTATTATATTAGAAGAAAAGAGTCTTAAAAACTTGTTCAAAGTCACAAGCGATTTGCTGTAAAAACCAGCCCAGGAAACCGAAACTACATGGTCTTGCAAATAAGTTCTAATTATTGGAAGTTGCCTGGATTGAGACTAAACTTGAATTGTTGCTTTGATTGAAACGAAGTTAGGTTATAGACAGGCCTGTACTCTTCTGTGCTCATGTCCTCTTCTCTGAGACTCATTGGTAGTTATGCACTAATTCAAATGAATCATCTCCAAATTTAAATCAAAAACGTGTGTGGCAATAACCACAGGCTTTAGGGATCCACGAAGAAACTTTCTGGCAGTGTTCTTCATCAGTCATATGTTTATGACTCAATCAGTCATCATGAATAACAACTGTCAATGTCACCAGCATAGACTCTGGCTGAATAATCAATGTTATTCACTCTAGTGAGATAAGTTATAGGAGTTAATGAGATTGATGTTGTCATATCCATGAAAATAGTGAAGTTCTTACAATTATTTTTAGAGCAGATAGGGAGAGTAGTTGCTGTTCTGATAGCTATAATCCTTCTCTAACAAATAAACAACCAAATATTTTGAACCAATACATTAAGGTTTGACTGAAATATATACGTCAGAATTGGTACCAAGGTTAATTCATTAAAACAGATTTCCGAGGAAACAAAATGCCAGAAAATGTTCAGATATGAAATGTGTTTATATTTCCTTGTTTGCCCTTAATTAGTGAAGTATAGTATAGAACATTTAAATTTAGTGTTTCATGAAGGCACATAAATATGAAATTATTTCATTCATGGCTTTGAAAAAGAGAAATGCAATGATAATTATTTCCAGGTAAATGATTTGTTAGTAATTAACTGGCACCTAACAAATTATCACAAACTTAGAGACTTAGGACAGCCCCCATTTATTGACTTACAGTTCTGTAGGTCAGAAGTCCAGCATATCATGGCTAGGTTCTCAGCTCACATTATCACAAGGCTGAAATCAAGGTATATGCGGAGTTGAGTTCTTGTGTGGAGGATCTGGGAAAAAGCTAATTCCATATTCAGAATAAGTAGAGTTCAGCTTCTTGCTAAGGTAAGCCTGAGCTCTTGTTTCCTTGCTTTCTATCAGCCAGAATGATCACTCGTAGCTTCTGAAGACTGACCACATATTTTGCCATGCAGCCTTCTTAATCTTCAGTTCAGAAATATCATGTCAAATCTTTCTCCTACTTCGTGTCTCTGACTTCTGGGATCAGCCCAAGAAAAATCCCTGCTTTTATAGAGTTCATTAGATTAAATGTGTCCCACCTGGATAATCTCCCTATCCTAGGGTCAACTGATTTGGGACCTTAATTGCATCTTTAAACCTCCTAACAGCAGTACCTAGATTACTGTTTGATTAAATAACTGGGAAAAGATGTGTGTGCACCTGGGGTCAAATCTTAGCATTCACTCGAGAATTCTATCACAAATAGTATTATATAAAATGAAATTTCACTGTATATTCTGCATCCAAGTATTTATATCAAATGATCCAAATAGCAATCTTCAAATTCCCATATGTATCTTGTATCTTAGTCCATTCAGACTGCTATAAAAAAACCATAGACTGTACAGCTTTTGTATGAAACTTATTTCTCACAGTACTAGAAGGTGGGATGTCCAAGATCAAAACAGATTTGGTATCACAGACAGACCTGGCTCATAGACAGTTTAGACCTGACATACAGATTTGCTGTATTCGTACATGATGCAAGGGTCAAGGGAGCTCTAGGGGGTCTTTTTTATGAAGGCATTAATTATATTCATGAGAGCTCCACCCTTACGAAGGGTGCCACCTGAAAATACCACTACATTGGGTCTTAGGGTTTAACATATGAATTTTGGAGAGACACAATATTCACTTTATAGCACCTGTTAATACAGATATACCTTACAGTCTTGTGCATCAGAATTTTTATTTGTTTTATTTTCATTAATTTGATTTTTGTTTACTTTTTTACTGAAGTATAGTTGACATGCAAAATTAATTTCAGGTGTATAACATAGTAATTCAACAGTTCTGTACATTACGCTGTGCTCACCATAGTGTAGTTACCATCAGTCACCATACATCATTTCAATATTACTTACTATATTTCCTAAGCCGTACTTTTTATTCCTGTGACTCATTTATTTTACAACCAGAAGTTTGTACCTTTTAATCATCTTCACTTATTTCACCCATCCCCCCAAATGCTTTCCATGTGGCAGCCACCAGTTGGTTCTCTGTATTTATAATTCTGTTTCTGAATTTTGTTTGTTCATTTATTTGTTTTGTTTTATAGATTCCTCATACAAGTGAAATTATACAGTATTTCCCTTTGTCTGACTTTTTAAAGTTTTTATTTATTTGAGAGAGACAGAGAGAGAGTATATGTGCCACTGGTGGAGGGGTAGAGTGAGAGAGGGAGAGAGAGAATCTCAAGCAGACTCCATGCTGTCAGTGCACAGCTCAATGTGAGGCTCCATCCCATGTGGTGTGAGATCATGGCCTGAGCCAAAATCAAGAGTTGAACGCTTAACTGACTAAGCAACCTCTGACTTATTTCACTTAGCATAATACCTGCTACATTCATCCATGTTGCCACAAATAGCAAGATCTCATTGTCTTTTTTGCTGCTGAGTAATGTTCCTTGTGTGTGTGTGTGTGTGTGTGTGTACATTTTCTTTATCCATTAATCTATCAGTGGACACTTAGGTTGCTTCCATACTTTTGCTATTGTAATACTGTGATAAACATAGGGGTGAATTAGTGTTTTTGTTTTCTACGGGTAAATACCCAGTAGTGCAATTACTGAATTGTATGGCAATTCCATCTTTAACTTTTTAGCAAACTCCATACTGTTTTCCACCATGGCTATATTAATTTACATGTCCACCAAGAGTGCACCAAATTTCCCTTTTCTTCACCTCTATGCCTGCACTTTTTATTTCTTGTCTTTTTGATACCAGACATTCTGACAAGTGTGAGGTGATATCTTACGGTGGTTTTGTTTTGCATTCCATGTTGATTAGTGATGTTGAGCATCTTTTCATGTGTCTGAAAGCCATCTGTATGTCTTCTTTGGGAAACTGTCTATTTAGATTCTCTGCCCATTTTTAATCAGGTTGTTTTTGGTGTTATTTGAGTTTTTTCATATATTTTATATGATATAAAGTACTTTTGGATTACAATAAAACCTTGGATGGCCAGTAACTTGTTTTGTGAGTATTCTGCAAAATGAGCAAACATTTCTAATAAATTTTAACTTGATAAACAAGTGATGTCTTGGAATAGAAGCAGTATGTGATGCTGAACATCATATGATCACAACTAAGGCAATGGTTCTTGAAATTCACTTTGATACATAAATGCTTTGGATTACAAGCATGTTTCCAGAACAAACTATACTTGCAAACCATGTTTTACTGTATATAGTTTGCATATATTTTCTCCCATTAGTAAATTGTCTTTTTATTCTGTTGATGCTTTCCTTCACTGTACAAACCTTTTTATTTTGGTGTAGTCCCAATAGTTTATTTTTGCTTTTGTTTCCCTTGCCTGAGGACACATAGCTAGAAAAGTTGAAAAAGCCAATGTCAAAGAGATTACTGTCTGTGTCTCGTTTTAGAAGTTTTATGGTTTCAGGTCTGTTTTTTTAAATTATCTGTTTATTTTCAGATGGCCATATATAATTTTCACCTAAAAAAAGACCCAAACTTAGAAATACATTATTTTATCCATGCAGTGTAATATCTAGGCCACTATCTGTAAATAAAGGCAATGGTAATGATTTTCCAGGTCTCTATCATGTTACCACTTTGTTTTTTATTGAAATTTATAGCTTCCTTCTGAAATGGAATAAAAGCCAAGCATCATCTGATTGGTCTATTAGGCAAAGCACTATCATTCTTCTCACTAATTCTGGTTAGAATTAATTTTTTTCTGAAAAAAAAATCAAAGATATTCAATGTTTGTCATGATTCAATGATACTTTGACTCATCAAAGTGACTTGAAAAGTAATTCATATTTTAGAACTATCATTCTTATACTGATTATTGACAAGTATGATCTTATGTGTAGTAATACTTGAGATGAAATAGTATACTGTCATAAAAATCATGGGTTATAAGAAATAACATCATTTCCAGCAATAAGTTTTGTTTTGTGTTATTATGTTTTAACCAGGCCCAAAGGAACGAAGTTTTCTTTAAAATAAAAAAAAAAGCAATATTTCTATTTAATGACACTGTGCATATTAGCATGTGATCACACAGTGATCAAATAGTGGTAGGCAGAACCCACTGAGGAGCTAGGCCAGAAAAAAGTAAACTGTGTGACATTCAGACAAGAAACTAAAATCAAATACAATGTTGATTGATGGAATGAGTTTGGAATCCAGGTCTCTATCCAAGATAGAACATCCAAGATGCCAAAATCATTGAGTCAGAAGCTGTTTAAAGATAAAAACTAAGCAAATACCCAGTAGAAACAAAGTTTGTATGCCAGTAAAACTTTAGAATCAAGGGATCTTGGGTTACCTGGTTGGCTCAGTCAGATGAGTATCCCACCCTTGACTTTGGCTGAGGTTATGATCCCAGGGTTGTGAGACTGCACCCCACACCAGGTTTCATGCTGAGAAGGAGCCTACTGAAATTCTCTCTCTCTCTCTCTCTCTCTCTCCTTTCTCTATCTCTCTCAGGTCTCCTGGGAAGCTCAGTTGGTTGAGCATCTGACTTCAGCTCAGGTCATGATCTCACAATTTGTGGGTTCAAGTCTTGCATCGGGCTCTGTGCTGACAGCTTGGAGCCTAGAACCTGCTTCAGATTCTGTGTCTCCCTCTCTCTCTGCCCCTCTCCTGTTCACACTCTGTCTCTCTCTCTCTCTCTCTCTCTCCCCTCCCTCACATGGTCTCTCTTTCTCTCTCTAAAATAATCATTTAAAAAAAGAATCAAGGCATCTTGATTGGATATTAAAAGTAATATTACAAAAACATGAACCAGATTATTCATGTCTTCAATGTCTCCCCACAAAACATTCTCCTTTCCTTCTGAAGGTTTTACAATGCCTCCTCTTTCATTTTTGATTTTGTTAGTTTGTGTCCTTACTCATTTATTTTCTTGGTCACTCTCATTAAAGTTTCCTAGCTTTGTTTTTCTTTTCATTACCAATTTGACTTTATTGACTATCTTTATTGTTTTTCTGTGTTCTATTTTATTTCTATTACATGCTAGTGTTGTACTATTTCATTCCTTCTGCTTGCTTTGGGTTAAGTTGATCTTTATCTAGTTTGTTAAGATACAAGTTTAGATTATTGATTTTAGAATTTTTTCTTTTTAGGTGTCTCAAGCTATAAATTTACCTCTGAACATTGATTTAAATGCATCCGCCAAACTTTATTATGTTGTATTTCACTTTTGTTCAGATAAAAATATCTGTATGCTTGCAGACTGACTTCGCATTTGGTTCATTAACTTCCTACCCCTTGTATCCTGTTGTGTGACCTTGTATTGTGCTTTGCTTTGTGTGCTGTGTAAGGAGTCAAGTTAAACATGCAGTGAAATATCATTGAGTTTGGAGTCCTGAAACTGCTTTATAGTTATTTTGTGTGAGCCTTGCTTTATGATTGAATACAGCTGACACGGTATCATCAAGCTGCTTTTTAATTCTTTAAACTTATTTCCCTTAATTCTTTAAACATAATTATAGAAGGTCCTTTGAAATCTTTATTTTCTACAATACAACATCTGGGCTAATTCACAATCTCTAGTTTCTTCTTTTTCCCTGATTAGGGTTACACTTTCTTGTTTCTTTTCCTTTCACGTAAACCTTTATTTAAACTACCATTTTGGAGACCATTATATACTGTAAACAGTCCAGATTCTGATATTTCCCTCCTAGGGATTGTAGGTGTTGCTGTTCATTTGTTTGTGTCACAAACATGCTATGAAGGCACGCACATGAGTTGTGTCGCTCCACCGTGTCAGCTATATTTAATCATAAAGCAAGGCTCACACAAAATAACTATAAAGCAGCTTCAGGATTCCAAACTCAATGATATTTCACTGCACGTTTAACTTGGCTCCTTATTCAGCCCACAAAGCAAAGCACAATACAAGGTCACACAACAGGATACAAGGGGTAGGAAGTTAATGAACCAAATACAAAGTCAGTCTGCAAGCATGCAGCTGAGATGAGGCCTTGGTGCCCTCAAGGTCAGTTTTCACGCTGCTTATTCTGTTCAAGCAGTGGAGAATCTCTGCTATGTCAGAGATCAACTGGGCAGATCCTTTCATGGCAGTTGACTTTCTGATGTGGTCAGACAGGAAAGGGTCAGTGTCTGGGAAGGCTAACAGTTTGCTGCAAAAATCCTCCCTTTTCAATGTAGTCAATCTTGGGACTCTGCAGCTCTTCTCTGGTTCTGCTGGTTACGGCTTCTGTTGTCAGGCCTGTGCTGGTTTCAGCAGTATCTGGTCTTGGCTGCAATGCCCTTGGCTGCTTGTATCACTGCTTGACATAAGTCACTGCTTGAAATGAGTGACTCCATCCTGCTCTCTGCAGCCTGTTTGATTACTTAGTAATCTTCCTGGATTAAATCTGTGGAATATGCCTCACTTGCAGGATGTCACTGCTGATGTCCACACTCAGGGAGACTTTTTAATTCTTGTTTTAATTTTTAAGATTGGCTTCCTAGGGACTGGTTCTACATCTGCATAGATTATGGCCATAGATTGTGCACAGACACCTTCATCCAAGACAGGTTTCCACCGTCTGCCCAAGGTTTTGTGTACAGGTCAGAGAGCACATTAAAAGTTCAGCATTTTTCAGGTATGCTCCTTAACTGGGCACTTTGCAGATCAGACTCTCTTGTGTATTATCCATGCATGAGCACACCCTTCCAAACCACCTGAGATTTGTGAGAAGTCTGTTGTCAAGCTCCCATGAATTTTTTTTTTTTTTTAATTTATTTCTAGGCTAGAGAGCGTGAGCAGGGAAGGGTCAGAGAGAGAGGGAGACACAGACTCTGAAACAGGCTCCAGGCCCAAAGCTCCCATGAATATTTACATGGACTTCTAGTTAGCCAGGGATATGTAAAAAGTTAATCGAGCCCTCCTATAGTTACTTCATTTCCTGGATGTCCTTTGTTAAAATTCTGTTTAGGTCATTATCTGCTACTTGCTGTAGCCAGAATGACAACTTCACACTAGCTGAGCTGTTGGCCTTTCCTGGTGACTTGCCATCAAAATTACTACTTTTATTAAAAACACCGCTGAGCAGGGGTTTTCATCTTCCACTCCAAATTGAGAGAAACTACTCCAAAACTAAAGCTTCCGTGAGGTGTTTCTAGTCTTTCTGCCCCTGTAGAATAAAATGCCTCTTCCAAACTAGGATGCAAGGGGAATAGCCCTGGGCAAGAATGCCCCCAGATTCCCACTGATGTCATCTGAAGTTCAGGACATTTTTATGAATAAACACTTCTCACTTTGTTGCATGACTTTGGTAGATTCTTATAACTCTAACATGGCTGTTTTTGACAACATGTCCAGTTTTATAGTTGCTTTTTGAGAAAAGAATTTTCTGACCTCTTTATGTTGCCTTACCAAAAGTTTCACCTCAGGCATGCCTTTTTGCTCTAAGGTCAAAAGCTCTCTTCTCTTCATATTCCTTTTAAGCAAAGTACAGCTTTGTTTATGGTTTTTCTTCATTTAAATGGAGACACTAGAGGAAGCAATTTTCGCTTTCATTACTCAATTGAATGAGAACAACTCAGTGGCAAAAACAAGTACCAATTAGCTAAATGAAAAGTTCAAGCTGTGAATTTATCTTCAGGGCAAACTGCAATGATTTGAAGGGCAGCAGTGGGAGGCAAAGTATACAAGCAAGACAAAATAGATACTCTGGAGGTGGGACCTGCCTTTGTTGCTCACTACAGATTATACATAGATTAATTGATTTTACATCTACATTTACGATATACAGTCATATAACTTATTTAGACTGTAGCTTGAACTGAATGCAGGTTGTTGAATTATGTTGAATAAGTTAATCTAAACAGATATTCAGGGAATAGTTACCAAGTTTAATCCTTTTACTTAAGAATCTAAGATGTTTAAGAAAAGTTTTTTAGAACCTTCCTGACATCCATTTAACATAATAAAAATGCTGCCTGGTAAAAAGCAAACCAAATTATATACTTGTCAAGAAAATTAAAGATATACAATAATTCAATTTTAAAAACTGACAATAATTAAAAGTTGGAAGGAAAGAAATTTTTAAAATCTACTACTACAAAATATTGCCAAAGGTGTGGAAACTCTCCATGCTGGTGGGAGAATAAATTACTACAGCCACTTTGGAGAACAATTCCATGTTACCTAATAAAGTCTTTAAAAGCACAATTATACAACCCAGTAATTCCATTTCTTCCAGGGAGGCATAAACAAGAAAAGTCAATTAAAATAAATACACTAGATCTTAATGTATCAAAACAGAGAGGTTTAAAATAGAACAATTAGAAAAAACAAGTCATAGAAAGATATTTAATATGTTACGCTTATTTTGTGAGTGTATTTGTTTATGTACAAGGAGTTGATTTTAATATGAGAAAGCAGAGGAACATATTAGAAATTCATGGCTTAGGGTGACGCTGGGGAGAGCATGAGGAGTTTATGGTACCAGGAAGGAGGAAAAAAGAGACTTCATAGCTCTCAATAAAGACTTCTGAGTTTAGAAATGATATGAAAATCTTGACCCTGTTAATCGTCACTCATAATACATGGTGTAGCTAATATTCTTCTCTGTATTCCTAGATTTTATAATATGTAACTTAAAAAAATATATATATGGTAAGATACTATCAGGAACAAAAGAGCTATCACTCATGACTATTTGTTGTACCCATCTAAACTACCAGCTAATAGTAACAACTATACATATCCAAAGTATTGCTTTGAGAAATATAAGCGAGTTATGGAATGTTCAGTAAGTTCATCTATACCAACTCTTCTTTTTTTTTTTTAATATTTTTTATTTATTTGTAGGAGAGAGAGAGAGAGACAGCGTGAGCAGGGGAGGGTCAGAGAGAGAGGGAAACACAGACTCTGAAATAGGCTCCAGGCTCTGAGCTGGCAGTCAGCACAGAGCCCAATGCGTGGCTTGAACCCACGAACCGCGAGATCATGACCTAAGTGAAAGTCGGACACGTAACCGACTAAGCCACCCAGGCGCCCCTATACCAACTCTTCTATAACATTTATATATTTAAAAAAATTTTTTTTCAATGTTCATCTGTTGAGAGACAGAGAGAAAGGGAGAAAGATAAAGAGAGCATGAGTGGAGAAGAGGCAAAAAGATAGAGAGACACACAATGCAAAGCAAGCTGCAGGCTCTAAGCTGTCTGCACAAAGCCTGATGTAGGGCTTGAATTCATGAACTTCAAGATCTTGACCTGAACCAAAGTCAGATGCATAACCAACTGAGCCACCCAGGTGCTCTCATAGCACTTATATTAACACATTATTTATTTACATTCAGCACATAATTATTTGGGGGTACTGAACATGGCACAAAAACATTTTCAGAGAGTCCAATCAAAGTAAAAGTTGACATATGATTTCACCTTTAAAAAATATGTATCTTAACAAAAGTCTAGATGAGTTATAGATTTCTCTTACTCCTCCAATATTTCAAACTGAGAGGCTGTACCATAGCCAGCATCCCTTTTGGATGACAATACAATTTGCCTCTAGTGCTTCCACCTCATGAGATCCTACCTCATTGCCCTATCTAATCCCTGTTTCATAGCAGGACTATAATCCCCAAAACAAAATTCGTGGTGTCCAAAGAATTGAGAAGGCAATTTAAACATTTTGATAGATTAAATAATAACTGTTTTGTTCTAAAACATGATTCTTTTCATTTGATCTGGAAGTCAGGAGACCTATGTCATTGCTCTGGATTTCTGTTTTGGAAATTCAACTCCAATTTGGACCTATCAATTAGGAGGCAAACAGGGGTGTCAGCAGACCAGTAACTTTAATTCCCTTCCCAATATACAATGTTTGCATCAACTTAGTTGAGCAAGTCACTTAACATGGCTGCACTTTCAATCTCTTTATCTTTAAAACACTTGCCCACCAAGAAGGACTAGGGTAAAGTTTAAAAGATTATATATACATACATATATATATATATATATATATATATATATATATATATATGTGTGTGTGTATGTATGTATGTATGTATGTATATGTATATACATATATATGTATGTATGTATATATGTGTGTGTATGTATATATGTATGTATGTATGTATGTATGTGTGTGTGTGTGCACGCGCGCACTTGGAACAGTGTCTGGTTTGAAATACATGCTCAGTTAAGTGTTTGCCATCATCATCACTATTTTTATTATTATCAGTAAGAGTTTTAATAGCCCCAAAATCTAGTTTTAATACAAGTCATTAGAAACATTCACTAACTGGGGCGCCTGGGTGGCTTAGTCGGTTAAGCGTCCGACTTTCGCTTAGGTCATGATCTCGCGGTTCATGGGTTCGAGCCCCGCGGCGGGCTCTGTGCTGACTGCCAGCTCAGAGCCTGGAGCCTGTTTCAGCCTGTGACTCCCTCTCTCTCTGACCCTCCCCTGCTCACGCTGTCTCTCTCTCTCTCTCCTAGAAATAAATAAAAAACATTTAAAAAAATTTTTTAAAAAAGAAACATTCACTAACTATATCTTTCAACAAATTCATCTAACTACTTTAAACATTCTATGTTTTAATGTAGATCGATAATACACATTTGAGGAATGAGATGCTTAGGATAGGATTATAAATAACCACCTGTGGGAGCCCGACAGTGACCACGAGAAAGAGTGGTTAGGGACGCGGGGATGTGCCTGCAAACGGGACTCTCTGCTTGGGCAGATCATGCCTGCAAACAGAACGTTCTGCCAAGAGGCCTGCACACAATGTCCAAGGTTAATGATCTGCTCGCACACGAGGGAACATGCGCTCCTTAGAAATAAGGAGGAGGCTGGAATTGTGGGCAGGCCTCTTAGTAAGCATGTTGTGGTCGCTTCCTCCCTTTGCTCCCCCTGTGCTTGAAATGTGTTTGGCTTCTTGCCCTTATTTGGTAAAGGAATGCATCTTGTAGATTTCAGTATGTATCCAGCTACCGGGGTATAAAATAAACCACAAGGGGGGCTTGCGTAGAATTGTTCCTCCGGCCGGAGTTGTGTCTGTGTCTGTCTTTTGTGTGTGTGTTGTCTTTGTGCCATTTCGTCCACAACACCACCTCAATTTCTCTATGGAAGAAATATACAAGACAAAAGTATACAAATGCATTGAATGTGAAATTATAGTATGTTTCTAATAAAGGAGAGTATCTAAATACACACTGAGATTCATAGAAGTGATTTTGAACTTACGTTAGAGAGAAGTGTATAGAGTTCTAAGAGTTATAAGTAAATACAAAAAGAGATTTATAAAACTGATATTCAACTTAGTTTTATGTTGAATTTAACCACTTATTCTGCTTCTATGACTAGAACCCTTTTCATGTTGCCTCTTATATAAGAACAAATTCCTTTCCCAAATTCACAAATAATCTTTCTTCTCTCAAATCACAGCCAGATGAAGGGATGACATTCTTATTCTTGTAAGAAAATTCAATCTGACCAAATGCAGGAGCTAGAAACTTTCAAAACAATTAGCAAAGTACTATAATCCATTCCCATATTTTACAGTGTAGGCTGATTACAATCTGTGTCAATAGTTGTCTCCTTTAGTCTCGTTAAGTTATGTGACAGAGGCATTTCCTATATACTGTCTATGTGCTCACCCACATTTCAGAACCCTCCTACACTCTGGCCTTGTGCCATAGGCCTAGTTCTGACCAACAGACTGTGCACAGAAATACTATGCCTCCATTCCAGACTGAAGCATGTAAAAGCCAATATATAAACCTTTTGCTCTCCCTTTACCTTCTATGGCAAGAGTGGAATCCATTTCTTGAGATGACAAAGCCACAAGGTTGAAACAGCATAGTTTCTAAAACTACCCTTAGAAAGGAATTGTCCCAAGTAACTTTATATGAGAGAGAAATCTACCTTTAGATTTGTCAAGGGATATCTGTTATGATCTCTCTGTTACATATCATTTTTAACTCAGATCAAAAGTTTCCAAATAGAATCAGAGTGAGTTTTTTTTAATTTGCAAATTTAATATAGTTTGTAAAGAAAAAAATAAAAAGCAGAGAGAAAGGATAAGATCCCAAACACCTATCACTGTCATTTACTAACAGGCTATATATTATGATGAAAGCAATACTCTTTAAATTTATAAATAAGTTGTAGGTCAATTAAATGTCGAAGATTATGTTTTCTACCAATTTTGGCCATTCTACATGATGACTTTATTTTAATTTTTTAATGTTTATTATTTATTTGAGAGGGGGAGAGAGAGAGAGAGTGAGTTGGGGGAGGGGCAGAGAGAAAAGGAGACATGGAATCTGAAGCAGGCTCCAGGTTCCAAGCTGTCAGCAGAGAACCCAAGGCTCAGACTCACTAACCATGAGATCATGACCTGAGCTGAAAACAGATGCTTAACCTGCTGAGCCACCCAGGTGTCCCTACATGATGACTTTTAATGTATTTTAATAATATGATGTTATAAACATTTGGGACATTGCAATTCCAAGTGTTTAGGGGAAAGGCATTTCTTGCATGATTAAAAAAAAAACTTCTAAAGACTTTATTTCTACTAGTCCATTTTCAAAAGTATATAACATCAAAAGATTTTTGCCTCCAATAGGCTTCTCGTTTTCTGCCAAGATCAATTCTACAATATGCAATGTGACAACTTTCTCCTTATTTAAAGAAAGCAGTGCAAAATCATAACTTTTCTAACCCCCTTCCCCAGTTTGGCTCTCAATACTGCTGCTTTTAACAAGTACTCTGCCATCAATCACCAACTGCTACTGTACTTCTTGGCTCTAGTGATGCTGAACCACTTCCTAATTCTACTGCTCTTTCCAGGACTCTGTTCCAACATGGCTGTCCCCCCACACTCGCCCCACCACCACTAGTGCCACAATTCCTCTGATCTCACAAAAATATTTCTTCTTAAGTAGAATGGTTGCTCCAACCTTTTTATTTGGCACTATCAGTAATAGGTTATCATTTCAGAGTCAAATATGTCTGAGATTATGAAGTTTCATAATGGTCATGGGGTACTTGACAAAGAATAATTTGTAAGCTACTATTCTGTCACATGTTCTGCTTTTCTCTACAATACCCAGAAGCAATCCCCAATCCCACTTTTCCAAAAGCTCTCTTGTTAAATGATGAAGGAACAAACCTTCATTTTTCCTTCATGTTCCAGCACCTTGATCCAACCCAAACTTCCTTCAAAAAACTCCATGCAACCAGTTGACCTATATTAGTTTTAAACAATCCTTACCATGGTTTCATTATCTAGTCAACAAAGTTTCAAATATAAGATATTTACAAATGATCTCAAATTTGGTCTACTTGCCCATGTTATAATTTTCCAAACATGGAAGATAGATGTAGCTATTTGGGGATTGCTATTGTGTGTCCTGTGATTTTTAATGAGGATTGCATGAGGTAGTACCTTTAAAGAAATGTGTATTCAGCATGTAATAAACACTAAACAGTAGCTACCATTAATTATCAGTAGTTATTATTATCCAAGTTCCACATATTATAGTTTATATCTAAATAAATATCTAATTTCCCTGACTTATTCAAGTTCAAATAAACAAAAAATTTATTTTTATAAATTTCATTTTAGGTCTTATTTTAAATATCAAATCTTAAAAGAGCTAAAAAAGTGGTTACAAAGAATCTCTCAAGTATATGGTATTATCTAAATTATCCTTAAAATTTCATTAAGTGGGGGGTGGGGGCAAGATGGTGGAGAAGTAGGGAACTCCATACATTGCACTTGCCCCCATATCTTGCACGGAGAAGCCTGAAGCCACAGGAACCCTTACAGAATCCAGGAGTTGGGGAGGAAAAGGAGACAGAGTCCACTGAGAAAACTTTCTAGCGTGAGTGCGAACTGGGGAAGATAAAATCAGACCGGGACCAGAGACACAGAGGGATGGGGGTGATTCCCCTCTGCGGGGAGTTTAGAGAGGAAAGAGAGTGGCCAAAACTGCTCAAGACACTGTCCCTGTCGCTGGGGAATAGAAAAACCTCTGCTCTGGACACAGAGGGACTGGGTTTCCTGCTCTCCAGCTGACCCTAGGTGGGACGCACTCATCCCAGGTGACACCCAGGGAAATTGCTCCCTGCGCACCAGCTCGATCTGGAGGGGACGTGCAGCGGCCACGCCTTTGTGCTTCTGGCTTGGCTGGATTCCTAGAGGGGAGGCAAAGGGCTTAAAACTGGGAGATTTGCCCGCGAGTTTGTGTCTCAGGCAATGAGACACAGAGGGACCTAGCTTCCTGCTCTCAAGCTGA
This sequence comes from Proteles cristata cristata, assembly GCA_017311185.1. Classification (NCBI taxonomy): domain Eukaryota; kingdom Metazoa; phylum Chordata; class Mammalia; order Carnivora; family Hyaenidae; genus Proteles; species Proteles cristata. Next base: position 2,293,916 of record JAESUZ010002753.1, on the reverse strand, counting down.
CCCTGGGTGGGACACACTTGTCCCAGGCGACCCCCGGATGAAACTGCTCCTCACTCGCCAACCTGACCTGGAGGAGATGGGAGCAGTGGCTTCTGACTCAATCCCCAGGGGGAAGGCAAGAGTCTTGGGACTTCCCTGAGGGGATCGCCTTCGAGTTTGTTTCTGGCAATTTCAGTGGGGCGCATGGACTGAGAGCTGGAAACGAGGTCTGGCCTGAGATATATAGCACAGCCCACCTTGGCTGCGCCCCCAGCACAGGGAGTTTACACACCCAAAAAAGTGAGTTGCAGTGCTTGGTTCAAGAAGGGACTGGAGCACCACCAGTCTTCTCCCCACAACCACCAAGGCAGGACTCCCGCAGGACACATTGGATCAAACCACACCCATCCCTGCTAGAGAGCTGCCCTCCTTCTTTTTTTTTTTTTTTTTTACCGGAGCCAGGGCAAGACCAATTCTGGTCACTGACTAGCTGAAACAGTCACATTTAATCCATTCTCTAGATGTAAATTCTGCACCTACCTACCTTTTAATCTCTTTCTCTCTGGAGTAATCAGACTATATAGTTTCTGTGGATAACACCATCGTCGTTTCTTTCACCTCTTCAACCATATTCGACTCTTTCACTCTTTGAGTAAAGCTTCTTATTCCTTCTGCCTTCTCATTTTATTTCCAATTTTGCCTTAACCACCCCCCACCCCCCTGCTGCCAGCATTTCTCTCTTTCTTTATGCTCTTCAACCAGCACTGCATACACCCGGCTATTTATTTGTAGTTGGGAAATCTGGTTATATGCTTTAAACTGTTCTTTGTCTATTAGGTTTCGGATTTTTTTTTCTATTCTTTCTTTTTTATGTATTTTTATTTTTTAATATTTCCCTTCCCTCATCCCTCTTTTCTCATTACTTTTTCATTTTCCCTTTCAGTTTGCGTGTTTGTTGGATTTGTCTGTGAGTTTGTGTGCCTTTGTTCCCTGTGTGTTTGTCTGTCTGTTTTCTTCTCCAGGGCTACCTCAAGAAACAAGCCAAAGTACACATGGTGGAGAGTCCCAAATGACACTACAAGTAAGAAAATAAAATAACCAAGGTCTCAACAAGAGAAACCAAGAGATACCATTTAAAGAACACTTTTGAATGGACAGGCCCTGGACAGTCAAAGAGCTTTCTTTGATACAGCAGCACTCACAGGTGCAGAGTGCATAACAAGCTTTAAAAACTAACAAGATATTGAAAGCTAACCAAAATGACGAAACAAAAGAGCTCTACTCCAAAGAGATTCCAGGAAGAACTGACAGCTAAAGAACTGATTGAAACAGTTATAAACAACATAACTGAACAAGAATTTAGAACAATAATCATAAAATTAATTGCTGGGCTTGAAAAAAGCATAGAGGACAACAAAGAAACTATGGCTACAAACACCAAGGAGCTTAAAAATAGTTATGATGAATTAAAAAATGCAATAAATGAGGTACATAATAAACTGGAGGCGTCCAACGCATGGATTGAAGAGTCAGAAAGGAAAATAAATGATTTAGAAGACATTATTACAGAAAAAGAAGAAACTGAGAAAAAGAGAGATAAACTGATCCAGGGACATGAAAGAAGAGAGTGAGAGCTAGGCGATACAATCAAACGGAACAATATCCATATCATAGGAATTCCAGAAGAGGAAGAGAGAGGGAAAGGTGCTGAAGGAGTCCTGGAACAAATTATAGCAGAGAACTTCCCCAACCTGGGGAAGGAAGTAAACATTGAAATTCAAGAGGCACCGGAGAACTCCCCTCAGATGTAACTTGAATCGATCTTCTGCACAACATATCATAGTGAAACTGGCAAAATATAAGGACAAAGAGAGAAATTTGAAAGCAGCTAGGGAGAAAAGAGCCCTAACAAACAAAGGGAAACCTATCAGAGTGGTGACAGACCTATCTACTGAAACTTGGCAGGCCAGAAAGGAATGGCAGGAGATCTTCAATGTGATGAACAGAAAAAATATGCAGCCAGGAATCCTCTATCGAGCAAGCCTGTCATTCAGAATAAAAGGAGAGATAAAAATATTTCCAAATATACAAAAACTGAAAGAATTTGTTACCACTAAAGCAGCTCCACAAGAAATCCTGAGGGGGACTTTCTAAGGAAAACATTGCAAGGAACACAAGATGCTAGAGACACACCACAAGCGTGAATTATACAAATGACATTTTGACTATACACCCATATATTTCAATAATAACACTGAATGTAAATGGACTAAATGCCCCAATCAAAAGACACAGGGTAGCAGAATGGATAAAAAACCAAAATCCATCTATTTGCTGTCTACAAAAAATTCGTTTTAGATAGGAGGACACCCTCAGGTTGAAAGTAAGGGGATGGAGAAATATATATCATGCTACAGGAAGTCAAAAAAAAATCTGGAGTAGCTATACTTATACCAGACAAACTAGACTTTAAAGTAAAGACAGTAACAAGGGATGAAGAAGGGCATTATATAATAATTAAAGGATCTATCCATCAGGAAGAGCTAACAATTATAAATGTCTACACACCAAATATGGGAGCACCTAAATACATAAAACAATTAATCACAAACAGAAAACAGTTTTATCGATAAGAACGTGCTAATAGCAGGGGACTTTAATACTCCACTCACAGCAATGGACAGATCAACTAGACAGAAAATCAATACAGACACAATGGACTTAAATGACACATTGGACCAGATGGATTTCACAGATATTTAGAATTCTACAACTGAGGCTATGGATTCATATTCTTCTCAAGTGCACATGGCACATTCTCCAAGATAGATCACATACTGGGACATAAAGCAGTCCTCAATAAAAATAAAAGAATTAAGATCATACCATGCACACTTTCAGACCATAATGCTATGAAACTCAAAATTAATCACAGGAAGAAGTCTGGAAAACCACCAAAAACATGGAGGCTAAAGAATGCCCTACTAAAGGACGAGTGGGCCAATCAGGCAATTAGAGAAGAAATTTAAAAATATATGGAAACAAATGAAAATGAAAATACAACAATCCAAACTCTATGAGATACAGCAAAGGCAGTCCTAAGAGGAAAGTACATTGCACTCCAGGCCTATTTCAAGAAATTAGAAAAAGCGCAAGTGCAAAATCTAACAGCGCACCTAAAACAACTAGAGGGAGAGCAACAAGACCACCCCAATCCCAGTAGAAAAAGAGAAATAATAAAAATCAGGGAAGAAATAAACAATATACAAACCAAAGAAGCAGTTGAACAGATCAATGAAACCAAGAGTTGGTTTTTTGAAACAATAAACAAAAATGACAAACCTCTAGCCAGGCTTCTCAAAAAGAAAAGAGAGAGCTTTGAAATAGACAAAATGATGAATGAAAATAGACTGATTACAACCAACCCCTCAGAAATACAAGCAATTATCAGGCAATACTATGAAAAACTATATGCCAACAAACTGGACAACTTAGAAGAAACGCACAAATTCCTAAACACACACTCACTACCAAAAGTCACACCAGAAGAGATAGAAAATCGGAAAAGACCCATAACACGTGAGGAAATCTAATCAGTTATCAAAAATCTCCCAACAAATAACAGCTCTGGGCCAGATGTCTTCCCTGGGGAATTCTACAAGACATTTAAAACAGAATTAATACCCATTCTTCTCAAACTATTCCAAAAAATAGAAATCGAAGGAAAACTTCCGGATTCATTTTATGAAGCCAGTATCACTTTGATCCCAAGCGAGACAGAGATCCAGCAAAAAAAGAGAACTACAGGCCAATATCCTTGATGAATACGGTTGCAAAAATCCTCAACAAGATACTTGCAAATCGAATCCAACAGCACATAAAAAGAATTATCCACCATGGTCAAGTGGGAATCATTCCTGGGTGTCAGGGCTGGTTCAATAGTCACAAATGAATCAATGTGATACATCACATCAACAAAAGAAAAGATAAAAATCATATGATCCTGTCAATAGATGCAGAAAAAGCATTTGACAACATACAGCATCCCTTCTTAATAAAGACCCTCGAGAAAGTGGGGATAGAGGAAATTACTTAAACATCATAAAGGCCATCTATGAGAAGCCCTCAGCTAACATCACCCTCAATGGAGAAAAACTGAGAGCTTTCCCCCTGAGATCAGGAACACCACAGGGATGTCCACTCTCACCACCGTTGTTTAACATAGTGCTGGAAGTCCTAGCATCAGCCATCAGACAACAAAAGGAAATCAAAGGCATCAGAATTGGCATAGAAGAAAAATTTTCACTTTTCGCAGACGACATGATACTCTGCATAGAAACCTGACAGACTCCACCAGAAGCCTACTAGAACTGATCCAAGAATTCACAAAGTTGCAGGGTACAAAATCAACGTACAGAAATCAGTTGCATTCTTATACACCAACAATGAAGCAACAGAAAGAGAAATCAAGAAACTGATCCTATTCACAATTGCACAAAAAACCATAAAACACCTAGGAATAAACCTAACCTAGGATATAAAAAATCTGTATGATGAAAACTATAGAAAACTTATGAAGGAAATTGAAAAAGACACAAAGAAATGGAAAAACATTCCATGCTCATGGATTGGAAGAATAAATATAGTTAAGATGTCATTAGTACCCAAAGCAATCTACACAGTCAATGGAATCCCAATCAAAATTGCACCAGCATACTTCTCAAAACCACAAAAGACCCCGAATAGGCAAAGTAATATTGAAGAGGAAAACCAAAACGGGAGGCATCACCATCCCAGACTTTAGCCTCTACTACAAAGCAGTCATCATCAAGACAGTATGGTATTGGCACAAAAACAAACACATAGACCAATGGAACAGAATTCAGAACTCAGAAGTGGACCCAAAAGTATACAGCCAACTAATCTGTGACAAAGCAGGAAATAGTATCCAAGGGAAAAAAGACAGCCTCTTTAACAGATGGTGCTGGGAGAACTGGAGGACAACACGCAGAAGAATGAAACTAGATCATTTTCTCACACCATACACAAAAATAAACTCTAAATGGATGAAGGACCTGAACGTGAGACAGGAAAGCATCAAAACCCTAGAGGAGAAAGCAGGAAACAACCTCCTTGACCTCAACCGCAGCAATTACTTACTTGACACATCCCTAAAAGCAAGGGAATCAAGAGGAAATATAAACTATTGGGACCTCATCAACATTAAAAGCTTCTGCACAACAAAGGAAACAATCCATAAAACTAATAGGCAACCGATGGAATGGGAAAAGATAGTTGCAAATGACGTATCAGATAAAGGGTTAATATCCAAACTCTATAAGGAATCCCCAAACTCCACACCCGAAAAACAAACAATCCAGTGAAGAAATGGGCAGAAGATATGAACAGACACTTCTCCAAAGAGGACATCCAGATGGCCCACAGACACATGAAACGATGCTCAGCGTCCCTCCTCATCAGGGAAATACAAATCAAAACCACACTGAGATACCACCTCATGCCAGTCAGAGTGGCTAAAATGAGCAAATCAGAGGATTCTAGATGCTGGTGAGGTTGTGGAGAATCGGGAACCCTCCTACATGGTTGGTGGGAATGTAAACTGGTGCAGCCCCTCTGGAAAACAGTGTGGAGGTTCCTCAAAAAATTAACAATAGAACTCCACTATAACCCAGCAATTGCACTGCTAGGAATTTACCCAAGGGATATAGGAGTGTTGATGCATAGGAGCACATGTACTGCAGTGTTCATAGCAGCACTGTCAACAATAGCCAAAACATGGAAAGAGCCTGTGTCTTTCAGCAGACGAATGGATCAAGAAGATGTGGTTTATCTATATATACCATGGAATACTACATGGCAATGAGAAAGAATGATCTGTCCATGTGTAGCAACATGGAAGGACCTTGAGGGTGTTATGCTGAGCGAAACAAGTCAGGTATAGAAGGACAGTTACCATATGTTTGCATGTATAGGAGTATTAGGAAGAACTTAATGGAAGACCATGGGGGAGATAAAGAGGGGAAATCTTGGGGGAGATGGAGAGAGGCAAACCATGAGAGACTCTTGAATGCTAAGAACAAACTGAGGACTGATGGATGTGAGGGGGGTAATGGGCATGGAGTAGGGTATTTGTGGGGATGAGCACTGGGTGTTATATGGAAACTAACTTGACAATAAACCATTTGTAAAACAAAATAAAATAAAATAAAATAAAATTTCATTAAGTGGTACTGTTTCTATGCTGTATTGGTTGACTGGTAATTTCACAAAGTATATATCCACCTGAAATCTGTGAATGTGACATTATTTGGAAAAAGCATCTTTCAGAATTAATTAAATTGAAGATTTTGGGATTATCTAGATTTGGGTAAACTCTAAATTCAGTGACAAGTGTCCTTAAAAGAAAAGGGACAGTATATGCAGATATGAAAACAGAGGTAGAGATTAAAGTCATAAATCTACAAGCTGAGAAACACCAATGATTGCCAGCAGCCACACAGTCAGGAGAGAGGAAAAAGGAATTTTCCTTCAGAATGTGAAGAATCAATCCTACAATGATCTTAGCTTTAGACTTCAAGGTTCCAAACTTGTGAAATAATACAATTCTGTTGTTTAAGCCACCAAGTTTGTAATAAGTTGATACAGCAGCCCTAGAAAACTAAAACATCTCCTTAATGTGCAATAATAGAAATTTCTTTCTTTCTTTTTTTTTTTTTTCACCTACCCACCTCCCCTCTGGCAACCACCAGTTTGTTTTCTGTATTCAATAGCCTATTTTTCTTTTTGTCTCATTTTTTCTTTGTTCATGTATTTGGTTTCCTAAATTCCATATATGAGTGAAAGCATATGATATTTTTCTTTCTCTGATTGACCTATTTCACTTATCATTACATACTCTAGGTCCATCGATGCTGTTGTGAATGGCAAGATTTGATTCTTCTTTATGGTTGAGTAATGTTCTTTAGCCATTCATCTCTCAGTGGATATTTGGACTGCTTCCATATCTTGGCTATAGTAAATAATGCTGCAAAGAACACAGGGCTGCATATATCTTTTCAAATGAGCACTTTCAAGTTCTTTGGGTAAATACTCAGTATTGAATTGATGGACCATATGGTAATTCTTTTTTTAATTTTTAGGGGAACCTCCAAACTGTTTTCCACAGTAGCTACACAAATTTGCACTCTCACCAACAGTGTATAAGTGTTCCTTATTCTCCACACCCTCATCAACACTTGTTGTTTTGTTTTTGTTTTTTTAGCCATCCTGACAGGTGTGATATAGTATCCCATTGTAGTTTTGATTTGCATTTCTCTGATGATGAATGACGTTGAGCATCTTTTCATGTGCCCGTTGGCTATCTGTGTATCTTCTTTGGAAAAAATGTCTATTCAGGTCTTTACCCAGTTTTTAACTGTCTTTTAATTGTTGTAGTTTGATGTTGTGCTGTATAGGTTCTTTATTTATTTGGGATATTAATTCGTTTTTGGATATGTCATATCATATCTTCTCTCACTCAGCAGACTGCTTTTATGCTGATGATTTCCTTTGCTGTGAAAAGCCATTTTATATTGGTATACTGTGTTTATCTAAGGGTCAAATGTTTTAACCCACCCTATCTCTGAGTTTGTGATCTGCAGCAATGAAATAAAAAGTTTAGTTTTTATAAATCCTTTCATTATTGTTATTATTATAGCTATCATTTATGTAGACTCAATATAATGCAGATATTTTATATAGATACTTTATTCCACTAATCCCCAAACCAACATAAGATATATATAATATTATCCACATTTTACAGACTGGAGAACAGATTCAGAGGGATAAAATAACTTACCCAAGCTTACCCAATAGTGGGCTACAAATCAAGTTTCATACACAGGTACATCTGTCTCCCAAATCTTAATCCAACAAGACTTGCTCTTTTATTAAATGGGTGATGTCTTAATAAAAACCATATATGACAAGCCCACAGCTAACATCACACTCAGTGATGAAGAGCTGAAAGTTTTTCCTGTAAGAGCAGGAACACAAAGAAGCCCACTTTTGCCTCTTTTATTCAATATAGTATTGGAAGTCCTAGACAGAAAAAAGTTAGGCAAGAAATAAAAGGCATCTAAATTGGAAAAGAACAAGTAAAATTTCACTATTGGTAGATAAAATGATATTTAGAATTATTGAGAAAACCATAAAGACTCTACCAAAAAACTTGTTAGAACTAATAAACAAATTCAGTAAAGTTGCAGGCTATAAGATCAATATGCAAATATCTGTTGCATTTCTATAAACTAATAAGGAACTATTAGAGAAATTAAGAAAACAATTTCATTTATAATTGCATCAAAAATAAAATATTTAGGAATAATTTTAACCAAGGAAATAAAAGACTGATAGACCAAAAACTATAAGACATTAAGAAAAGAAATTCAAAAAGACACAAATAAGTAGAAAGTCTTTGTGGATTAGAAGAATTAATATTGTTAAAAAGTCCATACTACCCAAAGCAATCTATGGATTCAATGCAATCCCTACCAAAATTTCAATAGTATGTTTCACAGAAATAGAGCAAATAATCCTAAAATTAATATGGAACTACAAAAGACCTCAAATAGTCAAAGCAACCCTGAGAAAGAACAAAGCTGGAGGCATCATGTTCCCTGATTTCAAGCTACATTACAATGTTATTGTAATCAAAACATTATGGTATTGACATAAAAACAGATACATAAACCAATGGAACAGAATAGACACATATATTCAATTAATTTACACCAAAGAAGCCAAGAATAAACAATAAGAGAAGGACAGTCTCTTCAATAAAGGATGTTCAGGCAAAAGAATGAAACTGGACCACTATCTTGTAACATATATAAAAATTAAATCAAGATAGGTTAAATACTTAAACATAAGACTTGACACTTTAATACTCCTAGAAGAAAATATAGCCAATAAGCTCCCTGATATCAGTCTTGGCAATGATTTTTTTTTTTTTTTTTGGAATCTGGTACCAAAAACAAAGGCAAAAAAAGTAAAAATAAACAAGTGGGACTACATCAAACTGAGAAGCTTCTCAATAGCAAAGGGAAATCATCAACAGAATGAAAAGACAACCTACAAAATGGGAGGAAAAAACTGGCAAGTTATATTTGCTAAGATGTTAAAATACAAAATATATTTTTAAACAAACCCTCATACAACCCATTTCAAAAATAATCTAATTAAAAGGGACAGAGGATATGAATACACATTTTACCAAAGGAGACATAAAGATGTCCCAACACCCATGAAAAGGTATTCAACATCATAACTCATCAAAAAAAAGCAAAACAAAACCACAATGAGATATCACCTCACACTTGCAGAATGGCTATTACTAAAACAAAAACAAAAACAAAAAACCAAAAAAAAAAAAACCAAGATATAACAAGAGTTCGCAAGGATGTGGAAAAAGGAGAATCCTTGTGCACTATTGGTGGGAATGTAAATTAGTGCAGCCACTATGACAAACATTATGGAGGTTTCTCAAAATATTAAAAATAAAAATACCATACCATCCAGTAATTCCAATTCTGGGTATGTGCCTGAGTGGTAACTATAGTTAATAATACTGTACTGCAAAATTGAGAGCAGCTGAGAGAGTGGATTGTGAAAGTTCTCATCACAAGAAAACAAATTTTTGTAATTATGTATGGCGACAGTTGTTACTTGGACTATTGTGTTAATTATTTTGTAATCATATATACAAATATCAAATCATTTGTTGCATACCTGAAATTAACATAATGTAGTATGTCAATTATATGTCAATAAAGTAATAATTAAAAAATAACGTAAGTATAAATGGATGATATCCTAATGTTAGGTAATTTACAACTCCCAGATAATGAATGTTCAACCTGTGAATTACTTGTGAATGTAAACAGTAGATCACACTCTGCTTTCCCCTTCATACCCCTACCCCAGTTTTCTCAGCATATTTCATTTTTGTTCCCTTCACACAGCAATCTACCTGCAAAAGGACACTGACTCAAAATTCCCTCTAACCTCCCTTGATACTCTGGTAAAGCGTACCTTAAACTCAATTAATTTTGCACATTCACACACCTTATTTCCCAATATTTTTCCATTCTTACCAATTAACTTAAAAATACTCTCCTTCTCATGACTCTTCTCACCTCCACTTTTTTCCTCAAATGCTTATTCCACTGCTGTGGAATGTGGTTATATTTGGGCCTTTAAAGAGATAATGGAGTTAAAATGAGGCCCTAGTTCACACGTCCCAGTCCAATCTGACTGATGTTCTTAGAAAGAGAAGATATCTGGACACACAGAGAGACAGCAGGCTTTGTATAAGCAGGGGAAGCCCAGTGAGGGCACAGTGAGAAGGTCAACAAGCTGCAAGCCAAGGAGAAAGGCCTCAGAAGAAATCCAACTTTGATCTGGGACTTGTAGACTCTAGAACTGTGAGAAAATTAATTTCTGTTGTTTAAGCCCCTCAGTCTAGTATTTTGTAATGGCAGCTCTAATAAACTAATACAGGATAAAAGAATTCTAGCAATCCACATGTTTTAAGGAATAAGAGAATTATAAATTAGGAAATGGTGTAGTAAATTCATTAAGAAACTATAAATGTCTTCATATGTATATCTAGGGACACTTGGGCGGCTCAGTTGGTTAAGCAACTGGCCCTTGGTTTCAGCTCAGGCCATGATCTCACAGTTCGTGGGTTCAAGCCTCACATCGGGCTCTTCACTGACATCATGGAACCTGCTTGGGATTCTGTCTCCCTCTCTCTCTTCCCCTTCCCTGGTATCTCTCTCTCTCTCTCTGTCTCTCTCTCAAAAAATAAATAAATTTTAAGAAATAAATAATAAAAACTATGTGAAGTCTATAAAACTGCCCAGAAATTCTTTTCAAAAACTTCACAGATTCCTCCACTTCATTCTATAAACAATTTCCTTCTCCTTGAGCATGAAACTGCAAAGTAAATAAGAAATGATTATTTACTTAAGCTTAGTTTTCAGTTTTAATTCATACCTTAACAACTGAATTGTTTTCATCTATTTTCTATTTGACAAAATTTAAGCTTGATTATGGACTAAATTATTTTCTGAATTAAGTGGAAAACAAAATGTCAATTATAACATTGTTGATTTGAAAATTATACTGTAAATTTCAAACAACCATTGTACACTGAATTTTCAGAATATAACTAAATGTCATTTAGTAACTACCTTATACCATAGTGTTGCATACATCTTGATATAAACTTACTAAATACCCCCAACATACCTTAGAAGTATGCTAATTGTATACAGCATTTGACCAAGTCTTTTACTAGAAGGATCCTAGATGGCTTTTTTAAAATTGAAATTCCTCTTTAATCAGTATTGTTAATGGGGCACCTAAGTGGCTCAGTTAAGTGTTTGACTTCATCTCAGGTCATAATCTCCTGGTTTGTGGGTGTGAGCCCCACCTCAGGATCTGTGCTGACAGCTCAGAGCCTGGAGCCTCTTAGGATGTTATGTCTCCCTCTCTCTCCGCCTCCCCTGCTGGCAATCTCACTTTATTCCAAGAAAAAATAAACATTTAAAATGTCAATGAAATCAGTACTGTTAGGAATACAATTCAGTTAGAAGCTGTATTTGGACAAATTGTACTTTGCCATTAGTTTTTGCTATTATCCTTTGTCTTATAGTAACCAAATTGTTCTCTGAACTTTTCCCCCTCTCTCTTTTATCAGCTACTACAGCCTTTGAAAAGACCATGGGCATTTACTGGTAAGATACCTGCTGACAGGTACCTGAGTTCCTCAAAATTAAGGACTGAGTTTACTTCTTCCTATTTAATACCTGGATATATGTTTTGTTTTATGGTTTATCTATGGCATCATTAAATACCTCAATTATCGGGGCGCCTGGGTGGCTTAGTCGGTTAAGCGTCCGACTTTCACTCAGGTCATGATCTCGCGGTTCGTGGGTTCGGGCCCCGCGTCGGGCTCTGTGCTGACTGCCAGCTCGGAGCCTGGAACCTGTTTCAGTCTGTGACACCCTCTCTCTCTGACCCTCCCCTGCTCACGCTATCTCTCTCTCTCTCTCCTAGAAATAAATTAAAAAAAAAAAACATTAAAAAAAAAAAAAAAAACCTCAATCATCCTCATAAGGAAGTTGTTATCACTGGCACTGGTTACTGAGTAGTAAATTATCCTAGATGACATGTGACCATATCACTCCAGTTGTTCAAAACTTCACAAAGTAAAACTAAGGCGATTTCAAATAATGGAGGTAAAGCACTCTCTGTTTTCCTAAAATATGTCCTATTTACTCGTTTTTATAAAAGCCTCCTCCTTACTGGTGTTATTAATCCTGAGAAACCAAAGGACAGAACATCAGGCAATCAAAATGTGGAAAGCATAGGTTCCTATTCTTCTACCTGTGATTGATATTTTAATAGACACCTACTACTTTTGTGTCTTTCCTGGAATGCACTCAGATGTCACTTCTCGGCTGTCACCATGTTGTTTTGAAAAGCCACATATTGATTTAATTTCCATGCACTACAGTTTTCAATAGTAGTGGAACTCTTCATTTTTCCTCCATGTTTTACATTAGTACATTTACATTCTTAGAAAATGGAACTGCAGCCATGGTAATGATACCTGTCTCCACACCATCTCAAAAACAAACTTGTGTAACTAAGAAGAGGAGAAAATTTATGTTCAGCTTATTGACATATAAGTATATATAATGCAAGACTACCATTATTTTCAAGTGGTTTATTACTTTCTTCTCTGAATAAATGTAGAGAAGTTGGTTAATTATATACTGAAAATGTGGAAGAGTTTTTTATGCCTTTTGAATGCTATATTTTTCACATAATTACCTTTAAAGTAAGATAAGCATCTTTATACTTCCTTTGCTATAATAAATGTGTATTCTCTAACATACTTTATGTACCCTAAATACATTCATTAAATATTAAAACTTTGTCATCAGAAATTCATTTTCCTATTCTACGATTTGTACAAGTGTAGAGATTCAAATGTGGTAAAGTTTCACTACAATTCTTTTTTCAGATTTTACTGCAAATACAACACATGGTCATTAAGAGCCTACAATATACAAGGCACTATTTTAAGACTGTAAAGGAATTAGAAATAATTAAGATATTGTTCCTATTCTCCATGGCAGTAAAACTGACAGTACTTCACTGCTATTATGAAATAAAAACTATATGAAATCGTATACCAAAACTTGAAAATAGATGTTTTTAAGAAAATATTTAAGTGACTAAAATATCAAAAAAGAAAATTACATAAAAGTAATTGAAGAATTTGTAAAATATACAGACTCTAAAATTAACCAGTGTCAGGTAGTTTTACAGGTGAATTGTGTAAGTTGATTAAAAAAAGAAATGCATGGGGCACCAGGGTGGCTCAATCAGTTAATCATGTGATTTCAGCATGGATCAAGACCTCAGTTTGTGGGGTTAAGCCCCGCATTGGGCTCTGTGCTGACAGCTCAGACCTGGAGCCCACTTAGGACTCTGTGTTTCCCACTCTCTCTGTCCCTCTCTTTCTAAAAAATAAATAATAAACATTAAAGTTTTTTTTAAAGAAATGCATCAAATGAAGAGTTATGGCAAGAAAAGTTACACAGTTAGCTATGGATACAGATGCTAAAAATATATTTTATAAACACAAACAGGTGGTCTTAATTTTAAAATGTCTTTCATAAATGAGGATAGAATGAAAATGCCTTAGTATTTTTAAATATATAAACATAAAGAAAAACATTGGTTTTAAAACACATAGGAATTTGTGTTTAAAGTCAGTATCAGCATCAGTATCAATAGCCACTATCATCAATATACTCAACAGTTTTCTTTGAGGACCTAGTTGAAGTAAAAATAAAGCAAAATAAAAAATACTTTATAGTATAGGAGAAAAGTTTCACAATAATCATTATTTGTGGATTTTTTTTAAAGTTTCTACCAAAAATTTCAGAATCAAGCAAGAAACTAAAGTAGTCATTTGTAAGAGAAAATAAATAACTACATCTAGTATTTCTTATAGACAGCCATGGTCCAGGAGCCCCTAGAGAACAATGACTTAGATAATCACCCATGGATGAGAGAGCATTTGTGGAAGCCCAGGTTTCCAGAGGAGTTTCCAGAGAAGTTTCCAGAGATGTTCCAGCACTCCAATGGCACAACAGCAATAAAAATTATATATATGAGTTTGGATACCTTGGAGTGGGTAAGAGGAACAATTTGACTTTATTTGTATTACTCTTCCCCTAAGGTGGCATAAGCTTAGAGCCAAGAAAATTCTTCCCGGGCCCATGATTTATCCCAGGGAAAAGGGAGAGTATGTGAGTGAGCATCCAGCTTCCCCAGATGTGTGGGACACTGCCAAAGAGGCTCATTTCACTCTCAAGTCATCAAGAGTACCAAATCATGACTCATATGAGGTGGGGAGAGTGACAGATAGAACTCTCAGAAAACATTGAAGGGATGTGGATGCTAACTATATAACTATATAGTCATATGCTAACTATATAGCTATATGACTCATACCATCAAGAAGTGCTTCTATGAGCTGTTGGGAATATCTCAGATCCCCCCAAATGGCCCACAAGCACCCACAGTGCTCCACATCCGTCAATCACACATACCACCATCCTGTGGCCAGCTCCCTGGGTATGCCCCCAACAGTAGAATGAGTGAGCTTTGTCAGACTAGTGAGTGAGCACAGTAAGTCAGCTGAATCTGCAGGCCAGAAGAGACTGCAAACATGAGCCTTCACCACACCTTTGGGAAAGCAAAAAGTGGTCAGCACTCAACACTGTATATTGCTGTCCCAGAGAAGGCATATAAGCTTAAGAAGTTTGCTACAAGAGGAAGCAAGAAGCATGAAGCAGGTGCACCCACAGAATTTCTAGATAACCTCAGAAGCTCAGCAGAGTTAACAGAGAGTATCTCTTTCCAGAAGTAATTGGTAAAAACTAGAGACGGTAACTGCTGCTTCAAATGTGAAGAAAGTAGTGCAAAACCTCAAAGAACACAAAAAATCAAAGAATACTACCAAAGAATCACAATCTTCTGGTAACTGAATACAGACTTCTGCAACTTACTAGACAAAGATTTCAAAATAGCAATTTCAAGGAAACTCCATGACCTATAAGAACACACAGACAGACAAGAAATCATAAAAAAGAATCAAAAAATTTTTGGAGTTTAAGAACGCAATGAATGAAATGAAAAATACAATAGAAAGCATTATCAATTGTGTTTCCTAAATTCCACATGAGTGAAATCATATTTGCCTTTCTCTGACTGATTTATTTTGCTTAGCACAATACACTCTAGTTCCATCCACATTACTTCAAATGGCAAGATTTCATTCTTTTTGATCACTGAGTAGTATTTCATTATATGTGTATATATATATATGTATATATGTGTGTATGTATATGTGTATATATACACACATATATGTATATATATGTATATATGTGTATATGTATATGTGTATATATATATACACATATATATCTTCTTTATCCATTCATCAGTTGATGGATGCTTGAGCTCTTTCCACACTTTGGCTATTGATAGTGACCATCAGACTTGATTTTGCAGAAGAAAGAATCTATGAGATTGAATATCAGACTTTGAAATTATTCACTGAGAGGAAAACAATGAAAAAAGAATGAAAAGGAGAGATGAAAGCTTACTTGATCTATGAAACTTATAAAAAGGACCAATGTAGGAATTATTGAAGTCCCAGAAGGAGAAAAGGGAGAAAAGGGGGAAAGAAAACTTATTTAAAGAAAGAATGGCTGAGAACTTCCCAAATTGGGGGAGATATTTGGATATCCAAGTTCATGAAGCTTGCATGTAACCAAACAAAATCAAATAAAAGAGACCTTGTCAATGGCACATTATCATAAAATGTGAACAAAGACAAAGAGAGAATCTTAAAAGCAGCAGTTTATAACTTACAAGGGAAACTCCCTAAAGCTATTAGATTTTTCAGCAGATATCTTACAGACTAGCAAAGGGTATGATATACTCAAAGTGCTAAAGGGAAAAAAAAAAAAACCCTAGCTACCAAGAACACTTTATCAGACAAAGCTATCCTTGAAATGTAGGAAAGATAGCCTTTCTCAAACAAACAAAAGTTGAAGGAATTCACAACCACTGGACCAGCCTTACAAAAAATGCTGAAAAGAGTTCCTCAAGCTGTAAAGAAAGGATGCTAACAAGTAACATGAAAACATATGAGAACATACAACTCTTTGATAGTGGTATAAAATCAAATTTACATTATGCTAATACTACGCTCTGGTATAATGTGGTGGCACGTTCAACGCTTGGGTATAAAATTTAAATGCAAAAAGTATTGAAATAACTATAGCTACAATAATTTGTTTATGAATAAACAATATAATTTGTTTATGAATAAACAATATAAAAAGAGGTAAAATGTGACATTAAAAACAAAAAATGGGGAGTAAAAGGACAGAGTTTTTGTATGCATTGAAGTTAATTTGCTAGCAGCATAAAATGGACTGTTAATAGTTATAAAATGTCTAATGTGAGCCTCAAGGTAACTAAACAGCAAAAGCTTACATAGAGTTACAAAAAATAGAAGAGAATTAAGGCATACCACTGTAGACAATATTTTCACAAAGGATGGCAGCAAGAGGAAGAAAGGAACAAGGGACAGCAAAAAAAGCCATCAAACAGTTAATAAAATGGCATTCATTGCAGAATACAAAATCAACTACAGAAATCAGTTGTGTTTCTATGTACTGACAATAAAACATCTGAAAAAAAATTTTAACTACTCCATTCACAATAATATCAAAACAATAAAATGCTTAGGAATAGATTTTAGCCAAGGAAGTAAAAGATCTATACAATAAAAACTGCAGAATTTTAATAAAAGAAATTGAAGAAGATGGAAATAAATGAAAAGATATTCCATCACCACAACTGGACCAATTAACATTGTTAAAATGTCCTTACTATCCAAAGAAATCTACAGATTCAATGCAATCCCTATCACAATACTAATGGCATTTTTCACACAAATAAAACAAATAAGCCTAACATTCGACCCTGCATAACCAAAGCAATCTTGAAAGAACAAAGCTAGAGGTATCATGATCCCATATTTCAAATATACTACAGAACAGTCTGGTAAAAGCCCAAGTGTACCAAAAGCAGGTACACTGAACAAATAGAGTCCAGGAATAATCTCATATATACATGATACATTAATCTACAGAAAAGGAATCAAGATTACACAATGGGGAATACAGTCTCTTAAATGGCATTGGGAAAACTAGACAGCCACATGCAAAAGAATGAAACTGGACCACCACCTTACACTCCATACAAGTCAAAATGGATTAAAGACCTGAATGTAAGACCTGAAACTCTAAAACGCCTAGAAGAAAACATAGGTGGTACAAAACTTATCATTGGTCTTAGTGACTTTTATTTTTTGAACCTGACTCCATCAGCAAATGTAACAAAAGCAAAAATAAACTAAACTATTGGAACTAAAAGGCTTTTTCACAACAAAGGAAGCCATCAACAAAATGAAAAAGCAACCCTACTGAATGGGAGAAAATATTTTCAAATGCTGTATCTGATAGAGATCTAATATCTAAAATATACAAAGAACTCACACAACTCTATAGCAAAAGAAAAAACACAGTTCAGCTAAAAAATAAGCAGGAGATCTAAAAAGACGCTTTTGCAAAGAAAACATAGAAATGCCCAAAAAGCACATGAAAAGATGCTGAACATCATTAATCCTCAGGAAAATGGAAAACAAAATCTCAATGAAACATCACCTCACACCTGTGAGAATAGCTAAAATAAAAAAGATATAAAAATAAATTTTAGCAAGAATATGGAGCAAAAAGAGTCCTCATGCACTATTGGTGGGGATGCAAATTGGTGCAGACAATATGGAAAACAACATGAAGATTCCTCAAAAAATTAAAAATGGAACTATCACATGATCCGGTAATTCCACTGATGGGTATTCATCTCAAGAAAATGAAAACAGTAGCTCAAAAAATATATGCACCCCTATGTTCACTGAAGTATTTTTTACAATAGCTAAGGTATGTAAGCACCCTAAGTGACCAGCGATAGATGAATGGATAAAGAAGATGTGGTATGTATGTACAATGAAATATTAGCCAGACATAAAAAAAGAATGAAATCTTGCCTTTTGCAGTAATATGGATGGATCTTGAAGGTTTTATATTAGGGGAAATAACTCAGAGAAAAACAAATATAGAGAATGGCAAGATGACAGAGAAGTAGGGAGCTACGTACATTTCGCCTGCACCCATCTCTCAAACAGAGAAGGCCTGAAGTCTTAGGACACTGAGCCACAGGAGTTTGGGAAGAGAAAGGGACACAATACACTGGGAAGAAAACCTCATAAGTGCGGCTGCCTCAAGAAACAAGCCAAAATACACATGGTGGAGAGTCCCAAATACCACTACCAGTAGGGAAACACAATAACAAAATGCTCAACAAAAGAAACCAAGAGACACCATCCAAAGAACATTTCCTGAAGAGACAGGCCCTGAACAGTCAAAGAGCCCTCTCTAGTACAGCAGAACTTGCAGGGGCTGAATGTACAACAAGCTTTTAAAATTAAAAAGAAATAGAAAGCTAGCCAAAATGATGAAATGGAAGAACTCTCCTCCAAAGAAATTCCAGGAAAAAATGATAGCTAGAGAACTGCTCAAAACAGATAAAACCAACATAACTGAATAAGAATTTAGAACAATAATCAAACAATCGCTGGGATTGAAAAAAGCATGGAGAAATAAAAGAAACTATGGCTGCAAACAATATGGAGCTTAAAAATAGTTATGATGAATTAAAATATGTGATCAATGAGATATATAATAAAATGGAGGCATCCAATGCACAGATTGAAGCGGCAGAAAGAATAGGTGATTTAGAAGACACTATTACAGAAAAAGAAGAAACTGAGAAAAAGAGACATAAACTGATCCAGGGACATGAAAGAAGAGTGTGAGAGCTAGGCGATACAATCAAACGGAACAATATCCATATCATAGGAATTCCAGAAGAGGAAGAGAGAGGGAAAGGTGCTGAAGGAGTCCTGGAACAAATTATAGCAGAGAACTTCCCCAACCTGGGGAAGGAAGTAAACATTGAAATTCAAGAGGCACCGGAGAACTCCCCTCAGATGTAACTTGAATCGATCTTCTGCACGACATATCATAGTGAAACTGGCAAAATATAAGGACAAAGAGAGAAATTTGAAAGCAGCTAGGGAGAAAAGAGCCCTAACAAACAAAGGGAAACCTATCAGAGTGGTGACAGACCTATCTACTGAAACTTGGCAGGCCAGAAAGGAATGGCAGGAGATCTTCAATGTGATGAACAGAAAAAATATGCAGCCAGGAATCCTCTATCGAGCAAGCCCGTCATTCAGAATAAAAGGAGAGATAAAAATATTTCCAAATATACAAAAATTGAAAGATTTTGTCACCACTAAGCCAGCCCTACAAGAAATACTGAGGGGGACTCTCTGAGGGAAGTGTTGCAAGGAATGCAAGATACCAGAGAACCACCACAAGCATGAATCCCACAAAGAACACAATGAATCTAAACCCACATATTTCAATAATAACACTGAATGTAAATGGGCTGAATACTCCAATCAAAAGACACAGGGTAGCAGAATGGATAAAAAATCAAAAACCATCTCTTTGCTGTCTACAAGAAACGAATCTTAGATTGGAAGATACCTTCAGATTAAAAGTAAGGGAATGGAGAAATATATATCATGCTACTGGAAATCAAAAGAAAGTGGAGTAGCTATACGTATATCAGACAAACTGGACCTTAAAATAAAGACAGTAACAAGGGATAAAGAAGGGCATTATATACTAATTACAGGGTCCATCCATCAGGAAGAACTAACAATTATAGATGTCTATGGACCGAATATGGGAGCACCTAAATATTTAAAATAATGAATCACAAACAGAAGCAATCTTATAGATAAGAATGTGCTAATAGCAGGGGACTTTAATACTCCGCTTACAGCAATGGATAGGTCAAACAACAGAAAATCACTAAAAAAAAAATGGACTTGAATGACACATTGGAACAGATGGATTTGACAAATATATTTAGAACTCTACATCCTGAGGCTATGGAATTCACTTTCTTCTCAAGTGCGCATGGCACATTCTCCAAGATAGATCACATACTGGGAC
This sequence comes from Proteles cristata cristata, assembly GCA_017311185.1. Lineage (NCBI taxonomy): Eukaryota > Metazoa > Chordata > Mammalia > Carnivora > Hyaenidae > Proteles > Proteles cristata. The sequence continues at coordinate 2,273,619 of JAESUZ010002753.1, read as the reverse complement.
ATAAAGCAGTCCTCAACAAAAATAAAAGAATTAAGATCATACCATGCACACTTTCAGATCATAATGCTTTGAAACTCAAAATCAATCACAGAAAGAAGTCTGGAAAACCTCCAAAAACATGGAGGTTGAAGAATACCCTACTAAAGAATCAATGGGCCAATCTGGCAATTAGAGAAGAAATTTTAAAATATATGGAATCAAATGAAAATGAAAATACAACAATCCAAACTCTATGAGATACAGCAAAGGCAGTCCTAAGAGGAAAGTACATTGCACTCCAGGCCTATTTCAAGAAACTAGAAAAAGTGCAAGTGCAAAATCTAACAGATCGCCTAAAGGAACTAGAGGCAGAGCAACAAGAGCACCCCAAACCCAGTAAAAGAAGAGAAATAATAAAAATCAGAGCAGAAATAAACAACATAGATATCAAAGAAACAATTCAACAGATCAATGAAACCAAGAGTTGGTGTTTTGAAACAATAAACAAGCTTCTCAAAAAGAAATGAGAGAGCACCCAAATAGACAAAATAATGAACAAAAATAGATTTATTACAACCAATCCCTCAGAAATACAAGCAATTATCAGGCAATACTATGAAAAATTATATGCCAACAAACTGGACAACTTAGAAATAATGGACAAATTCCTAAACATACATTCACTACCAAATTCACACGGGAAGAGATAGAAAATCTGAACAGACCCATAATGAGTGAAGAAATCGAATTAGTTATCAAAAATCTCCCAACAAATAACAGCCCTGGACCTTATGGCTTCCCTGGGGAATTCTACAAGACATTTAAAACAGAATTAATACCCATTCTTCTCAAACTATTCCAAAAAATAGAAATCGAAGGAAAGTTTCTGGACTCATTTTATGAAGCCAGCATCACTCTGATTCCCAAGCCAGACAGAGATCCAGCAAAAAAAGAGAACTACAGGCCAATATCCTTGATGAATACGGTTGCCAAAATCCTCAACAAGATACTTGCAAATCAAATCCAACAGCACATAAAAAGAATTATCCACCATGGTCAAGTGGGAATCATTCCTGGGTGTCAGGGCTGGTTCAATAGTCACAAATGAATCAATGTGATACATCACATCAACAAAAGAAAAGATAAAAATCATATGATCCTGTCAATAGATGCAGAAAAAGCATTTGACAACATACAGCATCCCTTCTTAATAAAGACCCTCGAGAAAGTGGGGATAGAGGAAATTACTTAAACATCATAAAGGCCATCTATGAGAAGCCCTCAGCTAACATCACCCTCAATGGAGAAAAACTGAGAGCTTTCCCCCTGAGATCAGGAACACCACAGGGATGTCCACTCTCACCACCGTTGTTTAACATAGTGCTGGAAGTCCTAGCATCAGCCATCAGACAACAAAAGGAAATCAAAGGCATCAGAATTGGCATAGAAGAAAAACTTTCACTTTTCGCAGACGACATGATACTCTGCATAGAAACCTGACAGACTCCACCAGAAGCCTACTAGAACTGATCCAAGAATTCACAAAGTTGCAGGGTACAAAATCAACGTACAGAAATCAGTTGCATTCTTATACACCAACAATGAAGCAACAGAAAGAGAAATCAAGAAATTGATCCTATTCACAATTGCACAAAAAACCATAAAACACCTAGGAATAAACCTAACCTAGGATATAAAAAATCTGTATGATGAAAACTATAGAAAACTTATGAAGGAAATTGAAAAAGACACAAAGAAATGGAAAAACATTCCATGCTCATGGATTGGAAGAATAAATATAGTTAAGATGTCATTAGTACCCAAAGCAATCTACACAGTCAATGGAATCCCAATCAAAATTGCACCAGCATACTTCTCAAAACTCGAACAAACTATCCTCAAATTTGTATGGAACCACAAAAGACCCCGAATAGGCAAAGTAATATTGAAGAAGAAAACCAAAACGGGAGGCATCACCATCCCAGACTTTAGCCTCTACTACAAAGCAGTCATCATCAAGACAGTATGGTTTGGCACAAAAACAAACACATAGACCAATGGAACAGAATTCAGAACTCAGAAGTGGACCCAAAAGTATACAGCCAACTATTCTTTGACAAAGCAGGAAATAGTATCCAAGGGAAAAAAGGCAGCCTCTATAACAGATGGTGCTGGGAGAACTGGACAGCAACACACAGAAGAATGAAACTAGATCATTTTCTCACACCATACACAAAAATAAACTCTAAATGGATGAAGGACCTGAACGTGAGACAGGAAAGCATCAAAACCCTAGAGGAGAAAGCAGGAAACAACCTCCTTGACCTCAACCGCAGCAATTACTTACTTGACACATCCCTAAAAGCAAGGGAATCAAGAGGAAATATAAACTATTGGGACCTCATCAACATTAAAAGCTTCTGCACAACAAAGGAAACAATCCATAAAACTAATAGGCAACCGATGGAATGGGAAAAGATAGTTGCAAATGACGTATCAGATAAAGGGTTAATATCCAAACTCTATAAGGAATCCCCAAACTCCACACCCGAAAAACAAACAATCCAGTGAAGAAATGGGCAGAAGATATGAACAGACACTTCTCCAAAGAGGACATCCAGATGGCCCACAGACACATGAAACGATGCTCAGCGTCCCTCCTCATCAGGGAAATACAAATCAAAACCACACTGAGATACCACCTCATGCCAGTCAGAGTGGCTAAAATGAGCAAATCAGAGGACTCTAGATGCTGGTGAGGTTGTGGAGAATCGGGAACCCTCCTACATGGTTGGTGGGAATGTAAACTGGTGCAGCCCCTCTGGAAAACAGTGTGGAGGTTCCTCAAAAAATTAACAATAGAACTCCCCTATGACCCAGCAATAGCACTGCTAGGAATTTATTCAAGTAGTGCTGATGCATAGGAGCACATGTACTGCAGTGTTCATAGCAGCACTGTCAACAATAGCCAAAACATGGAAAGAGCCTAAGTGTCCATCAACGGACAAATGGAAGATATGGTTTATCTATGCAATGAATACTACATGGCAATGGGAAAGAATGAAATCTGGCCATGTGTAGCAATATGAATGGACCTTAAGGGTGTTATGCTGAGCAAAATAAGTCAGGCAGAGAAGGAGAATTACCATATGCTTGCACATATAGGAGGATTAGGAGAAACATAACAGACGACCGTGGGGCATGAAAAGGGGGGAAATATTGGGGGAGGGGGAGAGAGGCAAACCATGAGAGACTCTTGAATGCTGAGAATCAACTGAAGACATGGGTGTGGGGCGGAGAGGGGGTGATGGGCATAGAGGAGGGCACTTGTGAGGATGAGCACTGGGTGTTATATGGAAACCAACTTGACAATAAACTATTTGTGTATATATACATATATATATATACATAATATATATATTACATACATATATGTACATTATATACATATTATAACATATATAACATACATATATATATATAAAGTGTACCCCCTGATTGGTTGGAAGTAACTTTCAGCCCAGGGGCAAGTATTTGCTGCTAGAAATATTCATTTACTTAAGTATTTCCCTAGCCATAGCAATAAATTCAAGACATCTTGTACCATCAAAGAAAGAAAGAAAGAAAGAAAGAAAGAAAGAAAGAAAGAAAGAAAGAAATATAATTTCACTCATATGTGAAATATAAATAATGAAATAAAACAAAGGCAGACTCATAGATATAGAGAACAGACTAATGGTTGCCAGAGGCAAGGGGGTGGGGAAGAAATGGGTGAAAAAGTAAAAACTCCTAGTTATAAAACAAATAAATGATGGGGATGTAGTATATATCATGAAGAATAAGTGAAAATATTGTGTTAACTTTGTATGGTGACAGTTAGTAATTAGACTCATTATGGTGATCATTTCACATTATATATAATCTTTAAATCACTGTGCAGTATACCTGAAACTAAAGTGATATTGTATTTCAATTATACTTCAATTTTAAAAGTTTCTTATACTCTTCTTGCAATATATTCATACATTTGGAATTATCACCAAATAAAATGTAAATTTAGCATTTAAAAAGGAGAAAATAGCTAAATATTTCTCATATTAACACTCACAATATTGTACAGATGGCAGTTAAAATATAAGAAGGGGGATGTGGATTTGAAAAAATCTTTAAAAAACAAGTATTTTTCCTTTAATTATTCATATAAAATAGTATTACCAATAGTCTAGTGTTTAAACAGAATGTTACATTCTTGCTGTATTTTTATTGTCATGATTAATAATGTGGCTTTATATTACATAGATTATTTTGTATGTACCAAATTCACATTGAAAATTTCTCTGGTATATCCCCCTGAAGTATACATTCAATTATGTAAATATAAAAATGCAGAATCCCAAACAAAATTGATTAACAGTATCTTCCAAAAAACCCCACACCTGCTGAGGGAGGGGCCAACGTGGTGGAGCAGCACAGAGTAGCACGGAAGTTCTCTGCTTCTCTCATCCCTGAAATGCAGCCGGATCAGCACCAAACCATTTTGCACACCTAGAAAATTGAGCTAAGGATTAACAAAACAATCCTCATAACCTGAGCCACAGGGCAGGTTCACAGCCGCGGAGAGGTGAACTGGAGAAGACAGAAGCAGTGGAAGGTAGGGAGCTGTTTTTGCAGAGAGAGGACAGAGAAAGAGGGGAAAATGCAGGAAAAACACTCCCCATCTCAATGGTAGCTGGAAAGAAAGAGAAGGAGTGGAAACACCCACAAGTGACTGAACAAGAAAGGGAGAAAGGATAAAGGAGAGGGTTTCAATAACACTAGGAATCTATAAACAGTGGAGCAAAGAGTCAGAAGTTCTGGAATTCAATACCCAATAGTGCTCTGATGGGAAGCAGACTCAGGCAGTGAGGTCCGCGAGATCCATGGGCCACACAGGGAGAAGTTGTTCCCTGCTCAGAGGTAATTTGGTAGAGGCCTTAGGGAGCTCCCATTGGCAAAGGTCCCAGCAGACTCCAGAGAACAGCCACCTTTGCTGGTGTTGGAACAAAGACGCGAGGGTCCACAAAATCTGGTGCCAGTTGTGTGTTATTTACTATAATCCTGAACTGCTTATGCTACATGATTCCACAAACTTTCTCTGGGGCAAGCAGGCACCCAGCCACAATCTCTGAACCTCTGCAGCAGCACAATCGCATGAACATTCCCAGGTGCAAGCCAGCAACTGGCCATTGCTTGGCCAGACCTTTCCCCAGTGGGTCCGAGCTACAGGGCCCTCTGAAGTGATGGGTCTGGAAACACCATCAGAGATAAAATTTGGGACGGAGGTGCCACCTGGAAGGCTGATGGTTTGGACACGGACAGTGTAGAAGTAGGGACTGGACAGAAGTCAGAGACAAAGGAAGGGTGCTTGATTGCTAGTCCGTGAGAGTACAGAATTCTGGTGCTAGAGACTGGGAAGCTGAATGTCATCATTTTAACCTCTTTCAAGCATGGACATACATGGAGTTGTGAACCACATCTATCCACTCCAGTAAGCTAAGCAGCGCTAACTAGTGGAGAAAAGAACCACTACACCAAGCGCCTTCCAACTGTACTAGCCAAGGCCTCTCCACCTGCTTAGTAAACAGACTATGAAGTGCTTCATAGTTTGACTTCTAGGAAAACTGGATGTAATTTCATTCAGATTTCCTCTATTCACTGGTCTATCCATTTTTTTCTTTTTATTTTCCTTATTTTATTCTTGGATACAAAAAGAGAAAGTATTTACTCTTATTTTCTGTTTTTATAAAGTTTTTAATTTTTATTACTAAATTTTTTATTTTTTTGTAAAATTTTACTTTTTCACTTTTCATTCTATTTTCTCATATATATTTTTTTTAATTTTTAAGATTTTTTCCTTTTTTCTTTTCTTTCTTTTTTCCCCTCTATTCTATCAAGCTTTTTTTAACAACCAGACCAAAACAAAACTAAGATTGAGCTTCCTTTATTTGAGTTTGTTGTTTTTAATCTTCTAATTTTATTTTTAATTTTATTAATTCTTTTTCTTCCTCCAAATTTAACTTCTTTAAAATATAATAATACATTATAATAATAATAATAAGGCATAGAGTCCCTTTGTGCAGAGATAAAAGAAGTAAATTCTAGTCAGAACAAAATTAAAAATGCTATAACTGAGATGTAATCTCAAATGGATGCTGTGGGGACAAGAATGGATGAAGCAGAGCAGCAAAACACCATTACAGAAGACAAAATTATGGAGAATAATAAAGCAGAAAAAAAGAGGGAAACTAAGACAAAAGATTACAATATAAGAATTAGAGAACTCAGTGACTCATTAGAAAGGAATAACATCTGAATCAAAGGATTCCCAGAAGATGAAGAGAGACAGTGGGTAGAAGTTTTATGTGAGCAAGTCATAGCAGAAAAGTTTTCTAATGTGGGGAAAGACACAGACATCAAAATCCAAGAAGCATAAAGAACTCCCATTAGATTCAACAAAAACCAACTATCAGCAGGCATGTCATAGTCAAATTCATAACAAATACAGATAAGGAAAGAATTATGAAAGCAGCAAGGAAAGAATTATGTATACGAGGGAATACAGATCAGGTTTATAGCAGACCTATCCACAGAAACTTGAAGGCCATAAAGGAGTGGCAGGATATATTTAACATGCAGAATTAGAAAAATATGCAGCCAAGAATTCTTTATCCAGCAAGGCTATCATTGAAAATAAGAGAGACAAGGAGTTTCCCAGAAAAAAACAAGAAACAAAAAACAAAAAACTAAAGGAGTTTGTGACCACTAAACTATCCCTGCAAGAAATTTTAAGAAGGATCCTCTGAGGGCAGAAAAGATGAAACAAAACAAAAAAGACCAAAAGCAACAAAGACTAGAAAGGACCAGAGAACACCACCAGAAATTCTAAAGGTAGAGGCAACACAATAGCACTAAAGTCATAGTTTTCAGTACTCACTCTAAACATCAGTGGACTAAATGTTCCAATCAAAACACAGAGGGTAACAGAATAGATAAGAAAATAAGATATATCGATATGCTGTTTACAAGAGACTCATTTCAGACCTAAAGTCACCTTCAGATTGAGAGTAAGGGGGTGGAGAACCATCTGTCATGCTAAAGGTCACCAAAGAAAGCCAGAGTAGCCATAGTTATATCAGACAATCTAGATTTTAAAATAAAACTGTAACAAGAGATGAAGAAGGGAATTACATCATAATTGGGGGGGGGTCTATCCACCAAGAAGATCTAACAATTGTAAATGTTTATGCCTCTGACATGGAAACACCCAAATAAATAAATCAATTAATCATAAACATAAAGAAACTCATTGATAATAATACCATAATAGTAGGGGACTTCAACACCTCACTTACAGAGATGGACAGAATATCTAACCAGAAAATCAACAAGGACACAATGGCTTTGAATGACATACTGAACTGGATGGACTTAACAGATATATTCAGAACATTTCATCCTAAAGCAGCAGAGCACACATTCTTCTCAAGTGCACATGGAATATTCTCCAAAAGAGATCACATAGTAGGACACAAATCAGCCCTCAACAAGTACAAGAAATTCTAGATCATACCATGCATATTTTCAGACCACAACACTATGAAACTCGAAATCAACCACAAAAAAAATTTAGAAAGACAATGAATACTTGGAGATTAATGAAGAGCTTACTAAAGAATGAATGGGTTGGGGTACCTGGCTGAATCAGTCAGTTAAGCATCCAACTTCGTTTGGCTCAGGCCATGATTTCACAGTTCGTGGGTTTGAACCCCATTTCAGGGTTCAAAAACCAAGGCTGGTTTTTGAAAACCAAGGCCCATCACCAGTAAAGAAATTGAATTAGTAATAAAAAATCTCCCAAAAACAAGACTCCAGAGCTGGACCACTTTTGAGGCAAATTCTAGCAAACATTTAAAGAAGAGTTAACACCTATTCTTTAAAAGCTGTTCCACAAAATAAAAATGCAAAGAAAATTTCCAAACTCATTCTACAAGGCCAGCATTTCCTTCATTCCAAAACCAAACAAAGACCCCACTAAAAAGGAGAACTACAGACCAATTTCCCTAATGAACATGTATGCAAAAATCTTCAACAAGATACTAGCCAACAGGATCCAACAATACATTAAAAGAACTATTCACCATGATCAAGTGGGATTTATTCCTGGGATGCAGGGCTGGTTCAATATCCACAAATCAATGAATGTGGATCACATTTATAAAAGAAAAATAAGAACCACATGATCCTTTCAATAAATGCAGAGAAAGCATTTGACAAAACACAGCATCCTTTCTTGATAAAAACCCTCATTAAAGTAGGGATAGAAGGATCATACCTCAAGATCATAAAAACCATATACAAAAGACCCACCACTAATATCATCCTCAATGGGGGAAAAATGAGAACTTTCTCCTTACGGTCAGGAACATGAAAAGGATGTCCATTCTCACCTCTGTTATTGAACATAATGTTAGAAGTCCTAGCCTCCCCAATCAGACAGCACAAAGAAATAAATTGTATCCAAACTGGGCAAAAGCGGAAGTCAAACTTTCACTCTTTGCAGATGATATGATACTCTTATGTAAAAAACCCAAAATATTCCACAAAAAAACTGCTAGAACTGATCCATGAATTCACCAAAATTACAGAATATAAAATCAATGCACAGAAATTGGTTGTATTTCTATACACCAATAATGAAGCAGCAGAAAGAAAAATAAAAAAATCAATCCCATTTACAATTGCATCAAAACCCCTAAAATACCTAGGAATAAACCTGATCAAAGAGATGAAAAAATCTATAAACTGAAAACTATATAAAGCTTATGAAAGAAACTGAGATTTAAAAAAATGGAAAAATATTCCATGCTCATAGATAGGAAGAACAAGTATTGTTAAAATGTCAATACTACCAAAAGCAATCTACATATTCAATACAATACCTATCAAAATAACACCAGCATTCTTCACAGAGCTAGAACAAACAATCCTAAAATTTGTATGGAACCAGAAAAGGCCCCAAATAGCCAAAGCAATCTTGAAAAAGAAAACCAAGGCTGGAGGCATCATAATTCCAGACTTCAAGATGTATTACAAAGCTGTAATAATCAAGACAGTATTGTACTGGCACAAAAACAGACACTCAGATCAATGGAAAAGAGTAGAGAACCCAGAAATGGACCCACAAACGTATGGCCAACTAATCTTTGACAAAGCAGGAAAGAATATCCAATGGAATAAAGACAGTCTCTTCACCAAGTGGTGCTAGGAAAACTGGTCATGCAACATGCAGAAGAATGTGAACCTAGACCACTTTCTTACACCATACATAAAAATAAACTCAAAATGGATGAAAGTCCTAAATGTAAGAGAGGAAGCCATCAAAATATTAGAAGAAAAAGCAGGCAAAAACGTCTTTGACCTTGGGAGCAGCAACTTCTTACTCAACATGTCTCTGGAGACAAAGGAAACAAAAGCAAAAATGAACTATTCATTAAGATAAAAAGCTTCTGCACAGCAGAGGAAACAATCAGCAAAACTAAAAGGCAACTGATGGAATGGGAGAAGATATTTGCAAACGACATATCAGATAAAGGGTTAGTATCCAAAATCTATAAAGAACTTATCAAATGCAACACCCAAAAAGCAATTAATCCAGTGAAGTAATGGGCAAAAGATATGAATAGACATTTATCCAAAGAAGACATCAAGATGGCTAACAGACACATGAAAAAACACTCAGCGTCACTCATCATTAGGGAAATACAAATCAAAATCACAATGAGATATCATCTCACACCTGTAAGAATGGCTAAAATTAATAAGTCAGTCAATAACAGATATTGGTAAGGATGTGGAAAAAGAGGAACCCTTTCACACTGCTGCTGGGAATGCAAACTGATGCACCCACTTTGGAAAACAGTATGGAGGTTCCTCAAAAAATTAAAGATAGAACTACCCTATGACCCAGCAACTGCACTAGTAGGTATTTATCCAAAGGATATAAGAGTGCTGTTTCAAAGGGACATATGCACTGTTGACAGTAGCAGTGCTATCGACAAAAGCCAAAGTATGAAAAGAACCCAAACGTCCATTGACAGATGAATGGATAAAGACATGGTGTATAACATGAGTTATACTCAGCATATTACTCAGCAATCAAAAAGAATGAAATCTTGCCATCTGCAACTATGTGTAGAACTAGAGGGTATCACACTAAGTAAAATTAGAGAAAGACAAATATCATATGACTTCATTCATTTGTGGAATTTAAGATACAAAACAGATGAACATAAGGCAAGAGAAGCAAAAATAATACAAAAACAGGGAGGAGCACAAAACGTAAGAGAATCTTAAAAATAGAGAACAAAATGAGGGTTGGTAGAGGGATGGATTATGGGTGGGGGTGTGGGCTAAATGGGGAAGGAGTATTAAGGAAGACACTTGTTGAGGAGCACTGAGTGTTAAATATATGGGATTAATTACTAGATTCTACTCCTGAAGTCATTATTGCACTATAAACTAGCTAACTTGGATGTAAACTGAAAAATAAACACAACCGATGATTTCAACTTTTAAAATCACTTCAAGTTACTCTAGTTTTTTATATGGTCATTTTGGATCTTTTATAGAATGCACTTCCATCCAAAAGGAAAGAACAAATATATTAGATGAATGGTTTTTAACTACTACTTTTAAAATAACTAGTAATCAATAATTTCTGGAAAATGACAAAATAGTCAGCAAATAATGATATCACTGTATAATAGGTAATATGAAATTTAAGTATATGCACAAAAATACCATTTTAAGGAACTTTATATCTCCTAAAGAATCAGTAAGATTCATCAAAAATTACAACTATGTTCAACTGCCCCATACTTTTTTTATGATGTAGTATGATTTTAATCACCAAAATAGGACCATAATAAGAAAATGTAATATTTTTTTCTGTTTATCTCCAACACCTAGAACAATACCTGAGCAGATGTTCACTATCAGTTTTGAATGAATAAATGAATTGTATCTGGAGATGATGCACTATAATCTTTTAATGCTTAGGATACCTAAATAGTTGTAAGTCAGCTCCAGCCACCAAAATACACTATGCTGTATTTCAAATCTCAATAAAAAAGAATTTGAAAAGTTTCTCCTTTTCCTTTACAAAATTAATGGAGGTATGTAGGTGAAAAATAATTCCATTTTTTATGGCCACTGTTCAATAATATTTCCATCTTTGTTCTTTTTAAAATTAAGTATTAGCAGATAGAAGCAAAAACCATAAAGACATAAATTTGATATGTTCATTCTTGTACAATACCAGAGCATGAGTGCCTTTGAGGAAAAGAAATTAAGTTACAAGGTGCTGTAGTAGTGGATTGTGGGAAGAGAGGAGAAGGACAAAGAGGCAGGAGATTTTTAATCATAGGCTTTAATTTAAATCAGAAATTTCTGCTGAGAATTCCTTTGATAATTGCTTCTAATTTCTCTATCATTTGTCTTCTATGTTTTTAGCTATGTTCATTATGGGGAAGATTTTAAATTTAAAATAATTGTGCATACTGAATTCTCTATTGCCTCAATTTCCATTTCATTACATTCCTTTAATATTATAATGAACAATGTATTCTCATGCATCCAGTTATTAAGGAACATTTGACTAGTCAAATATAACTTTAGAAACCTTACATTCTATTATTTTGGTACTCTATTTTTAATGCATTCTTATAGCTTTTATTGTTTTTATTACACCCATTTTCAGATCTAATTAATTCTGCCAGCACAATAGCTTGTTAAAATGCTTTGAGACAGTAAACAGTGGCAATGTATGCTGTGTATTTATATATATATGTATATATATACACATATATACACAAATGGCTTGATTATTTTAAGTGATGTGATTGGATGTTAATTGCTTAAAATGAGTAATTTCATTCAAAACAGTTAAATCTGCTGTGTGCATAAAAAAACTACAAGATCAACATAAAAATATCAGGAGCTCCATACAACACTACTTTCGCCTAATAATATTCAAAACAAGAAGTACCCCGGAAGATTGCAATCCAGTTTCTAGTTACAAGGAATCACACCTTATTTCTAGATAATATATTAACATTGGCTATCTATTATATTAGTATGTAAGTTCAGCCTAAATTAAAACTGGCATACAAGGCAGGCCTAAGTATCTAGGCTGACACATTAGATCTTCTCTTTAAAGAGACCAGGTGTCTAGGTTTCTTTTTTCTTGTTTTTACCACTGTTATTATACTTTCTCTTCAAAGTGTAAACTGAAAGTTGCACACATGACTTCCACTCACATCCCAGTCAAAGACCTTTATCAATGACTACACCTAGCTGCAAAGGAGTCTGTTAAACGGTGTTTATTGTAAGCAACCATGGCCCATCTAAAGCTTGAGAGAATAAGAAGCAATCTCTGTCATAAGAAGTGAATACAATAAAAGCTCATAGAATTAGTTTACATTTAAAAATTCTAGGAGGGTGCCTGGTGCCTGGGTGGCTCAGCAGGTTAGGTGTTCAACTCCTGACATCCACTCAGGTAGTGATCTCATGGTGATGAGATCAAGCCCCATGTCAGACTCTGAACTGAGCATGGAGCCTGCTTGGGATTCTCTCCCTCTGTCACTGTCCTTACCCTGCTGGTATTCTCTCTCTCAAAGCAAACATTTAAAACTTTTTTTTAATGTTTATTTATTTTTGAGACAGAAACAGAGCTTGAAGCGGGGAGGGGCAAAGAGAGAGGGAGACACAGAATCTGAAGCAGCCTGACATGGGGTTCAAACCCACGAGCATGAGATCATGACCTGAGCCAAAGTCAGACACTTAACCAACTGAGCCACTCAGGTACCCCATAAGCAAATATTTTAGAAAAGAATTCTAGGGGTGCTTAGGTGGCTCAGTTAAGTGTTGAACTCTTGATTTCAGTTCAGGTCATGAGCCCAGGGTTGCTGGATCAAGGCCCTCAATGGACTGTGCTGAGCATGTAGCCTGTTTAAGATTCTCTGTCCCTCTGCCTCTGCACCTCTCTCACTTTCACACATACTATGTACTCTCTAAATAAATAAATGAATAAGTATTCCAGTTTGCAGGTGTATAATTCCAAATTTAGAGTCTCCATGTTAAGTGGCCATAACTGAACTTCAAAAGGAAGTAATAGGAAACAAGAATTTTTTTGACATGATTTTGAATCTTGTTCAAAGTAATATGAATCCAGTAGAGTCAAACTTTATTAAAATGTGCTATCCAAAAGCATTCATCATTATGTTACATTGCTTTCCTGTGTTGGACACTGATGATCACCCAGCATCGTTTCTTCCTTTCTCCTCTTTCCCAAATTATCCCAGTTTAATTCAAGTATTCACAGAGAATGCCTCTCTCCCTCTGTGTCACGTACACACATATATGACAAGAACAAAAAAACATAGCAGCTACCTCACAATCATAAAGAAAACCAACACGTGTGTATAGCTGGTGTTCTAGGGAGCAGAGTGGAGAAGCTTAAAAAATTTGATCCTTGATAAGAAGATTGAGCAGTTGAATCAATCCACCTTGATGTCATCCCTGATTTAAAAAAAAATACATTTTCTTGTTTTTAAACTAGCTTAAGTCAGTGTTTCAATCACTTGCTCCACAAAGCATCCTAACTGATTTATATTTGTAAATAATGCTCTTCACTACTTAACAAAAGCAATGAGCAATATGATTTCTAGAATAAACACAACTCAGAAAGAAAATTTTAACCAAAAATTATCAAACTTCCATGAAAGAATTTCATATATATTCTGAGTGAGTTTGGATAAGACTAAAATGATACAACTTAAGCTTTATATGATCAAATTAAAATACTGTAATTTTTCAAAGCATTTGATTTTAATAAGAATTCCTTAGAATCTGTATAATTTCTCATCTAACAATGTATCAGTGAGACCCTTTGAAGTTCAGTTGAGTATAGAAAAACACCATTAAATCAGACATGCCTATTTGTCCGGCACTAAAAAATTAAGTGTTTTCCTGCTAAGATATGTCTACTAATGTAGTTTTTTAAGGCATTTTTTCATTTTTGTTTTCATTAGGCTTATCTTTCCATAAGAAGAATCCTGGAAGCTTATCTATTTTCACAGGCTGGAAGTGCTGCATTATTTGAATAGAACTATAAATGTTCTCATTTTGCAACAGGAATTGTTCTTAAAGCGTCTTATAATAGTTTGATTCTATTGCAAACAAGCATTTACTTCCCTGACTAAAAGTAGGAACTATTTATTGTACACTATCTGACTGGGTTTTTTCTCAGCCTTCTTTCTTTTGTGTGATTACTATTTGTGACTTATTTATGATTTATGCTTTGTATCACAAGATACATCATTATAATTGTCAGTCCCATTTAAGGTTTTGAAAGAGAGTGAAAGAGATAGATGTTTGAGACCTCTGAATAAGAAGTGAAGTAATATGAACATGTCGGCTGCTTGACTAAAACAGATGATCAATGATTTCTAAAGGGAACACACTCTAGGCTGAGATGATGTTAACATAACTAAATAAGGCCTTCTAAAGAATAAAAAGCGATATATGTGGACTACTTATAACTTCACAGAGAACATAGTTCTCAGCTCACAGCAATTCATCAGAAATTGGTTCCCTACCTATTAAAAGCAAAGATAAAAAGCATTGATATATTCTAGCACACATGCTAGCAAATCATATAACTGAATGATGGTCTCATATTAAAACAAAAAAAAACTGATATTACAGCTTCTTAGTTTTACAAAGGATAACAGAAATTGTAAATGTGGATAAAGGAGAAAATGATGCACTTGTTTGAACACATGGAAAGGTCAATTTTTGTGCTTAGAAAACTTGTAAATAAAGAAGGACATAATGCATTTCACATGATTTGGTAATTCTTTCAGAAATTATCATGACAAAAAGCCAATATTACAGTTGGTTAAAAGCATAAAAACAGAATACTGGGGTTTAAATTTTGGACCTACCACTCAATAATTGTGTCCCTTTAGACAAATTAATGAACATCTCTGATCCTCAATTTCTTCGTCTGCAAGATGGGGATAATGATAATAATAGTAAATACCTTATAGGGTCATTACAAGGATTAAAGAGCAAATATTGGTAATTATTTAGAGCAGTACACATACTTTAAAAATGTAAGCTATTATTAGTACTTCATACACATGAAAGTTACCAATTCATTCTGTACATGTAAGACACATTAACTAGAAGCGTGCTTTTATGTTTTTCTATTTCAACTTTTAATGGTCATACAAATACATGATACGTGATTCTGTTAGATAGTCTTATTGACACCAAAATTTAAACCTGCTGTCTCTTTTATTACTTATATAAATATTGATTTCTTCCAGTATATATTCTTTAAAATAATGAATATACTGGTTATGTTCACAAAGTATAAACACCTCAGATATCTTAAAGGCTTTCTTTTAAATATATTCATTACATTTAACATATTACAACCACTTACGTGGCATCTTATCGAAGATAAAAATAATGTTTACTAGATATTTTCAACTAGAATATTGAGCATTTTATTTTAATTTAGTTTAGATTGTTTTAAAAAAAAACAACTATTTCTCTTTGACCTAAGTAAACAAAGAATTCATTCATTTTAATCACACTGCTCCCAAATCAATCTGCTCCCAAAGTTCTATGTATTGAGATACCATGGTATTTCCATACAGCATGTGTTTCTCCACATTCAGAAGTCAAACATTGTTGATAATAATCAAATATTTATTGCATACCAGCCAGATTCAGGGCATCACTTGGGCTCCAGGTAATTGGCCAAAGAACTTTAGAACTGGAAGGACCTCAGAATATGTTGTACAGCACCGTCTTTTCAAGGTGAAGAAAGCGATGCCAACAAAATGACTCAAGAATAGACAGAAGCCGAACATCACTGGCTTTGACCAGTTAGAAATTTTGGCTCCATCTGTTGGATGGCCGATTTCGGCTCAGGTCATGATCTCATGGTTTGTGGGTTTGAGACCAAAGTGGGGCTCTGTGCTGTCAGCTCGGAGACTGGAGCCTCTTTTGGATTCTGGGATTCCCTCTCTCTCTAACCCTCCCCTGCTCACGCTGTCTCTCTCTCTCTTCTCTCTCAGAAATAAATAAAACATTAAAAAAAAGATATTTCAGATTCCTGTTCACTACTTTCTACTGTTTAATATTTGCAAGGTCTCTGTCCTCAGGTTATGGCCAAGTTACTAAAAAAACTTTCTTTTCTGTAGAACAGCAAATGGATTTGATTCTAAAGGCATTGTTATGGCCTTTTATAAAGTTGTATTGAGACCTAAGGTCCTGTCTTCAATTCTACTAAAGATACAATACTATTAATAGCCCAGAAAAAAATTGGTGATATCCATAGTCCTATCTAAAGTTTGTGATAGAATCATTATGTTACCCTGATTAAAGAAATTGCTCTCCTTTGGTCAATCTGCCCCAGCTATTATCTGAGAACATGTAATCAAAAAGTGCTGGATAACATGTTCTAACAAGAAAAGATGTAGTTGTGAGTTATTAGAAGATGGTAGCTGAAAAAAAAAACAGAAAAAAATAAACTGCAATAAGATATTCTTGAATCCTCACCTATTTCTTGGAAAACTCACAATTTTAGTTGTTTAATCAATCAGAATATTTGTATTATCTATCTTCATTTTACTTCACACTACAATTAGAGAACAATCTTTTCTCAAGAGTAGAGAGTTAAGCATCTACCTAATGAATCTTTTCTGTGTAAAGAACAAGCTGTAGAAATCTGTAGGAAATTTCACTTATTTTTCAACTGCTATTTTTAAGTTGAATATTCTGATTTATTGCCTTAATATCCAATTCTCTTTGTTAATGTAAGTGCAACCACAGAAAGGCCAGTAATTAAAGAACACTTAAAAATGGGGAGAATTCCCATATTTCTTTGACTCCAATTTGACAAAATGGTTTTTTGTGTTTGTTTTTTTTTTTTGCTATTCAAGAACCATTTGTATCTCTGCAATTGTTAAAAGTAATATGCACACTTACATACATATTTGGTAGAATATGAATGCTTAAATAATTTTAATATGCACAACTCTTTTGTTACTCATTTCCTTCTTGGTCATACTAGACATACTGCCCCTTTCTTCATGGAATGTTTTAAACATTATGCCCTTTGGTTCAACCAGAAATAGATAATATGTTTGTTGGTAATGATTCAGATTCTAGTTTTAATGATAATCAATGTTAAATATGAAAAAATATAGGAAAAGTAGAACTTAGTGAGGATATGGATTGAAGACTCCCAAAAAGGCAAAATAGGAGAAGTCTGGGGATCCAGAGAAGGGAGGAAATTCACCTGTTACCCTTGGAAAAATTCTTGACCGGGAAATATGAGACCCAAGAGAGGAATGGTTATGTGGTCCGTCTAAGAAGTTTGTACCAAAGGCACGAACAGCTGACTGAACTAATGCTAGATTGACGAATTTTCTGTGACCTAAGCAAAACACAGAAGTAGCAAATAGCTGATAGATCAGAAATATCCATTCTTAATGGTAATCACTACTGATGAATGATTAATGATTGTAATTCCCTTCCTACCTTCAAACTATAACACAATCCTCATTGAAGCTTGAGATGGAAAACCTTTGTTTCACCATCCACTGGATCATCAGGCTGTGCTTGATAGAATATAACGTGAGGGCAGCAAACAAGTGACACCAGGGAAGACACTAGTATAATATTAAAAGTTGCTGAGAACTGGTAATATGCACGCCAGACCAAGTGGTACCATATTTACTAATAGCAAGAAAGGAAAGAAAGTATATACAAGATTCAATACTTTGCAATGAACCAGTTCCCCTAGGCCAACAAATCCATTCCACAGCCATCATGCAGCATGACTGCATGCCCCCCAAGTTTTGCTGCAGTATGAGGACTCCAATCTCTCCCATATTGGATATGAAATACAGAAAACTGGAGGTGTGCCTGAGGGTCATTGAAACTGTCTGTATGCTTGATCTTAGCCAAAAAGCCAAGAAGTGACTGAAAAGTGTCTTTAAACAGAATAAAGGTGTACATTAAGTTTGACCCAGGGAAAGATTTTCCCATACAAAGTAATAAGCCCTGCAAGGTAGTGTGGGCTCCCTATCTCTTGGTTAGAGAAGTACTCCAGGGGCCAAAGACCCATTCTTTGTGGCCAAGCTGGGACTCAAAGACTGCATGCAAGAGACTGTCTTTCCTAACCAGAAGCATAGCTAGATCATGACATCATTAATTTAAGTGCTTTTTAAATAAATAAATGTGATGTCTCTTGCTGAAATTAAAAAGTTCTGAACACACATTCAGAGACAGCTAACAAAATCAACAGCGAAATGGTTCTCTCCTCCATCTTCTGTGTTTGCCCTTATTCCTTTTCTCTATAACCACTGTTTCCCCAGTTATATTTAAAAAGCCATCCTAGTCTCCTATGCTTCATCAACCTTCTATCCATTGTATGTATAACATACATGGCTAACCTCTATTAAAATGTGATGATCATTGAAAATAAATGGCTAAAATGCTGGTAGTTTAATAATAGTCATTTGCTATTTTATTGTAGGGTATAACAATTATCTGGAGAAACTACTCATGCTGGTGGCAGTTACTGGTTATCAATAATTAATCCCCTTATAAAAATTTTTAAAAAAATAATTAATCCCCTTTGGGCTCTAAGGGATTAACCACTTCTTAACTTCCTCTTAATCATTTATCTTGAGCTCTTTCATTTTACATTTCCTTCATATATGCACACACATGGGTCCTCTTGCTATCACAGAGCAATGTTAATCATACAAGAAGAGAAAAATCATCTCATTAAAGCCCTGAAACTCATTAAGGAAGTTTAAGTTATTCTAACATTTCCTTGATATTGTTGTGTCCATCTAGTGAAGAGTGCTGACTCTCCTGCCAGTTAACTGTCTTACATGAGCTGACTTAAAGACTGAAGTGCGTTTTCTATGCTGAGTAGAAGATGGAGAGTTGTAGCTGTTTTTACTAAAGCAATGAATTAAAAATTTCTCTGCCAAAACACTATTTTTCCTTTAGTGCTATTATATTAGCACATGCTTGTAAGCATGTTATAAATATGTTTCATTTTATACAACTGATGCATTTCTGAAAAGTCAAGGATATTTGGGGCCTATCTGAGGTGCAGAGAATATTTCAGGCTAAAGGAAGCCTATGCAAAATAATTTGTTAAATAAAATATTCTGAGGTATTCAGCTATACTCTAATGGATAAATTTTCTTCTAAAGTCATTGTGGGGACACAAATATTCTATAAAGCTGGAAGCCTTGGCAAGACAAAGACTGCAATGTAAAAGAGGAAAGGAAAAAAGGCAAAGAGTCAAAAGAAATATGACAGATTTGCTAATGTATGAATGCGGCAGTGAAAGGAGAAAGTCTCACCTTCAGAAGCAACTCACCTAAGACTGATTGTCAAGGAATTTCAGAAATCATCTAAAATAATAGTGAACAATTAGGGAAGCTGTTTAAGAAAGAGGAAAAAAAGACTCTCATTTAGTCTACCCAAGTGGAAAGTGTACACATAAAAGGTTTCCTCCCTCACTGAGTCAATGCAGTAGAAAAGGCATTCATGAAATTAACTAAAGTGAGTATCAATTTTAAAGTTCTAAGTCTTTCAAACTAAAGAATAAATAGCATGATAAATGTGAATTTTTTAAGTTGCAGGGCAACCACTGGATTAAACAAACTAAACAGGTATAATTTTCCTGCAAGCCCTTACTTTTAAGAATTTAAGTATATTAGCATATATGGTAAATCAACAGGAAGTGTATTTTCCAAATTCAAGTCACAAATTTTTGCTAAAAGTTTTTCCAGGATTAAAGAGCAGAGCACCATAAATTTTCATAAAGTTGTACTAAGATACAAGTAAATATTATATTAAAAATGACATTAGGAAAGTTCTGGTTGGTGTGCCAACCAGAGAAACAATTGGCTTTGCTACTGCTAAAACATTAAAAAACATATGGACAGTGTCTTCTTCCTGACTGGTCTTTGGTCTAGTCTATCTCAGCTGCTGATGACAAGATACCTTCAGGACATGCCAAAATTGGGCATCCTGCCTCCAACTTCAAAGCCATGGCTTCTATGCCAGTTGGCCAGTTTAAAAACATCAGGTGGGGGTGCCTCAGTGGCTCAGTTGGTTAAGCACCAGGCTCCTGATTTCAGCTCAGGTCATGATTTCACGGTTCCAGAGATGGAGTCTCACTGAGAGCACAGGGCCTGCTTGGGATTCCCCCTGCATGCCCCCTCTGTCCCTGCCCATTCCCCATTCGCACTCTTTCTCCCTCAAAATAAAAAAATAAACTAAAAACAAAAAAAGACATAAGTCTATATGACTACAAAGGAAAATACTTTGTGTTCTCTTACCCTCTTGACTTCACCTTTGTGTGTCCCGCAGAGATCGTTGCTTTCAGGGACAGGGCAGGAGAATTTAAGGAACTCAGCTGCCAAGCGATTGGTGTATCTGTGGATCTCATTTCTATTGTCTGGCATGGATCAAGACACCCAAGAAACAACGAGGCCTAGGACCCATGAACATTCTCTTGGTATCAGATCCCAAGCATATCAGTGCCCAGAACAATGGAGTCTTTCTTTTCTTTTCTTTTTTTTTCAAGTTTTTACTTAGATTCTAGTTTGTTAACATATAAAGTAAAATTGGTATAAGGTGAAGAATCTAGTTTAATTTAGTAAAATTGGTTTCAGGTGAAAAATGTAGTGGCTCATTACTTATATACAACACCCAGTGCTCATCACAAGTGCTTTCCATTTAGCCCATCCCCTACCACCACTTGTTCTCTATAGTTAAGATTCTCGATGGTTTGCTTCCCTCTCTCTCTTTTTTCCCTTCCCTTATGTTCATCTGTTTTGTTTGTTAAATTCCACATATGAGTGAAATCATATGGTTTTTGTCTTTCTCTGACTCTTATTTCACCTGGCATAATACATTCTAGGTCCATCCACATTGTTGCAAATGCCAAAATTTCACATTTTTAAATTACTGAGTAATATCCCGTTGTGCATATATGTATATATACACACATTGTGTGTGTGTGTGAGTGTGTATCACCTCTTCTTTATCCATTCATTGGTCGATGGATATTTGGGACCTTTCCATAGTTTGTATTCTTGATAATGCCCCTATAAACATTAGGGTGTATATGCCCCTTGAAATCTGTATTTTTGTATCTTTTAGGTAAATACCTCATAGTGCAATTGCTGGTTTGTAGGGAAGTTCTATTTTTAATGTTTTGATGAACCTCCATACTGACTGTTGTCCAGAATGGCTGCACAGTTTGCATTCCCACCAAGAGCATACGAGAGTTCCCCTTTTCCCATATCCTTACCAACCTCTCATTTCATGTGTTGTTAATTTTAGCCATTATGACAAGTGTGAGGTGGTATCTCATGTGGTTCTGATATGTATCAGTAATTACTCTGATAACAAATAATACTGAGCATCTTTTCCTGTGTCTGTTGGTTGTTTCTCCTTTGGGAAAATATCTATTCATATCTTCTGCTCATTTCTTTTTTTTAATTTTTAAAGTTTTATTTATTTTTGAGAGACAGAGTGTGAGCAGGGGAGGGGCAGAGAGAAAGAAAGACAGAATATGAAGCAGGCTCCAGTCTCTGAGCTGTTGGCTCGAACCAGTTGGGTTTGACCATGAGCCAAAGTTGGATGTTTAACTGACTTAGCCACCCAGGTGCCCCTCTTGTGCCCATTGCTTAACTGGATTATTTGGTTTTAGGCTGTTGGGTTTGATAAGTTCTTTATAGATAATGAATACTAACCCTTTTTCAGATATGTTATTTGCAAATACATTCTCCCATTCCACAGGCTGCTTTTTAGTTTTGTTGTTTCTTTAGCTGTGCTACATTTTCTTTATCCATTCATCCACCAATGGATATTTAGGTTGATTTTGTGTGTTGGCACTTGTAAATAAGACTGCAAAGAACAGAGGGGTGCATATATCTTTTTGAACTAGCGTTTTCATTTTCTTTGGACACATATCAGAAGTGGAATTGCTAGATATATGGTATTTCTATTTTCAATTTTTTCTGAGAAACCTCCACACTGTTTGCTGTAGTGGCTACATGAATTTACATTCTCACCAACAGTGCACACAGGTTCTCTTTTTCCACATCTTTGCCAAATCTACTATTATCATTTTAGTAATAGCCATTCTGACAAGTACGAGGTGGTATCTCATTGTGATCTTGTTTTACATTTCTCTGATGATTAATGATGCTTACTACCTTTGTAAATGTCTGTTGGCCATTTGTACGTCTTCTTGGGAAAAATGTCTGTTCATGTCTTCTGCCCATTTCTTCTGTGCAGAAGCTTTATATCTTGACGATGTCCCAATAGTTCATTTTTGCCTCTGTTTCCCTTGCCTCCGGAAATGTGTCTAGTAAGAAGTTGCTACAGTCAGGGTCAAAGAGGTTGCTGCCTGTGTTCTTTCCTAGGATTTTGATGGTTTCCTGTCTCATATTTAGGTTTCTCCTTCACTTTGAGTAATTTTTGTGTATGGTATAAGAAAGTGCTCCAGGTTCATCCTTCTGCATGTTGCTGTCCAGTTTTCCCAACACCGTTTGTTGAAGAGACTGTCTTTTTTCTACTAGTTCCTCTTTCCTTCTTTGTTGAAGATTAATTGACCGTATAGTTGTGAGTCCATTTCTGGATTTTCTATTCTGTTCTATGATCTATGTGTCTATTTTTGTGCCAGCACAATACTGTCTTGTTGACTACAGCTTTGTAATATAGCTTGAAGTCCAGAATCACGATGCCTCCAGCTTTCGTTTTTGTTTATGTTTTTTTTTTTTTTCAGGATTGTTTTGGCTATTCAGGGTCTTTTGTGGCTCCATACAAATTTAGACTGTTTGTTATAACTCTGTGAAAACTGCTGGTGGTACTGTTATAGGCATTGCATTAAGTGTGTAGGTTTCTTTGGGTAGTATAGACACTTTAACATTTGTCCTTCCAATCCATGAGCATAGAATGTTTTTCCACTTCTTTGTGTCCTCTTTAGTTTCTTTCAAATGTGTTTTCTAGTCTTGAGAGTAAAGATCTTTTATCTCTTTGGTTAGACTTTTATTCCTAGGCATCTTATTATTTTTGATGCAATTGTAAATGGGATTGATTCCTTGATTTTTGTTGCTTCATTATTGGTATACAGAAATGCGGCAGATTTTGGTACATTGATTTTATATCCTGTGACTTTGCTGAATTTAGGTATTAGTTCTAACAATTTTGTGGTAGAGACTTCCAGGTTTTCTATCTAGAGTATCATGTCATCTGCAAATAGTGAAAGGTTGACTTCTTTGCTGACTTGGATGTCTTTTATTTCTTTTTGTTGTCTGATTGCTGAGGCTACGTCTTCCAGTACTATGTTAGATAACAATAGTGAAAGTGGACATTTCTGTCTTGTTCCTGACCCTAGAGAAGAGTTCTGTTTTTCCACATTGAGTATAACACTGGCTATGGGTCTTTCATATATGGCCTTTACGACTATGGAATGTTAAACACTGATGAATGTATCTTGTTCAGGGGCCTCTTTATCATTGATGATAAAGATGTCCTTTGGCAGATCACTGTGAATGACTTCTCTTTGGGCCACTCTATGGATTCTGAGACCAATTCAGGCCTTGGAGTTTACTGACACAAATGAGGAGGTGTGCCCAAGGCACATTGGTGATATCATCAAGCCTGATGTCCAGAGGAGCAAAGAATATTTCTCCAAGCAGAAGTGCATACTGGGCCATTTTAGAGTAGGTAGCCATGAAAACAAAATCTCATTTGCTCTATTGTCATGCTTCAAAGATAAGACTTTAGACTCAGTGCAGATGTGGTGTGGAGCAGGACAGGCCTTTCCTGCAGGGGTTGGGGAAGCCAGCCTTTTTTCCTCTAGAAAGAATGGCCTGAGTTGTGCTATGGGGCAGGCCAATGATGTGTACAGTAGTGGGGCATCACTTTAGATTTTTTTGTTGTTGTTTCCATTAAACTTGAATTGAGAGAACAAAAGAAATATATAAGCAAATGAATTCTATATGGCTATCTGATAACCTTCAGATTAAAATTTGGATGAATGTATATAAGTCACAAGCTTCTGTAGGCTTGAGCATGAAAAATAAACCAAAGACAGAAAAGGTCAAAATCCCAAATATCCTTGTAGTTTCCTTAGCATATCCAAAATATCAGATACATTGTAAAGTGTTCTTTACTATTTATATACATTGTTGTTTCATTCAACCTAGAAATTCCTGTATCATAGTACATAAGCTACGTGATAAAAGCCTCAAACTTTGCAATTACCACCTATAGACAGGATCCTATTTTAATAAATATATATAACCAACATGATTTGTGGTCTTAGGCCAGATTTTTTACTTAAAACTCAGATTTTGATGTAAACATCTGAGTGGGTAATGAACAATGGAAATTTTAGGAGAAAGGATGAAGAGTTGATGAGTTCAGTTTTGCCACATGGTACATTTAGGTGAATATTTTCAGTAAGCAACTGAATATTCACATCTGAAGTTCAGAAATAAGTTGAACTAAAGATAAAGAGTTGGGATTAACAAATGACAGAAGATGAAGCTAACAAAGTAGTGAAGATCATTCAGACAGACAATATACAGCAAAATGAGAAAATATCTAAGGGGTAAAAACACATTAAAGAAAAAAACTCATGGGTGCCTGGGTAGCTCAGTTGGTTGAGTGTTCAACTTTGGCTCAGGTCATGATGTCATAACTTAGGAGTTCAAGTCCCATGGCAGGCTCTGTACTGACAGCTCAGAGATGCTTCAAATTCTGTGTCTCCCTCTTTCTCTCTGCCCTTCCCCACTCGTGCTTGTTCTCTCTCTCTCTCTCAAAAACAAATAAACTTTAGAAGATTTTTTTAAAATTCATTATTTAAAGCTTAGCCAGAGAAAACAAGAATTCCTTATAGAACAACACTTTAGCAAAGACTATTTTATACGAAAGTGTATCATATAATCACCTTTCATCGTGAGTTTTTCTCAGTCCTTGCAAATCACACACACACACACACACACACACACACGTCGATTTCATAATTGTGATTATGGTGCAATAATACCATAATAGCAAAAAAACAGTTTATGAAATATTTACTATGTGCCAGATACTGTGCTGTGTCGTATATATTAAATCACTTAATCTCCATTATAGCCTGTTCTAGTTGTTTGTTACCATTAATAAACTAATCAAAAACTTGGTGTTTTAAGACAGCCATTTATTATATTTCATAATTAATGAAATAAGGTTAAAAAGTCAGATATGGTTAGAATTGGTGACACTTTACTCCACATCGAGTCAGCTGATGCCACTCTGGTATTCAGCTGGTGGATGGGCTGTTCAGAAGAGTCCCAGAGGCTTAACACACTTGTCAGGTGCCTTGGCTGGAATGGCTGGGAAGCTGATCAGGTTCAGCTAGTATTGCTAACCAAAGCACCTACATGTGGTGTCTCCAGCATGGTTATCTAAGGGTAGTCAAATTTCTTTTTTTCATGTTTTTTAAAATTTATTTCTGAAAGAGAGAGGGAGAGAGAGAGAGAGAGAGAGAGAGAGAGAGAGAGAGCATGAACAGGGGAGGGTCAGAGAGAGAGGGAGATACAGAATCCAAAACAGGCTCCAGGCTCTCAGCTAGCTATCACCACAGAGCCCCACATGGGGCTTGAACACATGAACCATGAGATCATTACCTGAGCTGAAGTTGATGCTCAACCAACAGAGCCACCCAGGTGCCCCGGGTAGTCAAATTTCTTATATGATTGACTAAGGACTCTAAGAGAGAGTTTTCCAAGAGCAAGAATTCAAAAAAGGATGAACGAAAGCTGCAGAGCTTCAGATCTTGCTCCAAAAGTCCCAGGATCTCACTCCCATTGCAATTGGTTCATTAAGAGCATCACAAAGGCCAACTTTTTCATCAAAGAGATGAGAATTGAACTTCACCCTCAAAGAGAGGGGTAGCAAAGTATTTATACCTATCTTTAATAGGGCTCCATATGATAAACAAGATTAACATTCCCTTTTATAGATGATAAAACTGAGTCCTCTGTGGTTAATAAATTGTCAGGATCCCATTGCCAGTAAGCATTTAAACCACTAATTAAAACATATCAGTCCTAACTCCAGTGCCTTAGCCCTTAACTGCTGTTTTAGAAATGGTTGATTATGTATCACATATGAGGAGCTATTTTGGCTGTCAATCAGAAGGTCTAACATAAACAGTAAAAGTATAAAATCTTTGGTAATTTGAAAGGTGCAAAGTAAATTTTTAAAATATTTTTATGAACAGAGCCTTCATATATTTAGCAGAGGATATAAAATGTACCAACCTATAACCCTTAAAAAGTTTGTTTTCATGGAGAGAGCAAGGATAACAACCTTAGTAAAAAATCGTTACTACATATTGTGAAGCTATCACTGTAGAATAACTATGGCCATTCAAAGGCGGAGAATAGTCTGATTTGCACTGATTCTTTATATAAAACATGCTCTCTGCCATGACTATCCTTCCAATCCACCATGAAGCTGCATGACCACCTTTCAATTGGTGACATTCAAGATGTCATGTCCTACTGAAGACAATCCTCAGTCTTCAAATTCTGTGCAAGCTCTCTGCCCTTTGAACTTCTGTTATACATTGCTTACCTTTATCTCAGGATACTTACCTCATCCTACTTTATATTATAGTTATGTTTGCACTTGTTTAGTTTCTCTTCTGTTAACCAGACCATTTGTTCTACTCATCTTTGTCCCTTCTTTAGTACATGGAATTTTAACAATGAATCAATAATTATTTATGAATTTTGTTAAATTTAAACCTATTAAGCACATGTTGAGTAGCCATTTAATATTTACAGATTGTTTACTATATGCCAGAAACTATTCTCTGCCGAGAATGCAGAGAAAGGGGAACCCTTTTGCACTGTTGGTGGGAATGCAAATTGGTGCAGCCACCATGGGAAACAGTATGGAGGTTCCTCAAAAAGTTAAAAATAGAACTACCCTATTACCCACAATTGCACTACTAGGTATTTACCCAAAGGATACAAAAATGTAGATTCAAAGGGGTACATACAACCCAATATTTATAGCAGCATTATCAATAATAGCCAAATTAAGGAAAGAGCCCAAGTGTTCATCAATTGACAAATGAATAAAGAAGTGGTATATATAATATGTATATGAATATATATTATATTGTATTATATTGTATATATATGTGTTATAATATATATGAATATATATTATATTGTATATATATTATATATACAAATAAATATATATATAGGAATACTTAATGGCATATTACTCAGCCTTCAAAAAGATGAAATCTCCATTTGTAGCCACATGGATGGGGCTAGAGTATATTATGCTAAGCAAAATAAGCCAGTCAGAGAAAGACAATTACTGTATAATTTCACTTATATGTGGAATTTAACAAACAAAACAGATGAACATAGAGGAAGGGTAAAAGAGAGAGGGAGAGAGAGAGAGAGACAGAGAGAGAGAGAGAGAGAGAGAGAGAGAGAGAGAAAGGGAGGAAGCAAACCATTAAGAGACTCTTAACTATAGAAAACAGAGGGTTGATGGAGGGAGGTGGGTGAGGGATGGACTAAATGGGTGATGAACATTAAAGATGGCATTTGTGATGAGCACTGGGAGTTATATGTAAGTGATGAATCACTAAATCCCTCACTAAATTCTTATATGTATGTGATGAATCACTAAATTTTACCATATATGTACACTAGAATTTAAATAAAAACTTGAAATTTAAAAAACGAATTGTAAAAACAAACAAAAAACAAAAGAGGGCCAATGCACTTACAAGAGTTGACAATGTAGTTATCTGTTAGATCTAAATCTAAAACTTAGAGTTCAAGGATTCACACCACTACAGTTATTACAACTTTGACAATGTCTTGAATTCAATTTAAAGTGAGAGATTTATCTAACACAAATTTTAAACTTTTACTTTTTTTTTTTTTTTCAATTTACAAAGGCCTAAACATTAAGATAATGTTAAAATGGGCAGTACCTATTTTTTGTCCAGTTAAGGGAAAAGGTCTTCCTCATCACCAAGCCACGTTATCTGCAATTTTTTAAAGCTAATAAAAAATAATAATAAATAAATGTTAATTATTTGACTAATAATCATTTGACTAATATCAAATTTGTCAAATTTGTCAACATTTGACTAATATCTTCATAATATCAGCAATAGATCAATACTTCTATTAGCAAAGTATGTGACTTACATCCTATTTCACCAGTCCTTTGGATTTATCATCAATATATTTTATCATTAAGATGCTATATAAGTTTAAAAATCTCTTCCTCAAAACATTTAGCATGATTAATGAAAATTAATCTTGGTGTTTTCAATTCACTATGATTTTATCAATGAGGCTTTTTTTTATTCTTTTTTCCATTAAATCACCAACAGCAATTTTCTAACTTAAAAATGAATAGAAAAAATTCAAGGAATGTTGCATGCCTTTTTCACATAAAACATTGTTTTAGTGTGCATGATGAACTCTAATTTGTTCTCTTTAAATTAGTTAGAACCCAAAGTGACCCTCCATGAAGATCAATTCTACAAGTTAACCTCATCTTTCAAGCAAAAAATATTTTTTTGTCCATTTCCCTAATCAGTGGACCGGCTCACTGCTATTTCAAGAATCTTGCTTGCTCCTATCAAAATGAAACATCATGAAACTCAAGAACAAATTGAACCAAATAAAATATAATGATTATAAAGTTTAAAGTGTTAATTTCCCAGAGATAGTTGAGTTTCAGAAAGGCAAACCCTTATGCCAAAATAAATCATTTCTAATTGAGAAATTAAAGCATATGCTAGTAAGTGAGGATGATAATATGTGGCAAGGAGCTACTTGGGTCTTTTGGAGTCTTGTTATACCCAAAAACTCATGTTACATCAAAATATAAATTTGGTCATAATATAAAATTAAAGAATAATCACTACCCTACACAAATGGACAGCATTTGCTTTTCTTTCTAACCATAAGTTATCTAATATTCAATCCCAATTGAAGAATGAGTTATTAACCATAAAGAAAGCCTTTATGGCAAACCTGCCCTTAAAGGTTACCTGTCGTCTAGCTTATCTTAAAAAGAGGACACCTTACAAGGTATCTACTAAGCAATGCTTAAATTAAGCATGGATTCAGGAATAAAGGAGATTACAATGTGTTTTGATCTACTAAGAACTATATTTTTCATTGTATCATTGGTAGTAGAAGCTGGCTTTTCCCCCTCTCAATAAAAGGAACTAGGAACAAATTCACAAGATAAAGGCAAATCACAGTTTTTAATATTGCTTCCTATCCTTCTTAGATCAAACAAGTTTTTTTAAAAAAGAGTAGGGAGGATCTTATTCAAAGCAAGATTATAAGTTCTCAGCATTATAGTCACAGTGTAATAATGTACACAGTCTGCAGAAAAATAAAAATTGTATTATTTTTCCAGTTTAAGGGTCCATACAGAAATTATACCAATTCTTACCCTTTTCAGAAAAAAAAAAAAAAGCTGCATATAATCAGCAAACCTTACCATGATCAACAGAAATAGCACACACCATAAGGCAAAGTTTGTTAGTTGTCTACCAAATGTATTTTCCCTTTATTCCTAGACATAAAACTTAATGGAATTTTCTAGTCTCCTTTTCATAATGAAGTCTTGTGACTGTTTTTCTCCATAGAATATACTGTGATATATGCCAGTTATGGACCTGAGTCTTGGGACCATGACTATACATCCACCATGTTGTCTTTCTCCTTATCATCAGACAGAGACTTGGTCTCTGCCATGCAGAGGAAGACAGCTCTAGAGGATGACAGGGCAACCAGTGAGGAAAGAACTTGTATCTTTGAATATTCTAATGGAACAGAGTGGATCCACTCAGTTTGAACTGTTATATAAGGGAGAAATCATTTTACATCTTTTTTAACTTACTGAATCAATGTTATCTTTGGTATAGCATTCTACTTTAACCTTAACTAATAGAGACCGATATTTCTTATTCACAGAATCTATTCAAGAATTACCAGCATGACTACTATTCTTCATTATTTTTAAAAAGTAATCCCAACATGGGATTTGAAGCTCAACATGGGGCTCAAACTCATGACATCAAGATCTTCTTCTTCTTCTTCTTTTTTAAATATTTAATTATTTTTCAGAGGGAGAGCACATGCACACAAACAGGGGAGAGGCAGAGAAAGAGAGGGAGGCACAGAATCTAAAGCAGGCTCCAAGGCTCTGAGCTGTCAGCATAGAGCCCAACACGTGGACTCAAACTCACAAACTGTGAGATCATGACCTAATCCAAAGTCAGGCACTTAACCAACTGAGTCATCCAGGTGCCCCCCAAATATTCTTGATCAATATAAACCTGACTCTAATTGAGAATGGCAAGGCATTTATATATCTAAGTACAAACTAAAAGCCAACCCCACCAATATAATCCAAATATAGTAATAATACCTAAATTCATCTGTATATAACCATGTTTCATGATTTGACTTTATATAAAATCTTGGAACTTCTGCATTACTTTAGGGCACAGTCTGGAGGCCAATAAAGGAAAGATGTTTGATTTTTTAAAATCACTTAAATAATTTTCAACAACTGCTTGAAATATTAGTAACCAGTTTAGGCTTCTGTTTTATTTGGGGGGTTTTGATACACAGGTAAATTATTTTCAACCTATTTTATTATATTTCAGGAATTCCAGAAAAGATCAGTTCCCAACTTCCCAAAATATACCTTGCTTACTCAAAAATTCCTAAATTTCCATTAATAGAGTGAAATGTCTAATAAAGGAAACTTCCCAAAGTATGCCTTACTTACTCAAAAATGCCTAAATTTCCTTTAATAGAATGAAATGTCTAATAAGGGAAAGATAGGATTTGAGATAATCTTCTGAGGAGAAGAAAAAACAAATTGAATTTACATCTAGGAAAAATGATTGATTTCAGATGTTCTTCTAAAAATAGTTTTACTGAGATGTCTGGCTTACTCATTTGGTTGAGTAAGTGACTCTTGACCTCGGGGTTGTATGTTCAAGCTCCATGTTGGGTGTAGAGATTACTTCAAAATAAAATCTTTTAAAAAATTAAAACCAAAAAAATAAAAATAGTTTTTACCAAAAGATAGGATACATGAAAAGTAGAAAGGAAAGAGGTATGTCTTAGGGTGAAAAGATATAACTCATCTACTTTTCAGTTCCATCTAGAATTGATTGACTCTACTGTAAATACAGTGATAGTAAAAAGAAGAAAAGAAATCAACAGATAGACTAAATAATCATTATAGATGGGAGGGACACAGCATTGTTAACAGGAGATGTGATATATCCACAAGTAGGAATCAGTTTTATGTGGAAGCACTTAACCACCTATTATGTTTTTTCTATGATTCATAGAAGGAAACCAGTCTTCTCCCTGGAATTCACCCTACTTTCTCACTGATAAAAGAAATCATTTTGTTAAATTGACAGTAGTCTAGGATACTTAACATCTCTGAGCCAGCTTCCTCATCTGTAAAATAACAAAAATAACACCTATGTTATAGACTCATTTTAAGGTTAAAGAAAATTATATATGTGGAGTACCAACACTACCATTCAGCAGGAATTCAACAATTTTTTGTTTTCTGTTTTCACTCTTTCATTATTATATAAAATGTGAAGTTCCTCAGGTACTTCCTTCGCTTAAGCCAAATACCAGAATCTCGCAAAAAAATATTATACAATTACAATGAATGCACTAACCTTACTTTGCCAACTTTTCATTATAATAACAGTTAACATTTGAAGAATGCTTACGATTTTATGCCACAATCTTCAAAAGGTTTTAGAAAGGCAGGAACTAAAATTCAGATAGGTTAAGAAACTTCTGAAGGTTACACAGCTAATAATTTGAAAAGCTGGCATTTTCACTTAGGGAATTGAGTTCTCAAGCCCATACCTTTAATCACTATGTTGTACTGCGTCTCACTTTTGTTTTCATAATATCTACCTGGACATAAAGTTGCATAGTCTTATTTTCATATTTATTGTCTAACAGTTCTTGAAAATATCCACTCTGACCTCTGTATAAATCCTATATTGTTCATGGCCTTCTTATAATTTTCATTTCATTATATTATTGACCTTAATATGTTTTACAAATATTGCCACAGTTAATCTGAGTCAACTTTCTTATAAATAAAATGAAAAAAATATTTAGAACTTATTAAACATTAGAGCCGAAGGGAAATTTCATTCTTTTAAGTTTTTAAAAATTTGTTTATTTTGAGAGAGAGACAGAGAGAACGAGTTTGGGAGGGGCAGAGAGAAGGAGAGGGAGAATCCCAAGCAGGCTCCATGCTTCCAGTGAAGAGCCCAACACAGGGCTTGAACCCATAACCCATGAGATTATGACCTGAGCCAAAACCAAGAGTTGGACACTTCACCACTTGAGTACCTCTGAAGCGAATTTTTAAAAAGTTGACTCTTGCCTCTAGATTGTACATGACTCTTCACCATTTAGAACATATTAAATGGTGAGTGTTTAAATATCTTAATTGCTCTACCTAGCCCATTACTTATATAATAATTATATATATCCAAAATTAATCATTTAAATTATGTTTTTTCATAGTGATCTCCAGATATCCTGAATTCAAGTCATTGTTTTTTCCAGGAAAATATTGTCTGAATGAACTGTGGAATTCCTTATTACACAGCAAATTAAACAGAAGTAGTAATAGACTAGACTTAATTATAAGCTATGACACATTTTATTTTATTTTAGCATTTTAAAGATTATCACTCCATTAGTCTCTGGCATCCACTGTTTTTTGTTTGTTTGTTTGTTTGTTTGTTTTTGTTGTTGTTGTTTTTTAGGGAGAATAGTTGATACTCTTATCTTGTCTTTATTAGCTCCTTGAAAGATAATATGTCTTTTGACAGTTTTGTTTTGTTTTGCATTTATCCTATTTGGGTTCTTAGCCCTTCTTGCCTTATTTTAATCAATGTTGGAAATTTCTATGTACCATCCCTTTATTATTTCCTCCCCATCTTCACTCTGATCTTTCTCCTTTAGATC
Source organism: Proteles cristata cristata (assembly GCA_017311185.1). NCBI lineage: Eukaryota > Metazoa > Chordata > Mammalia > Carnivora > Hyaenidae > Proteles > Proteles cristata. Next base: position 2,240,377 of record JAESUZ010002753.1, on the reverse strand, counting down.
AGATCCTTATTATCAATACGGACTCTTTCAACAGCTTTCTACCTTTCCTCCCTGCCTCTAGTCTTTAAATATATCTTCCTCATGTAATCATACTACTTTCACAATTAAAACACTCAGTTCCTCTAAACTTCTCAGTAAATGTATCTATAAGGTCCTCATGATATGATGCCTAGCACTTAGTTCAGTCATGTGTCCTGCTCTTTAACACTTCAACTTAAAACAACCTGTTACTGCTTGTAGTTTCCCATAAACTCATACTAGGTCTCAGTGATGATACATCTCTGTTTTTCAACTCTGCTGAGACTACTCTAAAATAAAAACAAAAATCCATTAAAAAAGCATTAATATGTAACAAAGAGAAAGGTAAGAGAAATATAAGCAAATGAGAGATAGCAACTGATTGTTAGAGGCTGGAAAGTGCAGAATAGAAATTTAACTAACTGTAATTAAAAAATTAAGACCTAGCAGGGCGCCTGGGTGGCTCAGTTGGTTGTTTACTTCGGCTCAGGTCATGATCTCACGGTTTGTGGGTTCAAGCCCCACGTTGGGCTCTGCGCTGACAGCCCGCTCAGAACTTGGAGCCTGTTTCGGATTCTGTATCGCCCTCTCTCTGACCCTCCCCTGCTCACACTGTCTCTGTCTCTCTCTCTCTCAGAAAGACCTAGAAAATAAAGCCAAGCAATTTCCCGAGAGTATAAAGCATAAATGCAGAGCCAGAAAGCATGAGAGAAAAGTTTAGAGTCATAGGGGCTAGTAGGGAGGTCCAACATCTGAATAATCAAAATTCAAAAAAAAAAAGAATGTACAAAGTGGAGAAAAATTAATAGAGAAATAACAAACCAATTCCTCAGAATTGAAATATATGAGCATTTAATGTACAAAGTGGCAGGCTAAATTACTGTAATTAATATCTACACCTAAAGAAGATCATAAAAGCTTCAAAAATTAAAAACGAGTTATCTAAAAAAAGAATGAGAATGGGTTCATTTAGACTTATCACCAACACTAAATGCTAAGAAAATAGATCGATGCCTTCTACTTTATGAACCCATTTTTTTTACTCTAGATTCATGTACCCAGTTCTCTCTCTCTCTCTCTCTCTCTCTCTCTCTCACACACACACACACACACACACACACACACACACACACACAGTGAGAGCAGAATAAAGGCTTTTGCCTATATATATTTACTTACCACATATATTTTCTTAGTTACTTTATGATACTTACTAGATAAATAATGGAGAGAGAGAGAGAGAGGAGAGAGAAGGGATTTAGAAACTGTGGATTCCATCCAGGAAAGCACTAGAGAAAATGATTGAAGAGAGGCTGTACTTCAGTCCCAGAAAGCAACTGATTTAGATGAGAGTGGGATGATCTATGATGTCAGAAGGAAGGCATTTGGGAAAAGATCTCAGAGAAGATATGGGAAAGATACATGAAAATGTAAGGTGAATATTACCTTTTTTTAAAGCATGAAAGAAAAGTCAGTTGCTAACCGAAAGCATGGTAGGGCAGAGAAAAATAAAGTTGCGTAAAAAGCCATGATTCAAATGTGGAAAATAGACATCTTTGGCTTGATCTTAAGTAATTGATAGTTAACAAAAGAGAATCCATTTCATGATAGCACAGCGCGTGATCCAGCATAGTTATAAAAATGTAAATGTACAGTGTCAATTAATGCAGAAAGAGTGAAAAAATTGGTTGCTGTTTCCTATCAAGTTACAAATGATAACAATCTTAACAAAATAAAAATAATAGGGTGACTGATAAGTGATAGAGGATAACAAAAGTAAAAAGATGGAGGAAACAGCGGAGGTGATAATATCATCTCTTAACAATGTGTCAGGTCATTACTTATTATCACAAAAGTAACCTGTAGAAATAATAAAATGATAAGTAATTTTAAAAGACACCAAGGAATTCTATTCATATAATTTAGTAATGTGGAGGAATCACCAAAAGAAATGCAAGCAAAAATATTTAAAAAGAGCTTATCCCTAGGAAGCCAATTAGCCATTGAATAGAAATGGTTCTATTTCTTTGATTACAAAATCTTCTGAATCATTTTATTATTGTTACATGTCCATGTATTCCATTTATAATTTTTTTCTAAAATTTTTGAAGAGAGACCTTAGGTGGCATTAGGCTTTCCGGAAAGGTTTCCCTATATCTGAAGATCCAAATGGCTTTCTTGTCTGTTTCCATAGTACCCAATGCATACCTCCAAAGTAGCACTAATTTTATCACACACCTATGACTATGTGTTCATCTCCTCCACTAGAATCTGAGTTCTTTGGAGAAGGAATTAAATTTTATTCATTACTCTACCCTCATCACTTCATACACTATCTGGTGCAGGGTAGGTCATAATTTTATGTACAGTTAGTAAATAATCAACCATATTGAGTAATCAATTTTTTACTCTACACTCAACATGGGACTTGAACACACAAACCCACGTTCAATACTACCATGCTGTACTGACTGAGCCAGCTAGGTGCCCCCATATTGTGTATCTATATTAAAGTCAATATTTCAATCAATTTATGAGAATTAATATAGAAATTCATGATATATTTAATTGTTTCCTTACCTCACAGCGTATTTTAATTTTGTAATGACAATAAGTGTGATAGAGATCATGTAAAGCCACATGTTTCCAAACCATCATCACTTAACAGACACTGCAAGAAAACTTTAATCACAATATAATACTCAAAATTCTCACACCTACAATTTAAAAGTAAATCAAAAGTTGGTTCTAAATAACTGGTTTTAAATCAACTTACCAAGTTCAAAAATGTTAATATCTCTCACTAAATCACAGCATGCCACTATCAGCCTTAATTTTGTATTATTTCATAGAAATGTTGCAATTACAATTTAGTCCACATTGATCAGCAAAAGTTAAAGGGCAAAATTAATTAATGGAAATAGTAAAGGGCAAAAAATTAATATGATGACACATCTAAAATGCCTAGAATAAGAGAGGCACTGTTATTTTGAGAATATTCATATTGATCTGCAAAAGAACAGAAGAAGAAATCTGTAAATAAAGCTAAATTTCAACACACTAAATTGTATGTCAGCATTTTTAAAAAATTACTAAAAATGACAACCACATTATACATTTGAAACTTCTGATTAATAGACCCAACAATCACTAATGTATTACAATAAGCTGTGAAGAAAACATACAGCAACTGCATTAAAACTATGCCTTCCAAGTTGATATGTGGATTTGTATCAAAACCTCATATAAAAAAATATGACCCATTTTTCACTACAATGCTTGAAAAGTTTTAGACACCATATAAAGTATGTAATTTATTTTTAAGTTGTAAATTATAGAAGCCTCCTGTAATACCTATAGCAATAATCTACACTTGCCCAATAAAGCAGTTAAGAGGGATAGTGAGTTCTAATAGGTTATGAATGAAGTTTAAGAAACACATTTTTATAAGCTTTATTTAGAAGGCTACCTACATCATTTTTATGTTTAACATGATCTTTCTGATCAATTTTGAGGAAACACAAATGTAACTCCCTGTATTATTTTAAAATTTAGCAAGTGTGTATACGTATGTGTATCTTTTGGTTGTTATTGACTTGACTTGGTTACAGTTATATCTCCTCGAAATAATATATTTTACTTTAACCCAAGAACATCTTTTCTAACTACATTCTAGAAATATTAGAAAACAAAATTGGTATTTTGGATGAATTGTAAGCTATCTAGTATCTTTGACTCAAGATGTTTAGTTACCTTAAGATCCACATAACCCATGCCATCAAGCAGGCAAACATCTACACTATGTTTTCTCACCAGTGTAGACTTTACTATTAATACCTCAGATCCATTGAGGCATTCCAATATCATAAACACATAATCCTCAACGGTAAACAGTAAAAACAGATGCTCTTCTACATTCAGGGAATGGTTGATAATAGAAAAATAGGAACCAATACAGGGAAAGTGTGTTCTTGTTTCCCAGAGTAAAGGTGGCAATTTGATAGAAAAACAAGACTTCTGGCCCAAAACAATGAAACATCCTATTGGAAATAAATAGCGCCTTTATTCATGTCAGAACACAGTTTCAAAAGAACAAGCTATGTCATAATTAATACACAGACAGCATGACTATCTCAGTAGTCAGTACAGACAGGAGCCACACAGGGTGAGTTCCATGGTAGAAGAGCAGCAGCCATGGAAAGTCAGTGGTTGCTCAAGGTCTAGAGGCGGAAGCAATGCATGAGAGCAAACGTGATAGAAAGGCAGCCCAGTGTTTCTTAATGCAAAGAAAATTTTTAAAAAACTACATCGTAAATATGGTGTTCACAGAGAAGTGAGGGGAATAGAGTAAGCATCAAAGGTTAATAGTCGTCAAATCTTACCCCAGTCCTAGAGGACAGAGACTTGGATTTAATGCCTATCTCTACCACCCATGCATGCTCTCAGATTACTTAGTTAGACAGCCTCAGTTTTCTCGCCTGTAGTCTAAGGTGAAAAATAATCAAAGAAATGATAAAATCATTTACTTTAGGGGTGCCATAAGTTTAAAAAGAGATAACAACCCAAAGGCAGCTATTAGCATTATTGATATAGCAGGAAACCATTGAGTCCCTTGTAGCATAATAAGAAATATGATACAAGAAATACAGAAAGCGGACAAAACATTGACTTAGCCACCCCTAAGTGGTAGTCGTAGCCATGTGGTAGTGGTTGAGAGCATGGACTTAGGAACCAAACTGCCTGACATTCTTACTTACCAGGGAACCTATGGCAAAGTCCTTAATCTCTGTGCCTCTGTTGTCTCATCTGTAGACTAAGAACTATAAAACAACAACAACAGGAACAACTACAACAACAAAATAGAATTATCATGGGGGTAGAGTAATTTGGTCTTAAATCTTTTAGAATAGTGCCAGTCAGCATTTATTGTCTTGAATGAATAAGTAAAGGGTATCTGTGCCTTCAAGAAAAGAAATTGGTGATCAAAATTAATGAATATGTTCTTAATTGTTATTCTTATTTAGCCTACTTCATGAATTTATTTATTTTATTTATTTATTTATTTATTTATTTATTTATTTATTTATTTATGTTTTTATTTATTTCTAGGAGAGAGAGAGAGACAGTGTGAACAGGGGAGGGTCAGAGAGAGGGAGTCACAGACTGAAACAGGCTCCAGGCTCTGAGCTGGCAGTCAGCACAGAGCCCGACGCGGGGCTCGAACCCACGAACCGCGAGATCATGACCTAAGCGAAAGTCGGTCGCTTAACCGACTAAGCCTCCCAGGCGCCCCTTCATGAATTTATTTTTAAAGATTTGACACAGTGTGATTTATTTATTTTTAGTATCTTTTCCATTATTTTTGGTAGAACTAAGACCATAATCTGTTTCTCCTAAATATACCAGTCTATTTCACTAGCATATAACATAAGACCTTTTTTCAAAAAAAAAAAAATTAAGTAATTTAAGTAATCTCTGCACTCAGCATGGGGCCTGAACTCATAACCCTGAGCTCAAGAATTGCATGCTCTTCCAGTGGACCCAGCCAGGCACTCCGGCCTCTTTTTATTTTTTAATTTTTGAATTACTATAAATATTTAAGGCAAACCAATAGTTTTTCATTTCCAAAAGTTCCTCTTACTGTCAAACTGCAGTCTATCAACCCATTGGTGGTTGGTACATCACTTAGAAGACCCCAACAAGTTCTTAAATAGAATATAATAATAGAAAGTATCAGAGTGCGTCACAAGTAGTAGGGGCATGAGTCCATAAATCTTTTTTCTTTTTTTTCAGTTGCATAGGTGTATTTATATAGATACAGGAATTTGTGTTCTGGCTCATTATGTAAACTGTGTTTCTTACTATACTGGCTTCATAGAATGAATTTGGAAGTTTTCCTTCCTCTTCTATTTTTTTGGGAAAAGTTTGAGAATAGGAATTACTTTTCTTCAAATATTTGGTAGAATTCACTTCTGAAGCCATCTAGCACTGGACTTTTGTTTTGAGGGGAGTTTTTTGATTACTGATTCTACTTCATTGCTGGTAATCAGCCTATTCAAATATTCTATTTTTTCCAAAACTGATAGCTTGTATGTTTCCAGGAATTTATACATTTCTTCCAGGTTGTCCAACTTGTTGGTGTATATGTGGTTCTCACTATAGGTTGAGGGAAGAGCATTCTCTGTAAGAGAGATAATATCATTGAAAACTTAGCCAAACTGGAATCAGTTTACCAAAGTGATTACCATATGACTCAATAGGAATGAACCCCTCAGGTGCAGTTTTTAACAAAGGAAACCTGAGAAGAGAGAAAATTATGAAGCATGGGTGCTCCCCAGGAAAATGGGAGGGAGACTGCAATGGGCAACATGGAACAAGCATGTGGCAGCATAGAGTGCTTAGATGAATTGAGAAAGCTAATGGTCCCAGAGAGAAATACTGATTGGAAGGAATAATACATTTCAACTTTGTTTTTACAGCTTTGTCCAAGGATCCTTCCTCCATGCCTACCTCTCTACATCTAGATATAAAACCAAGATATTAATTCTTGCCCTTTCCTACCTCATAGGTATACCAGTGGACACAGCAACTATGAATATACTTTGAAATCAAAATAAATCATTGTGATGGGAGTTAACTTCAGCCCACCAAGAGCCAGAGATTATGATCAATTGACCTCCCACTCCCTAAAACTTTCTACAATACATCATTGAGATTATCACAATGCCGATTTTATAGAAAGCCTTGTCATCTATTCATCTATCCTAAGAATTTACCACAGTAAATATCAGGTCATAGCAGGTCATCAATGTGTGCTTTTCACTTTTCTCTCCTCCATGATACACTCTTTTCCCTTCTTACCCCTTAAATTCCATGACCAATCATTACAATCACATTTTTTTAAAAATCCTATATATACTTTCTGGAATCCCTGCAACTAATGTGACTGGAAAAGATACACAGCATATAAACTAGTCTTATATTAAGTCATGAGCATGAATCTCAGGTAGGTTCATAGTGCTGCCTAGCAATCATGTTGCATTTGCCTAGTCAGTTTGCTCTCTGGCTCACCTGCAGAAGTATTTCGTACCTTGTCCTTCCTTCTCACACTTCATGCACTTTTTATCATCCTTGGTCTTAGCTGACCTTGCTTCTTAGTTCATTGAAGGAACTGAAACAATCACAGGAGAATATCCACAACTTTCTGTTGTGCAACCCCTCCCATCTTGGGCTCTTGATCCTATCTCACTTCCCCATTCAGAAACATGCCTTGAGCAATGCCTTTCCTTTTTCTCCTGTCATCAAATTCTCTCTCTCTAGTGGACCACTTGTATAAACAATTAAACATACTTTTTCTCCCTTTAGAAAAACAAACAAAAACTCTCTCTTGGACCCATGTTCTCCTAACAAATGTTTCTTCTATCATTTCTCCTTTAGCAAAACTGTTCAATAAATCGTCTACACTCGAATTCTTGTCTTTCCATTCATATTTTTAATGTTTATTTATTTATTTTTGAGAGAGATTGGAGACAGAGAATCCCAAGCAGGCCTCAGACTGTCAGTTCAGAGCCCGATGCAGGGCTTGAACCGAGATCATGATAACCTGAGTGGAAATCAAGAGTCAGAGGTTTAACCAACTGAGCCACCCAGGCACCCCTTCATACATCTTTAATCATGACTCAAGAGACTTTTATCTCTACCATTCTAATGAATCTGTTCCCCTCATGGCCACCAGCGACCTCCATTTTGCTAAGTCAAACCAATTTTCTGTCTTTATCTTACTGGGCTCACCAGCAGTGTTAATACAGTTGACCACACACACTCCTTTCCTTGGCTTTCAAGTCACTTGTTTTTTGTCTAACCTCAACTACTGCTTTTTCTCACTCTCCAGTTCATTCCTTCTCTTCTTCCCAACCTCTTAATATTAGAGTCTACTGGACCCAGTCCTTGATCTTCTCTATTTACCACTATTTTATAATCTCATCCAGCTTTACTGCCTTTAAATATCTTCTATTCATGCTAAAAACTCACAATTTGTATCTCCATTCTAGATCTAATTCTAAACTCCAGACTCACATATTCAACTGTCACTTGACATTTCCACTTGGATGTCAACCACACGTCTTAAACTTAATATATAATCTGATGTCATGTCCAGACTTGATGTTCCCAAAGCCACCTCATTTTCAGTAAACTGAACTCAAGCTTTCCCATTGTTCAAGCCAAAAGTTTCCTAATCATTGTTGATACCTCTCCTTCTTTCACATCTCATGATTATCTGATCAGGCAAATCTATAGGCTCTACCTGCAAAAACCCACAAAATACAATCATTTTTTTACCACCTTCACTGCTAGTGACCTAGTCCAAGACCCCCATGACTCTCACCTGATTTTTTTCAATATCTTGTAACTTGTCTACTGTTTCCCACATTGACTCTCCATAGTTTATTCTCAGTAGGGTAGCAGGAAGAATTATTTTGAAGTGTTAGATTATATTACTCATCTGCTCAAAACCCTCCACAATGCCCTATCCATGCATCAATTTTACTCATATTAAAGTTGAAGTCCTTACAATGACCTATAACAGTCTACATAATACCATGCCTTCCATTATCTCTCATCCCTTCAGTGTTTCTATTCAGCTACACAGACCCTCCTTCCAATCTTGCTGTTATTTAAACATGCCAAGTGCTTTAATTCCATCATCTTGCAAGGGGTATTCTTTCTGCCTGGAATATACTTCTCCCAGCTACCCCCATGGCTCATTCTCTAAATCCCTTGATGTTTGTTCAAATATCACTTTTTATATGATAGGCAAGATTGTAAGAAGTCCCCAAGACTTCTGCCCCCTGGAATACACACACTGTATAATTCCATTCCCTTGAGTGTGGGTGGATTTGTGAATATAATAGAATATCACTCATAATTAAGGGTTTAAGCAGTTGCTGTCAGTTAATGAAGAGTTGTTATTCAGATTATGTTAGGTGGGCCTGTCCTAACAAGCCTTTTAAAGAAATTGAAGTGTCAAATAGACACTGTAGCTGGCCTCAAGGAAGCCACAAGTCACTGTGTTGTGAATAACTGCCCATTATGGTCACATGCCAATAAAATGCAGGTGGCTTCAAGGAGTTGCGAGTGACTTCAGTCAAGAGCTAGCAATAAAACAGAAACTTCGGTCCTACACCCACCAGGAACCGCATTCTCCCAACAACCTGAATGACTTTGGAAGATGGCTCTGAGTTGTAGATGAGGACCATGAGAATCAGAACACAGTTAACACCTTAATATTAGCCTCGTGAAGCTATGAGCAAAGGAGCCAGGTAGCTTGTGCCTGAACTCTTGACCTGGCCCACAGAAAACATAAAGTAATAAATTTGTGTTGTTTTAAGTCACTAAGTTTGTGGTAATTTTTTTGACAGCAATAGAAATCTAGTACAATCACTGGCTTCTCCTGGCTAACCTACCAAAAAATCTAATCACTCTCTTTTACACTCCTTATGCCCTCTATTCTCCACTACTTTTCATGACATTGATTTGTTTTGATTATTGCCTCTCAAACCGAATGTAAGCTCCACAAAAGCAAAGTTGTTTAACTGTTTTATTCACCATTTCTTCAACTACAGTTCTTGGCTCATAGTTCAATAAATATGTGTTGAAAGAATGATTACAATTGTTAGATACATGAACAAAAAGACATAATAGTATTTAACCCAGAAAAATCAAATTAATAACTCATTTATTTACTTTATGAGAATATGTCCCAAATGTTAGCTAAATTTGAAGTTTAGTTAATACAACATGTTAGTATTTAACTTACCTCTGGATGTGTAAATATTATTTTTATTATAATACTATTTTATTATTTAAAACTTTTAAATTCATAAAGTTGAATACTAAAAGCAATAATGCAAAAGACAAATGTTTATGGGGCTTACTGTTTCCCTATTACTTGTATAAGTATCTTCTCTATAAGTTTAAAATATTTTATCCTCATAAAAACATCATGAGACAGTTACCATTATTATTCTCATTTTAAACTTAGTAAAACTAAAGTATGGAGAGGTTCAATCATTTATCCAAGGTCAGCTACCTAGAAAGTGATGAAATCAGATTCAAAATCTGGCAGTGTAATTTTAGAGCTTGAGTTTTTTTAGCCACCATGCATTTAAACTTTGAGTTTTAAACCTCATTATGTGCTGAACATCTGAATAAACATAACGTTTATATTTTTCTACAAAAAGTATAAATAAATTGTATAAGTATAAATATATACTTATATAAGTATAAAATTATAAATAAACTGGAAAAAAACAATTAAAATTTGCAAAACATATTTGAGCCAGATGACAAAGGGTTAATAACTTTCATGCAAAAGCCTTAAAAGTTAATAATGAAGGCACTATATTGTAATAAAAAAGACAAACCAGCACAAAAACAGACAAAAGACAAAGATAAACCACAGAAGAAGCAAAAAAAGTGAATAATGCTTGAAAAAATTTATTCAACCTTGCTGGTAGATTAAAAAATAGGCATTAAAACAAGTTTTAAATATTTTTTTTTCCTCTTAAACTGGCAAAAGTTCACATTTAAAAATGGTTCAGTAAGATAGACACTTTCATAGATTGCCAGTATAAGATACATTAGTGGAACCCTAAAGAAATATAATTGAATGATATGTGGCAAATGTCTTTTAAAAATTCATACTGTGATACCCAAAATATTAAGACCCTAAGAAAGATCTATTAAAAAGAAATAATCAGAATTGTAGAAATATCTCAAGTCACTTTGATGATGAATAATTAGAAACAACCTAAATGTGAATCAATGGTTATACTATTCACTGTCAATCCGTAAATTAATATAAACATGTTAATCTAGGGGCGCCTGGGTGGCTTAGTCAGTTAAGTGTCGGACTTTCGCTTAGGTCATGATCTCGAGGTTCGTGGGTTCGAGCCCCGCGTCGGGCTCTGTGCTGACTGCCAGCTCAGAGCCTGGAGCCTATTTCAGAGTCTGTATCTCCCTCTTTCTCTGACCCTCCCCTGCTCATGCTGTCTCTCTCTCTCTCCTAGAAATAAATAAAAATATTTTAAAAATAAAATAAATAAATAAACATGTTAATCTATAAGTTACAGTGGTTTTCAAAAATCAAAATAGTGATGGGTAAACGCTCATGGTATAACACTGAATGAAAAAGTGAGAACACAAAATATATTCACAGGATGATCCCAATTATTTAAATTGTACCATATAGCATTGTACCTATTGTATCTTTTCCTATTATACAGGAAAAGTCCTGATTTCTAAAAATTATGTAAAATGGTAACTGAAGTCAACTCTGGGTTTGTTTCAGTACGTAATTTACATTTATATTCTTCTTTATAATATACTGGGAAACTGTACAGTGAGTCTGTGTTAAGCTAAAATCAGAAGGAAGCAAAACTTTTAAATTTTATAGGATAACGTATTTAAAAACATACAATTCTAACTCACATGCAAGGATGGAAGTGACTTTAGATTCTTATCAGCTATCCAGTCCACAAGTTGCAGATAATGGCATGTCTGTCTAGTAGACCATACCATAAACCCATAATAAAAAGACTAGGAAGTTCAACTCGGAAAAATCCTCCAATGGAAGGATGAATCTTCCCACCCAACAACCCAGAATCAGTTTTATATTATGAAGCTTTTTTCCAAAACATGGACTATTTTTTTTTCTTTTAATACAAACATATTACTTAGAAGCCCAGAGATTTCTCAGAATTCCTATCAAGAATTAAAGATTTGGGGACACCTGGGTGGCTCAGTGGGTTATGCACCCAGCTCTTGATTTTGACTCAGGTCATGATCTCACAGTTCATGGGATTGGCCTCAGTCGGGCTCCATGCTCACAGCTTGGGATTCTCTCTCCCTCTCCCTCTCCCTCTACCCCTCACCCAGTTCATGCTCACTCTTTTTCTGTCTCAAAACAAATAAGATTTTAAAAAAGAAGAATTCAAGATTTTCCAGCAATTAATTTTTAGATGTCTGAGAACATACTAAAATGTATAATTGTCATATTATAAAGATTTTTTGATATCATAGTTTTTGGTTGTTCATAATGCTGTAGTGCATGTGCATTTTTACTAGATGTGTCTTCCCAAGAAGCTATATCATCATTATACCTGGGTCCATCTCAAAGCAGATAAAGAAATACCACATGGCACACGATTATGAAATGTATATATTTCAACATCTATGAAGTGTGGGTGCACATCACAATTTTAAAAAATTTTTTAAATGTTTTTATTTATTTCTGAGAGAGCGATAGCATGAGCGGGGGAGGGTCAGAGAGAGAGGGAGACACAGAATCTGAAACAGGCTCCAGGCTCTGAGCTAGCTGTCAGCACAGAGCCCAACGCAGGGTTCAAACCTACGAACTGTGAGATCATGACCTGAGCTGAAGTCGGATGCTTAACCGACTGAGCCACCCAAGCGCCCCACACATCACAATTTATGGTATGTCACAGATAATTTGCACTTGTTTATCTATCTTTATGATCTATGAAACAATGGTGCAATTACAATGGACAATATATTCAATCCAATTAAACAAACTAACCCCTCACCTCTTCCATTGGATCACTCTGAATTAATAATGTAAAGCCCCGATTACCTAAACACCAAACTGCGAAACCCTCTAAGATTTAAGAACACCTTCTAAGTTCAGAGCACTTCTTGCAAAAATAATAAACTACCTAACTTGACCAAAAGGAATCGGTTTCTAGTGCAAAGAACAAGGAGGACATATACCAATGGGTTGTTTCATCGAATCTGTGCAAGGAAAGTACCCATGCAGCTATATAAACAGGTTACGTGTCCTTTACAAGTTAGCCATGAATGATATAGAAAGGCTATTGACATCTGTGACAAAAATATTTTGTATTTGTCAGGACCAGCTCTGGCTGAGACTCTGAAACTCAACAGCTAAGTTCCATAAGAAATAAGAGTTTGAAATCATCTAAAATTAATATTCAACTAAGAGAGTTACAAGCTGCTTTTCTGGCAATGAGTTTATACATCTCTGGCAGATGGCTCAGAACCTGGGTGAAGGCTATGGCGTTATTCCTGAGGAAGGATGGGCAACTTGTTGCAACCCTGGGTTCCTGATAACACCCTCGGGACACAGCAACCAACACACCAGTTCTTAAAAATTATATTTGTAATTAGGGGCACCTGGGTGGCTCAGTTGGTTCAGCGTCTGACTTTGGCTCAGGTCATGACCTTGCGATCCACAAAGTTCAAGGCCTGTGTGGGCTCTCCGCTATCAGCATGGAGCCCACTTCAGATCCTTCCTCCCCTCTCTCTCTGACCCTTCCCCACTTGTGCACACGCATTCTTTCTGTCAAAAATAAATATTGGGGCGCCTGGGTGGCTTGGTCGGTTGGGCGTCCGACTTTTGCTTAGGTCATGGTCTCGCGGTTCGTGGGTTCGAGCCCCGCGTCGGGCTCTGTGCTGACTGCAAGCTCAGAGCCTGGAGCCTGTTTCGGTCTGTGACTCCCTCTCTCTCTGACCCTCCCCTGCTCACGCTGTCTCTCTCTTTCTCCAAGAAATAAATAAAACATTTAAAAAATAAATAAATAAATAAATATTTAAGTTGTATGTATAATTAATGCCAATAGTACCTTGCTATTTTGTTTTTGTTTCGTTTTGTTTCCAAACAAATTATGTTTCAACTGGGACAAACACTTATTTCAAACAGACCTGGTGGAGACGAGAAGACCAGGGAATTATACTTGCTTCCTGGTGATTGATAGTTCTGCTCTATAGGAAAGGAAAAACGTATTCCATTTGGCCATTGGTATCTATTAGAGCTAATTTGTGGGAAAAAATAAAAGACATAGAAAGAAAATGTAATAAAAACAAAGGGAAAAGAAAGACTGTAACAGAGCCCATCATCAAGGGCAGCAATAGCAGAGGCTTCCGTGACAGCTATTACAGGGGGTGACAAGGTGGCAATCACCAGACATGTTAACAGGAGAGAAGACCGTAATGGAATCAAATGAAGAAACATCTTTGTGGCTGAGATTCATACACTCATCTGCATACTATACTCACAGTAAATTTATGAATGAGTGAATGAAAAATACTGAATATTTGTAGCATACACAGACCCTATCTAACCTCTGATTATGCCTCTCTTAATCTTAATACCAGCATCCTTAAATACATGGAGTCATGACGGTACATTTATGATAGGAAAGAGATATGGTGATACTATATTTCCTTAAAGAGCGTTTTGCTTATTAATTTGTTCAATGTTTCTTTTTCCCAGCTAAGAAGCAAGCTCAATAAACACAGAGCATTGTTTGGTTTGGTTTGGTTTGGTTTTTCGGAGGTGCTTTTCCCCCCTCCTTTTCCAATGCTGTATTCTTAGCACCAAGAATATTGCCTGGCATATATCATGATATACATAGTGGATGATAGATGTTTGTTGAATAAATGAGAAAGTGTACCTGTTATTTAGAAGCCTCATAAAATTCATTGTATCCTTATAACATTCAAAATAAAATGTTTAATTTTCCTTAAGACTGCAAGTAAATACAGAAAGTTCAGAAATTTATGGCCTAGTCTTATGTCAGCTGAAGGGTGTTTCAGCTTGATAATTAAACAGAAGGTTTATACTTTCAACAAGTCCTACCAAATACTCCAGCACAAATGCTTAAAGTCAGATATACTCCTTCACAGCCCATGAGCAAGCTCATAGGACGTGAGAGCATGGGATATAAGTGGACACAGAGGGTCCTGGGTTCTATTTTTCAGTGCTACAAAAGTCATATATAATGTAGTTAATAAAGCTCCCATACCTCCTTTGCAGCCAAGGATGCAGAGTTAGCACCGACACAGAAGGCTAGCTAGGTCTTGTGGCTGAGTGCCAGTAGAGGGCAGCAGAGAGCTACTTGGGAGAAAATACATTCAAGAGGAAGATTTAACAGCTCCCAGCTGAGAGTAAGGTCCTTAGCCATATGGACAGGGCGTGACTGAAGAGGCAACCCACTTGGAAAACCCGACCACAGGGTAGCCAGCAAAGTAAAGTTCCCAAATACGTTAACACATGAAGCCAAGAAGCAAGGGAGATGGGCAGGAAACAATGCCAGCATACTCTGGATAATCTGGACTCCAATTAAGCACAAGTCCCAGGAGCCATTGATTCAGAGAGTGATCTCTCTCCAGAGCTGCTGAAACAGATGATGTCTTGCATTCATTCTAACTCCAAAATCTTGGATCCCCCAGATCATTAACAAGAATGTTTTAAGTGTCATATTTTTGGAAAGACGACCTCTCCTGTAGAAAATATAAATACTATATTAAGAATATAACATTGTTAGCATTAAGAGGATAAAATCGTACATGAATGAAGGAAGAGTAGCAAGCACAGACTCTCTTGTTACAAGCAGTCCCTAGGATCCTCCAAAAACTGAAACTTCTCAAATATGTGGGGTGGAATCTTCACAAGGCCCTACAAACAGCAGCAGGTTCAGTCAGTTACCCCGGTCTCACTGTGAAGGCCCCCACGCTAAGAAAAACCAAGAGTGACATGCACCCTATCCAAGGCCAGGATTCATGTTCCTTTTCTGTGTCTTCCTAGTGGTGTGAGCTTAGGCCACCTAGGTGGCCTCTCTAGGTCAGTTTCCTCACTTTTATTTTATTTATTTGTTTCTTAATTTGAGAGAGAGTGTGTGCAAGGGGGGAGGGAGGGACAAAGGGGGGGAATGGATGGAGGGAGGGAGAGAGAGAGAGAGAGAGACAGAGAGAATATAAAATAGTTTCCATGCTTAGTGGGAGCCTGACGCGGGGCTCGATCCCTCCACCCTAGAATCATGACCTGAGCTGAAACCAAGAGTTGGCCGCTTAACCGATTAAGCCACCCAGGCTCTCCAGTTTCCTCACTTCTAAAACAAAATAATATGTCTCTACTGAGTCTAAAAGGAATTCACAGAAGAAAGCATGCCTTGTTAATTTTATACAAATACGCAATATTTTATCACCAGTCTGAGTAATAGGAAGAACAGGAAGATACCTAAAGAACAACAGAAAAGCATCTAAAAAGTAAACCTTTGGGAGACTCAGAATTTTAGTTGTAATGAACCTTGTTCTTTCTATCAATCCACGTCAGGAGAGTCCTAATTCTTCTTGTATATGCATTCCTCCTCATTGGGATTCACGTTAAATGATGAGTGTATTTGCATTATGGAGTAATATTTGCCTCCTGTTAACAGCCTTCTTCTTGATAAATGTGTATAATGATGTTCTAAGCCAGATAAAAGTGAGAGATATTTTACTGCCACCTCCTGAAGGAATTTATTCATAGGGCCACAGAAGCAGGGAGGAAATGTGGGCTGTTTGCAGCCAGAAAACTTTGGCTCTGGTCCTCCTTCCCCCCAAAAATTAATAGTAATAATAATCATTACTCTAAGGATATGGGAACATGTTAGGCAAACTCAAATACAGCTGCCTCAGCTTTGTGTTCAGTTTAGTCCCATTCCTATGCTGTGATTTTTCTGGATGGACAGCCAGAGAGAGCTGAGTGCATGCCAATGCCTGAGTGAATGTTAACTGGAAAATCTAAGAGTTTTGCAATTTTGTTTTAATTTCTTAAAGTTTATTTATTTGGAGAGAGAGAGAGAGAGAAAGAGAGCAGGGGAGGGGCAGAGAGAGAAGGAGAGAGAATCCCAAGCAGGCTCCATGCTGTCAGCCTGATGAGGGGCTCGAACTCGTGAACCATGAGATCACGACCTGAGCTGAAACCAAGAATCGGGCACTTAACCAACTGAGCCACGCAAGTGCCCCAATTTGTGTTATTTTTTAAATCAAGCAAAGGGGAAGATGGGAGGGACATGATGAAGAAGGTTCATCTTTTCTTTTATTTCTTATTTCTGATAAGATACCTAACTGGAAAAATCAGAATTGACATTGAAATGTCACCAATGACAACAGAGCCACCAACAGAGTCTTCCCGAATGAGGATTCATGATTTATTTACTTATAGCTCTTTTGAGCTATAAGGGACAATGGAGAGTTCAACTTTCTCATATTGTATGGGAGGAAACTAAGGTCAAGAGAAGCTGTGTGACCAGCTCAGATTCTCCAAGGTGTTAACAACAAGTTGACTTATCTTGTTAGTTTAAAATACTACGTGGCTAAAACAGCTAAAATGCCACTCAATGACCAAACTCCATAGTAAAGGCACAGAAAGTGTTGTTCAGTAATAAATTGGAATTAAAAAACTGGCTTCCTTTAAAGTTACAAAACATGGATCCCTATATTCCAGTAGTCATCAGCTGCTTTGCTAATAGGAAATTAAACACACTTATGCTTCAGTGAGTACATGCACAAACTACGCCCACACACATGGCCAATTTATAAGGTGATCGGGAATGAGATGAATTCTTCTGTTACCTCTGTCTAAATTGCTAAATGCCAAGCAAATGCTAAAATTGTTTTTCTGAAAAGTCTCGGGCCATTACTAAGTCTCTACCCTTGTTAAGACCTCACCAGTGCCCAGATATTCCACTTAATCTTTGCTATAAAAAAAGGAGATGGTTTCCATCTGGAAATGGGACTCGGATTTCTCTGAACTTCAAAATATCTTGAGCAAAGACGATATAGGCAGAGCATGTATGTGATAATTTAAAGGAGAGGTTATTTTTAATTTGTTTCCTGATATTGACAAGACAGCAATCTCAAATCAACTAAGTGATGGGTCTAGACCAAAAGAAATCCCAGGAATTTCTTCCTTTTTCCAATTTTACTAAGTATGCATTAATACATTTGAATATAATTTGGAAAGTTGGTTAAATAAAGTACAATCTACAAAATTATTTTTAGAACTAGTCTCCTGACATGGAATTTAAAACATCAGAAGAATATTCTTGCAAATTGCAATTGTCCTGTGTGCAGACACTTGAGGTAAACATCTTTTCCTTTATCTATATAAACTCAGTAAAACATCCTTTGATATCAAGAGAGTAGTGTTTTCCAGACAATCAAGATTAATTAGAAAAACCATAGAGTCTCTTTCCTGTGAAAACCCATAGCTAAGTAAACGATGTCACACCTTCATCACTACTATTGAGTATTACGGTCACTAGATGTCGCTGCTGTCGTTTGAATCAGATTTTCTTCCAGCTTTACAAAAAAAAAAAAATCTTGCGATTTTGGGAATTGTTTTTATTGTTGATATTTTGGTAAGTGGATGCTATTTTATATATTAACGAATGCAGATCATTTATTTCTCAGATGAAGGGGGAAAGAACTAGAAAGCTGAAGTAACTTTCCAAAGGATCTACAGGAAGAGACTAGTAGAGCCAAAGTTGTAAAACTCTGCTCTCATGTCTATACTTCATAGGCTTTTAAAAAGCAAAAATGTTCCCAATGGGAGCCATAAAAACAATTATCTTTTTAAACCAAAACTCACTGAATAATACTTACTACATACAAAGTTAGTTTTGTTTTATTTTCTCCCCGATGGCCTTCTCCTTGGAAACGGGATACATATGAATCGTGAGAACACATGATTTTCCCAGGCCAGACTTTAAAAGAGTAGGAGAACATGACAAAAGCCATCATCTAGGCTCAGGTGATTCTTTCCTTCAGAGAGTCTCCTCCATAAAGTTATTAAAACTAGACAAACGTCCACGACACACAAACAATCCTCTGCGGAGAGCATCTCCAACCCGGCTTTCCAGCCATCAGACAAGAAAACCAGTAGAGTTTTCTTCAGAAGGCTAGAGCTAAGAAGGATACAGAGGCAGCTGTGAAAGCGGCTCAGGACTGCTTTCACAGACTGACGTGAGGAGGGAGAAAGGAAAGGATGAAGGCAAGTGAACGGACAGAGGCAGCCAAGTGCCATGGCTGCAGCTTCCATTTATTCCTGCTCCTAAGGGAAAACCAAAAATTCACAACCCCCTGGGTGGGTTGACAGGCGGGAGATAGAGGAGAGGGCTCTCACACACTGGCTCAAACTTGCTGGACCCCCTTTTGGAGCCCCCAGAGGGGGAGGGAGGAATGGACATGCCCTGAGAAGAAAAGAAAAAGGAGCCAGCACGGCCACCAGCCTTGGGAAAATCTCCACAGATGAGCATTTTTGTGCGTTAAGTGGCCCGCATTAGCAGCCTAAACACGTAGGGGAAGGCTAACATCGCCTGTTAATATGATGCGGGAGAGCAATGATAGACCTGGCATTTGAGAGGGGAAGCACCAGTTTTTACCAAAAACAAAATGAAACATTTCTGAGGGGTTCGGTTATTAGGGCTTGGCTGGAGTGAGTTTGGGGGCGAGTCTCATTCCCTGGGGGGAGGCGTCTACTGGTCATCAGTTTTGGAGGCTGGTTATTTATACATGACACACACGCGCGCACACACTTGTTTCAACTATCTTTTTAAAAAAAGAATAATTTCGACACTATGAAAAAGGCTTCTTAGTCCAAGGTTCTGAGGTCACCTCTGGGAGAAGGGAAAGGAAGAGTCAGCCCCGGGATGTCTCCTTTAAACTCCAGCGTTGGGACTGAGAACAGACGAGGCGGTTCTGAAACTCTGCATAAAAATGGATACCTCCACCGGTTTCAAGCCGCCTCTTTTCTCTTACACCCAGAGAGACAGGGATAGGAATACGGACAGGAATACGGATAGGGATAAGGGATGGGGGGTGGCGAGAAAGAAGCCGGAAGGAAAAGGTGAGAGAAATTGAGAAAAGAAAGGGAGAAAAAGAGGGAAGGGGAAACTGATGAAATTAAACCCAACTGAATTCCAATTAATTATGGGTTTTCTTTCTCCCCCAAAACGAATGAACCTTGCTTGTTCCTTCCCTGCCTTTCTAGCAAACTTTCAGCTTGAACGGTGTTCTAGATACATTAAAGCCAAACAAAACAAAACTTTGGACGGGTTGGGGGGTGGAAACGCCTGAAAGCCGGCACGCCAATGTTAACAGCTTGCTCGGGGATCAACCAGTCGCGGAGCGCACGGATCACCCTCGTTACTTTTCTTCCCAGAGCACCCCCCACCCCCACCCCAAGCATCTCCCTTCTCCAAGAACGGAGCCAGAGAGCGGCCAGGCAAGGACCCGTAGGGAGATTGGCTTTTTCTGCGCAAGAAGCCGATAGGATCCACCAAGACTAAACCACGGAAAGGCCCCTAGTCCCTGTGGGCCGAGCCTCAAATTTCCCCCGCACACTGTGGAAGTTTCTTGAAACTCCGGGACTCAGTGTAAAGACCTGGGGTTTCTCCTCGGCTGCTCTCCCAGGCCACAGGGGTCACCCCTCCAAACCTAGCCTCCCCTCTAATGCCTTTACCTCAGTACATCAAGCAACCCGTATGGAAAATCAAAGAACCCGTTGGGCTCGAAGACCTGATTAGAGAGGACCGGGATCCCAGATCTTCGTGTTTGGGGGTGGAGGTGAGCGTGCACTGAGGAGAAGTCGGGGGGAAGAACCCCCGCGGTAAGCAACTGGCCGACAGAGGGATCCGGGCTGTTTTCTCTGAGAAAGCCCTAAAAAAAGCCCTGGAATGTGGTGGCGTCGGCATCAGATGTTGCTCTAGGAGACTCGAATTCAGGCTGCTCTAGACGAATTTGGGATAAAAATGGATTATCGCTCCAGACCCAAATATTCCCTGACCTGCTTCCCAACGCTCTCTGGCGCTTTGCTGGGAGAGCCCCGCGCTGCCGGAGACTTGGCGCTTCCGTCAATTGCACGGAGCAATTACTAAGAAAATATTGTGACGATGTTGCAGGGCGGAAGGGGATGTGAGGGGGTGCGGGAGGGGGGAGTCGGTTTGGAGAGCGATTTGCAAAGGAATATTAAGTTTGGTTCCCGAGGTCACCGCGGGAAAACGGGCTGGCGGTGGGTGAGCTGCAGGCCTCTTCCTCTAGGTGGCGGGTGTTGATTCGCAACAACAGCGAGGCGGGTGCTGACTCCAAACACAGGATTAAGCTTCTTGCTGGTTAAAAAAAATAATAATACTAGTAATAATATAGAGGTGTGGGGCTGTTTTTCCCCCGTTTGGATATTTATTTATTGTAGGGAAAAGTCATTGATTTTCCTAAGCAAACTGTGTTTCTCCTTCACTTGGTGGAAAATAAAAACTGTTTGAATAAATAAGTTATTTCTGAACATTTTGTTGTCAAAGTGTTAAATGTTCCCGTCATTTTTATTCAAACACTAACATGATTACAGCCAATTATATATTCACCAGTGTTCTTTATTTTAGAGTAATTGTACTTGTCACTAATAAAACAGAGGCATAATGGATCGCTACTGTTCTGGATTTTCAAGCAATTTTGTGTAATTTGATTGAATTATACATCTTATCTGCTACTTTTTTATTTTTATATTTGGGGATCCTATTTTCTGGAAAATTGCAGCTCTATGCTTGTTTTGTTGTTTCTCCAGTAACGTACACTTCGGTAACACTGATAAATAGAAAGAGTCCCTTTGAAATGTCAAAAATCAGCTGTTTCTTTCCCCACCCCTATCCCCACCCCCTCCCTGCACTTCAGCGCGGGGAAGACCTGGACCCCGGCTGCCTGGCAGTCTGAGCCAGTGGGTGCGCTAACCGGAACCGTCCAACGCCGAGACAAATTCCCCATTCGCCCCAAAGGCAGCCGTCTCCCTGCCTGGAGTCTTTGGGGGTTTTGTCTCTTTCCTGTAATGATACTGTTGGGTGTCTGGAGCTTTAAACATGCCGAGACAAGCCGACCATGGGTTCAGTTTATGTGGAATATGTATCAAGGGAAAGAGTATGCACAGCACAGCCGAAAGATAAACTGTATATATTACTCCAATTACACAACCCCCAAATGTCCCCTCTACCCAACCGCCACCACCCGGCAACCCTGACCCAGCCGTAATTACGATTATCTGTCTACTGGCCTCTGTTCTTCTCGGTCTCAGATACACCTAGCCGACTGGGATTAATAGCTTCTCCCTCCTTTTTAAAAAGACCATTTCAATTAAAAACAAAATACATTTAAAAGACACAAACATCCACCCCAGTGTTCACGTATCTGAACAAATCAAGAAATAAACGTGAGGGCAGGCAGACAGGACATGGGATTTTAAAAGACCATCTCTGCAACTGAAGGAGCAGAGAATGTGCAATTCTCCTGCCAGTAAATCCCTCCAGTTCCTAGGACACGACTCAAACGCCCCGCTAGGAGCTGCAGCTGCGAGATTGAGCCAAAGGCTCTGACAAGTGCCTTGTGTATGACCCAATATTTATCAATAACAACAACAACAAAATCAAGTGAAACCAAGGCTGGGGATTTTGAACTGCTTCTAAAGCCCTGGCGTGGATACGCACGTGGGCGAAAAACATCGTGGAGATGAGTTGGCTCTATTTGTCTGCCCTGGGGAGCAATCTTGGGGCAAAATCCAGTGCTAATTGATCCCAACCAGCCACACTATCAGCTGAAAATGTTCAAGGAGACAAAGAACGAGGAGCGTGCGCTAAAGATACCCTCACCACTTTTTCCAAGTAAATCGCGGTGTGTGATCGATTGCGTGAACATGCATATAAATAGGCAAAGGGAATTACTTCTAATTAATGAGAAAAATAACGTTTCATGTGTGACTCCTTTAAAATCTAGCGTCTCCCAGCCTTTGACTGTTTGGTGGTCAGGCTTCCAACCTCCTCCGAGAAAACCTGCGGGCCCAGTTTAGTGTTCCGAGCTGGAGGGCAGACACTCAGCCCAATTAGGGGCCGTTTCTCTCCTCCTCTGGGCTGTTTACTCCAAGGCCAAAGGGTAGGCCGCTCGGGCGGCGATCCCAGCGCTGCGAGGGGTGTCGCCGGGGCCGCCCGGGCGGGAGTTGGGGCAGCTTCGGAGCGAGTCCTGCGCCGCTCGGCTCGTAGGCAGCGCGCGGCCGCCGCCTGCAGCTTCGCAGGCTGCTCTCCAAAGGGGCTTTTACTGCGTTTCCACGTCTTCGCGGCCTCATCTATCTTACCTAACAAGTTCATGCTCCAAAGAGAAAAAGAAAAGAGTGAGGGGAGGGGGGGGGAAGAAAAAGAAAAAGAAAGAAAACCTCTTCGCCGTGGTGATCCACAGTCCACACACTCAGGAGCCAAACTTGCCTACCGGGCTTTTTTCATGAACATTATTACACTTGGTCTCCTTCGTGCCTTAGGACAAACCCGGGAAGGAGGGAGATACTCAAACTGATAAACAAGAATCTAGGATTGTTTGTAAAATAAAAGTGACCCCCCCTACCCCACCCTCACTACCTTTGTTGTAGATTCAGAAACGAGGGAGTCTGATGGTTTTGTTTTCCCCGTGCTAACGGAAACTTGTTCCTGACGCCATTCTGCGTCTAGCTTGCCCTTGGCCGCTCGTCTCCTCCCTACACGCGGCTTCTTCCGAAGGGCAGGGCAGAAATGGGGATATAACGGCCCTCCCCGACTGGGTTCAACATCCCTTACACGGAACTGCATATTCGAATGAACTTCGCCTACACGAACCCTAGTCTTTTAACTCGGAGCTGCGCTTTATACAATTAAGAAGCCTAAAACCAATAACTGGTCGCTCTTTTTTCCGCGTTCCCCGTAGCAGATGACCTCTTAGCCCAAAAATATTGATCTGTGTGTGTGCTTCCGGTGTGATGTGCAAACACGAGACATCTCGTCTGCAAAGGTAACTAACTGTAAGGGGGGAAAATCCGGAAATGAAACCTAAAAGCAGGTCCTCTGAGCCTGAGTGCGCTCGGCAGGCTGCAGCGACAAAGGAGCGCGGGGCAGGCGCGCGCGGGTGTGCGCGGGCAGGGGCGGCGCGCGGGCCCGGGAGCCGGGACGGCGACGGCCCCCTCGGGCAACTGCCCGGGGTAATACGGCCTCAGGGGGGTGAGCGGGGGAGGAGGAAGATCCGGACCTTTTGGGAAACAGCGGCACCAATAGATTCTCCACGGCTGTGAGGAGGGGGAGGAGGAAGATCTTCGGGAACCGCAGTTTGAGAGTGAGAAGGAAGGTGGGTATGAGGTAGGCAGGAAGTCAAAACGGGCGCATTGGTTTGTCCATTTGGGGTTTTATAAAGGGAGGTGATGTATTGGACTAGCAGAGTTTACTTTCTCCCGTTCGACATTCCCCAGGAGAAGAGGGACTTTGTGATGGGAAGATTCTCTGCGTGCCTCCTGGCCTGCCCACCCCAGCGCTTGCAGTTTGTTCTCTTCCCTCATTCCTTCACAGGCTGTTAGTAGGTACGAGTGTGTCTTCTCAAACACAACTCATCACTCTCCAATACGGACTTGGGGCTGCTCTTCGTGTACCTTTGAGAACTGACCACCTAAAAACCGCGACTAAGTGACACCGATCCATCTTTCCTCACAACCAGAGTATGGGGGGCCGTTTAGAAAGGTGCTTCAAAATAGAGGGGAGTGGACGCACCACATTCTCTGAAGACTCCTAAATACTTCCCAAAGTAGCTTATTCAGGCTCCCACGGGAAATCAAACTGAAGTTCCAATTAATTAAGGAGAACAGTGACAGGATAGTTAGGAGCTCAGCATTTTGAGGCCTGTAAGGTCCTCTTTCAGCCTGATATATATTTATGAAGTCTTTCCTTTTCTCCCTCTTTCGGTGTCCCACTGATAGAAAATCCATTATCCTGTGTGTCTTTTGCCAAATCTCAATTCCTCCCTTTCCAGATAGACTCCACAGTGAAAGTAAAGACCTCCATCATTCTTGTTTACCATCGCCTCTCCACCTCTTTGTCTTTCTCTTTAGCATTTCCTGACTCCTTTAAAGGATGAGCTGTGCCATTTCCTTAGACAACTAGGGGAGAAAAAGGACCTCTCAGAGGGTCTGCCCAAAAGGTGTGAGATCATTTTTCCCAATTGGATCAGGTCAAGAAATGGAACATGCCTGCTGCCCTCACACTATCAGAGACTCAACTCCTAAAAAGTGTCTACCCTCGACTTGAGCAGGCTGGCAAATAACGGGAAACAAGGAAAGGGTAGTGGGCATTTTATATTTACGAAAAATGTGTAGAATACTTGAAAGGTTCAGAAAGACTTCCTAAAAGTCCTTCGACACTAGGGTGAGAATTTTTCATTGTCGAGCTCTGTGTCTCGCTCTCCACAGGGTAATATTAGGAAGGAGCTCCTCCCGAGTGTATTTTGCCGCAGATGTCCCACAGTTTCTTTGGATGAGTATGTACTTGCCTTCAGAGAGTTTGGGACCTCTGACAGCATCACAAAAACCTGCCTGGGGAGTCTCCGGGGTCTCTATTCAGGCCTTCTTCTCCTTCTTCTTCCTTTACCTTGGATGTTCTCTCTTCTAAAGCTTTGATAACTTCTACCAGTTTAACATTTCGACTCTCAAATATGAGGCTCTCCCATAGTCTTTTTTTTTTTCTCGAGGTTCTCAAGCAAAATTGCCTGTGCCACAATGTTATGATGGAAGGATGCTGAAATGACAGGCCTAGTAGACGCTTGTCTTAATCATCGGCTTCTTAATTTAGTTTTAGTGCGGGGTCTGTGTGTGCGCGCGCGTGCGCTTGCGCGCGCACACAACAGGCTCGCATACATATGCGCGCCCCCGGGGATATTGGGGGTGCGCGCGTGCGTGCTGACAGCAGAGGCTTGACAACCTGCAGCTCCCTAATGAGTGACGAGGCAGGGCTGCTGCAGAAAAGTAACACTTCCCTGGTGTGAAGACCTCTTACTGAGAAGTTTAGTTCACTACTGTTCTCGCAAACCTAATCGTGTAACCTGTAACCAAAACCCACAGAACAAAGATACAACACGCTAAAGAGTAACTTATAATCACTAAATGTTAGCACCATTACCTGCTGTTAGGAAGCGATTGCAGACCTCGCTCGTCAGTCTCTGGAAATACCTGGATGCCTCTGTATGAGTTCCACTTGTTCCCAAACGTCACGGGGTCAGGGGCTCCCAGTGCATCTGCAGGAAGAGAGCTTTGGCCAGAGCCTGGTGCCACTCCAAGGACACTCTGTCCAGGGAGCCAAAAGCAAAGTGGATTTTAGGTAAAAATGACCCATCCTCCTTTACCAGCAGATACCAAGGGGGGAAAAAAAGAGAAGTGAAAAAGCCGACAGAAAGCAGGGGGGAAAGGCCTTAAAGAAGACTTAATGTAACACCGCCAAATGGAAAAACTAAATGTGCTGCTCCCTACTCAGATGCGATAGGCTGTGGCGCCTTGGTTATTAATTAAAACTAGAGATGAAATCATCGAATTCATTTCCCAAGCAATTCTCCTGTTGGGACTGCTCACTCTTTATGAGGCCTGTCCTCTTTTCGGGGAACGTGGTGAGGTAGGGACTGCAGACAGAGAAAGTGAGATATTTACTCTATATATACCAGAAAATTGCATTTGCTCTAACTTCTGCTTTGATTCATCAACAGAGTACATTTCTAGATGTTTGTGTGTGAGAGATCAAGATTAAGCTAATATGAGAAACTAGTAGAATGTTATACAATTTGTTTTAGATCTCAGACCACTGGATGCCCTCTGTCTTCTGAAAGTGATCATAGAGACTGAGGTGGAAATACAGAATTGGGGCTTCACGTGTTTAGGACTAAGGTCCTGAGATGGACATGGGCAGTCCTTCAAATCCAATTTGCACCCAGATTGACCAGTAGGATTTACAAAGCTCCATCCAGGGACTTTCAACTTGCACAATGCTCTGCCCAAGAACCCCCTCCCCCTCCATTTCATCTAGTAGCAGTTCTAAAAAGAAGCCATTGCTGAGATAAATGTGGGCTGCTGAGTAAATAGTGCATATTTTGTTGAGCAAGCCTACCCCCACACCTACATATATGTATACACACACATACAGTACTCTATATCACCATAAAGTCCAATTAAAATTATTAAAATGATAATAAAATCAGCTCTCCCCAAATTGGAAAAGACCTCTGTCATTAGGGAGAATAGATCTCTAGAGTGATTATATTAAACTGTAATCTATTCCTATACAAATACCCTATTTTGAAACTTGCATGGTGCAATCCTTAAAATAATATAACACATTCTTAATTTGCATGCAAAATATTTTCCCAGTCAATATCAGCTCCTGGCACATAAAACCAGATTATTACAGCTCTCATTAGCAGACCCCAGTTTTTGCTTTTTGAAAGTAAACAAAAGAAAAACTTATTTTCACCTGCTAAATTTTTATGCAAGATTACAAAACAATGCACACTCAGCTTTGACCTAAGAAACACCTTAAAACATTAAAAATTCATCAGTCAGTGCTGGTGTTGTATTCAAGGAATGCTCCTCCAGTTTGCTGCTGAGCTCAGATTTGAATAAAATGTCCAATGTTAACAAACAATACCCACGTTTGGCACTTTGTGTATTAAATTGATCAAACAGATTTTAGGAGGCACAATGCACAATTTGTACAGACCTGATTGAGTTAATATAATATCAGCAAATTTTACATCGAAATGATTCTGTTTCTTTTCTTTGTGTTTAAAACCAGCACAGATTACAAATTTTAATGATCTGAAAATGTTTGGTATACAAAATCATGCTTATTTCAGTATTAGCAAAAACACAAGAAATTTTTCAACACAAACACCCAGCTGTGTCTATTTTAAAAGCAGTTCAATGACAGCTTGCACTTATGAGCATGCAATCAGCTAATTTCGCTTTTTTTTCTTCTGTGTTAATCAACACTTTCCTTCCTGCATATCAGAGTACAAATAGTATAGTTACTCCACATCAGTAAATGTTTACGTAACCTGTCCTTTCCCAAGAATCCGGTTACACCGAATCATTTCACGCTAGACCGACTACGAAAACGTACCGGGCCGTCCACCTCAGAGGGAGCCCTTGTGTGCCATTATAAGTGGGGATGAGAAGGGGGGTTGTGAGGGGAGAAACGGGGAGGAGTAGGTGGAGGAATGGAGTGAGGGAGAGGACTAGATGGAGGAGAAGGGGGGGTGCGAGCTGGAGGAGGGAGGAAGGGGGGAGGAGGGAGGAAAGTGAGTTGAGGAAAAGTAGGAAAAACAGGCCTGAGGAGGGAAGAGAAAGGGGGAAAGCAGGCAGAAAGAGGAAGGCTCACAGCTCTCCAGCGGGTCCACAAAGCCCATTAGCTCACCCGGCTCTGTAAGAAACTGGAGCTTAGAAGTCAGTGTTTGGGGCCATGCCTCTACCAACATTGATAGCTGGGACCCTTGAACTTCCCCACATGTAAATATAGCTTCAGTAAGGAGATATGTAAAAATGGGGGTGGGATCCATACACTAGGATGGGTAGATAAGGTTAGTCCCATGTTCAAGGTTTCTTTCTGGTGTTCATAATAGGTATTTTTAAATCACTGGCTATTTCTAATGGTCTGTTCTTCTCTTGAGTTTATTCTTTCTTTCTCGGGATTTCAAGGTGGCGAGTGGGGTAGGGAGGGTGGGATAACCCCCTTTTAACCTGAGTATTCTTGTTTCCATCAGTCGCATTCTTCGTATTAGAACTGAACTTTAACATCACACATAGGCATCGCTTTTTCTTCCTTTTCTTAAATCCTCCATCTGCCAGACAGTTTGAGAGTTTATCAAAGTGAGTAAATGTTTATGTTTTATGATTATTTATTTTACAGAGGAGGGGGAGAGTGCCTCTCATTTATGCTTCTCCTCCACCTCCCTCTTCTCTAGGGCTACATCCTCCGTAAAATGTGGTATGTTTCGTACCCATGTGGGATGAAACAGCCTTTGATCAGTGTGCTCCGCACCAAATTCCAATCCCTGGGAAATGCTGGGCCTTAGCCCTGCCCCTGGCCACGGGATCCTTTTAAAGCCCCCGAATCACAATCTCCCCACTCACTTCAGCCCTCAACCGAACCTTCCCAGGTCTAAAGCCCAAGAAGCTGGGATTGTGGGACCCACGCACCCGAGGCTCCCAGTTGCCTTCCATCTGCATTCAGGGTGGGAAAGGGCTGGCTTTAGCATGCGGTTAATTCAGCATTAAGGCCCGCACAAATCAAAAGCATTTGAGAAACGTAAAGAAAAAAAGCAAAGAGGGGAGTGAAAACAGGAAGGCTTAAAAAAAAAAAAAAAAAAAAGGAAAGAAATAGCCGCCCACCCTTATTTCCCCCCTCCAATGTCAACAAGCAAAATGAAACATTTCCAGGGTGATCGCTCGCGGCTACTCGCTTCCAATTCGGATTAGAAGCTGAGGAGACGCTGGAGCGGCGGCGAGGAGGAAACGACACCGAGTCAGTCACCCGGCGTGTGAGCGACGATCTGGAGCAGGAGAGAAGGGGAAGGAAGAGGCACATAGACATAGCATGTGTTACCTGGTTTATTTCGAGATTGTTTGGTATTGTTTTCTCTCTGTGCACCCCTCATTTCGGAAGGCTATCCTAGGCGCCCACCACTGAGCCGCCCCCGCCCGCCGCCGCCGCCGCCGCCGCCGCCAGGAGCCCCAGGCCGGGCTTCCCGGCGGCGCCCGAGCTCCGGGCTCGCCGCCGCCCGGCCGCAGGAACCGAGTAAGTAACCCCCGTTTGGCCCCGCGCTCGCCAGCCCACTTCCTCCTCCTCAGCCCTCCGTTTCCAAACCTCCTCCAGACCCTCCTCCCCCAAGGTGTAGGGCACCCCACCCCCTCCCCACGCCAGGGGTGGGCCTTCCCTCCCCAGCCACCCAAAGCCTCGCTGCAGTGTTACCTACAAGGGGCACAGTTTTCCTACGGGCTCAGAAATGCCAGAGCCGGGCCTGCAAGGCCGGCTGGGGAAAGTGGCGCCTTGCCTCTTCCTCCTCCATTTCCTGCCCTCTCCTGGCATCCTCGCCCCACACTCCCACTCTCCCCTCCACCACCGCTGCCGCCGCCGCCGCCCCCCGCTTTTAAAAATAACCGTGAATACAAACTTTAATCAATAACGCCCCATATTGACCCTCCAACGAAAATGACCCAATACAGTGGGAAGGTAGCCGGAAACGGGAGCTATTTGCCCTAAGACGGGGGGATTCGGTTGAGTCGACCCGCGGGGTGGAGGGGGTGGAGGGGGCGCCACGAAGGGCCGCGGCGCAGCGTGCTCCCGGCGGCGTATCCCTGCGCCGCTCCGCGCGGCCGCGAGGCCCAGGCCCGCGGCGAGGGGGAGGCGAGCGCCGAGGGGGCGGGAGCCGGCGGGCGGGGCGGGGGTGGGTGGGCCCAGGTCCGCCGATTGGTCGACGGCAGGAGAGACGCTCCCGCACGCCGCCGGCTCTGATTGGCCCAGCGGTAGGAAAGGTTAAACCAAAAATTTTTTTACAGCCCTAGTGTGCGCCTGTAGCTCGGAAAATTAATTGTGGCTATAGCCGCCTCGATCGCTGTCTCCCCAGCCTCGCCGCGGCCGCTCCGGGACGCGCCCGCCCGCCGCCCGGCTCTCCCCCCCTTTGGGCTGCTGCTGCTGCTGCTGTGACTGCTGCTGCGAGAGGAGGAGGAGGAGGAAGCAGCAGAAGGGGGGGGGGAGCGGGGGGTGGGGGGGAGACCAAGAAGTAGAGTTGGGAGCGAGGGAGCTTCACCCCCGGGGCGGTGGTTGTTTCTTTTTTTTTTTTCCTCTTTCTTTCTTTTTTTTTTCCTTTTTTTTTTTTTCTTCTTCTAATTCCTGAGGGGTGGTTGCTGCTTTTGCTACATGACTTGCCAGCGCCGGAGCCTGCGGTCCAACTGCGCTGCTGCCGGAGCGCTCAGTGCCACAGCCGCCGCCCGCGCCCCGCTCGGCACCCGCCGGTCGCAGCCTCCCGCCGCGCCGCTGTCCCGCTCCCGCGCCGCCGCCGCCGTTTCCCCCCCGACGACTGGGTGATGCTGGACATGGGAGATAGGAAAGAGGTGAAAATGATCCCCAAGTCCTCGTTCAGCATCAACAGCCTGGTGCCAGAGGCGGTCCAGAACGACAACCACCACGCGAGCCACGGCCACCACAACAGCCACCACCCCCAGCACCACCACCATCACCACCACCACCACCACCACCCGCCGCCGCCCGCCCGCAACCGCCGCCGCCGCCGCCGCAGCAGCAGCCGCCGCCGCCGCCCCAGGCCCGCAGCCCCCAGGCGCGGGCGCCCGGCCGCCGACGACGACAAGGGCCCCCAGCTGCCCCGCCGCCGCCGCCGCCGCCGGCGCGGCCTGGACGGGGCCAAAGCGGACGGGCTGGGCGGCAAGGGCGAGCCGGGCGGCGGGCCCGGGGAGCTGGCGCCCGTCGGGCCGGACGAGAAGGAGAAGGGCGCCGGCGCCGGGGGGGAGGAGAAGAAGGGGGCGGGCGAGGGCGGCAAGGACGGGGAGGGGGGCAAGGAGGGCGAGAAGAAGAACGGCAAGTACGAGAAGCCGCCGTTCAGCTACAACGCGCTCATCATGATGGCCATCCGGCAGAGCCCGGAGAAGCGGCTCACGCTCAACGGCATCTACGAGTTCATCATGAAGAACTTCCCCTACTACCGCGAGAACAAGCAGGGCTGGCAGAACTCCATCCGCCACAACCTGTCCCTCAACAAGTGCTTCGTGAAGGTGCCGCGCCACTACGACGACCCGGGCAAGGGCAACTACTGGATGCTGGACCCGTCGAGCGACGACGTGTTCATCGGCGGCACCACGGGCAAGCTGCGGCGCCGCTCCACCACGTCGCGGGCCAAGCTGGCCTTCAAGCGCGGGGCGCGCCTCACCTCCACCGGCCTCACCTTCATGGACCGCGCCGGCTCCCTCTACTGGCCCATGTCGCCCTTCCTGTCCCTGCACCACCCCCGCGCCAGCAGCACTTTGAGTTACAACGGCACCACGTCGGCCTACCCCAGCCACCCCATGCCCTACAGCTCCGTGTTGACTCAGAACTCGCTGGGCAACAACCACTCCTTCTCCACGGCCAACGGCCTGAGCGTGGACCGGCTGGTCAACGGGGAGATCCCGTACGCCACGCACCACCTCACGGCCGCCGCGCTTGCCGCCTCGGTGCCCTGCGGCCTGTCGGTGCCCTGCTCCGGGACCTACTCCCTCAACCCTTGCTCCGTCAACCTGCTCGCGGGCCAGACCAGTTACTTTTTCCCCCACGTCCCGCACCCGTCAATGACTTCGCAGAGCAGCACGTCCATGAGCGCCCGGGCCGCGTCATCCTCCACATCTCCGCAGGCCCCCTCGACCCTGCCCTGTGAGTCTTTAAGACCCTCTTTGCCAAGTTTCACGACGGGACTGTCCGGGGGACTGTCTGATTATTTCACACATCAAAATCAGGGGTCTTCTTCCAACCCTTTAATACATTAACATCCCTGGGACCAGACTGTAAGTGAACGTTTTACACACATTTGCATTGTAAATGATAATTAAAAAATAAGTCCAGGTATTTTTTATTAAGCCCCCCCCCCCATTTCTGTACGTTTGTTCAGTCTTTAGGGTTGTTTATTATTCTAACAAGGTGTGGAGTGTCAGCGAGGTGCAATGTGGGGAGAATACATTGTAGAATATAAGGTTTGGAAGTCAAAATTATAGTAGAATGTGTATCTAAATAGTGACTGCTTTGCCATTTCATTCAAACCTGACAAGTCTATCTCTAAGGGCCGCCAGATTTCCATGTGTGCAGTATTATAAGTTATCATGGATCTTTATGGTGGACGCAGACCGTGAGAACAACCTAAATTATGGGGAGAGTTTTAAAATGTTAAACTGTAATTTGTATTTAAGAAGCATTCGTAGTAAAGGTGCCCAAGAAATTATTTTGGCCATTTATTGTTTTGTCCTTTTCTTTACAAAACTGTTTTTTTTTCCTTTTGTTTACTTTTAGACCAAAGATTGGGTTCTAAAATGCACTTGGTATGCTAAGTATTAAAAAAAAAACCACAAAAAAAAAAAACACAAAAAAAGGAAAGTTGTTTCAGTTGGCAGCACTGCCCATTCAAATGAATCGGAAGGGGACAAAATTAATGATTGCCTTCAGTTTGTGTTGTGTATATTTTGATGTATGTGGTCACTAACAGGTCACTTTTATTTTTTCTAAATGTAGTGAAATGTTAATACCTATTGTACTTATAGGTAAAACCTTGCAAATATGTAACCTGTGTTGCGCAAATGCCGCATCAATTTGAGTGATTGTTAATGTTGTCTTAAAATTTCTTGATTGTGATACTGTGGTCATATGCCCGTGTTTGTCACTTACAAAAATGTTTACTATGAACACACAGAAATAAAAAATAGGCTAAATTCATATATATCTTGATACTTTTGTCTCTTTTATTAAGTAGAGCTAATTTTTAAAAAAACCATTAAAGTTCTAGGGAATTCAAAAGGCTTATTTCAGCCAACTAAAATTTGACTGCTCCTTGCATTTGAACTAAGACTTTAAAAATGAAAATAGTATTTTTTTTCCCATTGTGGAATCAAATTTTACAAGGAGCAGGCCTATTTAATAAACACTAGCTTTAAAGAAAGCATAGGCTTGTCAGCTGGTATCTTTAAGTTTCTGTAGATATACAGCAAAAAAACAAAAGAAAACAAAACCAATAATTTAATTTTATGTGCATAGCTATTTACCTTGTGTTTATTTTCAAATCAGTTGATAGAATGCTTTTTATATATTTGTTTCAGGTATCTTGTTTATAGCATTTGGCAAATTATAAATAAATATATGTATATGGTTAGATAGAAGTAAATATAATGCACACATATGTAATATATATATAGACACACAGAGCCCTTCAGTTCAGGTACAATTTGCGCTATGAATGCTGCAAATATTTTTGTTTAAATATTTGTATTTATACTTTCTAAGTCAGCATTTATTTTTGTGGCTGTTTACCCACAATGAAAGAGTTCTAATAAAGATGTGCTGAAGTTGCAATATAGATTTGCTGAAGTGATCACCTGTTGTAATGACTTGCAAATCAATGTTTATATTTTTAATTATAACAACTTAAAATTCTAGATGTTCAGAAGAAATCAAATGCCTCTCTCTCCTTTTCTTTCATTTTTACAACATAGAGGTATTTATTTGATTCCCTTTTCAATATGTCTGTATAATTTAATCTAGAGATATGTTCCTTTTGCTTACAGTCATGATTCTGTTTTAATTTACAATATACATATGCATGTATATATGCATATATATCAATCTGAAACAAAAGTGAAAACATTTTTTAATTGTTTCAGTATCCCAATTGCTATGACTCCAGAAAATAATTAGAAAACCTAAGTAAAAGATTTAGTAACTAATTGGATCCTGTGGGGAGTCTATGGAGGACAAGTTGTTCATTTGTTACAATTGTATAGTCTGAAATGTGTTCTGCAGTAATGCAATAAGCTGGCTACTTCTTACAATGGGCCCAATGAAAAATAATCTGTCCCCAAGATGTTATCGGCAAACACTTAGAGAGTTGCTCAGGTAAAAAAAAAAAAAAAAAAAAAAAAACCTAAGAGAGAAACAAGCTGCCTCAAATAGATTGAAATAGAAATGCAGAATAGTTAATATTAGTTCATAGGAATGGGTGGGTTGTGGAAGGGAGAGACAGGGAGAGAAAAAGAGAAGAAAGGGAAAGAGGATCTTTAGTGGGGGGGAGGGGGCATCTCCCACTACCAAAAAGAAAGAGACAGAGAGAAATGCTATCTAAAAAAAAAGATAAAGTCCAGGAAAATTAAAAGAGCTGGAACCAAATATACACAAATGGGAAATTGACTAAAATAGACCAAGACAGCTAGTTTAATTATCCCCTTAAAGCAGACTGGACATGATTTTATCTTCTTAATATGAGAGCAGTTTCACCAGAGGTCCAACTTTCCTGAAATGTAACCGTTCTTCAGAATGAAGCTTGAAAGAAATTTCCACAAATAAATTGTTTTAGAAACCAAATTTATGACTGATATTAAAAATAGTAGTAGAGTCCAAATGAATGAGGTTAGGCAAGGGAAATCCCCATTACACATTTGTGGGAACCAAAACAGCTCAAAGAAAAGCATGTGTTTAGACTGAAAAAGGTGATGATGTATTGTTTGCTTTTACCGGGGATTTTATTTGTGGAATGAGAATGTACTGGCACAGAAGAAATAGTCTTTTGCCTATCAAAAGTTAAAAAGAAAGTTGAATTCTTCCGTTGAGGCAAAGGGACATAGACATGAAAGAGTTGTTCCACGAGTTTGGGGTGGTTTTTTTTTTTTTTTTCTGGCCATATTAAATGGTATACTTATTTGTGATAAATGTTCATTTGCATGATTGAGAAATAGAATTTCAGTGGCAAACTTTTTATTTTGAGGTCAAGCATAAAATTGACTTCTTTGAACTCATAGGAGCTAGGGACCAGAGTGGAAATTCTCTTTGGATACATCTCTAAGTTACATATATAATGGATCTGACTAGAAGTAAGAATAGCTTGTTGAATACGCATACAAAATAGGGAGGGGGATATTCAGAGAGAGAAATTTGTGAAGGCCTCCTGAAGCCCAGTATGAACATTTCATTTATCTCAGTCTGTCCTATCATGTCTCAAGTTATCTTTTACAAAAGCATACAGTATTCTAGCATGCCATTTAATAGATTTTTTTTTGCAACAAATTGGTTGTAACACTGTGTTGATGCTTGTTGTCACCAACCTTTACCAGTTAAGATTAGCGTATGCCAAAAAAACACTTCAAAACTTTTTGAAGCTTTTCTTTAATATTTATAATTATTCTTAATGAGATGGAGGTTGCTCTTTTTGAGATTTTGGAACTGAAAATGATCATAACTTAAAACCCAAATTCCCAAATTGCAGTGTGTCTCCAAGTTTTAAGTATTTTGCTTGAATTCATCTGGTATAAAGTTAATACAAATCATTGATATATAAAACATTGAGAAAATGATTTAAACTAGAGCAAGGAGAGAATTCTTCCAAATATGTTTCTTCAGCTTGTTACAAAATTGGAAATCAAGTGAACATGAAGTGCAGAACTAACAAGATTCAATACAAGTATCTTTATAGCCATGGAAGATTTTATGTGGTTTATATGACTTGCATAAAGTCAAGTGTAGAGAGACAAAAAGAAAATGAGCCATGTAGTGTATTCGTATAATTGTATATATTTAAGTTGGTGGACATTTCACCCAAATAGGTGGGTAAATCGAATATATATTTAGAGCTCTAAATATATAAATGTGGTTTTTAAAAAGTGTGTTTCCTGCAACATTGTTGAGGAATTTGCTTGTGTTGAAATAATTTTGCTTTTGAGAAATTAATTTTATAAATAGCCGAAGTGGCTACTTGCGTTTGGAACTAAGTGCCTGTTGGAGAAATAGGCTAACAAAGGGTGAAGGTGAAGATCATTAGAGGTTTTAGAGCTGGCTGAGACGGGTTGCTGGGGTTGTATAACTGTGCCTAGAGGGCGGGGTTCCTGTACATTCCTACTTCACCAGATAACCTGCCCCCGACACCACTGCCGCTTCTGCCAGACAGATGGAACTCTCCAACGTGAAAATCTGTGCAGCCATTCCAACAAGCAGGGTAGGTGAAACTTCAATTAAAATTCTCCCCTCTTTTTTTTTTTCTACTTGAAGCCAATTGAGGCCAGATCCTGGAGATATGGAAAGAATAGGGGTCATCTAGATTTTCCTTTAGCGCGTACACACGTCTGCATTCTTCCTAAGAACTACCTACCTGTAAGAGTTCAAAGGCTCTTTCATTCTAGATTTTTTTTTCTTTTTCGTGTTTTTCTTTTACGTGTTCTCATTCCAATCACCCCCCCCCTTTCTCTACCCTCCCTCTAGGGCCTCCCCCCCAACCACTAGCAGTTAAAATAATCCACCTCTTAGTTTTTGGCCCCCAAACCGACCTTTTTCCCACTCTAGCGGTCAGTTCGCCCAGAGCTTGTCCTGAGGATGTAGGCCAAGGTTGCTCCGGGGAATATATGATGTTGTGCTGTGTGTGAGTCTCTTTTCTCGCTTCCGATTTCTATTTTTTTCCCCCTTAACCTAAGACTGCCTGGTGTTGGCCGAAGGATGCTGAAGAAAAAGATGTAAGGACTGGGACACTCTTACCCCAAGATTGGTAAGTGCAAGTGCTTTTCGGAGGGAGGAGAGCTTTGCCAGATTGCTTTTGACAAACGCTTAAACCGCGACTTTGAGGTCTGGGGCTAAAATGCTCCTCCTTTTTTTTTTTTTTTTGAAAAATTTACTTCGCGGGCGCGCTATCAACAGAAGTAGCTGAGAGAATGCATGATTTTTCCACGTCGGCAGAAAGTCACCAAGGATCCCTAAGTAAAGAGGATGAAGACGCGGCAAAGAGGGATGAAGAGAAAACGAGACGAATTTATAGAGAGGGAGGGAGGGAGAGGTATGGGAGAGTGAAATAGGTCCCAAAGTGCAGAATAATTCAAATCATGGAAATAGGACTTCTGAGTCTCGCCGCAGCTTCGAGAATACCTCAACGGACCTTTCTTAACGTTCAAACTCATAGATATTTGTTCTCCCTATTTGAGACAAAGCTCTTTGCTCCAAAGCCAAGGACTTGCCTAATTCTAAAGTTCTTTTTTCTTCTCCTTCTCTCCCCCCTCCCTTTTTTTTTTTTTTTTTTTTTTGGTAGATCGCCCCTCCTCCCGCTAATTTCACACTAACTTTGCCAAGCTCTCCCAGATCTGCCCCTCCGCCCCCAGCTCCTGGGCCTGGGTCAGGCGAGGGTCCCCGCGGGATTTAGCGGAACTGCTCCAGGTACCGAGCGGCGGGACGGGCTTGGGAGGCTTCCCCTCCGCGCGTTCGGAGGACTCAGGAAAAGAGCACCGTTCTGGGCTTGACTGCGTCCCTGCTGGGAATATCCCAGTTCCCGGCTTTGGGAATCTCAGGCGAATAATTGATTCTTAATGCGCACTTAGGAGACGGCCGCGTAGGCTCGAGAGCCTGGCTGTCCCGAGAGTGCCTGCGAGCGCGCCGGCTTCGCGCGCCGCGGGTCTAGGGCCCTCGCAGCGGCGTCCTAGGCGCCTGCGCCGCGCCTCCGCGACGCCCGGCGGGCGCTGGACGCGGGCGCAGCGGCGGGACGAGCAGCTGGCGCGGCGGGGGCCCCGCGGCGCGGTCGTCCCGGGCTTAGGGATGGAGAAGAAAGCGCTGTGGCTGCGGAGTCGGCGCGGCGCCGGCGGCCGGGCGCGGGCGGGAGGCTCCGGCGGAGGGAAGCCCGGCGCTGAGCGGGGAGAGCAGCAAGGTGAGGGCGCTCTTGCCCAGGACACGGAGAGCTCGAGGCTGGCGGCTCACCCCGGCCGGTGCCGGCGGCCGCACTCCTCAGCCGTGGCTGGCGCGCGTCCCCACCTTTTCTCTCTTTATTCTCGTCCCTCCGCCCCCCACTCCCTCCCCCCCCCCCCGGAAAGTTGTTTCTTTTTGTTTACCTGGTGCGGTTTCAGATCTCAGCACTTATCTACTAGTTGATACAACTGTTTTCTCTGTAATAGACATCTTTTCTCTTCTCCACTCTCTGCTCCTATTCTATTTCGCTTTCTACCCCATGTTCCCTTCGGTCCGAGCCTGTGGTCCAAGGTGAAGGGTTCTTAAAGGAAAAGAGCTGGTCTTGGTTATAGGAGTTCCCTTAACACTAAGAGTGGCCCTGGGATGCAGAGAGGGAGGCAGGGGTTTGGGCGGGCAGAGAGCATCCCAAGTGTGAGGAAGATTCTTAGACGGTGATCGGCAGCCTTGGAAAGAGGGCGGGATGAAAAGGACAGGCTAATAGAGCTCGTCCACTCCTGACTGCCCCCCAACCCCCTAAGACCCAATGTCGACGCTTTAACGCCATCCTCACCTAGCCCTCTGTCAAAACTCGAGGTAGGCAGAAATCTCGAAATTGTTGTGATTACAAAAGGCATTTAAAATAACATCAACTAACTCTCAAAATTATGGCTGTGGGGGTGGGAAGGGAGCTAAAACGCCTTATGTCCTTGGGGGGGTGTCAGTTGCTTAACACCGATAGCCCTCTGCCTGGTCCTTGGCCTTGCAGAAAAGCTGCACGGGAGGAAAGCCCTTGGCACGTTGCGAGATTTGGAGATGTGTGTCCGAATGAAAGAAAGTGTTCCGTGGCCAGTGATGTTTGGGCATTCATTTTCGTCTTAGGTTGAATTTTCCTACACAGCTAGCACTCCCTGAATTGGGGTTGTCTTTTTCCTTTTTATTTCCCCCTTTTTGCTCCCGTTAGTGTCTCGTTCTTTGAATCAGAATGCGTTGCAGGTGCAAACATATCTTACCCCACGTCAGGCCCCTGCGTATGGCAAGACGTTGTTGACTCCATTGATTGGGCAGAAAGACCAAAAACTGTAGTGGAGTTAGAGAGAGTTGTTTCTCAGTTCTTTCATTTTCTCCTGCTCTGAAATTTAATGACCTGATCATTGTTGTTTGAAGTTAAATTATCTGTTAAATTAGCCCTAAACAATAACTGATGATATTTTCCATTTGGGTCTGGTTGCCCCTGGATGGGAAGG
Organism: Proteles cristata cristata; assembly: GCA_017311185.1. Lineage (NCBI taxonomy): Eukaryota > Metazoa > Chordata > Mammalia > Carnivora > Hyaenidae > Proteles > Proteles cristata. The sequence continues at coordinate 2,201,010 of JAESUZ010002753.1, read as the reverse complement.
AAAGGAGTCAGAGAATCCTTGATCACATAGTAATATAATCAAAACCCATATTTAGGTGCTATTATGTAAGAAAAATCACTTTCAAAGGAGCTGAATTTCATAACTAAGAAATTCTTTTAAAGGCCTGTGCTCTAAAAGGACAACACTAATTCAAGAATGAATGTAAATAAGCATCTTTGTTGATTAAGAGAAAAATATGAACGTCTTATTTTCATTACTCTATAGAACCTAAATACTCAAAATCATCATACACTGGTTCTTGCTAATCTAAATGAATTCTGCCCTCCAAGGATAGTCTCAAAAAGGAAATTTAGCATTAAGCAAAATGTGAGCCGTTCTAGATGTGAATTTCTAGAAATCCAAGGCATATTTATTTCTTTGAGTCAGACACTGTTTTGCAATCATTGTAGGATACAATTTTGGAATAACGCAGATGCTTTTCCCCCTTTCTTGTGTCGGATTGCTTATATATGTAAGCATAGGTGTGAGAGCCTCAGGATATATTGAGGAAATTACATTTTTCTTATTTGTTTTAACAAAAGGCCCAAAGAATCTTTAAGCCCGAAAGTATCACAGTAGTTGGAAAAACAAGCACTTTTAAAATAATAAGCACTATTGCGTTTTTCCTATTAAAACATGCTGCAAGAATAGCAAGAGGCTGCTATAAAGGTTGAAAAATTCAGAACAAGAAAAAGGAAATCATTTTCCTATTTGATACTTTTATCATTAATAATGTAGTTTTAAGTTTTGACAAAGGTTTCTTAGAGAAAGTGAAGTACTTCTTCCACACCTTCAGAAATACTCTGTGGAATCAAGTGGGATCGGATAGAACTGGCAGCAGGACTTGTTTATTTATTTATTTTTTTTTCCCAGGAGTAGTAATAGTAATAGTAGTAGTGGTAGTAGTAGTAATAGTAATAGTCATAGAGTTGAAATTTTTATTTTTAATTATACATTGCAGGCTCTGATTGCAGGTTAGAAGACTAAAATCGATCATTCCTACATCGATAGTGTTGTCTATTACTGCATTGATTTGTGTTTACTTATGCAGAGACTTTCACTTATTTACTTACATATTTCAGCATCTGCCTCTTGATTATTTTTGCAGGTTGGTTTTAATGAAACAGCTTACATAGGAAACACATTTGACAGATCGAATTTAAGTAAACTTGATAGTGAATTATGGCAACCCAAAGAGTTTACAAAATTCCTTATTCGTACCTGCTTTTTAGCAATGAGAAACATGTTTCTGATTAAAACCTCATGCTACTAGAAAATTTCCATTCTTCTCTTCACATACTGTATTGGTATGTTTCAGTAAAATAGAAAAACAGATGATTTTACGGTGTCAGATATGATAGAGTGAAACCGATGAATGAGCCTTGCCTTTTTTTCTGTTGGCATGACTTGGTTTTCGCATAACAATAAGGTTTTTCTCATCCTGGGTTTACTGTGGATGTAGATGAAAAGTCAAGGAGCAGCGGGATTTGAATATAGAAATGGTATTGTTTGAAAATATCTGTTAACTTTAAGTTATTGGGGCGGTTACTCCTGATATCATAGCGTTCTTCAGTAGATATTAAATGCATACATACTCTCATGTATTCTGTCATTTAGGGTATAGGTACGATTATACCTTAGGAAGATAGACATTCTTGAACTAATAGCTCATGTGAAGGTTATATATCAGGTCTCATTTGAGCAAATAAACAACTGAAGACTACGGGGTGTGTCTTTTGTAGGTACAAGACAATTGTAGGAGATTGAGATGCATTAATGTTTGTTCTTATACTCATCTTCACAAAATGTTGAAAGATGACTTGGAAAGTGGGGGGGGGGAGGGAGTAGCCTTATTTATCGAGGGCTACTTCTCGTTTTATAGGATTTTGCTTGCAATCTGGACGATGAATCTTTCTTTCCTATTAATTTGGAATATACCCACCAAATATGGTTAACAGTCATATTCTTCATCTCTTGCACCCCCACCCCCCACTCCTGCCACCCCCTTCAGTATTTGAGAGGAATATAGAGAGTAAAAGTAACCGAGTTCTTTCTTGAGAACGAAAGGGCCTTGGGAGATGGAAAGGGAATTAATCTCTTCTTCACTCTGGCGAATTTTCCTGAAACTACATATCTTCAGCTTCTGTGATGTGAGAGGTGGAGCCTGGCAGTCCGGCAGCTGCAGGCAGAAGGTGGGCGAGCCTGGGGACCTCAAGCTTTGCAGAAGGTTGAAAGGAGGAGTGGGGAGAGCGATTTGAGTTTGTTTATTTGGTTTATTTTATTTTTCTGTCCTGTGCCAAGCCCTTGAAGTTAACACGGCGACATAGCCTTTTAAGACCAAGCACTCTTGGCATTCTTTCGAGATTGAGATTCCAGAGCATCGGATGAACAGGACTTATAGCTAAGGCGTGCTCACCCACCCCTCCCTCCGTCTCTTTACGCACGCACCAGCTCGTCCTCACGTGCACGGGGTAGTGGACAGTGTTGACTTGAATTGCTCTCGCTTGCTCCAAGCCTTTCCTGTGAATGAACCCGAAAACACTCGACAGGTCGTGAATAATCGTTTTAATGAGTGTGCAAAGCGTGCGACGGAGTCCACCGAGCTGTCGGGTTAAACAAACAACTTGTACCCTGACCAAATCCGATTGTTAAAGTGCAAAGTGATGTCAGTACCATTTCCATTACCCTTCGGAAAACCACAGATCTGACACGCGGGAGTCCAATTTTCCCCATTAAAGAAAAATAACAATATTTTCCAACCGTGTATGTGATCTTCTTTAATATTAACCTGAGCCAAAGGAAACCTCATTTGAGAGTCAGAGAAGCAGTCCTGTCACTGCTTCAAAAATAAACCGAAAGGGGAAATGAAGAAGAAAGCAGAACGAATATAAAAAGTCTAAGGGAGGATTTCTTTTTGATAGCTCACGTATCATGCTGATCAATACTGAAAAAAATGTTACATATATATAAAAAACCGTATTGCTCACTACAAGGAAATTTCAAATTAACTGTTATCTAACCAGCTGGGATTGGTAATTTGGTTCTGTACCAGGACTGACTCTCTGAACCTGTAAAAACTTTTTTCCTATTGAATATATAACTAAAATATTTGCTGTTTATATATTAGCCTATGAGAGAATGAAGGGATAAGTAGTTTCCACATTTATGTTCTCAAGGAAGACAGTTTGGAGGAAAGTAATGGGAAAGGAAGCCTGATGGGCCACCATCTAAAACAATAACAAAAAGCACAAGTGAGCTCTTGAGGGATCACACACTCTTCCCTTTCTTTGCACAACTGCACTGGGGAAGTATTTTTGTTTCTTTCCCATACAGTTAAAAGGACTACTTGGAATCAGCCACATGTTCTCCCTTCCTTGTTGATTCTTTTATCTTCTTTCACAATTTCAAACACCAAATACTGCACGAAAAGTATGAAAGTTAAGCCTCAAAAGATGTAAAAGAAATCCCTTTTGCATATCCCCTTTAAAAATGTTGTGAAGAGAAATGTGTAAAATGCTTCCCCTGACAGCACCTGGTATACATTCACGAGTCAAACAAAATGGACAAGATGCTTGGAAATCAGTGTATTAGTTCCAAATAACTAGCTTCTTCAATTCATTAACAATATAGGGAGATTACGGTTTGTATTTTCATTGGATTAAGTATTATGGATTATGTATTCTTCCTTATTAAAGACTGAAAATATGTCATGTCCTACTGTCTGAAAGGTTATGTGTCCTCTTATAATTGTAATCAGCTTGCAGAAGTGAAATGTTAGGTATATGGTACGCTGGAGTATGGAAGTTCAGCAGCATTTGCTCACTTAACTCCTACTAGCCATGTTGTCATCTACATACATATCTTTCTTTCTGACCATCTATTTCACATATGAATATGTTAATACGCAACTGATGGCAATTAAATGAAATAATCCACCTAAAACATGTAACTGAGGTGTTGCATGGAATAAGCAATTTGTATGAAAGTTACTGTAGTTTTGCCCATTATAGTTGCTAGTTTTTATATACCTGTGTTAACTCACGCCAGTTGGATAAAATAGAAGGTAATTTCATCATCAAAACTTGGAAAAGACAACCAGTAGCTTAGGATAGTGTTTTTGTTGATTTTGACTGTTATCTAGAGAATGTCTGTATCAGAATATCAATTCAGAATATCCTTTATTTTCTAGGAAATTTGACAAAAAATGACTATCAAAAACTAGGGGCTTGCATTTTTTATTGTTTTAAATATTTCTAGGCACACAACAGACTGTGCAGTTATTACCTAAACAGATTTCTTCTCTGTGGGCTGGCTGAGTTGAGGAATTTTAGGAGTCACTGAAAGAGCCACATCCATTTCTGTTTTAAATGCACAAACGGCGAAGCTAGAGGGTGCGTCTGTTTTTGTGTGTATATATGTAGTTAAAGAACTACACTATCAAAACATTAATTATATTTGAAAGAGAGCAGAGAGCTTGTTGTGGAGAGAATTGCATTATTGAATTTATATTCCGTGGAATCTGTCTGTGGAGAGGGCTGAAATTGTATACCTGTCTTATATGATGCACCCTCTTCAGTGAGGTGCGTAACAGGAGCAAAGAGAGGTAAACTTGGAGGGGAGTGAGCTTAGGTATTGGGATGGTCCTAAGCAAGGAAATCCATGTGCAAATGCAAATCACATGAAGAATAAGCATGGGGTCTTTGTTCTCTGTCAACAAAAGCAAATATAGTATTTTTCCTCTTATCAAGCAAATCATGGAATGATCTGAGCTGAATTTGGAGGAGGGGGGAGAGGTTGAGTGACTAAGACTATTTCAGTTATCATATTTCTGATCCCCAAGTCCTGTTTATTTCACAGCTGCCAAATTTTATATCCAAAATTTAGATTCTCTTCCTCCCAAATCCTACATTGCTATGAATCATCCCTGATCATTTTTAGTTTTTTGGCTTAATTACCAGTTTTCAGCTTTAAATTACCAATAAACTAATTAATCTGACTAATCTTTCTAAACTTCTGTTGAATAGTATAATAGCTGCAACAACAACAAAAATAAAATAACATACACTGCAGCAATAATGACAGAAATAAAATGTTAATAATAATGCAAACAATAATAGCGGAAACAATTTTAAAATAATTTCTCTGGTCGACAGGATGAAGATGGGATCCATTTCAGTCTGAATTGTGTTTCATGGCTGCAGTGGGGCATTCCTCTGATTTCTTGTTTCACTGGTTAGATGGATGATCCAATCCGGCCCAACTCCAGTGTTCTAATAAAGACTCCCTTGGTCTAATATGGTAGGTCTTTTTAATAGCCCTAAGTACTTTTGTATCCATTCCTCTTCGTTACTACAGGCATGTCTTCCTTGGACACCATTCCCAAGTAAATCAGTCTGGGATGGAGACTGGGAACAGAGGCAGACATTTGAAGGGATTCTTGGGTAGAAAGACCTCTTACCTTCTGGCTAGAGCTCTGCTGATGAATGGGCAAGTTGTCATATTGGGGAATCACGTTTACAGAGCTGAGGAATTTGAGAAGGACAGAGTAACTGAGGTTCCTTTGAGTCTAAAGAGAATACTTGCCCTGAGGAACTCAGCCCAAGGGGCAAGACACAAAAATTAGGAATTAGGTCCCCCTGAAGAACTCTTTAGACTCCTTTAGAGATGAAGGGACAGAAAGGGGGCAATAAAGTGAGGGGAGTAGAAGTGAAAGGAGACCAGGTTGAAGATGTTAGTAACTAGTGGTGATCCAGCTAGTAAAGCTAAGGCCATCTCTCCCACGGAGGAGGTAGAGGTGCTTTTGCCAATTGTAAACCTGCCAAGGTTCACTGTTCTACGGGCAAGAACAGCCACCAGTTCCTGAGTCTAGGCTGTAAAGAATCTGCCAGTGACTTTTTACCTGCAGGAATCTAACTCTCCTCTCAGCCCAATGTTCTCCCCATCTCCTAAGCCCCAGTTTCTCCCCCAACCTCAAAAAAAAAAAAAAAAAAGAAAAAGAAAAAAGAAAAAAGAAATGAAAGAAAATAAAAATCAGGTGGGGAGGGAGTGAGACTCCGTGTTTGTCAGGCAGATGTTGGGGGTTAAAGCAGGTTATTTGATAATTGCCTTCATTTGTGGAGGGGAAAGAAAGCTGGTTAGGAGATGAAAGGTAGGTTATAGGATAGAAGAGCAGAGAATGAGAGAGAAATTCCTTAACAGCACAGCAGCTAAGGCCAAATGGAATCGGATCTTAGTTATAGAAGAACAGTTTGGGAGCAAGGAAGGGTGGTTGTTACATGTTTTTGCTTTGTTCTGTTTTCCTGCAAGTTAACGTAGCCCTGAAAATGTATGAGAGAACAAGATCTGCATGCCTTATTAAAAACACAAATTACAGAAGAAAAACATAACTATCAATAGCCAGTTTTGTCCTCTAGAAAACTTTTTTCTTTAGATATTGTCTTCAACCTCACATATAAGCACAGTTCATAACTAAACCAAACAGTAGTTGAAGGAAGAGAGGGTAAAGAAAAAGAAGGGCTGGCTTCCCTGCTGGTATTAACTGGGTGCATCTATCTCCTCACCCTTCACAGCAGGGAGGCTGAACAATCCTTTTCCATTTCTGTCTAGTCCTTTCATTTTAAAAAGTATGAACATATTCCAGTTCATGAGAATACTATTTCACTAAAAATCGGCAATGAATGAGGGGCTTTCATTTCGAGGAATAAATTCACTGGGAAGATGCTCACCCTGCAAGGGGAATAGGGCGACTTTGGCTGCAAGTGTATATCGCTCTGCTCTTCAGTGGTACCCCAGGCTTTCTTCGTGCACTAATCCTAACTAGTAACTACTAAGTTCACTCCAACTATTCCGGAAGTACAGCTCTGCAACTTGAAATCAAACTGGAACTTTCCAAAGAAAATCCAATTCTAATTCAAGTCATATTTTAAGGAAAATAGTCTTAGGTATTGGGCTTTTTATTTGAAAATTTCCTGTGATTCAAAGACAAGTATTATTTGTTTCAGTAAGAAAATTAAAAGAAATCAGTGTTTCCAGTAAACGTGCCCTCAATCCTGTTATATACACCCCCAAAGTATGGCTTTTAAGAATTTATTTTGAAACACTTTGGTTTTAATTGTATATAACTGAAAGCTTCTGAGTCATTGGAGACATGCCTAACTAAAAGAAACTAAGTTAATACTTTTATAATGGGAATATCTGGAAGTAAAAATACAATAAAAGCAGTTATTTCAGAGTAGTAAAAGTCATGCAGACATTTGCACGCACTCACTTTATGCACTTATTTAACAAAATAGGCTTCTATATTGCGATATCTTAAAAAGTCTTTAACATAAACCAGATATTTAAATGTATATATAAAAGTGTATACACTTTATATATACCATATGGGATGTAGCTCAAATATGTATGTTCATTTTTTATAGAAACCAAGAACTAACCAACTATTAGCATTTATAACTTCTTAGCCACCAATAATTGAGGTTTATTTCTGATCTGTAAACAACGAAGGAAAGCCAGAACCACTGTATTCTGCTTAGAGTGTATTAAGAAGCAAATAAAGGTTTCTTTCTGTCTCGGAGTGTACAAGAATAAGGAATTTAGGGATGAATGGAATTACGATCTATATAGGTTTTCAATAAACCAAGACGTAGTCATTTCATTCTTTAAACATTAACATCCTACTATTAAATAAAAGAAATATATACAATTTCAAAGATAGGAGAGGTAAGCCCAAGTCAGCTGATGATATTTTGAAAGGAATGGTTTCAAATGATGCTAACATTTTTTGTTTCCAACAAAGAACTTTTCAAGGCAGATACAGCCAGATCTGTTGCACAAGTGGCAAAGCAAATATTTTAGAAATGGGCTGTGGGGGGATTTAATGGACTGACACACTTTGAATATTTATGAAGAGTAGTATTCCTTTGAAGGGGGTTGTGATTGTCTATCATGCTCCTTAAAAACAGAGAGAAGCAGGAGAGGGAGGTTTGGGAGAGGACATGTCCAGGCATCCTAACTATTGCTAATGGTGAAAGGATATGACCTATGTAGAACAGGAAAGGATTCCACGCCCTGAGGGAAGCTGCAAAAGTCCATTGGTCCTATCATGATTAGCCTCTTTCAGGTACACACTTCAAAAACATATCCTTTCCACTAGGCTCTCATCTGCAGTTAGGGCTCACAGACAGCAGCCAGTTTGTATTAAAGTGTGGTCCAATGCATCAGTCCGGTTTTGAAAAGAAAACAATAGGCAAAATAAAGGTATGGTCTTATCAATGAGATCCTCGTTGACAGTTGGAGAACAGGGAAGAGGGAAGATTCACAACAGGGTGGTGGAAGAGAGCAGTACTCTTTAGGTGAGTTTTGGAAAGATGCTAAGTAAAATGCTGTTCAGAAATTGGGATTAATCGAGCAGTTTAAATACAAATCTGCCGGAAATCATGCTCTGTGCGAATGAAAATGAAGGAATTTATGCATATTCTAATTTTCCCTCTTTGGCTGCTATTTTGGAGGAAGAGACTTCTTTTGCTGATGGTGGGACTTTTTTGTTCCGCACAGGAAATGTGTAAATGAACACAAATGTTATTTTTTTTTTCTCCTTTCCATTTCTCTCCTCCATCCCTCCTCCCCCTTTCAACAACCATAACTGGTTAAGGTCCTCAGTTCTGTGGCCACAGATCCCAGAGTTTCTGCCCATTTCCAGGATGCTAGGGTGCAAGAAGTGCAGGGAAGGGGGGGGGGTAGGGCTCCCCTGGGTCCCTAGACCTTTAGAAATTAGAGCTCCCATTCCACCTTTGGACAATCAGAGTACCGTGAGGAGTCATGCGTTTACCAAAACGTTCATCTCAAAAGCCATTTCCCCTCACGACTGAATTCTCAAGTGAAACTGGGTTGAGGAGAGCTTAAAAGTGATCTTATAACCCAAGTTGTGAAGATCTCTTCACCTTCAGCGCCAAGTCGAAACATTTTCCCTCTCCAGCCTTTGGGAACAAACAGTACTGGTGCATCTTAATTATATTAAGACGAGCAAGAAACTCTCTGGCCAGCCTATTCTGGTGTAAGTCGCCTAATGCTGAGATGAAGTCAAGTGGGACACTGTGGTCGTTTTGCAGAATATATAAGGGACTCCCGAGATGGTTCAACGAACTGCGTGGGGTGCAGATAGGGGCGGGGGCGATTCGGTCCAGGGGGAGAGAAAGGCAGTTGGACAGGGAGAGCTTGAGACAGAGCAAACGACAGGTGCTGTCTTCCCTCCCGCTCTCGCATTGGCAGGCCACGCCGGGAGCTTCGGAATTCATCCGAGGACTGGGGGTGACCTACTGAGACGCTAGAGTTTCCACCTTCTTTTCTGCCCTCTGAATAAAACTCCTGGAGCCAACGTCATTCTTAACGATTTAATTTGAAAAGAGCCCCGTGGGGCCCTCACTCCCCGCGGCCCCCGCCCCAGGCTCCCTCAGCCGCCCGCACGGCGCCGCCCGGGCCCGGACGTCCGCGGAGCCCGAGAGCTCCGGCCCGGGTCACCGCCAGCCCCCGCGCTCCCGGCCGGGCCGCGGGGAAGCAGGGCGGGGAGAACGGAGCCCCGCCCCCGCCCCTCCCACGCATTTTCAGGGTCCCCGTCGGAGCCACGGAGCCCCAGAGTGCCTGCTTTCTAACCACCGGTCCGCCGGTACCGCGTCCCGCCTCCCACTTCAGTCTTCCGCTCTCAGGAAGGGGGCGCCGCTCGGCAAGCGCCAGGCAGGTCAGCTTCCCCCCCACGCCGCTCGCGTGACTCGAGGCCTCGGGCCCATCCCCCTCCCAGTACGGAGGTGCGGGGCGCAGAGGCGGCCAGAAGAACGCTGGGAGGGGCGCGCGGCCCCATTCACTGCACAACTCACGTCAAGGGTACAGCCACATTTTAGGAACCTCTTCGGAAAAGCTCAAAAATCCCCATTTGTAGAAAGACCTCTAGGATGTGATGGGGCCTTGTGGTCGGAGAAACCCCTGAGCGGCCTCGAACGTCCCCCGTTCTAGGGTCAAACCCTGCTTAAGGCCATTTCTCCCGCGCACACCACAGCCTGCACTTCCGGTCCTCCTGCTGGGGGAGGGGGCTGAACCTCCGCTTCCCGGGCACTTCCGCCGAGTCACGTGGCTGAGGCATCTGTAGAGGGCTGTCCTGTCTACATTTCTGTAGCTGCTGGGGCCCTCACCTGCAGGCGTCCTTTCTCTTTATTCTGAATTTCCTTTCATTGCATTGCTTCCTTAAACCTAGCAGGAGGTGGGGAGTGCAGAGGCCGAGGGCCAGAGGTTCAAAGAAAAGGCCCATTGAAGATAACCATCTTTTTCAGATCACCTACCCCTTTCTGAGTTCTCTGGACAAATTCATATTAGCAACTAAGACTTCGGCATTTTTTTTTCACCCCAGTGCCTACTAAGTGTCTGTACTTAGTAGGCTTGCAATAAATGTTGAAAGAATTATTGAGTAAATACACGGTTTCTTTGGGCACATGGTGCTTAGCTCCTATCTTCAGAAATCAGCTGATCTCCGATTTTGTGCTGTTTTGTTGAAGTCAGTTGAGAGCTTGATAGACAAATGTTTTTTACAGACTTTTTGGAACGAAGGAAATCTCTTAAGAGTTGTTGAAAATGTTTTCTTGGACTTAGTCATATGTATGATGTTAAAATGCTGTGATTTTTAGAATTAGGGGGCTTACCAACCCTTCTGCGGCTCTTTCTATTTTGCTTTCTTTTAAAGTTTTCCTTTTTGTGGTGAGAGGTCAAAAGTCTTATGAAGTTAATCTCTTTATTCTTTTGAAGTTTGTTTATTTTTGCGAGAGAGAGAGAGAGAGAGCGCGAGCGAGCAATGAAGTGAGCGTGAGCAGGGGAGGGGGAGAGAGAGAATCCCAAGCAGGCCCGGCGCTATCAGAACAGAGCCCAATGAGGGGCTTCAACTCATGAACCGGGAGATCATAACCTAAGCTGAAACCAAGAGTTGCTTCACTGACTGAGCTACCCAGGTGCCGGTGAAGTTAATCTCTTCTACCCAATTTGAGGCAGTAGCTAGGTAATTTCTCTTTTGCTTTCCTGCTGTGTCATAGTTTAACCCTTGAAAATCTTAATTCACTTCTATGTTGTGTCTCCTGCGTCACCGAACTGCAGTTGTTCTTTACAGTAACATTTGTTTTTAAATGCCATAAGAGCTTTAGAAACAAGAGAGGAATGTTCTGGTTGTGAAGTTGTGAAACTGCATTCAGTCAGTCAGCATATACTAAATGCATGTTCTACTGAGCACCAGTTGTGTATCCCATAGACTAGTCCCTCGAGTATTTAATGTCCCAGTTTCATTGACTATAAAGTAGTGAAAATATATAATCAATACGTTAATAACCATGAAAGTAATTTGAAAGGTTATAATTACTAATCAAATTTAAAGTGTATTTATTGGCATCATTATAAAGAGGCATCAGAGGGATACAAACAAGACCTGTTCTTATCCTCTGGGAACTTACAATCTAGTTGAGCATAAATAATGTGAACATAAATTGATAGAAATAGCTACTGTTCAGTATTCAGTGTCTGGCATATTGAAGAAGTTCAGTAAACAATTGCCTCACATAATAGCTTTCGGTCATGTCATTCTTCTAACAGATATGATACTTATAAGAAATTAAGGAAGGATTAATTAGGAAAACAGTCATGGCGGCAATAAATTTGTCCCGTTTGTGTTACATAGGAAGATTAGTATATGCAAGCTGTTTGCATTTGAGGGGGTAAAGGTGGTATACATGGAGAATAAGAAAGAGACTTGGTAAGATGGAGTTCGGCGGTAATTTGTAGGAAACCTTAAAGGCTATGCAGAAGAGTTTGTGTTTAGGAATAGAAGTGATAGAGACCTATTGTGGCCGTATGAGCAGAGGGTGGCATTCTTAAAATTGAGGTTTATATTTAGAATGATTCTAGCCGCCATCTGAGTATAGTGAAAATTCAGGGAGAATAAGTAGGGGAAAAGATTTTAATGCAGTTCTAGAATGGGATATTACTAGAGAGACAGAGCTATGGCTATGTCCTTCTCACCAGTTTTTGTACAGTGGAAATTACATTGAAATGATAAAGTCCATAATGAGCCTTGAATGGAACAAGAGCCACAGTATCCCTGAAATCAGTCTTACCCCTTTATTCTTCACTGTTGGTCATTCTAGGAGATATTAGGTGATGACTGATGGAAACTAATATCACCGTGTCTTCATCACCGGTTAAGCTCAAGATATCTTTCTCATAGCGTATTTATTCATTATTCAGCTGTAGTGGTTCTCAACTGTCTCAGTTGGGTGCGATTTTGACCCCACCCCCACCCCCCAGGCACATTTGGCAATGTCTGAAGAAATTTTTAGTTTTAACAATTAGGGGGCCACTACTGGCGTGGGTAACTAGACGCCAGGGCTAAATATTGGTAACCCTCTTAGGAAGCATGGGAGAGCCCCCCCCACCCCCCCCAGCAAATGTCAAGAGGGCTGAGGTTGAGAAACAGTCTGTTATGGGAATGAACCAGGAGCTCTAACTCCAAAAAGCTGCACAGTGAGTCCCAGAAGCTAACTTCTATTAGATAAGAATTTCAAATGACAAAATAATTTGTTTAGTGAGTCAAATGTACCTCTGAAAATGGCAGTGCCTCTGTCTAGCCCTGAGCCCTTAGAAATAGGAAAATCAGAAGGGTACCTGCTTGGGTTTTTTACTTTTTATAAAACAGAGTTAGAAATCTTCCTTAAGGATTTGTCATCTAAATGTTACTTATTAAATTGATAAAATGTGCCTTTGGAGTTGCTTAGCAACTTATGGAAAGCCTGCTTTTTAGAAGTTCATTTGTTTGTTTAAAACTAGGGTAGGTTGCATATTATTAGCTACATTACATAAATCAACAAAGAAATGTACACTGAAAATGGAATAAGATGTTTCAACACATTTTCTGCTCTCCGTGTCTGGCAATTAAAACATTCTAATTGTCTGGTAGAATTGCATGAAGTATTTGACAAACATTATTTATGTATGAAACTTCAACATAATATTGAGTATGTAAGGGAACCAAAGGGGAAAAATTAAGCAGGTTTGTCATAAAGTATGTGTTTATTGTAACCTTTCTTCTTCAAAAATCTTATCTACTAAGTACTTTTATCAGACACTAATTATACTCTTTCAGAAAAGAATTTCTCCAACACCCTTCAGTGCCTGCACCCTTTAATCATATCTCATTACATCTACCTAATCCATATCTTTTTCACATTGCCAGGGCTCATTAACAGTTTTAAAAGCCAATCTTGGACATTATTATTCGTTGTAATCGAGATGAAAATAATGCCAATAATATTTTATTTCTAAATGTAATGGATCATTTAAAATTTGTTCTGAAGCCATTTCTTCTTTAAATATTAATGAGAAATTAACTTTCAAACATGCATTAAGCTAGCAGGAATGGTGAGATGTGCCTGAAAACCCTGAAGCACCTTTTCGAAGGAGAAGTTATTTTTATAAGCTGTTTGAACAGTCGATCATCAGTCACTTTGAAGGGAAGTGATCCTTGATTAACAGTTGGCTGATATTGTGCTTCCACAGATGTGTAGCAGCAATACAGGTGCCGCCTATGAAACAAGACAGGTAATTCACAAGATCTGAGCACCTTCTTTTGCTGATTGAAAATGCGAAAGTTCGAATGGGCTTCCATTTTTGGGTATTGCCCCATTTAATTGTTGTAGGCAAGACAAACCAAATGCCCCTTTCAAATAGTGAATTATAGATGGGCACCATGTTCTCCATACAGTTGAAGAAAAGATTGTAAGTGTTGCTGGTACTTTATTCTTTCTGATATCCCATTTTTAGAAAAGGGAACCTGAGAGACACCTGGGTGGCTCAGTTGGTTAAGCGTCTGACTCTTATCTCGGCTCAGGCCATGATCTCACAGTTTGTGTTTGGAGTCTGCTTGGGATCCTCTCTCTTCCTCTCTCTCTGCCCTTCCCCACTCCTGAGCATGTGCATTCTCTCTCTCTCAAAATAAATAAATCCACTTAAAAAAAAGAAAAGGAAACCATGGATCAAATATGCAGTTACTTGATTAAAGTAGAGACTATTGATAATGACTTTTTAAGTCAGATCCTGCCTCTTGGAGTCTAGTTACATAGAATAATACATACATTATTCTAAGAATGAAACCTTTTTCCATGGTTAGAGTTTGAGATTCTTTCTTGGAAATAATCGTTAAGAGTCTTAAGAAAAGCTTAATGGTCCATTGTTTATTTATTATGCATATACTATTAAGCCATAGTGTTGGGAAAAAGAAACATAAACCTAAAGTCATACAAAAAACCCCCCAGCTTTTATATAAGTACCTCAAGCTATTATTCAGTAGTTATAGAGATGTAATAAAGCTTTCATTCAGCTTTGGATTTTTTTTCATTCATTAGTTCTGCCAGACTGTAATTAGCTCTTATTTTGGGTGTTTTCTTAGATTTTTTAGCTTCTTCTTTGGAGTATATGTTTTTTTTTCTTTTACAGTTTTATGTTTCTTCTGATTTCTCTCCCTAATATGGTTCAGCTTGTTGCTGACCATAGGAAACTGTTAAGAAGAATCAAGTGAAACCATGATAGTTGGTGAGTTTTATATGCTGTGTCTTATCTTTTACAGTTGCTAAAAGTAGAGTAAGATAATTAGAATTTTAGGATCTGTCACATTTTTTTTGAAAAATTATTCTTGAATTTTTACTTTTAAATACTTTTTTTAAAAAAAATTTTTATGTCTTTATTTTATTTTGAGAGACAGAGACAGAGAGTGAGTGGGGGAGGAGCAGAGAGAGAGGAGACACAGAATCCTAAGCAGGCTTCAGGCTCTGAGCTGTCAACACAGAGCCTGACGCATGGCTCGAACCCACAGACTGTGAGATCATGACCTGAGCTGAAGTTGGACGCTTAACCGACTGAGCCACCCAGGTGTCCCTCTTTTAAATTCTTTAAATTTCTTTATTCATAATTTTTGGGGAGGGTAACTTTGTATATGCTCAATTATATATAACAATTTTTCATGGTTTTTTTTTACTTTACTAAAATAGTTTTGAGTATTCAGATCTTACCAAACTTTTAATGACACCATAGATGATGCTTACTTTAATGGAATTTCTCTCATTTTATTATCAATTAAATTAGTTCTAATAAAAATAAAATTTGGTAAATGTAACAACATACTGTAACACCATAACACTTTAAAAAAATACAAACTTGGTATTACTATCATTTAAAATTGTTTTTGCTTTTGTAACTTCATTTTTACCTTTGTCTATGTATCTCTTATTATTAAGAAGGTTTGCCTTTTCTGTGTTGATCACTGATTTTCTTGTCCTTTTCATGTTGTTTTTTTTCAGAGTTTTCTCATTGGTCAGTACCATTGAAGTTGACGGTCCATTTCACATCAAAGGAGATCTACTCATCAGTGTGCTGTTGTCAATCTGAGCTTTCCAGATATGTGTTCTCCAACTCAAAGACAAGTCGCTGGATCCAGGCATTTCCAGAGAAAGCTGCTTCAGCACTTTCCTTGGTTTTTGTTTTTGGAATACTTCTTTCTACAGTAGGCTCCAGACTCTAAAGTAATAGAATAGTTCCTAAGTTCATCCAGATCTTCCCCATGTCTGGATTGTTGGTCCTCTTCTTACCCCCGACTCACAGATAAAAAAGAAACAACAGTAAAGGAATAAAAATTGTTTGTTTCTCTGTGACTGAATCATTCCAGTCTTGAAGCACCCTGTGGGTTAATTAACTCTTATTGCATTTACTACTTCCCACATACTTGTGTGTGGGAAAGTGCTCTTCTTGGCATTTGCCTAGTTGGAAAAAGGAACAGGACGGTGGCACTAGACTTTGCTCTTGAAATGCATGGCATGGTGGCAGCATAAAGCCTGAACAAGCTTAGTTTTTCACTGACGGGGAGCAGCTGGCATAGCACCACCTTTCCCTGACGTTGTATGGCGGTTTTGATGAATTCTGGGCCATACTTCCTTCCAGAATAACAGTTCTAGTTTAGCATGGGGTTTGGTACCATTATAAGGAGAAACATGGTGTCTCCTGTAGGAGGAGTTTGGAGAGCTTTACTACAGCAATCAAGATGTGTGTTAAGATGATTGACTGAATCCTGTGGCTGCACTGCTTCTACACTATGTGAAAGAAAAAGAGAACAGCTGCTGTTATTTCCCCTCACTAATTTCTCATAAATAGGTAGGAGTTTTTGGTGAGCATTGTCTTATTCTGGAATGAATTCTTTCAATTCTTGTCATTTAAAAACATTTTTATAGACTATTATGAGAGAGGTATAGGAAAAAAAAATTGAAATAAAGGACCCCAGATGAGGTTGCCTTTGGATGGTTGAATTTCAAGATGAACACAAAATAGATCAGTACAAAGGATGTGCAAAATTCTCTTAAAAGTACACATAAATTCCTGTGCAGCAGGGTTTGACATAAACTAATTGAAGGTATTGACATATCCACAGGAAGAATTTTAGCCATGAAATCAGATAATAGAAAAGTCAGAAACAATATGGGCAAAGCCTATCCAAATATGGTTCAGAGATGAGGGACTGACACTTAATTCCATAGAACCTTAGTCCCAAAGACAAGGCCATTCATACTGTGAATGAGTATCAGGCTATTTATACTTGATGCTATTAAACATTCTATCTACAAAAATATCTTCATTCTTGAGTCCATGTTTTTTAATCAATATTCTATTATTGTGCTTCCAATGAATCTCTGCTCCAACGATATATGTTAACCACATGAATTTCATATATATCATTTATAATGGCAGTTAACTTTCAGTGAGTAATTACAATATCCCAAGCCTTTGGTGAAGTTTTTTTTTTTTTTTCATTTAAATCATTCATCATAAATGAATAATTTGATTTATGGGTCAAAACATTAATGATTGCTGTGTCTCTACTCTTAATAGATGGATTGACTTTTTAGCATGTTGGTAAAATCAAGGTGTAAGATTTTCACTGTGAGGAGCAGATCTAGGATTATGATATATTTGCTAAGGTCCGCTCTTCCTGTCCACCTTTTCTGTGATGTACAAAATTAACATGCAACTATAAGATTCTATTTGTGGGTAGGAAAGTAGTTGAAGTAAATTATTGCTCAAACAGTAATTATTTGAAACCAAATATTACCCTCAATGCAATATTGTATGTTAATAGGGTGTCCAGGGGGTCAAAAAGACCTTTTGAATGCTGCTTCACAAACGACTAGCCATGAGATCATCTTAACTTTCATGGACATCAATTTCCTCTGCAAAATGAGTATATTATCAAAACTCCCTTATATGGTTACTTTGCTATTAAAAGAGATAATTCATATAAAATGCCAAGGACTATGTTCAGAGTATGGTAAGAAATGAATGGTAGCTAATGCTTTAAGTATTTATCACTAATATTAATATCATAATAAGCTGATATAAATTCAGCGTATGACTGGGGAATAAGAGTTTGGCAGGGACCAATTGCAAAATACTTGAGCTCATGAACAATGGCAGGGATCAGGAGCACCAACCCCAGTGCAGTCACAAATCTGTGTGTAACTTTCGACTCTTCTAAAACTTGACTAAATACTCTACTGTTGATAGGATGGATGCGTTACTGATATCATAAAGTCAATTAACACATTTTGTATGTATTATATGTACTCTATTCTTATAATAAGTAAGCTAGAGAAAAGAAAATGTTTAAATCATAAGGAAGAGAAAATACATTTATAGCACTGTACTGTCGTTATCAAAAAAACCCCCAAAAAACCCCACATACAAGTAGACCCGTGTAGTTCAAATCTGTGTTGTTCAAGGGTGAACTGTGGTTCATAAAAACTATTCCTAATCTAATATTTAGATCCAATACAATGGCCATCTTTTCCCTCCTCCAAAGTACCCAATTTTATTTTTATCCCTGTCATTCTTATTATTTATAATATATGAGAAACAGGTAACTTAATGAATGTGTAACCTTCTAGTCTTTCCAAATTTCAGTGGCTTTATAGTATTTATAGAATACTATAAAGACTTCTTATTCCTTTGGGGTGCGTGGATGGCTCAGTCAAGTAAGCATCTGACTCTTGATCTCTGTTCAGGTCTTGATCTCAGGGTTGTATGTTCAAGCCCCATGTTGGGCTTCATGCTTAAAAAAAACAAAAGATTCATTACTCCTTTATGTCACATTCTAGTGTGGTTCGGGAAAAGAATGGGGGTGAGTTTTTGTTCCATTCAGTCACTCAGGGACGCAGTAGTGGCTCTCCCATCTTCTTCTAGAGGCCTGGAGTTCTCCACCAGACACTCTGTACTAGACAGGGAGGGAAGAAAGCTTGTTGAGGATTTTGAAAGATAATACCTTATCCACTGACCCAAAGTCAGTCACATAGCCCAACCTAATTGCACGCGACATTTGGGAACATAAACGGGTTTGCTGAACATTCAGTATGATCTCAGCTTTACCAACCGTCCAAACACTTCCACCAACAAAACTAAGTCTTATGATTCTTCTTTAAATTTTCATTAATTAAAGATGGTAAGGAGCTTTTGCTTACAAAGTGTATTGGCACATAATTTTATAGAGCAAAATATCTCATATTAGAAAGGCTTTATCAACAAGGATTGGAATCTTGGAAGGCTTTCTACACCTTTTGATAAGGTTTTTGTTCTATGGAATTCTCTGGGTAACTTTGTGGAATATTTCTCCTACTTCATTTCTACTTAAAGCTCATATATGTGAAAGAGATTATATCCTCAAATGAGCATTTTCCTTGCTTTTAACATCTTGTGTCATTATCTCAACATTCTTTTATTACAGTTGTTATTGAGAGCATACTTTCAGATTTAGCATGGAGATTAACTGTAAAATAAGTAAATAGCAAATTGTTTTGTTAGAATGAAGTGTAGAAAGTCAGTGCTTTTAAGAGTTCTTTCGCATTGTTAACTGCTAATTCTCAGCGACTACAATACTCAAAAAAGTGCAGATTGACAACCTTACATTTAAGAATTTTTTTCTATGAAGAATTGCTGTGACAGTAAACTTTACACACAGTACAAGCTGTGCTATGATACTTCAAAATATGACTTTTTCTCAAGTTTCACTTTATTGATGAAAGAATGCCTTTAATATTAAAGCCTGTGTAGCACATAGATACCCAGGTACTCTCCAAAAGACAGACTTTTAATGTTTTCTTGATGGTGCTTATTCTTCGTGGCAAAAGAAATAGAGTCAAACTTCCTATTTATTTTACACTTTACCCAGCAAGTCACAAATGACAGCAAGTAGCACCCAACACTCACATTTTAGTAATACTAATAATCTGTTAGAGACTGGCTGTATATATTAAATGATTTCATTTCCACTAAAAGTATTAATACTATTTTGAAGGTGTAAATATTTTAATTATTTCTTCATAATTAATATACATATATGAAATTGGTCTTGGTTTTGATATTTTATTAGAAATCAAACTATCCCTTATTCTTCCTGTTTAATGAAAAGATTTATTTGCGTTACTCATTAAGGTACATTCTTAAACGGCCATTTTATTTTATTAAAAAAAACATTTATCTTTTTAACGATTTTTAAAAAATAACTGTATTCTTTTTTTAAAAAAAAATTTATGTATTTTTAAGAGCTATAGAGAGCAGGGGAGGGGCAGGGAGAGAGGAAGAAAGATGATCTCAAGCAAGCTCTGTGCTGACAGCAGGGAGCCCGATGTGGGACTCAAACTCAGAACCAGGAGCTCATGACCTGAGCTGAAGTCAGATGCTAAACTGACTGAGCCATACAGGTACCCCTTAAAGATTTTATTTTATTTATGTTTAAGTAGGCCCCATGCCCAACGTGGGGCTCAGATTCAAGACCCTGAGATCAAGAGTGGAATGCTCTACTAACTGAATTAGCCAGGTGCCCTTTAATGGCCATTTAAGTAATTAAGGGAAGTTAAAGACTGATATTCTTTGTATGATTATATATTTTTGCACAGACTTCTGTTTTTAATAGTTATTACACTAATTAGTAATTCTTACATGAAATATTTATTGTTTTTGAATTGCTTTTTTAGTGCATTCTATAATGTTTCATATAATTACCTGTTTGCAAATTAAGAGGTTATAGAGTTGAAAATAACATCATAATTTTTGTTTCCATGATAGCCTAAGCAACGTTAGCCTTTATTAAATAAATAAATGTAGAAAAATGAATATCCATAACTACATTAGTTCTGTAATTGGAAATGCTATTATTTAATTGAACAATTCGGTGAGAGAAAATGTTTGCAAATATACATTTAAAAAAGTAGAAAATGGCATTTTTACTATTTTATTAAGTAGAAATAAGTTATTAAGTGTGGAGTCCTATAAGAGCTATGATTAAATACTTTAGATGTTATGCAGTATGAATTCAGTTGTCTTGCATTATCTATCATTGTATATAGCCTTTTATTAATTATATTGTTTGTGTTATATAAATATTTTAAAATAATGATTGTTGAAAATGAGAAAGCATTTACTGAGAAAATAATTTCAGTTATTTTAACCTTTATACAAGCATCCTAAAACTTTCATTTCATTTACTCTAGTAAATATGAACCTCTAGAAAAGTTTCTAAGTTTCAGTATACTTGGACATAGAAGTTATTGAATATTCATTTAAGAAATTATAACCCTGAGTGCAGCATATTCTTTATGAGATTTCATATGATATATTAAAGATTAAAAAGGTTTAAGTGCTCTGTGACTTTAAACTATTTCTATCCTTTTGCTTCAAAACTTAAATTGGTATTAAAAAATTCTACATTTTTATCACCAAACTTTTATATTATAGACCATAGACATTTTAGCTTACGGTTTTATGCATATTTGACAAAAATAACTTCAGTCCTATAGTAGTTAAGCACAAATTGTTCAGCCTTTGCAGTTGTAACATAAGTGCTAATTACAGTTTATTGGCAAACTGTTTAAGATGTTATGTACATGGACTTCAAGACACTTTCTTCCAAAACAGTTGTTACAGTTCCCCCTGTTTCCTGCACAGTGGATTTTGAATTTAGCATCTGACATGTTTTCTCAACTACTGGTTTATAATGAAAACATGTAGGTACTCGAGGGAATGTGTTAAAAGCAAAAATTCTATGATCCTTGAAAGGTAAGTGACAGCGCTGAGATTGTCACATCTGGATCAGAAATGTCTCATCTGTTTATCTATCTAAACAAACACAAATAAGATAATTAAGATCCTAACAAAGCATGTTTTGAAAAACAACTTATGGCTTTGATTAGGTCAGAAACCAGTGATTTTTAAATTTTTCTTTGTTCCCACATGTGAGTCAAAATGGATTGACCTTCAACAACAAGTTGCCTCTGAAGGATTATAGCAAATCTATTATTTCATATTTTGAAATTTGAAAGTAAAATTAATTCTCAGCTTTCAATCATCATATATATATCATATATACTTAAATATACATATTTAGATACCTATACACACAAACACACATGCATATGCACATATATAATCATGTACATTATAGTATGCCTAATTATTCAGCTAAATTTACCTCATCATACTTTCATTCTTATTAGAATAGAGTTAATATGTTTCAGAGTCACACACTTGTGGCAGTGAAAGATCAGTCACACACAAAAGCAAAATGAATCCCTTGGAAAATTGTTTACATTTAAAATAAGTTTTTAGCATCACAGTAAGCTGTTACTTGACTTTTAAATTTAGCTTTGTATGTACATTATTAAAGAAGACATTTTAATGTAAGCTAATATGTTCTAAATTGTATTGGTTTTAACTCTTAAAAACACCTATTGTGATATTTCAAAGACAGGAAATTAAAATATTCTGTTTACATTCCAATCAGTTTTGACTTAGTATAATCATACTTTCCTGTTGAATTGCAAACATTTTCTTTAAATTCTAGTCATATGTCTTGCTATTAAATTAATATAATCATACTCTCTTGTTCAGGTAGTAGTAAAGTAGTTGTTTAATTAAACATGTTATTTGTTTACACTGTAGTGTTTCAGAAATGCTAGTTCAAAAGATAGGATAAAGACTTATATCAAACATTTCAATCTGACAAGTAGATTACATTTCTTCCACCATAAAAAGGTAAGCAGAAAACCGTAGCAGTGATGAAAAGACATATTCTTATTACTCGGAGATATGATATGCAGTCTATAAAATATGAGACTTTCCACTTTCAAGATTCAAACAAAATCTTGAGTTTTAGCTTTTAAAATATTATAAATTTATTAAAATACTTATTAAAATATTAATTATTAAATTTATTAAAATATGTTTAGTATCTTAAATATTGCATTAAAATTGTCATTCCTTTTATTGGCCAGCTCAGAAGGTACAAAAAAAATAACAGATGGATTTTAATGTGAAAATATGGATAAAATGAAATCCATGAATTATTGTACACATATGAAGCCTCACATGAGAAGCCTCAGTCAATGCCATCTCAGGCACAAAACATTCAGAATGTCTCCCATTTGCCAAAGCAGGATGGAAGAATTGTTTCTATTTTCTACAATTTATATTTTGTTAAGTAGCCTTTACTGTAATTTCTCCTTTGCAGATTGTAGTTGTAGCAGTTACCATTGTTTTACTACAGGAAAAGGCATCCTCCTAACATTTAAACTTATAAAATAAAAAAGAAACCTCAATAAAAATTATGTGTGCAAAGTAAAAATTTCACATAATGTTTAAGTTGCAAAGAAATTTGGATAATTTTCCAAAGCCTTATGGAACTGGAGGACAGGTTTTATATTTTGATTATCTTTTGTATAAGTAGAGTATAATAACTGTTTTTGAGAAGATATTTCTGGTTTTTATTTTCACATCAAAATGAAAATAGTATATGGGAAAACTAAAAGATTGCTAATAGTTATGAATGAATATGTAGATCATTGGAACAAGGCAAATAGTTCTGATTTTCTGTTCTTTCTTCAGAGTTCAGCTATCATGACCTTGTTAAATGTTTTCAAAATTACTGAAATATTGCCTCTTTATTTTATGAATTCAAGACAAATATAAACAGACATTTCTTCATTTTCTAATTGATTCTCTACATCTTGTTAGATTTTTAGAATTATTATGATAGGAATATTGATGTTAACCAATATTTATTGAGTGATTATTATGTGCAAGACACTTTACATATGTTTACTATTTGGATACATTTGGTTATCTCTACACACACACACACACACACACACACACATTGTTATGCTCACAATATATTTCAATTTTATTAAGTAGATTAAAATTGTATATGAAAGAGAAATTAGGAACCGGTCTTTTATAATTAAGTTAACAAAAAGGGATGTTAACCTGTGGTAAAACCAATCTGGTACTATTTTATTTTGGCAGTTATATTTTTTTCTCTCCTCGGTGAACCACAAAGAGAGAAGATGGGTATGATTTTTTACAGGGGTGAAATAGGTTGTCTGTCAGTTGGGTTTAGGCGACAGTCTGTCTGAGTACCGTAAGATGATCCGCAGAGCGCCAGAGGAAAGCGGGCAGGATTCTTGGCTTGCAAGAATAGATATTGATCTACCTTAGCCACCTAAACAATGCCTCACCTGTTTGCCTTGTCCATACCTTATTTTACGCAGTCTAATGCTTGTTTTGTTTGACTTTTCTTTTATTTCTCTGGATCTGAGCTTTGATACACTTTGGGGAGTACATAAACACAGTGTTGTACTTGAACATCACCATACTTCTGAGTCCTCTGGTGGTTTAGGACCACCCCTCCCTCTTGAATAGCTCTGTTATTGAAAATTATGAGCCAGAGCTAAATTACTAGGCCTCATACAGAAGTAGTTGATCCAGCAGCCTAGTGTCCAATAACACTGAATGTGAGATGCTACTAATTACTGCCCTATGGACCTCGTTTAAAATTTCTTAAATTTCAGCTTGTAAAAGGCTTTATTATTATTAATTCTTTTTTTCCCTCAGCAGATAGTTGAAAGATAAGCTACTACAGTATTTAGAATTCTATCCATTTTTTTGGAGCACAACTATGTTACTATGTAGTGCCTCAAGCACTAATGAAATACAAAACTACATTCAGCTTCCCAGTAAACTATAATATAAATATTTTACCAGCACTTATTATTAGTTTGCCATTTCCTGCTGACAGCTATTCCAACTTTGCCAGCAGGCACTGGATCTCACAATTGTATTATGTTTTGAACAAATAGCGACAAACAAAAATTCTCACAAAATAAATGAACAAGATTTCCTGGGAAAAAAAAACCTCTTCCAATGTTAAATGAATATTTCTTTCAAACTCTGACATGTAATATTATTTAATTTGCATATTGCACATTTCACTTTTACTGGAAAACAATTAAGTTAACGAGGAACTAAATAATGTGCACTCAGGGATAATTTAATAGTACTTGTTTGATTTTAAGAGTTTTTTTTGAAAAACTTTTTGCTGTTCTAGAGAAGCCCACATCCTAATACTTTTACTGATAATGGAGCACTCTGGTTTTCAAATGACACAGTTTAAAGACTAGCAGAGAATGGAAGCGTCTTTGAGAACCATAAAATTTGTGTTTTTTTTCTGTGCTGTCCAGGAAGACCACAAAACTTAGCGATTGATGAAATCTGAAAATGTTTAAAATATGTCTTGGCTTTAAACTGAAATAACTTTCTACTAATGCTACTTCTTTCACTGATAATCACTAACCAGCAAACATCATCCACTCCTTTGCCCCATCCTTGCTTCTTTACAGCTCACTTGCATAAAGCACCACCTTTGTTAAATCAAACCCTTCACTTAACCTTCACCCACTTAACAATTGAATGTGGCTGGGAAAAAAAAAAAAACCAACAAAACCATGCTGACTGGTCTTGCCCTAACTTTGGGATCACTTTTCTCAAGCAGCTCTTTAATTCTGTGTAGCACTCATACTATTTGCCTACTTCATTCATAAGATGCAGATGATTGCTTTACATCTTTCCTCCGGCAGATCTCCAGCATGTCTTTCCTCATCGCCATCCTGAACCGCTGTTCATAATTTCTACCCCACTAAGAATAAAGCAAACAGAAGAGCATTTCCATGAGCTCCTACTTCTACATCTACTGACCTAACTATATTTGATTATATTTGTGCAAATTTACTTGAACTTTTTATTAGCAGACTCCTAGAAAAAGGCTAGCCTACTCTACTTGTGTACCAGATCCTATCCTTCTGTCCCCTACTCTATAAGGTGAACCTAGCAATTCTCTCTTCTTTTCCTTGTACCACATATACTTCCCTCCATACTGGATGGTTCACGCCAGCACATACCCATGTTATTTCTCGTGCTTCTAAGTAAACCTCACTTTTGACTCCATTTCACTTTCTGTGTCATTCTCTTTACAATCTTTCCTCTTCTCTCATTTTTTTAAAACAAAATTCCTTGAAAAAGAGTTTCTATATGCAGTTTTCAGTTTCTCTCTCCTATCCTTTCTTTAACTTAAACATACTGTTAGCGCCAGAACTTCACTGAAATGGCTTTTATCAAGGTCATTGGTGAATTCCATGTTGCTAAATCAGACGATCTATTCTCTGGCTTCATCTAGCTTGAACTCTCATTAACATTTGACAAAATTGATCACTATCTCCTTCTTACAACATTTGGCTTTATTTGGCTTCCAAACTTAACATGTTGTTTTGTTTCATGTTCGTTTTGTTTTCCTACCTCTGGATGTTGGGTTAGGTGGTTAGTTAGACATGAGCCTGGAGGGGTAAAGCAGATGCTGACCACACCCTCAGAACGACCCTCCAGGTTAACAGCCACACCTTCAGAGCCACCTCTAAGAGCTAACACAACAGAAAAGACACAGAGCTGGCTCAAAAGCCTCAAGGCGACTTCTAAGACCAGAGCATAACCCCTACAAGGTGCAGCTTGCCCTTAAGGCCACAGCCAAAGCTCGTTAGAAACTCATAAATATACAATACATACAGAAATATAACGATAACACAATGCATCATGGGTGGGCACATGGCATTGAAGCCAAAATGTTATATAACCACCAGCTGTCAATCAAAAATGTCAATCATAGCCAAATTTACATATGCAGAAAGCAGGCTTAAAAAGATGCGGCTAGTGCTTCTCTTCACCATTCCCACAGTTGCTCTGGCAGCAGCCCAATTTCTGTCTTGAAAGTGTACTGTACTTATACTTAACCTTCTCAGTAACCTCTATCTCCTCGTTCTGGTCTCAGGGCTCCAAATCTTCAGTACATCTGGGACAGGACCTCAGCAGCCTGGTAGCAGTGCCATCTCAGATTTTTTGTTATTTCCTCCCAGTTTCCCTGACTTCTAAATATCACAGTGCCTCTGGGCTCAGTACTCACATCAAGTCTTTTCTTGATCCTTAATAATTACCTCGTTGAACTTACCTCTTAAGGCTTTAATTGCCATTGATATGCTGATTTAATATACAAATCTATGTTTAATATAGCAATAATATAAAAACATACAAATAATGTTATATAAAATATATTCATATGTAAAATGTATAAATATATTGTATGTAAACCTATAAACATTTTATATGTAAATTAACATTATATATAAATCAGACTGGTGGCCCAGTCGGGTAAGGTCAGACTTCGGCTCAGGTCATGATCTCACAGTTGGTGGGTTTGATCCCTGCATCCCGCCCTTTGCTGACAGCTCAGAGCCTGGAGTCTGCTTCTGATTCTGTGCCTCCTTTGCTCTCTGACCCTCCCGCTCACATAATCTTTCTCTTTTTAAAGTAAATAAACATTAAATAATTTTTTAAAAATATTTTTATTTATTTCTAGGAGAGAGAGAGAGAGAGAGACAGCGTGAGCAGGGGAAGGTCAGAGAGAGAGGGAGTCACAGACCGAAACAGGCTCCAGGCTCTGAGCTGGAGGTCAGCGCAGAGCCCGACGCAGGGCTCGAACCCACGAACCGCGAGATCATGACCTGAGCGAAAGTCAGACGCTTAACCGACTAAGCCACCCAGGTGCCCCAAACATTAAATAATTTTTAATTAAAAAATAAATTGTCATATAAATACAACTGATTCAGATTTCTTTTGTGAATTACATTATTTACAGCTATCCAGAAGATAGGTCCACTTGGATAGCAAATATACATCTTAAATTTAACATGTCCACACATGGTCTTTTCCCATAACCTACTCTTCACCATTCTTTTGCTGTTCAGGGAAAGGCAACTCCATTCTACTAATTACACAAAATAACATTCCTTAGCTTAGCCTTTGGCTGTTACTTTTCTTCCACGTACAACATTCAATCTGTCAGTAATTTATGTAGGTGCTATTCTCAAAATGTGTCCAAAGTCATCTATTCCTTGCCACCCTCACTGGCACAACTTGGGTCCAGCGATTCATCATATCTCACCTGTATTACTACAGCTGCCTCTACTTCTGCCCTTGTTTCTCAATGATTTTACTCAGTGGGTAGCCAGGAAATGTTCAACTCTAACTAAGGTAATCTCGTTTTTCTATTCAACTTCCTACTGTTTTATTATTTTAGTTGGGCTAAAAGCCAAAATTCTTGTGAGATTATAAGGCCTTGCATGACCTGTGCTCCTCCTTATCCTTCTGACTTCATAATCACTTCCTCTCTTCCTCAAGCACTCTGTCTGGTCACTGTAGCCTATCAGCTGTTGCTCAAAGGTACCAAAAAAGCTCCTGTCACGGGATCTTTGCATTTCCTCTTCTCTCTGCTGGGAAAGCTTCCCCTGCCCGCCCCCCGCCCCCAACACATTCAACAAATGTGTGATACGGTACATCTATGCCCCACCTCCTTTACACAGATTTCAATGTGTCCCTCCCAGACTCTACTATCAAGAATTTCAACCCTTCTCCCATGATTCCTATGACTTCTCCCCGCTTTTTTTCCCCCGTTACTGTTTAGCTAACATACTATATATTTTACTTATATAACTTATTTATTGTTTATCTTTCCCACTAGAATGCAAGCTCCATGATGTCAAGGGATTTTGTCTTTTTTCATCTTATTTTGTGTATGATCAATCTCCAATGCTTAAAACATGCCCTAAGATAAGGTTGAGAAGTATCTGTTAATGAATGAGTGAATACATGAATAATTTAGAAAAGGCTGTGGAAAGAAAACATTTTATTAAATTTTAAATTTTTGTAACTATTTACAAATTGTATCATGTCTGATGAAATGAGGAAACAATTAATAATGTGTATTCATTATCTGAGTCTTCTGGTCTGACCTGCCGACTCTGTTATTGCACTTGTTAATTTCAGAGGCTCTGCCATCAGGCATATGATAGTTTGGTCTTATATCTCCTAGATTTCCCACTTGAAAATGCTAGTTAGTGGCTATTTATAAAATTTATAAAACTCATTATGGATGAATGAGAATAATTTAAAATTAACTATTCTGGAATTTAAAAAATTACAATCAGAAGAAATGTGTGATTATGTCTTTCCCCTCTGGTTCTTAGTATCTACTTTTCCCTTGGCCCAATATGCTTTTACTTCTTTTTCAATTTTTCAGTCTCTGTCCTTGAAGTCTCAGCTTAGATGTTGCTTTCTTGATAAAATCTTCTCTTAATCACTTCCATTTCTGTAAATGGGGTTAAGGATCATACTTTCCTCTATCATGACACCATACACTGGTGAGAATGTTTATTTTTCAGTCTCATAATAAATAGACTTCAAATGAATTGAAGGCAGGGCTCTTGTCTTATTTTGTGTTGCATACATCTTACAAAACTTAATGGCTAAAATATGAACAAATATTTAATGATGGTCTAGAATTCTAGGTACTTCTGCCCTCTAGAATAGAACATAATTAGTTACATTGAGTCTCCTGAGAGTATGAAATAGCTGCTGTTTCTGTTTTGTTCATGTTTGCATTTTGTGTCTGTGCATAATACATATTTAATACATGGTGTTGAAAGCAATTCTATGTAGTAAAATTAATAATGAATATAGGTACGTGTGTATATATCATTGCGTTCTTTTTAAAAATATTTTAAGTTTATTTATTAACTTCTTTTGAGAGAGTGTGTGTACAAGCAGGGAAAGAGCAGAGAGAGAGAGAAAGAGAGTCCCAAGCAGGCTCCACATTGTTAGCATGATGCAGGGCTCCAACTCACAAACTGAACCATGAAATGATGATGTGAGCTGAAACAAGAATTGGATGCTTAAGCAACTGAGCCACCCAGGCGCCCCAACATAGCATTGCTTTCTACTGCCTGTGCTGGTAAGACTCAAAAGGTCTTCAAGAACCATCACCTGATGAATGCACTCTGTTAACACAGAACAAGCATATCACACTGACCTAGGTTTTGGGTACTTTGGTTTACAAAAATCTTTATCTTTTTAGATTCTTATTTTCTTTTAAAAACTTGAGAATATCTTTTGTGGCAAAGTTGTCTTCCTCTAGGACATTTTGAGGAGATCCTTTTCCCAAAAGCCAATTTGCAGAAGCCTGATTTGTCAAGTTTGTTTCTATTAACTCTTCAGTTTTTGTCATTATAATAGCATTTTAAATAATGTTCAGTTGCTATCTGTGTCAGCTTCCTATTTGCATTTGTAGCCGAAGGGGTAGAAAGTAGAGGACACAGAGTAGGGAATGTGGAGAAACTGAGGAGCACTCAAACTTCATATCTCACCAACTTCATATTATTTACACAATATGAAACAAGCATATTACTCAACTGCAAGAACTAGATTTGCTCTTCTTCTAGTCTCAAGTGCAAGATAATTGCCAAGTGAATCAATATTCCTCCCCACCCCCAACAATCACTTCTCCTATCTCTATCTTTAAAATATAATAAGTTTGTATTAAAAGAATACTCTGACCCACAGATTGGAGAAAATATCTATAAATCACATATATAATAAAGGACATGTATCTGCAATATATAAAACACTTTTATGATTCAACAACAAAAAGTAACTCAATTTAAAGACACACAAAAGATTTGACTAGATGTTTCTCTAAAAGAATATTCTAATGGCCAATAATCCTCTGAAAAGATGCCCAACATTAGTCACTAGGGAAATGCCAATCAAAACCACTATGAGATACTACTTCACACCTATGGAGATGGCTAAAATAAAAAAGGTGGACAATAACAAGTGTTGATGAACATGTGGAGAAATTGGGACTCTCATATATTGCTGAGGGAATGGTATAATGGTACAGTCACTGTGTAAAACAATTTGGCCACTCTTCAGAATGTTACCTTTGTCTCTTTCCTGAGTTGGAGTCCCTGGTTGTGGATTGCTAGAGGCGACTTCATTAACTCACTTTCTTTGAATTGATAAAGCAGGTCCTTCAACATCTTCCTGAGAAAGGCTACCTAGAAGGTCAGTTATTTGAGACTTGATCTGGAAAGGCTATATTCTATTCTACACTTGACTGGTAGGCTGTTAGGAAATATTTTTTTATAACTATTTTGGTTGTTTCTCCATTGTTTTCCACTTTGTATTGAGTGATACTATTGAGCTGTTGAATCCTATTTATGACTCTGACTGTTGTTTGCTTACTTGTTTATACTACAAAACATAATTAGTTCTCCTAATTCCTCTCAGGCATGTCTACTCATTCACAGTGAAGTGGAACAAATTCTACAATGATGGAGAATGTAGGAGAGTTTAAAATCCAACTTAATTGTTTAGACAATGTATATGGCTCAATGGATTTGCCCAATAAAATGGACTTTTCTAATTTTTGCTAGCTTTATTGGAATTTCTTTTGATACACATTAGATGACATCTTCCTTCCACTTAGAATTGTGGTCAAATGGCAGTTAACACATGGTGGGGAATCATTAACTAACAAATAAATCCTTTTCTGTAAAACATTTTTTCTTTAAAGTTCTGACAAAGTCATTCTATGGAGAAAAAAAGCTTTCAACCGCCAAAGTAAAGTGTTCAGGGAAGAGGAGATTAGAGAAAATACTAAGAAGAGAAGAGAAGTTTTGAACTGACAACCGATTTATTTATATTTGTCAGATAATTACTTCACCTCCTGCAACACTTTGATTATGAAATAAAGGACTGAGGAAATTAACTGGATTAATGCAGTCAATAAAATTGTCAGTTCTTATTTAAATTGTTTCCAGAGATTTTCAATCAGGTGGGTAAGTGAAAAGACATTCTCTATCCTTCTGCCCTGGGAGTATATCAGAATCTCAGCAATGGGAGTTGAGCTATAGGGCTGCATAAGTAAGGGGAGAAGGGACATGCATATATTTTGTATGAGGTCCCTAGGGGGTTCAGATATGCCTCCATGATGATTTAACCAATGCAGGCTTGTATTTCCACTTTACAGTAGCCACTTTACTCAGTCTCTCAATTGTCTTTCATCTACCTAGTCCTGCTATTACTTCCCCCTCCTCTCCATTTTTGGAAAGGAAACTAATTGTGATAAAATGAGACATTTTGTAGTGAAAAGGATACAGTTTTAATACCTTTAAAACATTTCAAAAAGCAATACAATTAGCTAAGCACTTATGTTTTATTAGTAATAGCAAGCAAAATTAATAAGTAAATTCAACTAAAAATGATTATGTGTCAGAGTGTATAGTTTTTACATTGACATTTCACATAATCTGACTTTGCTTAGAAGAGAAATCACTCGGCTGTTAAAATTACTTTTAAAGAGCTGTCAAAATTGGAAAACCTGCTGTCAAAAATATGATGAGAAAAGTTTAAAAATGGTTAAGTATGTTGACTTAGATAAAAAATATTACCTTCATGAAGGAAAACTTGAATATTTATCATGATCTTCAAAAGGGATGACTTTTTCTCCTTGAAACTGGACATCTTGGTTTTAATATTTATATCCTGACACATGAATGAAACCATTTATATTGTACCATAATGAGAACATGTCTGGGTGATAGAAAATGCTAAAATCTTAATGCTATCTATGCTCCTTATTACTATTATTTATTTTGCCTCATTTTTTATTTTTTATTTTTTTTAATGTTTTATTTATTTCTAGGAGAGAGAGAGAGACAGCATGAGCAGGGGAGGGTCAGAGAGAGAGGGAGTCACAGACTGAAACAGGCTCCAGGCTCTGAGATGGCAGTCAGCACAAAGCCCGACGCGGGGCTCGAACCCACGAACCGCGAGATCATGACCTAAGCGAAAGTCGGATGCTCAACAGACTAAGCCACCCAGGCGCCCCTATTTTGCCTCATTTTTAACTGAAGAGGACTTTTAACTCTTGTCCTGGTTTTCAGTTTCTTGGACTTCTTATATATGTATTGACAAAATAAATACATTTTAACTAATAGAAGGATGCAAACATATATTTTCTGGAAAGCTGGTGATATTTTTATATTTTTATTCTGCCTATTCATATTATAAGAAAATAATATTATCTCTCATAGGTCAGATGCTCATTAGGCACCACTGAGAGTTTGAATTCCAAACGGTTAATTTTGAGATTTCATACTAATCTTTAGTTAAAGGTAGAGCCTTCAGGTCCTATCATCATATAATTCAAAACACATAAATACTTGAGGGCCTTGGAACTGAGGAAAGATAGATTAGTAAAACCAAGCTGCTTTAAAACTCTTTTCCATTTCACCTTGAGTAAAATCTATTAATAATTTAAACCTCAAAGAGTTGAACTTCTCTTTGAAAGAGTCACTAGGATTCTCCAGAATATGTTAAACATTTGATTATTAGTTCTTAACAAAAATGAATAAGAGTTTGTTTTTAGGTGAAAAAATATATGAATGTGAAATAAAACACAAGATTTCCCCTTGACTTTTCTGCCTACGTAAATAATATAAGACTTAAAGTTGGTAGGCTGAGTAACTGCTTTGTCCATGTGTTCTGTTATACAACCTTAGGTATTTGCCTGTTTCTCCATACATAAAATATAAGTAATTGTAGCTATCACCCATCTGACGCATTCACAAAAATCTTATGAGAATTAGTATACAAATGATTGAAAAGCACTTTGTAGATGTAAATGTTTAAACAGCTCTGTTTTATAAAGAAGAAAAAGAAAGTAAAGATACAGCTATAATAGACTGGATTATCTGAGCTAGAATTGCAGAAGGAAAAAATTTTCCCTGCAGAAAGAATAACTCAGTACACTGTCCATGGTGAGCAAAGAATATCATTTTATGGTAGTTATTATTTTATTGTTAAGTGAAATAATTTAGGGCTGGCTAGTAGATATCCTAATATTTACATAATCTTTTATTGCCTCTAGATGTAACCATCAAAATGTTAAAAATTTAATTTCACACAATGCATTTTACATATATATATATGTGTGTGTGTATATATATATATACACATATCCTAAAACATACAAGATTAAGCAATAAAGATACTTAAAAACATTGCAATGGATGAGAGAAGTGTAATTTCATAGCATCAATAGAAATGCCAGAAAACTTTTAGGAGTTGTAAAACATATAGAAAATTAAGTGTGAGGCTTGGAAATTTAAATATATTTGAATCTGAAAATATAAAACTTATTGTTCTCACAATCATGTTGACATACCCTTATTATACATGTGCACAAGAAACTATATATTAGAACTCTAACTGGTAATCCAAAATAGAGTATGTGTACATTGAAGAAAAGTTTGTGTTGCTATGGGAACTTTGGCTTTGTTTACATTATATTGCAAACCATATTATGTGCCTTGGTTCACCTTAATGACTACCTTCATATATTGCTAATTATACTATTTTCCCTCATTCACTCTGATGATTAACTCCTTAAGGTTAATACTGCTCATCTTTATTGAGTTAGTTCATATTTTTCTTGAATACAGAAATATGAACTTACATTTACCTTCATTTGTGAAAATTGCATTATGCATGTCACCATCACCTGTTCATTACATTAAGTAAAAGGAGTTTTAGCTTTTATGAAATTTGCAAAATTACATTTATGAAAATTATAAGCTTGACCTTGTTTGCCTATAGATACAACATATTCCAAATTGTAGGAAATAAAATTTGTGAACATTTCCTGTTTTGGATATAAAAATGTATGATTTCCTTATTGAAAATTTCTTGTAACATTTTTAAAGAGGAATTCTAGGCCATTAAAAAATTGTTCACATTTTCAATATATACGCAAAGCCATGGTGAAAAATTCATTATGTGTATGCAGAATCCCTTCTGAGTTAGTAGGACTATATAGAGCTAGTTAGTAATGAATGTGTTAAACCATAAATATACCTATAAAACAGATATTGAATCTTATGGCTTTAGTTAGCTTTCTTTTTTTTTTTTTAATGTTTTATTTATTTATTTCTAGGAGAGAGAGAGAGAGACAGCATGAACAGGGGAGGGTCAGAGAGAGAGGGAGTGACAGACTCTGAAACAGGCTCCAGGCTGTGAGCTGGCAGTCAGCACAGAGCCCGACGCGGGGCTCGAACCCACGAACCGCGAGATCATGACCTGAGCGAAAGTCAGACACTTAACCGACTAAGCCACCCGGGCGCCCCTTTAGTTAGCTTTCTAATTAAAAAACTTGAATTTCAGAAAAATTTTAGGATGAAAACTATGTATGGGTTATTTCAATTAAGATCAGCTGGGATTGATATCTTTATTCAGAAATGGTTTCTGGGTTTCTAATATGTGCTAGATATGTGCTGAGCATGGGTATTCGTGGTAATATAGGTAAGCTCTCATGAGGTTAGAAATATGCAAGAAGCAATTACAATATAGTTTTAGACCCTGTATTTTATAAAGGGTAAAATCCCTTGTTGTTGTTTGTTTGTTTGTTTGTTTTTAGCGTATGTGTTTTTATTACTGTGCTGTCAGCTCAAAGTTCATCACAGGGTTCAATCTCAAGAACCTTAAGATCATGATCTGAGCAAAAATAAAGAGTTGAACACTTAACTGGTTGAGTAGCACCCCTTCATTTTAATATCCCAAAGGAGGATGACTTTGAAGTAGACATTTCAAGCAAAACTACAGCTACAAAGTTCTACTATCTTTTTAAATAGGATTCATGCCCAGTGGGGAGCCCAGTGCAGGGCTTGAATTCATGACCTTCATATCAAACTGAGATCAAGAATTGAATGCTTAACTGACTGAGCCACCAAGGCATCCCCACAAAATTCTACTCTTGATAGTATTTGTTCTTTAGGGGAATCTTTCTATCTCCAAGGGATAAAAGCAGAGAATAGAATTATATACACTGAAAGGGTTCAGAACAAGTCTCCCCAAAATGTGCCACTTTGGCATCTGGGCTATTTTGAGGCAAAGGCAATCAAGACCCAGAAACTCAAGAAAACCTTTACTTCTCCCTTAAACTACCCCCAAAAAATTTTATATAAGGGGCCTAGTCCAGAGAAAGAGCTCTTACCAAGGGATATCTTTTATATCTGAATGACCTGTCCATATGGCAGGACAGACATCTAACTACTACACATTTGCTCTCCTTATTCTGTGAATCATCTTCCTCCCATTTGAAGCTCCCAGCCTCTACCTCATTCCTTTACTCAAGATGGCATATAAGCCTCAACAGACTGACTTATTCCCCATCTCATAGATTTCTGTGATCTCCATTTGTATGTATTAAATTTGTTTTTCTCCCATCAATCTCTTTTATGTTAATTTGATTGTTAGACCAGCCAAAAAGCTAGAATGGTAGAGGAAAATTTTTTCCTCCCCAGCAACACAGAAATCCATATTGTAAAGGACATAAAAATTTGCAGCACAGGGATGCCTGGCTGGGTCAATTGATAGAGCATACGACTCTTGGTCTCAGGGTTGTAGGTTCGAGTCCTACATTGCGAGCAGAGATTACCTAAAAATAAATTCTTTAAAGGAAATCCCAAGATTTGTAGCACAGTGAGAATGTGTCTCTTTTCGTTCTCATTGAATAGAAAGTATGTGAATTGGGTTGCCTATGGCTTTTTGTGTTCTGTTCTCTTCCTCAAATACAGAGAAGCTATGCTTCCAACTGGAGTATCTACAGAGTTGCAGTCTGTCAGAGGGAACAAGTCAGCAGCAAAATCTTTGAAATTGTCAAAGTGGGACTTCAGTTGTCTTTAAGGATGTAGAGACAGATGAATCCTTGACTGTTGATGTAGTGACAGACTCTGGTGTGGAAAGTAACTTTCAGTGGTGGCTTACATGAATAATCAGATAAAGATGTGATACCCAGAAAAACCTCACCACCTCCACACACAGAGCCAGGTGGGCCAAGTATAATGAATCTCCTTTCATAAATGTTATCTGCTTTAGGACCAGCATGGCAAGGAACATGGATGACTTCGGTTAGTTCCTTCTGAGTCTTTTCACACAAGTGGTGGATAATTTAGCAGTGATTTTCCTAGAGAGTTTGGCGCTTTTGTTTTTTGTTTTGTTTTGTTTTTTTCTGTTTGGTGACAGAGATTTTCCTTCTTCTTGTCCTTCAGGCTCTCTGATGTGCATCTGAACTACCACTGCCAGTTCTGGGCCTCTCATCATTGGATCTTTACCTATCACTGGACATGTTGGTGAAGTTATTTTTTGGAAAATTCTACTGCTCATCTGGGCTGTTCATACAGTTCTACAGTGTGGATGCAGAGAGGGGGAAAATCTTTTATTTTTTATTTTTTAATGTTTTTTATTTACTTCTAGGAGAGAGAGAGAGAGAGACAGCATGAGCAGGGGAGCGTCAGAGAGAGAGGGAGTCACAGACTGAAATAGGCTCCAGGCTCTGAGCTGGCTGTCAGCACAGAGCCTGATGCAGGGCTCGAACCCACGAACCGTGAAATCATGACCTAAGCGAAAGTCAGATGCTTAACCGAATAAGCCACCCAGGCGCCCCAGGAAAAACCTTTCTTAAAGACATTCAGGTAGCTGGGAGTGGGGGTTGAGGGAGTAGGGGAAAAAGGAAGCCAAGGAGATTTGGGTTGGGGAGTGTGACAAATTGAAAGCAGGGGGATTGTGTCCCCTAGAAATTTTTTAAAGGGTAATTATTTTTTTAAGGGCATGGTCATCGATGATGCTTGCAGGCAGGCTGGTTTAGGTCAAGAGGCAGGGGTTTGTGGAGATAAGTTTACATATGACACCAGGGTGATGGATACACAATATTTTGCCTTTGTTAAAACCCATAGGACTTTTTATAGCACCAGAATGAGTTTTAGTGTGTGCAAATAAAAAAACAGTTTAGTAGATTGAGAGACCTCAGAATGGAAGACATACGGTCACACAACAATCTAATTATATGACATTAATAAAACAACCTCACTGCAGGGATAGGGAGAAAAGGTTCTGGCCTAAGTAAGTTTGGAAATGAGTGGCCTCTGTAAGACCAGATGCAAAGGAACGGCACATAAACAAATATAGCTTCAGTTAATATTTGTTTTCCATAGAGGTATGAGCTAACAATTCTGAAGCCACTATACATTTACATTAGAATTGAACAGTTAAGTAGATGAATGGCAGATGGTGGAAACCAGCTTTCTCATTCTTGGAGCTGGAGGATACAGACAAAAGAAAAAAAAAGGCTAGAACGATCCATTGAGTAACAAAATAGAGTGGGAGACATCAGCATAAACTCATTTTACCTTAATATAGACTCAGAAGGATACATATAGAAATACTTAGAGATATATGTATACATAAAAGTTAATATACCCCCATGTATTTCTTTATTCTGTTTGATAAAAGAGCCTAGAAGCAAGGACACCTAGTAGCAACAAGGACACTTAGCACACCTAAACTTAGATCTTGGTTTCTAGAGCCATTCTCCAATTAAGGGAACTAGGGCTTCTTGGAGAAATAGCTGATTCTAGGGCTGTGACAAAGAATATACAAGATGTGCCTGCAGAACCTTATAGTGTCAGAAAGTAAGGAAGTACTCCTTACACACACACACACACACACACACACACACACACACACACACACACAGAGATGACAGTATGTCAAAAGTATACAGAAACCAACTGAAACAGCTCCTGATGGTGAAAGCTGACATGATTTGAGCATCAAAATAAAGTAGCATTGAATTATAATCCAACATACAAGGTCAATTTCCATGAATCCATTCTGGCATAAATAAATGGTTGAGTAAACCAACAATTGGAAGCTAATCGACAATCTCCTGTGGAGAAGAATTCCAAATGATTTATATAGACAGTCTACACCTGTACCCTCAAGGAGATGGAGTATAACTCTTTACTTCATTAAGTGTGGACTACACATAGTGATTTCCTTCCAGAGAGAACAGAATGAAAAGGTAGGGAAAAAGAGTAACTTTACAGTGGAGAAACCTGACAAGCACTACTTGAGCCAGGTGACCAAGATTAACATAAGCAGTGACAAGTCATATCGGTAATATGTATTCGTGATACATGATAAGAATGGCACTTTACCCATGTGATCTTCCTCTCTAAAACACATACCCCTAGTGTAATGAAAAAAACCGTTAGACAAATCCCACTAGAAGGACATTGAACAAACCTGTATTCCTCCAGTCTGTCAGGATTATGAAAAACAAGGAAACTCTGAACAACTGTCACAACCAAGAGGAGCCCAAGGAGATCTGACAACTAATGTGATGTCTTGGTGGAATTGTGAAATAGAAAAGAGCTTTTGGCAAACAATAAGGAAATCCGAATAAAATATGGATTTTACTTAATAATAAGGTATCAGTATCTGTTCATTAATTATAACATATATATACCATACTAATATGTTCATAATAGGAAAATAATAGGAACTATATGGGAGTTCTTTGTACTTCCTCTGAAACTTTTCAGGAAATCTAAAACTCTTCTAAAATAAAAGGGTTATATAGACCAAGCTTTACTAACAGTCCATTGGATCCCATTCCTTCATTCACCAAACCAGACTGTGCTTCAATCTTTATTTCCAGTGAATCTTCTAGATCTGCTGGTCTGGTTCAGTCTCACCAAAAGAGTAAAGGAAATGTGAAAGTAGCTTAAGCTGTGTCCATTATTTCAGGTTTTATTAAAAAAATACAAAACAAAACTGATGCTGTATATCTGTCCTGTGTCTCCTGTTCTTCTCCCTTAGTTGCTTTTTAAGTTCTCATTGCTTGTAACTTATTTGTCACTACCATTTTCTGCATCCATAGCTCTGATAGTGACTACTTGCAGACTTTGAATGCACTACGTGATTAAACCTATCTATTTAATAATGTGTGTGTGTGTTGCTAATGTTTTGTTTATTTAAGGTTAAGTCTCTTTCCTACCTCTCTCCACAGCATCCCTTTCCACCAGTTTTGAATATTTTGTTTTGATTTTTATTATCTCAACTTCACCGAACAGACTTTTATCACACTAGACCTTGATATAAAACTTAATGCAATAATTTATTACATAATTAATAAGAAAGATAAGGAATTTTGTGTAAGTACCCTGTATCTCAATTATTATCTCACTTCAAGCTATATATTTTAGTTTTACTATTTTTTTACCATAGTATTGTTAGCTACATTAACGGCTATATTATTCACTATATACTTGTAAATGACATACTTAAGCCAACAATTGAAGTTTTTTTTTCATTTTGAAATAACTTAAAATTTATAGAAATGTTACAAGAATAGTGCAGAACATGCCTAGATAGTTTTTCATATTTGCTGATTTGGTTTCTAGAGCCATTCTCATGGCTTTGATGTTTATTATTATTTTTTAAAGTTTATTTATTTGAGAGACAGAGATTGAGAGACAATGTGAGCAGGGGAGGGGCAAAGCGAGAGGGAGAGAGAGAATTTCAAGCAGGCTCCAAGCTTTCGGGACAGAGCCCGATGCCAGGGCTCCATGTCACAAATTGTGAGATCAAGACCTGAGCCAAAACAAGAATTGGACGCTTAACCAATGGAGCCATCCTTTTCAAAATTTTT
The DNA here is from genome assembly GCA_017311185.1 of Proteles cristata cristata. Taxonomy (NCBI): domain Eukaryota; kingdom Metazoa; phylum Chordata; class Mammalia; order Carnivora; family Hyaenidae; genus Proteles; species Proteles cristata. The sequence continues at coordinate 2,161,127 of JAESUZ010002753.1, read as the reverse complement.
AGTAGTTTACTACATTTGCTGTTTCACCTTTCTCATGCACACTATCTCTCTCATATATATGTATGATTTATTTTTCCAACTCATTTGAGAGTTGGTTGTATATATTAAGCCCCTTCCTCCTTTAAAAGTTTAGTAATTAGTGTTTATTTCTTAAGAAAAACATTTTATTTTATGTAAACCTAGTTATCAAATTTAAGAAACTTAACTTTGATAGAATGTTTTTGTGTGTTTTAAAACTGTTCCTAATAAGGCCTTTTATACTTTTTTATTTAAAGTTTATTTATCTTTTTAGTAATCTCTGTAGCCAGCATGGGGGCTCAAATTTATGACTTAAGATTAAGAGTCCCATGCTCTTCTGACTGAGTTTATAGTATTTTTTAACACTGATAAAATATCCAGTCGAGGATCATGTATTATATTTAATTTCTATGTCTTTTTTGTTTGTTTACTTTAAGCTAGAAACAACTTCCTCAGATTTCTTTTTTTAAGAATTTATTTTTAAGTAATGTCTACACTCAGTGTGAGGCTTGAACTCAAAACACTGAGGTCGAGTCACATGCTCTACTGACTGAGCCAGCCAGGCAACTCCAGACTTTTTGTTTCAGTCTTTCATAACATTGACCTGTTAGGCCTATCTTATAGGATATTCCTCAATTTATATTTGTCTGATTTTTCTTTATAATTAGACTCGGGCTGTGCATACCTAGCACACACAGAATACAACAGAAGAGATCTCCTTTTCATGGTATCATATTCACAGATCCATCTTGTTATTAATTTTGATCACCGGTTTCCCCCATTGCATGATTACTATTTTCTTCTTACAACCAATAAACAATTCTGCAGGGAGGCATTTAAAAGCCATGTAAATATTCTGCTCCTTGTCGTAACTTTACCTCTAGATTCAGCATCCATTGATGATTCTTATTTGAACCACTCTTAACTATGAGGGCTGCAAAATAAAAATTTTCCAACTCCTATACTATCTGTATTTGTGGTGTCATCTTACTGTAATGTAGATAACTTTCTTCCTGTCTGTCTGTCTCTACTTTTTTACTCCCTCACTCCCTCCCTCTCTCCCTCCTTCCCTCCCTCCCTTTCTCCCTCCCTCCCTCCCAATTTATCATCTGTCTATCTATCTATCTATCTATCTATCTATCTATCTATCTATCTATCTATCATCTATCTATCTATCATCTATCTTTCTTTCCCCATCTATCATCTATTTATCAACCTATCATCTATCTATCATCTTTAACCAGTATGGACCTATATATTCTATTCTAACCATCGGATTATATTCCATTACTATTTATTCATTTTGATTCTCAAATCGTTCCATATTTGGCCAATAGGAGACCCTATAGCCTAGCTTCTGTGTCTTCTTGACATTTGTTCTCAATCTATTTTTTTAAAATATTATCTCCCTTACACAATAAGATGTTCTAGACTAATCTGTACTTTTCTTGGCCCACTTTGATGATTTTTTGTGGTAGGAGATATGTTCATTATTGGTGTATTATTGTCTCCAGACCCTTTCAACAGAGCTATGATATGCATGCATACGTGAAATTAAGAGTGCATACTGATGCCTTCAATTGCAAATCAAACCTACAGGGTTTTTCTATATTTGTATCTCTCTTCTTCTACATGGAAAACCCTGACTCACAACAACATTAACTCATTTGTTCAATTATCTATACACAGAATAACATATGTACTAAGGAGAATTCAAAATTCTTGTTAGTTCTTTACTTACCCTAGATTTACAGTATATAGTCAAAGTACTGTTTTCAAAAATTACTTGTATTATTATATTTTCCTTCTTCAGTGTATTTATATCTCTTATTTGAAATACTTTTGGGTTATTTTTGGGGGGGTTGCATTTAGTTTTAGGTGTTTCCCCCATTCTTGTTAAGTGTTCATTTAGTTTAAATTTTTGGCTATGGAGAATACTTCCAAATAGAAACTATTTTAAAAAGGCATACCCAGAACAGCAGCACTCTACCCTGTATCCCTTTCATCTGATTCTTTCTACTCTGCATATAGATAACTAATTTTATTGTTCTCTGGTTTGTATTTCATGTTTTCGTTTTTAAAAAACAAACAGATTTTAATATGTTTTCTTTCTATTATATTTACTCTGTTCAAAGTACTGTGTGGTTTCTCTCTCCTGTATAGATTCTGACTGACACTTTCATTGCAGTGTGCCTTCAAATAATATTTTGCCATTTCCCTCCCACCATTTTTATGGTACATAAAATTTTTATTTTATTTTATTTCTACCTAAATTTTTAAATGAATTTTATTATTTATCTTAAACACTGTTTTCCTTTACAGAAGTTAAAATGTTTTATGCCTAACCCATTGTTAATTTCATCTAGGGAATTCGTCTTTGCAGGTATTATATTTCTCTAGAAGTTTTATTTTTGTTATGTATTTCATGTTTTGTTACATCTTTAATGCTATGTTCATGTTACTCATCAAACTCTTGAGTATATTTTTGTTACTTATCTTAAAGTCAGTTTATGCTAATTTTTCCATCTTTATCATTTATGGTATTTTTTGTGTTGACTGATTTATCTTTTTTTAAAAAGTTTATTTATTTTTGAGAGAGAGGAATGGAGCAGGACTGGGGAGGTGGCAGAGAGAGAGGGAGACACAGAATCCGAAACAGGCTTCACGTTCTGAGTTGTCAGCACAGAGCCCTATACGGGGCTTGAACCCACTAACCATGAGATCATGACCTGAGCCAAAGTGGAACACTAAACTGACTGAGCCACGCAGGACCCCCTGACTGATTTATCTTTTAACTATGCATTTAGTTTTCTTTCTCTCTCACATGTGTAACAATGTCTTATTGAAATGCTGTACATTGTAAGTTTTATGTTGCTGAATGTTGTGTTTTTAAATTTTCCTTCAAATTGTTATTTTTTTATTATCTAACTTTGTTCTGCCAGGCAGTTAAGTTACTTACAGTTCAGTTTTATCCAATTAGGGCTTTCTTTGAAGCCCTAGTAGGGTTCGTTTGGGACAATATTTAGAGCAGGTCCTAGTTTAGCTCTCTTGGTGTCTCTATTGAATGTTCTAGGTGGTCAGTAGGAATCTACACTCTGACTTTTTGGAACTTGAGCTTATCACACCCCTTTGTAATTTCTGCGAATTATTTGACACATAGCTCCCTGTTCTTCTTTGCCTTAAACTATGAAAGTATGACTGAACTCTGTTTGGGAGCTACTTCCTCACAATATGGCCCAGCAAGTTCTTCCAAGCAGAAATCTAGTTTGACTATAAAGCTCACCTAACTTTTTCTCTACTGTTGGTGACTAGAGCCTGTTGTACAATGTCTAAAAACACTTTATTTGTATTTTCCCATTTTTCTAGCTGATAATGGTGGCTGGTACGTCCTGTACTGTTTCCTTCATCATGGTAGAAATGTAATCCTTTAGAGTCATCTAAATTCTGTCTTTAATGGTGACAGGTTTTTTCCTTCTAATTCTTTCTCAAATACTGCTACCTTACAATTTATTTCCTTCTATTGTTTTGCCATCTCTTCTTTGAGTTCTGTGTTTCCACCTTCCTTCAGAGAGGAGTTTGGTTTATTGCTTTTTTTAAAATTCTTGCCGAAATATTTTGCTACTACAATTTTCTCTGTAGTAATTTTTTTTTCCTGCTGAATACTCTATTTGTTGGCTGTTTTTACTTTTTTTCTCCTTTTAATGTCTGTGCTCTTTATTTTTTTATTATTCATCACTGACGGATTTTGCATTCCCTTAACTATTTGCAAGTGATTCTTAGGCTGGAGAACAGTCAGAAGAGATTTGTAAGTTTGCTCAGTTTTCACAACACAGTGTCTTTTTTCTACTCAAATGCCAGAGGAAGACATTTTCCGAGCACGTGTGGTGTCTGTGTTACTCTTTGTATATTCATATCTCCTTGTTCTTGGAACTAGACTGGGTCCAGTAATGTTATTGCTGACAGTCCAGCTTACCTCATCACATGCACCCCTAACAGAAATAGGATTCTAGCTTTTTTCTTTTTCTTTTCTTTAAGTAGGCTTTATACCCAGTGTGGAGCCCAATGCAGGGCCTGAACCCATGATCCTGAGACCAAGACTTGAGCTGAGATCAAGAATTGGATACTTAACTGACTGAGCCAGCCAGGCACCCCTAAGATTATAGGGTTTTTTTGCATTTCAGTGAGTATCTCTTTCCTTTAGGGCTTATATTTTTTTAGTGGAACTTTTTGAGATTTAATGTTACAGGGTTATATTCCTACTAAGATTCTATAACTTTTTTTTTAATCACATGGCTTTGGTAATCTATTCATCAATTGGAAACTCTGGACTCAGAGTATCTCCCAATTTGGCAAAATTGGAAAAGTGAGAGTTTAGATTTTTTTTTGAATTGAGTTTCAATTATTTTAAAGGAAAGAGGTGGAGAATTCTTTGATAATGATTCATATGGCTATATTAATACCAGAGGTAAGAGTCAACTTGTTGATTGTTTAATATTTCTTAAATGTCATACCTGAACACCTTTATGCAGTTGCAATTTACAAAACAGAACATACATCTTGAATGTACTGTGGATGCTGGAAGATCAGCGATAGGAGATTACATTTATGGGATCAAAGACCCCAGATGGATGTTGGTAATGTAGTGCATAATCAGGATGAATATGCTGTCAAAAATAAAGGAGAATGTCAAGGGTAGTATTGAAGAGGGGACTGAGATGTTAGAGTTGAGTGACTACTTCAAAACTCAGAAGCATGCAGAAGATAGTTATCCACATGATACAATTAATCCAGGTCAGGTAGGAGGTAAATATACTATGCCAATGACAAGAGAATCTTGGAACTTGGAGAAAACCTGTCATCTTCTTCCACCATCGTAAGAACTAATGGCACGTTAGCCGGTGTGGGGCCAACACAGATGTGTATTGATACATGTCTAACACTTCTTAGCAACAGTGCTGTGCTAAGCACACTAGGGGCTTCAAAGAGTTTGCATATGCTTGTGTCCATGATAGAGAAAGATTTTGAAAGTATCTTTATATTTCTCTCTACATATGTTTTTCTGTTCCATGGTACCAATAAGCTTTATACTTCTAGATTATGGATATAAGTTAACCGCTTTTATGCATAATGCCTGGAATAATAACATCATGCCAGATTTTCACCTTTGTGAAATTTCTCAGGAAGATTATTTGAAATTCATGGCAAGAACATCTTACGTGGGGAAGATCTTTACAAGATTTTTCAACATTCAAGGGAACAGTAACCTAAATAAGGCAATATCTGTAAGATCCTAGAAAATATGCCCATAATTTAGAAGACCAATTCACCTTTAAAAGAAGGAAATAAAATACGATAGTTGAAGTAGAAACTTTATGAAGAAAGTCTGTAATTGCAGTGTAATTCCCTAAGAATGGTATTTTAGAGGACAAGTTTACAGCTACCTTTAGACAATGTGAAAGAAGCTCACATGTAATCTCCCAAGAGATGACATTGAAGGGAGTGGGGCACCGAGACAGACATTATAACTTTAATGAGTTTAAGTATTATATCTACTTATGTTTAAAGTATTCACCTCTTTAAAATAATGTGATAAAAATATAACATAATAGGAAAATATGTCCTATTTTAGAAGTATAGCAAAACAGGCTGCCCAATGCAAAATTGTGAGTGAGATAATTTGAAGCTGAGAAAGTATAAATACAGTATGAGCCCACATACCATGAAAAGTTAACAAACAGGGAAGAGAAGCAGCGGGGAAAACCCCAGGGCATTTAATCTTATTTTATGGTGGCATTCATGTACTGAAAAGAGTGAAAGAACAGCCCCCACACTTCCAGAAGTGAGTCAGTTTCATGTCTCAAGCTGATTATAAACCATTCAAGGGCGGCAGCCTCCCACAGCTGACTTTAACTGTGATTAGAATAGAAGATGGTGGCTCGTTTGGGCTTACCATATGTACCCTGAAGCCTCAAAGCCTGATAGTCAGGTAAGCTCAGCTTCTCTAGGACCAAAACATTGGCTTACAAATAACTTTCCATTTACATATTCTGTAAAAGACAGCTCATCAACTGGCTAACCATATATGCTTAAACCATGACCCGTACTAGTTGGCATACACTTGGTATCCTAGACCAATTTCAAAAGTTTAGGAACTCCATTTTAATTTCAAACCCTTTCAGCATGGAGGAGGGCACTTGCTGGGATGAGTACTGGGTGTTATATGGAAAGCAACTCGACAATAAACTATTTAAGAAAAATAAATAAATAAAATTCTTCCTTAGCAGCGGCAAAAAACAAAAACAAAAGCAAACTCTTTCAACTCTCCATTCTTATTGCCATCACAAAGCAGTATTCCTTCTGATGGATGTAGGTCATACTTTTCTACATAAATTCCCAGCTTCTTGTGAGAATCAGAATTTTTAATCAAACAGTATGGATCCAGGACTGTTGTGGTGTAGAAGGGAGACAACTTTCCAGTTAATGTCATTGTCTTTGATGACAAAATATTGCATGGAGTTGCTTTTAAAAACATCACGAAAATAAGTTTCTTTCCCAGTCACATAGGGGATTTCATATTTAGAGATTCCCTTTTAATCCTTTCTTTTGAACAGCTCACTTAGAATACATATAATAAAGGAATAAAAAAAAAGAAGTCTCCTTTGCAGAATGGAATGGAAAGAATTTATACATTTTCTCTCAACTGAAGACAGAAGTTCTGAAACTGAGGTGTTCTCATTTCTGCTACATATTTTCATGTTTCAGCAGTGAAACTACCTTTCTGCGTTGAAGTTACATGATTAACTTTGATTGAAACAATTGTGAGTGTATCAGAGCTACTAGATAGTAAGTATGTTCTCTACCATCTGGAAGACAATGAAAACAATAGATATTGGACATTCCATATTCTGGGCATATAGAACAGGTCACTGAAGTCATAGAGTTGCAGTTGTAATTTAAGAAAAGTTGTTTTTTCTTCTTTACAGAGTACTATTTTATTTAAAACAAAATGTGGAGGGGCGTCTGGATGGCTCAGTCAGTTAAGCATCTGACGGTAGCTCAGGTCATGATCTCACAGCTTGTGGGTTCAAGTCCTGCGTCAGGCTCTGTGCTGACAGCTCAGAGCCTGGAGCCTGATTCAGATTCTGTGTCTCCTTCTCTCTCTGGCCTTCCCCTGCTCACGCTTTGTCTCTTTCTCTCTCAAAAATTAAAAAAAAAACATAAATAATACAAAATGTGTAAATATTTCCCAGTATCATTTGTGACCACTTAACACCAAACATTAAGTATTCTTATTTAATTGTGTGAAAATTCAATGAAAGCATGTCAGGTTGAATTTAAGAGAAACAGAAGTTAGTTTTTAAAATTATTATCTTTTTCTTGATCTCTCTTTGAGCTATTAAATTTGGTTTAAAAAATGATAAATCTGAAACAGGCGTAGTGGAAAGTTTGGAAAGAAAAATCTTCCCCCCGCCCCACCCCATACTTATTGAAGTGCAAGCCAATTCAAAGAACCTAGTGATATTCAAAAGGATTTTTCAGATTCTGAAAGCGTGTAACATTATATGAGGGTTACATGTATTGGTTTTTCACAGTATCTCCTTAATTTTGTTCTCAGATGAACATATCTAAAAATAAGAAGATTTAAAACCCCAACTATCCCATCTATATCCCATTAACTTGACAATAATGTATATAATGGGATCTACTCCAACACAAATCCACTTTTTGTTTTTCCGGGGAGCAGCTTTACACCAGAATTACATTTTAACTTATTTTCCTTGCAAAGTAAAAAGTAAGAATGGTCGCTATACCACTTCATATTCCTCCCAAAGAAAAATAAATAAAGCACCTAATTAATCCAGGACAAGTAATCCAGGATTCACATAAGTGGCACTACACATTTCTGAAATGTCCTCCAAACTAAAGGTTTATAATGAGTGAGACAAGAAATTATAATTCACTCTATCAAAAATCTGAAGAGGGAGGGAATATTTTTGCTATGCACAAGCTGAATCAAGTTAATGAGGCATCTAACATTGCAAAAAGAACGTTGTCTATAAATAAATTCAGTCTGATTGGGATGTATTAGTTGTCTGATAATATTCTGTAGCCTACAGATGCTTTGGGTAGAATGAAGATTTCTTAAAAAAGAAAGGCGAATGGAATTACTTCTGTATAGCTCCAGGTCAATTCTTGTAAGTGGCATTAAAAGAAATTTTCATTTTAAAACATAGCTTAGGATTCAGGATATTTCCAACATAATATATTTCACACAAGACAAAATGTATTCTCAGCAAAATCTACTTGAACCTAGGAATTTGGGGAAAGTATGTCCCCACTTATTTATATTTTTTTCCAATGAAATTAGCATGTTAAGGTGATACTCCTAGGCTGCATACCTAAATGCTAGAGACTATGAAGAGGATATAATTAAGTTAGAATCTCAGCTATTGTTCAGCCTATTCCTGCAAACTTGCACATGGACTTATGCTTATTTTAGAGGGAGTCATACTTTTATTAATGAGCACATGTGTCTGCCAGCTGTATCTACAGAGTGGTATGCATCAAATTGGAAGTTCAGGTTTCCAGGAACTTGTTTGTTTGTTTGTTTTTTATAGGATTTCAAGGTGTAGAGGTAGAATCCATTCTATGTTGGCTAACCCTTTTCTTTCCCTTCGGGGAACTCTTAATTTGTCCATGTACTCAGATGTATAACCCCAGAGATATGTCTTCTTGAAAACATTCAGTAAAAATTTACTTCCCCCACTTTTATCTTACTGAAATTGTTTTTAAAATGTAAAATGTAGGGGCATCTGGATGGCTCAGTCAGTTGAGTGCCTACTTCGGTTCAGGCCATGATCTCCCACTTCGTGAGTTCGAGCCCTGCATTGGGTTCTATGCTGACAGCTCAGAGCCTGGAGCCTGCTTTGGATTCTGTGTCTCCCTCTCTTTCTGCTCTTCCACCACTTGTGCTCTCTCTCTCTCTCTTTCAAAAATAAATAAACTTAAAAAATAAATAAAATGTAAAATGTATACATTTTTAGCTAAAAATGTTCAAAGAATGGGGAAAGGTACAAAGTGAAAAATAGAAGTCCCTTCCTCCCTTTCCACAAACCCAATCCTCACTTCTTAAAATTTTCTATTTTTGGGGCTTTCTTGTGTATTAAAAAAATGTGAAATTCTATGAATTATAAGGGAGTTTCTGTAGTTTTATTGACAGATTTTGTAGGTTTTGACTGGGAGTTCTGGGAGTTTTATAGGCTTTATTGGTGATGAAATTTTTCCTCTAGTTTTTAGTCTTTTAAAAACTTCATATTAGTGTCAGAATGAGGAGTATAATAAGAATATCTTTATACTGACATCTTTTATTGAAAGTTTCTTTGCTTTCCATTCTTTTACATGAGTCTCCTTATTCTGCCTTAATTGCAAAAAAATTTTTTTGTCATACAAAAGTTCTTTCTTCAACACCTACTTCTTCATCTAATCATTTTCCTTCCTCTAATTCTTTCCAAATGGAACCTCACAATCTTAGGGTTGAAAGAAACGTTTAACATATGCAATCCAGGCTTTGCTGTGATATTCTCCATAATTATCTTACAATCCCTGCTTGAAGACAGATGATAAGACATTTCCTACCTCATGACAAGTCCGTTCTATTGTCTGCTTTTCTGTAACTATCATTCCTTGCTCCTAATAACACCTTCTTGAGCCTTACAAGTTAAGTCTAATTCATTTTCTAGTATCACAGCAAACACGTGAAAGCTTGTGTCTTGCTTTCTAATCATTAATTTTCTAGATGTCTGGATAAAACATTGCAAGTTTTTTTGAGCATTTATAAATGTAACTTTCCATCTTCTCAGTCTTTTAATTCACTCCTCAAATCATTTATCAAGCCATTAGTATGTGAAGGGTCTATGCTAGATGCTGAGTTTACAGTGACAATGAGATGGTCTCAACCCTGAAAGAGCTTATCTCCATCACTATCCATTTCTAGGAGTGAAAAGGGGTCAACAAAGTGTAAAGAAGTGTATATTTATTAAAGCATTATGTAAATAAAGAGAATTGTGGCCAAATAAGTTTAATGTTGGGTTAAACTTTCAGTGGCTTCTGATCCTATTGTGAACAAAAATCCAAAATGTTTTGGTAGCACATTAATTCCTGTGCAATCTGGCCCATGCTGGCTTCTGCACCTTCATCCCTTATGGCTTTCATGTCACTGCTACATGACAGACATACCAGCCTAATGTAAGTTCTTCAAACAAGCCAGTTTTTGTTTTTTTTCTTGCCCTGGAGCCCTTGGATGTGTTCTTTCTTTTGTCTAGAATGCCCTGAACTTGGTCAGGGTTCAATATATATATTTGTTAAAGAAATGAATGAATGAATGAATGATTAAATAAATAAATGAATAAATATTTCCCCCTTTAAATCCTGGACTTTCAGAGCTTGAGTATGCAGATATACTGTTCAAATTCCTAGGAGGATGGTATGTAATGATTCCCAAATTTATTTGATCATAGATTTTTTTCATGGAGGGACTAATTTATCATGCACATATTAATTTATCATGCACATATTTTGAGAATTATGGTAGGATAAAAATAGGATTTGAATCCTGGCTGGCACCAATTAATTTATGTGATCTTGGGCAAGATACTTATATTTCTTATAATCTCCTATTTGTGACTCTGTGGGAGACCAGTAAAGAACCAACTTTTATTTTTCCAGGTTCTGGTAAAAAAAAAAAAAGAGTAAACAAGGAAGTACCAGATGGAAATGAAACCATTTTATCTCTAATGGGTATCAGTGGGAGGATAGAACTTAATGTGAATGACAAATGAAACTATGAAGTGAATCCCAGTCACAGGCACTGATGGACCATTTCAGGGCACACAGTTTTTCCATTAATGAAGTATATTATCTAGCGAGAGGAAATGATCCATAGGATGCCCCACCTAAGTGAAACACAAGATGGGAAGGCATAGAGAACTCCCAACAGGCAAAAACAAGAAAAGAACTCTGCAAGGCATGCCTAGGTAAGCTTTCTGAAATTGTTAATCAAATTAAGAAAATCTTTCTGCCTAGTATGTCACATCATTGCAAGGAAGGAAACGTAGAAATGGGGAATACACATTTTATTCTAATACTTGTTTCCTCATGGGCAAAATGTTGACACTACCTATCACATGTTGTGAAGAGTAAATAAGCACTTGGAGCAGTCTACAGTGGCTACTTTCAGAATGTCAGATCCCATTCCTTTCTTTTTTGTGTTCAAACATGTCTTCCCATTTTACACGTTCAAATACCTCACTAGAGGATTGAGCACTTGAAACCTTTAAACTCAGCTCCACCCATCAAATAAGGAATCTGACGGAGTCTTAAAAGGAAGTAGATTAGAAGCCATTATTGTAATGTCTAGAATTTTGCAACTTTCCATAGATCTGGTATCTGGTCTCCCTAATAGAGTACAGACCCTAGGCACATAAGCACCAACTAAGATAAAACTTTTCCTCAGCCTCCTCTGGGCTTACGCAGTCCAAACAATTTGACTTCCATCATTATAGCTTTCTTTTAAGTTTAATTATTTATTTTTGAGAGAGAGGAAGAGACAGGGCAGACATGCATGTGGGGGGAGGGGCAGAGAGAGAGAGGAGAGAAACAACTGCAAGCATGAGGGACTCCATCCCACCAACTGAACCGTGAAATCATGACTTGAGCTGAACTTGAGAGCCTGACGTTTAACCAGCTGAGCCACCCAGATGCCCCTCCATCTTTATATCTTGCTTAGTGTACCATTACCCTTGTAGAATTAGAGATTTGTCCTGACTACTTTTATTATTGAAATGTAGCCTTGATCTGGTTAAACTCCATATGAATTATGAACGATTTTTTTAGAAGAAGCTGATATGACTCAACTATGCTTTTTGACTGATAACTAGAAGAGTGCTAGTTGATAGGTGCTCCTGGTGAGTAGTAGATCTACTCAAAAGTTACCTGTTCAGAAAGACTATGCTGACCATTTTAAATAAAATAATCATATCTCTTAAATCACATTCACCATCCTAGTCTGCTTTCTTTCCTTTAAAAAAATTATTGAGAAACAAGCTATTTCATTTGCTTTAGTTTCTTCACATTATAATCTGAGAATATATTATTTGACTTTTTCCCCTTGTTTATTATCTCCTCTAATAGAAAGACACGAAGGCAGAGGCTTTCTTGTCTAGCGGGTTCTCTCCAGAACTGAAGAGTACCTGAGATATAATACATGTTCAACAATATTGGTTCAGTAAAAGAATGATTGGAAAGAGAAGACTGGAAAAAGGAGACAGTGGAGGACAGAAGATGTACCTGGTATCAGTTTACTGTCTCTCCACTCTAAATTCTTCTCTCAAAACCAGCAGCCATACCTTCATTTTCTATCACAGTCTTGTGGAAAGGCCCTCAGTCCAGGTTTTAAATTCTTTAGGTACTCCCCCCTTTTCCCTAAGAAGAATTATACAATTTCTTACATCTTTTGTCATAGATTAGTAACTATTTACATTAAACTTTTGCTTGAATTACTACGTTGTTTCTATCTCCTGGTTGGACCCAGACTGATTCAGAATGGTATAAGAAGTTGGATGGGTCTCAGGAGGTAGACCCTTGAAGATGGGATTTTGAGATTGTTTGACTATGGCTTTGAGCTTTAGCACAGTGCTGAGCATTTTTGTCAATGGGAAATGGATGCTAGTAATCCATGACTTATAATGGCATCACAGTTAATTAAGCTACCAACTGTGGTTGATTGTAATGAAGTGCCAACTGAAGCACATTTCTTGGGAACTCGAGTGGCTGTTACACTTGACCAGATGGAAGTAATGAATCCTATAATGACTAGAATGTGGGATGAAATATTTTTGTGTGTACTTGAGCACTTATATAGAGAAAATAACAATCTTAGCTTCATTATTTCTAAACTTAACTTACAACTTCATAACCAGAGAGTTTCTCCTAAAAATATATTATTTCTTGTTAGCCACATGACTGATATTGGTGTAAATGAAATGCAAAATATTATTGTGTGAGTTGCTGAATTATAATCGTAGGTAAATCCACATACTTGCTAAGTTTCTCATGTGAAGGTGGAAAAAAATAAAATTCTGAAACTTGAAATGGGGATATCTGGTTGGATCTTAATGAACAGACAGTGCCGTCTGAGGCTCCCTTGTCAGTCAAAGTAACTTGGTCTCAAAACCTTGTGATAATCATATTTGAACAGATGCCTTGAAAGGGGATGCTTCTTATTACAATCTACCTCAACTACCCTCTATTGCCATTAAACCCAAAACTAATGTCAAATCTCAGCATTCTCCATGTTGGGTTTTCTCATCTTCAGCATTATTGACATTTTGAGCCAGATAATTCTTTCTTAGGAGGGCTGTCCTGTGCATTGTGGGGTATGTAGCAATATCCTGGGTGTCTCCCACTACATACAAGGAGTTTTTCCTTCCCCAGCTGTACAATAAAAAAATGTTTACAACAGGGGCACCTGGGTGGCTTAGTCGGTTAAGCATCTGACTTTCGCTTAGGTCATGATCTCACGGTTTGTGGGTTTGAGCCCCACGTTGGGCTCTGTGCTGACTGCCAGCTCAGAGCCTGGAGCCTGTTTCAGTCTGTGACTCCCTCTCTCTCTGACCCTCCCCTGCTCACGCTGTCTCTCTCTCTCTTTCTCCTAGAAAAAAAAAAAAAAACCTAAAAAAAATGTCTACAACAATTGCCAAATGTCTCTTGGGGAAAAACCACTACCAGTTGGGAATCACCACTCTAGGGCAAATAGTTATGCGATATGAACTAGGAAGAAACAGTTTACATACCAAAGAAATCACAACATTTTATTAATATATGTCAACAAAAGCCTAGAGAACATGTGTGAGAATGGATTCTAAGGTATTAGACCAAGGAAGGCAGAATATAACAACAAATTTATTGATATTATTCATAAGAAATTAAAATTGAATGTGTTAGCTCATGCAACTGGAGGTGTCTCTAACGGCTTACTTGGATTGATTGAAACTTGGACTCAATATTGGCCTACATTTAAAGAGACTGTGATTCTAGGACCTCTCTGGAAGGATGTGTAGGAAAGGATCCTAAACTTTATGGAGACAGTAAAGTTGGACTGTATTTATCATGTACCACGTATACACCTGCCTTCTAATGTGTTCCATGAGAAACCCTAGAGGACATTTACTTCACTGAGACATTAATATTAGTAAGAGAAGTAACTGCATCCTTAAAAAACTCTATGGTTGGTCTCTTTTGGTAGGCCATATATGACTGTAAGGGATGCCAACAATGAGATGGATTCTCCAATTTCAGTGGGGACGACACGACTCCAGGACAGCAGAAGCTAAATGGCACGCTTCATTGCCAAAGACAAAGTGATCATGTCAAGTGCTAAAGGCCAGGAAAGACACCCTAGAAATAAGAATACATTTTATCATAGAGATCCTTGGAGGTGGCTAATTTATCAGAGAGTCTCTAGGAATGAAATGCATATAATTGGGGCTTCCAGGAAAATCCAGGAAAGAAAACTATTCTGTAAGAAATAATTTTCTTGTGGGGCGCCTGGGTGGCTTAGTCGGTTAAGCGTCTGACTTTCGCTTAGGTCATGATCTCGCGGTTCGTGGGTTCAAGCCCCGCGTCGGGCTCTGTGCTGACTGCCAGCTTAGGGCCTGGAGCCTGTTTCAGAGTCTGTGACTCCCTCTCTCTCTGACTCTTCCTTGCTCACGCTGTCTCTCTCTCTCTCCTAGAAATAAATAAAAAAATATTAAAAAAAAAAAAAAGAAATAATGTTCTTGGGGTATCTGGGTGGCTCAGTCCGTTAAGCATCCAACTTCAACTCGGGTCATGATCTCGGGTTTGTGTGTTCAAGTCCCGCATTGGGCTTTGGGCTGACAACTCAGAGCCTAGAGCCTGCATCTAGGGAGTCTGTGTTTCTCTCTCTCTCTCTGCACCTTCCCCCTCTTGCCCTCTATCTCTCTCTCTCAAAATACAAATACATATTAAAAAAATTTTTTTAAAGAAATACTGTTCTAGATATACAGAGAGAAAATATATTTGGGGCAATTGATAAAAATACAGGGGAAAAAAAGATTGATCCTAGTGTTTGAAATATTATATTTTGAGAGGCAGAGCTTTAGTAATCTAAATATATTTCCATAGATATAGACACACTCTGTGGTACAGTGAATAACATGTGTTACAATATAATAGCATATAAAACTATACATTATAATATATATAGTATATATATGGCTTTTAATTCTTGTAATATATTTATAAATATGTTACTGCTTAAGTGTATTGTAAGTGGGAGAATTTGAAGAGGGTACTGAAATTAATAAACCTAAAAAAATCAACAAACTGGAAATGTATTATTTGGAGTGTTTTTAGTGTCAGCATCAGAAACAGAGGAAGAAAACATAGGGCACAAGTTAAGGAATTTATTAATAATAATTCTGGTAGTGGCTGTTGCTTTGAAAGCTTCTCATTTCGTTTGAAACCTAAATTAAGGAAAATTTTTGCTTCATCTTAGAAAGTGTTGATAAAATTAACAAAACATTATTGTATGGGTTAAAAAGCCCACACCTTTATCAGTGTCAGATTCATCAAGTAGAAACTGCTTATGTATAAACTTTCAGTGAAAGATAACATATGCCACTTGGATTATGAATGTATGGGATGAAGGAAGTCAAGAAAAGTGCAATTTCATTGACATCAGCAGAAGTTGAAGTTTGGAAATTGATCATGTTAGTAATGAGATAAACAATAGAATCAGGGGTAAAAAAGAAAAAGATACTCAATTGTCTGAAGCAAGTACTCACCTGAAATGTATTCAAAATCAAACTATTCCCTTAATTATCTTGTAGGTTTTTACATCATTAACCTCTGTGGTGGGTTTTTTTTTTTTTGCTTATGACTTCTCTACAGTGAGACTAATATTAATCCATAACAATTTTTTTTGTAATAGAGGAAACTGATAACACAGTCTGTTGGTACAGTGGTATGTACATATAAATCAGCACAATGTCATGTTTTAATATACAAAATCTTGATGGTACATACCCTGTGGAAATCTCACATCTCATTATTTTTCTCTTGTTTTTGTTTATCATTTACAAAATTTTTTACATTAATTTAGTTTTGAGAGACAGAGACAGAGCACAAGTTGGGGAGGGGCAGAGAGAAAGAGAGAGAGGGAGACACAGAATCCACAGCCAGCTCCAGGCTCTGAGCTGTCAGCACAGAGCCTGATGGGGGGCTTGAATCCACAAACTGAGATCATGACCTGAGATGAAGTCAGATGCTTAACTGACTGAACCACTCAGGCACCCCTGTTTGTCTTTTTAAATAAAAAATATTTTCGAGATTTTGACAAAAGAAAGTCATAAGGCTCTTAACTAGCCAGAGACAATTCAGAACAGCTATTGCCTGCTTGGATCTTCACATTCTCAAGGCTAGCAACTGATGGTTTACATTTCCACTCATTTTTATTTAAAATGCTCCAACCAGAAGCTTTCCAAAATCTCTATAACAAGCACAAGAGCAAGGTTTTCAAGTAAAAAAACCAGTTGAGGTAATTTTTCTTTTTCTTTCTTTTTTTTGGAGGGGTGTGTGTGTGCTTTTATTTAGCACGCTGGGACAACATGGTCTTCTAACTTTCTATTCCTTTTGAATTTTTTAAAGAAAGTAATAGTTTTAGTTTTTATATACAAATATGTAAAAACAAAAATTTTTTAGTTTTAATATACAAATATATTTAGACAAAATACATTCTAAAAATATCCCTTTTTCCTTACTTCTTGCCTCATAAATTCTTTGTTTTCTTCTTTTAAATTTGAACTTTCTTATCATTTTGTTAACCAAGTATAGGTTAAAGCCAGTTTTGTGTTCCCATTTGTGTGACAAGGTATTGCTTTTTTTGTTTTTAAGGTATTGCTTTTCCTGAAGCATATGTAGACAAATGCTCCTAGGGAGACGAAATCAAAAGAATGGGGCCAGTGAAGAGGAGGACAGAAGACTTAGAGAAGAGATAGGGAAGCAGATAATTGTATTCAGCGTGCAGAAACCAGCTACAAATTGGTGAAGCAAAGAGTCATGGGTATGTGAGTTTGAGATAAACAGAAATAGTTTATCTTTCCAAAATATGGTATGCCTTTTGTTGCCGTACACAGGTTTATTCAGAACTGCCATTAGTATGCAGTTAAATAAAGCTCCATCCCAGAAACCCTCCTTCCTTCTACCATAAATTTTTGTGGATGCCTTTGAAATTTCTCTTTATTTAGCTGTCTCCAAATGACTTTACCTAAAGTATCTATTCTTCAATGTGTTTAAAGAAAAAATACAAAGGATTAAGAAATTTAACTCATCCAAATTACATATGTAAATTCTTTGAAGTTTCTTTGTAGACAATCAGACTGTCCCCCAAATAACTTGACCTTTTAATTGTTCAGCATCTAAAGGGTTAAATGGGATAAAATGCTTACAAACTGAAGTTACTCAAATTATAGGATATATTATTTCAAAAACATATTAAGGCTTCAGATACTCTCTCTTCTTCAGGTGACACATCTAAACATTTCTTCCTTTAATACTTATGCAAAGACTGTTATGCACTGAGAGAGAGAGAATTTTTCTTTGCTTTAAAAAACTCTACTAGCCCAACTAAATAAGATAGTATCATGAGAGTTATGTAGTATATCATGGGAGTTGTAATGCATGTGGCTGGAAACCTCCAGAGTCTCTAGTGGGAGGCATGTGGCTGAGGAGGTCTCTGCTTGGTGCTCTGTTGGTCTGGTGAAGCTGGTCTGACTCCCTCCCCTCTCTTCTTAGTGCCTAATATTCTCAGGACATCTTTAAAGTTCATGCATGCTCCTGGGCAACTTCCAATTGCTTAGGAAGATCTTTTGGTTGTTTCCTGTACTATTCAGCTGTATTCGATCAGTAAGATTGAATTCATCTGTTGGTGCTTCTGGAGCCTCAAATGCTGTGGTGTACAGTGACTTCCTGAGGATGTTTCTTCTTCCGCAGAGGTGAAGAGGTACTGATCTTGTGCTGTACAGTTTGGCTGGTAAAGAAACTCTTGATAATTAGGACCGTTCTCCCCTCAACATACGGGACTGATCCAGGACAGGATGACTTCCGCACTGGTTTAAGCCTTGCAGTTCAATCATAGTTTCGCTGTCCTTGCTGGCTCACAAGTCCCCTCCAATATGGAATTTGAAGCTTACCCTTTCTTGGGTTAAACTCATTTTCTCTCTGAGCTTCTTTGGATGATAATGATGATGAAGAAATGGACTGACCTAGTCATGGGTAACAGAATGGGGAAGTTTTGGGAGCAGGTAGCAAAGGAAAAGTAAAGACATAGGTAAAGATCCACCAGCTACAGATTTGTGGACATCCCTTTCAAAAGATACCAAGTGCATGAGGTTCAATACTGATATCAAATTGACTTGTTGATTAATAGCCAGCATATCGTTTCCAAAGGTTTTATGCAGATTCTTAATAATCTCTGCCTTACTAGAGATAAGGGGTGTGTGCCTTCATGCTCTTTAAGGCAATTTTTTCAATGTTTTAAATGTCCACATCTTGATGCAGTGAAGTTATCTTGGTCCCTGTATCATGTTTAATTTTCTTAAAGTTTCTTCCTCTTTTCTGATACATCTTCTACCCAAACAACTGTAGGCTAATATTTCTAGAGGAATTTCTTCACCTAGTTTGCTCTTATTAGCTCCTTTCTGAATGATTTCAAGAACTGTTCTAAGACATGCCTCAGAGATTCTATGTGGGGTGATGTTTCTTCCATCTCCATGGATGGCGATAGGCTTCCCTGAATCCCAGAATTCTTCTTTCTACCGACATCCACACAAGAAAAGTTTTGTTTAGTACTATTTATACTAGCCCTGCTTTCTAATGATTGCACAAACCAGTCTGTGAAGCCCAGGATCTAGAGAGAAAAGCAATCTGTTTGAAATAAGTTTCCCCAAGGGGAAGTTCTTACTCCTTGAAAGCGTGGTCTTTGTATTGGGTGTTCTGATGGGGTGAAAGAAAATTCACTATTGTAGCTAGGATGTAGGAAATCTTGACAGAGTTGTTTTCAAACTGATAAACACTTACTTACTCCAATGGATATTGCTTCTCCATCTGTTGCATGTGTTATAATAACTATGGCAGTTTCTGTACTCAAAACTGTAGGAAATATAGACTTGATCCATGTTGTTTATTGTTCTAAACTGTGCCAAAAGTCCACGCAAAACCTACAAAGGAGATAAGGAGACTTTGTCTTTTTTTTAATATTTAAAAAAACAGCTTTATTGAGTTGTAATTTATATATTATAAACTGAATATATTTAATGTTGTTGATCTAGTATGGTTTAACATAGGTAGGTCCTCATGAAATCATTAACCACAATCAAAATAATAAACATATCCATAACCTCCAAAAGATTCTTTGTGCCATTTCTGAATTGAAATTTTCTTGCTCTTTAGCTTTTAGGGGACTGAGAAATTTCAACGCTCATAATTCCCAGCGCAATTTCACATTACCCAAAAGAGTGTTAATAGAACAAATGGCATAATTCTGACAGAAGCATCTAGACCTGAGCAGGACTCATTCAGCAAAAGGCAGCTTCCTATGCTTCTATCTTGTACTCCTTATCTCCTTTTCTATCCATTCTTCTCTTTTGTTTTCATTGTTTTTATTTTTTTAATTGTTCTCCTTCTTCTCACCCTCTTTCATTTTCTCCTCCTTCTCTTCTAATTTTTTTCTCTGTCTTCTCCTCTGCTCACCTCCCATCCTGGCCTTCTGACTATCCACTGCTGTCTGCCCCCACTCCTAGCCTACCTCTCCTCAGGGCAAAATAAAACTGTTTCTATATTTTATCCTATAGGAATAATAGATGCTCATATTTATTTGAAAAAAAAAAAAGAAATTTAAAGCACCATACTTTCCAGAAGCAAGTACTCCTAACACTAATTCTAACAAATGGGATCATTCTCTCTACATAGTTCTGAAATGAGTTTTATTTGCTTCACTGTATCTAGTACACTGTATGATATTGCTATGCATAGAACTAACTCATCTTAAAAATTTCTAAATAACTGAGTAATGCTCCATCAGTTTCCTGTCAAATAAAAAAATACTGTTTTTTGCATTAAACAGTATTGCTACTAAGATTCTTAAACATGTATCTTTCTGTGTGTGTATCTACTCTATCCAATGTTGCATTGAAATATGTGTTATAAATTTTTTTTGATAAAAATAGCAG
Source organism: Proteles cristata cristata (assembly GCA_017311185.1). Classification (NCBI taxonomy): domain Eukaryota; kingdom Metazoa; phylum Chordata; class Mammalia; order Carnivora; family Hyaenidae; genus Proteles; species Proteles cristata. The sequence goes on along the minus strand of JAESUZ010002753.1, from coordinate 2,140,803 downwards.
ATTTTCTCTCAAAGTGTTGCACAAACTTATATTATAGCAACAGTGAGACTTACATGAAATATTTTATCATTTCAAAAGATAAAATTATTGAACTACATTTGGTTTGTACAACATGATAATTTTGGTTAATATAAAATATTTTGAACACTAGAAAATATTTCAAACATTTACAAAAGCAAGCCATTCAGCAACTTGACTTTAATAAGGATTTCATTTTTGAAAAGGCAGATGAAACCTGGGTGGATATTTCTACTTATAGACCTTAAATACCTAAGTGATGGGATTTGTTGGAATGTTTTGATAAAATAAATGTCTTTTTTTAAAAAAAAATTATTTTAAGTAGGCTCCATGCCCAATGTGGGGCTTATACTCACAATCTTGAACTTAAGAATTGCATGCTCTACCAACTGTGCCAGCCAGGAATTCCTGCTTTTGTGCTTTAGAAAAAAAAATATTGTGGTGTCGGAAAATTTTAGAAAAGAATTTTAGCAGAAAGAAAGAGTTTTGGATTATAGAAAAGAGGTTTTCGTTGTTTGTAATACTTGAAACAAAAGCCAGACATAAGAGTGAGACACATATATTCTGGAAATTAATTCACATTTACTTGATAGAGTGGAAAATTTGGGATCAATCAAGCAAAGAAAACAATAATTCTTGGTAGGTAGTTTTGAATTTTTCCACACCTTGTAGAAAATATTTAGAAGTTCATATTTGGAACAAAAAGAAGTTGAAAGCCATGGTGGCTTTCTAAGAGAGGAATGATGTTATCCAAACAACACTTATGGAAGATTATTCTAGCAGCTGTGTTGGACTTCTTTAGTTGCCTTTCAGTTTATTTCCTGATTGCAAGTAACATTTTGCAATATGGCAGAAGAAACATATGGGAAGTTGATCTAAAATGTCGCATCTGTAAAAAGCCATAATGTACTGGTAAAGTATATTGTATATATATTTTATTTTAAGACAAATTAAACATTTGAATAATGTGATTATAATCCATGCCCCTCAGACTAAAGGGGTAACCCAGGAAGTGTTTCTGCAAAATTTCTTCTTAAATTACATGTATAATAAATAAATTATGTTCTCAAATACACTCCAAACATTGAGCAGGTGCCTGATATAGACCTCTTTTCCATTTTCAAAGCAGTGAAATTCCTTGAATTACTTTCCATGTAGTCATTTATAGGGAAATACCATAGGAAGAATTTTGCTTTATTTGAGTCTTCTTCACAATTTTGAAAATGACTGTTGTGAGGATCAATAGGAATACAGTTTATGGAGTTATATTTGATTAAATGTATTTGCACCATTAAAAATGTTTACAACTATTGGTTATGGGGTGAATTGTGTACCTCCAAGGTTTGTTGTTGAAGTCCTCATACCCAGTATCTCCAATGTGACTATATTCAGAGATAGGATTTTTTTAACTTTAGAGAGAGTATGAGTGGGGGAGAGGGGCAGAAGAAGAAAGAGAGAGAAAGAATCTTGAGTAGGTCCCATGTTCAGTGTGGAGCTTGATATGGGGTTTGATCCTATGACTCTGGAATCATGACCTGACCCAAAATCAAGAGCTGGACAATTAACCAACTGAGCCAACCAGGCACCCCATAGATAGGATGTTTATAGCGTAATTAAGTTAAAGTGAGGTCATTACGGTAAGCCCTAATACAAGATGACTGCTATCTTTATAAAAAGGGGAAATTTGGACACAGGTATAAATGGAAGATGCCCATCTACAAGCCAAGGAGATGGACTTGGAACAGATCCCTCCCTCACAACCCTCAGAAGAAATAACCCAGTAGACACTTTGATTCTCAGATTTACAGCTTCCCAAATTGTGAGACAATACACTTCTGTTGTTTAAGCCTCCTGGTCTGTGGTATTGTTTTGGCAGCCCTAGAAGACTAATAAAATTCTGACTAATCCCAATTCTAATTTTTCTAAATAAATATGAAGGAAATTAAACAGAATTCTATGTTTTTTTAAATATTTATTTATTTATTTGGAGCCTGTGCAGCCCTATGTAGAGCTTGAGCTTATACACCATGAGTTCATGACTTGAGACACAATAAAAAGTTGGTCATTTAACTAACTCAGCCTGTCAGGTGCCCCCAGGAATTTATGTTAGCCAAATTTTTTACAGTACTATTTAGAATACTGAAAAGTGAAATTAATAGAGGAATGGTTATATGATTTCTGATACAAACTTATAAAGCCATTAAAAATATTTTAAAAGATGGAGTGCCTAGGTGTCTTAGTTGATTAAGCCTCCCAGTCTTGATTTCGGCTCAACTCATGATCTCATGGTTTGTGAGATAGAGCCCTTCACAGAGCTGTGGGCTGATAGCATGAAGCCTGCTTGGGATTCTCTCTCTCCCTCTCTCTCAAAATAAATAAATAAACTTAAAAGGAATATTTTTAAAGAATGCTTAGTGACATAGGAAAATGATCATAAAAAATATAAATGAAAAAGTTGATTACATCATTTACACAATGATCCTACTTTAGTGAAAATATAATTTCATTTGTTCAGACAGAAGAATAGAAATAAATCTATCAAAACAACCTGTTAATTAATATTATCTCTTAGTGGTGACATCTGGTTTCTTCTCTTTATCTTTCTGCATTTTTTGTGTCTACTGGCAAATGCATTTTTAAAATTATAAAATATTCTTATTCAGATAAAATAAACAGAAATGGGAAAAAGAAATTAATGCTGAAGTAATCATTATTGTTCTTTTTTAAAGTTTTTTTTTTTTTAATTTATTTTTAAGTAATCTCTACACCCAATGTGAGGCTCATATTTTCAACCTTGAGCTCAAGAGTTGCATGCTCTACCAACTGAGCCACCAGGTGTCCTATAATTACTATTGCTTTATCTTAAATTTCAGTGAATCTCTCTCCTGCCATCTGCAGTCTTCCACCTCATCTAGGGAATTTTAAAATTTCAGATGCTGTTCTTTCTAAGATAATCAGCTTTTTATTATTTATTTATTTTTAAACACTTTATTTTAGAAAGAGAAGGAGTATGCAAGTGAGGAAGAAAGTCAGAGGGAGAGAGGGAATAGAGACAGAGAGGGAGAGAGAGAGAAAGAGGGAGAATATCCCAAGGAGGTTTCATGCTCAGTGCGGAGCCTGACACGGGGCTTGATCCTATGACCCTGGGATTGTGACCTGAGGCGAAATCAAGAGTCAGATGCTCAACTAGCTGAGTAATCCAGGTGCCTCTAGAATTTTCATTTCTTATAATTTCTGTTTCTCTGCTGAGATTGTCCATCTGCTGACTTGGGAACATTTTTTCTTTAAGTTCTTGAACCTATGAATAATAGCTGCTTCAAAGTCACTGTTTGCTAATTCCTATGTCTGACTATTTTTGTCACTCACTTTTGGTCATTTCTTTTATATCTATTAATTTTTTATAACATGTTCCACATGTTATTTTGGTGACTGTACATGGAGAAAGGGGAATATGCATACATTTTGAGGAATATGAGTTGACATTGATATTTGGAAACTTAAAGTTCCATCAAATTTCTTCCTTTAGGATAGAGACTTAAGGGTGCCATGTAATAAATGGGATCTTGGCTTAAAGTCAAACTCATAAAATTTCCGCTATACTTGTGGACCCATCCAGTACACATTTCCCAAGTTTCTTAAGGTATAATTTGAATTGATATGCTGTACTTGGCAATTGGAGTGAATGACCTCCATGTTTGTTCTTTGGTCTGTTGGATAAGAGCTGCAACAGTGGAGAAGGCCAAGTAGAAACCTCTGAAACATTCTATGCCCTCCCCTCCCCACCAAAATGGTAAACTAGAAACAATATCATACTTTGTGGGAGGTGGTAGAGATTAATGCAACAATTAAAGACCTAAAAGATGAAGGTGTAGTTGTCCCTGTCATTATTTACTTAACTAGCCAGGTTGGCTCTTATAGAAGCCAGATGGGTGCTAGAGAATGACTGTAAATCTCAATTGCAAGTTCTATGCTAGGGTTGGTATGATTGTTAGAACAGATGAATAAGATGTCAAGTAAATGGCATATGGCTAAAAATTTACCAAATACATTCTTTCCAGTTCTATTTTGCCAAGAAAATCATACATAGTTTGTATTCGCATGTAATGGACTGTAATATTGATTTACTATTTTGCATCAGTACAGTTAATGCTCCCACCCAATAACATGAAATAGTACAAAAACATTTAAACTGCCTGAAAATCTCACAGACCATCATGCTGATGAATTACATCAATGACATCATCTTGATTGGTCCAAAAATATAAAAGATGACTAATAATAGGAGTTGTTGGTAAGATACTTATGTTCCAGAGGATGAAATCCATGAAGATTCAGGAACCACTTCAGGGAAGAGTTCAGGTTTACAGTGGTCAGGAGCATGCCACAATTTCCTCCCAAAGAGAAAGACAAATTCCTGAATCTTCCACTGCCAACCACAAGGTAGGAAGCACATTACCTCGCAGGCCTCTTTTGCTGCTATGGGCAGTAGATTTCACATATAGGTATATTTTTCTGGCCCAAATACTGGGTGACACAGAAGGCTTTTACTTTGAGTGGGGTCTGGAGCATTAAGAGCTGTGAAGTGAGTCCAAACTGTGATACAGTCTCTCCTGCCACTCAGATCATATGATCTGGCAGACAGACTATAATTTTGGAGGTATACTATGCTGTGTGGACTTCATGCAAAGCCCCAGTAGAAAAAGAAAATCAGACTGCTGCCACTGGGATTATGGGGTAAGATTTTGCCATTCACAGAAAAAAAATTATATGCCTTTTGAGAAACATTTGGTGTCATGTTATTGAGTTCTGGTAGAAACAGAACATTTGACCATGAAGCATTAAATTACCATGGATCTGGAACTGCCCAATATGAGTTGGGCTCATCAAGTTATAAAGTAAGATGAGTCTAGAATCAATTCATTACAAAATGGCAATGGTATATCTGGAATTGAACCTGAGCAGGACTAGGGGACATAAGAAAGCTGCACGAATGAGTAGATTTTCATGCTAACAACCATAGGTGTCCACCTCCCAGCCTCACTTATGGCTATATGGGGAGAGGGATGTTCATACCACCAGATGAGGAGGAGAAAACAAATCCAGAAGAATTATTTTGTTCATTGGGTTTATCAGAAAATTCTTCACTAGTAGCACCATATTTTTTAACTACATAGATAAGCAACCTTATTGTTGATACAGCAGATAAGGTCTCTGCAGTAATCACGTATATTTCTTTGGACAGAGAATATAAGATAAGCTCGGTTCCATGCACATAGGGTACTGTTACACCAGCTTTGGGTAGAGGAACTGGAAGAATTTGGGATAAGCACAAATGAGATTTTCCTCCATTTTTAGGAAGACATTATAGAGGGGCATGACTTGGCTATCCTGTGTGAAAGATTCTTGTTACCTGCAATACTGCTGGACCAAGGAAGGCATTTTTCTTCAAATAGGGGGCTACTGTGGAAGCCACAGAAAGCACCAGCCAAGATAGTATGGTCAGTGAAGGTCCAAGAAGCAGTTTTCATGTTCCAGTGACAGGTTTCCATAAAACACATCCAGGATGCAATTGATCTGGAGAAGTCACAGCAAGCACTGGTTCAAAAGCATCAATACCTTTTTGACATCCATAGCGAAAAATAATCTGCTATGGCATTGTAGCTCACTTACCAGGAATGACTGCATAGAGTACACAAGGAGGTAAAGAATTGCCTAAACTATCATACCTCTGTGCAGAACATGATGTGTTGAAAGGAACAAGAGCACAAGATAAACTGGGTGGAGAAGCATGTGGTGCAGGGCACCTACACACAGCAGGAAAAGGAGACCATTGTTAAGTGTATTGCAGATCTAAAGCAGCTGGCAGGGAAGGCTGAAGCACAGCCATTTCTGTAAATGTATCTATCCCAAAGGCGACAGCTAGAAGCAATTGACTAAGGAAACCAGTCCACATGACAAAATCTTTCTGTATTGGTATCTACTGACGTTACACTTAACCTCTTCTAAAAATGAAAAGTTTGAGTTTCCTGTAGTGAGAGAATTGAAACAATCTATTGTCAGTGGGGTGTTTTTCATCCTTATGGCTCTGTATTTTGAGTTGTTCCATGATCCCTTTTGAATAAATAGTTCATTTTTAATAAAATTTGTTGTCTGACTAAAAAAAACCCCAAATCCAGAGTAGATAGTTTCCAGATGGGTTGATTTGACATATAAGTTGAAAATGGACAGGGACTATAGTATAGTCACATTCAGAGGTAGCTTTGAAAAAGAGTGTAAAAGAAACACCTTCTCAGTGGGCAGAGCTACAAGCCATGCACTTTGCCATTTACTATGTGTGGAATAAGTGACATGAGATCAGAATCTAGAGATTTGGGGAAGTGACCTAACTTTGTGGAATAATTAAAAAAACAGGAGACAAGCCTGGAGGAGAGGCATGTGGATGGAGGTATAATTGGGGGTTCTGAGTGTGAGAGTTCTTGAATCTCATGTTAATGACCATCAGAAAGCATCTAACATGAAGGAGACACTGAGCAATGGACAAAAATGACTCTTTGTGAAAATGATCTTTGTCACTAGATGCTTCAGGAATGGTGTGATAGGCACGTGGAAAGAGCAGTCACAGTGATAGGGATGGAGGCTACATATACTGGTACAAAAACACGTACTTGCACTTACTAAAGACAATCTAGGCTGTTATTGTCTCTGAATATCCAGTATGTTAGCAACAGGGACCAGTTCTAAGCTCTTCATATGTCACTGTTTCTTGAAGAGACTAAGTGGTCACATGATGGCAAATCAACTACATTGGGGTCCTTCCATCTTGAACAGTCAAGAGTTCACCTTCCAGGGATTGATATCTAATGTAGGAATATGTCGGCTTTTTCTGCCTTTAGAGTTTCAGTCAATACCACTATTCAAGGACAATTGAATGCTTAAGTCATAGACATGGAATCACACACAGTACATCATTTGACTTGGGAAGCTACTTTATATCAGACATGTGGGAGTAGGCTCGTGACCATGATATCCATTGGTTATATCATATATTCCATTATCCAGAAGCAGTTGATCTCAGAGATTGTTAAATTGGCCTTATAAATGTGGGGCGCCTGGGTGGCTTAGTCGGTTAAGTGTCCGACTTTCGCTTAGGTCATGATCTCGCGGTTCGTGGGTTCAGGCCCCGTGTCGGGCTCTGTGCTGACTGCCAGCTCAGAGCCTGGAGCCTGTTTCAGATTCTGTGTTTCCCTCTCTCTCTGATCCTCCCCTGCTCACACTGTCTCTCTCTCTCTCTCTCTCCTAGAAATAAATAAAAAAAATATTTAAAAAAATAAAAAGAAAAATAAATGAATAGCTATGTACCAGCTTGGAGGCAACGCTCTAGAAACTGGAGTGCTATTTTTCAGATTGCAAAATATGCACTAAATCAGGGGATTATATACATTACATATATATGTATGTAAGTACACATATCTATCTATGTACCTATCTATCTATGGAGAAAGAGAGAGAGAGTGCAGTGAGAAAGGGGTCACAAAATTCTCCCTTAGATACCTCAGTCATGGAGAATGAAATGTTAAATGTAGGCCAAGCAGAAGAGAATCTTGATAATAGTTTCTGTGTATGACTTTGGAATCATCTTTGACTTCTCTGGCACCTCATTTGTATAGTCACCAAATCGTGTCAGTGCTTCCTCAGTTTGCCTCTCCTCTTCAATCTCGCTGCCACTTTCCTCATTAAACCTCAGGTAGACTAAAGTTTTCAGCTCAGTAGTTCACAACCTTTTTGGCATAACACAGTCATTGGTTCAGTGGTATGCTCACACATTAGTATTTTTAAAGTTCCCAAGGTAACTCTAAAGTGCAGTCAAAGTTGAGAAACATTGTTAGTTGCCTTCTCTGCCTTTGGTCTCTGTCTTCTTTAAACCCTCTTTCACAATAATGATTTATCTTTCCAGCACATGGATTTTTAAATATAGTTATTCTGTTTAAAGCATTTATATTACTTTCAATAGCCAAAAAAATTCTAAACTCTTTAAAACTATAGTTAAAGTTTTCAAGCTTCTGAACCTAATCAGTGATTTCATTTTAATATAATCTCTTACACAGTCTGGGGCTCAGACTAGAGCACTCACCACTGCTGGAACATGCCATTCATTCACATGTCTAGTCTATACCACTGGTTCCCATAATCTGGTGTGCATTACAGAGTATGGAGAAGAGCTTATTAAAAATGCAGATTCCAAGTTCCTGTACTGAATTATGATCTAGAATAGTTCCGAGGAACTTACTGCTACAAAAGAGTAATGTAATTATAAAAATCCTAGCTTACCAGGTATTGCTGAGGTCATAGGAAATAAGGGAATTGCTTAGGGGACCTCTTTAAAATTTTTTTAAATTTTTTACTTATTTCTGAGAGAGAGGGAGAGACAGTGTGAGCAGAGGAGGGTCAGAGAGAGGGAGATACAGAATCTGAAACAAGCTCCAGGCTCTGAGCTAGCTGTCAGCACAGAGCCTGATGAGGGGCTTGAACCCATGAACTGCGAGATAATGACCTGAGCCAAAGTTGGACACTCAACCGACTGAGCCACCCAGGTACCCCTATGGGCACCTCTTACAGGTGGGAAAATAGTCTGTTTGCTGAGTCTGAAGTGGAGTCAATGAGCAGCAAGCCAGCGAGAATCATGAAACTTCCCTAAAGGTAAATACCAATATTAGCTCTGCTATCAGGAAAGTCTTGAACAAGCCTCAAGGAAGCATTACTGAACGTTAGGCCTTTGCATTATCTAGTGGCTCTTGAAAGGAATTTAGGTAGTTTCAAGGGGTTAGTCTTCTTGTCAATAGGAGCTAACTTCAAGGAAAAGGACTTGAAACTTATAGTCTTATATTAGAAAGGGACTCTAGAAAGAACCTGAGATGATCTCAGGTTGATAATCTCCTGCTTACTAATTAAATGCTAATTTGATGAAGGAGAGAAGACAGGGTTGGTACTGTGAGGAAACTTAGGCTTCAATAGTAGAATGAAAGAAAATACAATCTGCTCTAATAGGAGAAGCTGAATGCTCATGTCATGCTATGGTTACATAGAGGTACCCACAATTCTCACAAATTTATATAAAAAAATGTGAACTCTTAAAAGATCCTCAAGCATGCCAGAAAATAAGCCATTGTGCATGAGTCAGTGGAAATAACCAATAATAGATCTGTTCCCAGAGATTTCAGATATTGTCATTCTGAGGATCAAAATATAAAGCTTCTGCAAATGAAATGTTTAAGAAAGGCAATTACAGATGTGCAGGCAGTAATAAAAACCTCAGTAGAGGTTTGAAAGGGAGCCACAGTTGAACTTTTAGAAACAGAACATAGATTTTTGAAGTTAAAAACCAAAGAGGAATGTTTAGTAGACCAGATTGAGCTGAAATGGGAATTAATGAGTGGCACATAGGTCTGAAGAAATTTAGAATGTGGTACAGAGAATAAGAAGATGAAAAGTATGAACAATAAGTTCCAAATATAGAGGATAGAATGAGACATCATATAATTAATTGAAATCGTAGAAAAAGAGGCAGAATTAAAGAGAGGCAATTTTGGAGAGATTGTTACTGAAACCTCTTCAGCATTGATGAAAACTACAATCTACTAGCTATCCGTCAACAAGAGCATAGAAAATGATGTTAAGTTCAATGGAACATTATGAATCAGTGAAAATGAATGAACAATTCCACAAATCAACACAAATGATTCCTAGTAACATAACGGGGGAGGGGCAGAGAGAGAGGGAGAGAGAGAATCCTGAGCATGGGACTCAAACTCATGAACCATGTGATCATCACCTGAGATGAAATCAAGATTTGGAGACTTGGGGCGCCTGGGTGGCTCAGTTGGTTAAACGTCCGTCTTTGGCTGAGGTCATGATCTTGGGGTCTGTGAGTTTGAGTCCCATGTTGGGCTCTGTGCTGACAGTTCAGAGTCTGGACCTTGCTTCAGATTCTGGTCTCTCTCTCTCTCTGCCACTCCCCCACTCTCACTCTGCTTCATCTCAAAAGTAAATAAACATTGAAAAAAATTTTTTTAAATAAATGTTAAGAATTCGAGACTTAACTGACTGAGCCAGCCAAGTGCTCCATAATGGTGAATTTTAAAAAAACAATGAGCAGGAAACAATGTACATCATTATTTCATTTTTTAAATTATATTGTTGAATTGATTTGTTAATATTTGAGGATTTTTTGTATCTGTGTTTCTGAGGGATATTGGTCTGTAATTTTCTTTTTTTTTTTAAATGGTTTTTTTCTGAGAGAGAAAGAGAGAGACAGCATGAGCAGGGGAGGGTCAGAGAGAGAGGGAGACACAGACTCTGAAGCAAGCTGCAGGTTTTGAGCTAGCTGTCAGCACAGAGTCGGAGGCGGGGCTTGAACCCACAAACCATGAGATCATGACCTGAGCCGAAGTCTGATGCTTAACCAACTGAGCCACCCAGGCGCCCCTTGGTGTGTAATTTTCTTTTCTTGTGATGTATTTTCTGGTTTTGGTATTAGGGTCACCCTGGACTCAAAGAATGAGTTAAGGTTCCCTCTGTTTATGTTTTCTGGACTAGATTTTTGAGGTTTGGTATCAGTTATCAGTCAAATTATAGATCGATAAGGGACCTCTACATTTGTACACTCTGCTGAGTGTCTTCCAGGCCTCAGCTGCAGAAGCTTGTTTGGCAAAATTTAAGTAACAATGCTCAAATCATAACCTGTGCTGCTTCTTTTTCCTATGGATTTCCAACGGGTCTATTAATGGTCTATTTTTGTTTTCTTTAGAAGTTTGTTGCCTAAATTTTATTTATGAGTTACAGTTATTAAGTTTTTTCTTCTTTTTTATTTTTAAATCAAGTATAATTAACACAGTGTGTTTATATTAGTTTTGGGGGTTCAATATAATAGTTCAACAATTCTATACATTACTCAGTGATCATTGTAAGTATATTCTTTTTTTTTAATATTTTTTATTTATTTCTAGGAGAGAGAGAGAGAGAGACAGCGTGAGCAGGGGAGGGTCAGAGAGAGAGGAGTCACAGACTCTGTAACAGCCTCCAGGCTCTGAGCTGGCAGTCAGCACAGAGCCCAACGCGGGGCTCGAACCCACGAACCGCGAGATCATGACCCAAGCGAAAGTCGGAGGCTTAACCGACTAAGCCACCCAGGCGCCCCTGTAAGTATATTCTTAATCTCCTTCACCTGTTTCACTATTTCCCCACCCACCTGCCCTCTAGCAACCACCAGTTTGTTCTCTATATTTAAGAGTGTTTTCTGTTCATCTCTTTTCTTTCTCAAATTCTACATGGTGAAATCATATGTATTTGTCATTCTCTGACTGACTTATGTCACTAGCATTATACTCTCCAGATCCATCCATGTTGTTGCAAATGGCAATATTTCACTCTTTTTTATGGCTGAGTAATGTTCCATTGTGTGTGTGTATGTGTGTGTGTGTGTGTGTGTGTGTGTGTGTGTAACAAATCTTCTTTATCCATTCATCTATGGATGGACAGTTGGGTTGCTTCCATATCTTGGTATTATAAATAATGCTGCAATAAAAATAGCAGTGCATATATCTTTTTGAATTAGTGTTTTCATTTTCTTTTGGTAAATACTCAGTAGTGGAATTACTGGATCATTTCATTTCTACTATTAGTAATTTGTGTTTTATCTTTTTTCTTGGTTAGCCTGGCTAGAGACACATTTTACTAATATTTTCCAAAGAGTCAGCCTTTGTTTATTGATTTTCTGCATTAATTTCCTGTTTTAAACTTCATTGATTTATGCTGTAATTTTCATTATTGCTCTTCTGTTGGTTTGGATTTTATTTGCTCTTTTTTTCTAGTTTCCTTATATGGAAGCTTAAATTATTGGTTTTATATTTTTCTTCTCTTTTAACTTATGCATTCAGTGCTATGCATTTTCCTCTGAGCACTGCTTTGACTGCATTCCACCAAATTTTCCAAGTTCTGTTTTTAATTTTTAATTTAATTTTGCTATACTCATATATGCTGAGAAATGTAGAGGTCTTTTTTTCTTTTTCATAAATTTCTATTTCTAGAGCTGATCTGATTTTTCTATGTGGTCCAAACTTTACTGTGTGTTGAACAGCAAACAACTAAATATCTTTAAAAAATCTATGAGGTTAATCTATTCCAATAATTAAATGAATTTCTTTAAGTGTATGTTTTATTTCTAATCTGTTGGATCAGGTAAAAACTCTTTCTTCTTCTCCTTCTTCTTCTTCTTCTTCTTCTTCTTCTTCTTCTTCTTCTTCTTCTTCTTCTTTTTTACCAAGGTGGGGACAAATTTTCATTGTTATGATGAAGCTTAGGATTTTTAAAACTAGTGTAGCCAGGCCCTTCTGTCTTGCTATTCTCTGAATCTTCTCTGGATTGGCTGGGAATAGTTAGTCTTAAATTCTCTTTAGATGGGGGCCTTCTGAATCCAGATGGTGCCATTCCTGGTCATTCCTTCAGGCCTATGTTAATGAATCTTGCCACTGGTATAAATCATGACCCAGTCTTTGTGCTTGATAAAGACCTACCATTTCTCCCTGGCCAAACCAAGTTCCACCTCAGCTTTTGCTCGTGCTGTAGACCTCTCCAATTCTATGTCACATCTTCCATTCAGATTCTGGTCTATAATGGATACACCACACTCTTTATTGTGTGTGTGTGGGGGGGGGGAGGGAATATTGAATCTTATTACATAGGCTCACTTGTAGGTTTCTAAATATCTGTTCAACTTCTTTGTCCTTATCCAAAAGTCACAGTGAGTCATGAGTACTTTTCTTATTACGCAGTAGCTGAAAATGACTCTAAGACCCCTTCTCTACTTCCATGTACTGCTATCAAGTTCACTTTGTTGTGGACATCTCCATATTGGCATGAGGACAGTCTTTCATTCCATTTATTCCTGAGTGGGATGATAGGTAGAAACCCCAGAGAGGTTGGTTGGCTGATAACATCCATAGAAACTGTATTTCAGTATTTTCTATGCTAATGTCACAGAGGGTATAATATTTTTTTAAAACTTCAACATACTTTTCTCAGTTCATCTAATATTTGGACCCTTGGCCAAGGATAAAAGAAGGCACAGGTCTGACTACCTCCTTTCTCTTGCTTAGTCCATCTTCTTCACCCCATAATCTATTTTTGCCAGAAGGTGCTGATTTAATGAGAGTTTACTTGTATTTTATAGTAAACTCTATGATCAAACTGGCAGGACTACCTCTTGAAAGATCAAGAGATAAAATAGAATAATTAAGAAAAATCTTTTTTTTCTTTTAAAGTCATGGTTTCAAACCAACTTCAATACTTTAAAATAGTCTTCAGATGTTTTGGAGTTAATTTTATTTTGGATATCTTAGCTGAAAATCATTCTCTCTGCATTTCTGTAATTATAGTTCTTATTTTTTATTCCTCTTTTTCTATTCATTCCCCTTCCTTACTTCCTGCAGATGACTGCCTTGGTTTATGGAAAGAGATCATCTGCAGAAAAGTACAAAAGAGAACACGGGAAAGTATTTTTTAAAATATCACAAAATACTAAAATTTATGTTCCATGGATATTATTAGCCCTTGAGTCTTTATAGCCAGGATGGATGGAAAAGAAGTTTTGGTCATGTCACCATATATTTGTAAGCCTGAGAACCAGTAATTTTTCTTTACTTACATAGGTTTAGATCATCTCACTGTGACCCATTATGTTTTGTGCAAGAAAACAAAAAAATCAAAGCCTTTTTCTAACCAATTTGTCTTAAAAAACAACTTTGAAAGTGGAGAAAAGCCATTCATCAATCAATTTATAGAGAATGAGAAAGAAATCTAGTGGTTACAAGCACATTCAGGATATAGAAGGTCTGCCACTCACAATATGTATGATCTCAGACCGGTTATTTATTTGTACCTCAATTTTCTCATCTGAAAAATGGGGATAATTAAAGAGGATAAAATTAGTTAATGAATCTCTGTGAAGTACTTAGAAATTCACATAGTACGATTATACCACCCTCTACTAAATAATAGCATTACTTAACGAGTATAGTACAGTGATTCAGTATAGGCTTTGCAGTTTCCACACCCTGGTTTGAATTCTACTTAAATTCTAAAATTTAGAGGGGCATCTGTGTGGCTCAGTCGATTAAGCATCTGACTTTATTTCAGGTCACGATCTTGCAATTCGTGAGGTTGAGCCCCTCTTCGGGCTTTGTGCTAACAGAGTGGATTCTGGAGCTTGCTTCAGATTCTGTGTGTGTAACTCTCTCTACTCCTTCACCCCTTCTCAAAAATAAATAAAACATTAAAAAAATTCTAAGATTTAGATTATTTGGGATAGGTTGTTTAACCTCATGAAGACCTGTGTTTCTCATCTATAAAACAGGAAGAGAAATCCAGAATCAACTTTCTGGATTATTTATAGGAATTTATATAACATATGTAAAGTTCCAAACAAGTAGCTGTTTGTTAACTACTACAATAATTCATCTAATGACAAAAATTGTAGCAGTTTATCAGAGAAAACCTGTTAAATCTATTTTTAAAAACTTATCTCTAAACTCAGAGCTGGAAGATAACTATACAAAAGTGAACAAACACTTGTTAAACCCATATCTACAAATCCAATAGAAGAGCTGCCATACAGTTATGCAGTTCGTTCACATAATATGGTCACCATGTGGTCTATTTTACCTGTCTTTTAAAGAGAGGCTCTTAAAGACCAGATCAAGTTTTTGCAGTTAGCTTCTTAAAGCAGCAACCTAGCCCAGCTGGCATTCTGGGACTCCTTCCATCTTTGGTTTGACTTGATGATTCAGTGAAGTACATACTGTTCTTGCATCAGAAGTAGCAGTGTTAATTCTATTATGCCAAATACTTTCACAGTAGCTCAGCCTGACTTCCCTGTACGATTGCTTATTGCAGAGTCACTGAAGCAGCTGGTGGAAAAGTCCATGTCGATCTCTTTGAGACCTGTGCCTTTTGAAAACATTCTGAGTTGTTCTGCATTTCAAGGAGCAAGTAACATGGTACAAAACTACCAGGAACTCTCTGTCCTTCATTGGCTGGTAGGAACGCCACAGAAAGTTCTTTAGCATCCTAGACTGAAGTTGACCATATAATTTTTCATCCAAGGAACACTCTTGAGAGTGAAAGGGGACACAGTTAATAATTAAGATGGAACAACAAATGTAAAATGGGACTATTCTGAGTGAACTGGGTTGTGTAGTCACTCTATTGGGCTCCATAGTCCATGATCCTGTTGTTCTTTTTTAGTTCAGTTCCAAACTTGAATAGCCCTGTTCCTCTGCCTGCTGTGAACTGTGGCAGAATGTCCCCAAATAGCTTATAACTAGTTTTCATTTCCCTGATAGAGCATTGCTTTTGCTACTGCAAGAGAGTATTAATATTTCTCCTTGGTTCTCATCAGCTTGTCTAAAACTTGCCTGATTTCAAAGACAATACCTTGGATATCTTCCAATAGACATTTATTTGTTCATTTCACAAGTATTTTATTGAGTGCTGATTTTGAAGTAGGGGCTGTTTCAGGTGTAGGGAAATAATGTCTATGAGTGATAATGTGCCTGCCTTATAGAGCTTATGCTCAACTGGACAGATGCAATGCATGACCAATAATAAAATATGTATTTTAGATAGTGAAAGTTACAATGAAGAATATAAAACAGATATGGTATCTGTGTGAAAGGAGACCATTTTAGATAGGCTGAACTCTGAAGGCCTCTGAGATCTGAAAGATAAGGAGCCAGGTATACAGATGCAACAATATAGAGGGAAAAGAAATCATCTAGAAGAAAAACAAACAGTAAGTATAAACATACCCAAGTAAGCATAATCTTAAATCGTGCTATGGAAAGAAGTGTGTCAAAGTAAAGAGAGTGAATTGAAGAATGTTAAGGGTCAGAACGTTTCTGGCTATGTAGGAGGGCCATGGTATAGGATCTGAGGTCTTAATTATAATTGCAGTAAGAAACTACTGAAGAGTTTTAAGTATGTGAATGGCATAACCTGATTTGTACACTTTGAAAGATCATGCTGATTTTCAGGAAGAGATACATTGTGAGAGATAAGAGTTCAGGGTGATCAGGTAAAATACATACTCTTGAATACAGAGAGCAAACAAACCGTTGGTTGCCAGAAGGGGAGGTGGCTGGGGAGGATGGGTGAAATGGGTGATAGGGATTAAAGAGTACACTTATCTTTATGAGCACTGAGTAATGTACAGAATTGCTGGATCATTATATTGCACACCTGAAACTAACATAAGGCTGTATGTTAATTATACCTGAAAAAAAGTACTGGGTGGCTCAGTTGGTTGAGCGTCTGACTTCACCTCAGGTCATGATCTCACGTTCATGGGTATGAGCCCTGCATCAGGCTCTGTGTTGACAGCCCAGAGCCTGAAGCCTTTTTGGATTCTGTGCCTCCCTCTCTCTCTCTGCCCCCCACACTCTGTCTCTCTCTCTCTCATAAAATAAAATAAAATGCTAAAAAATTTGAAAAAAAAACCAAACCCTTACTATGTAGTAACCGTATAAAGAGATGTTGGAAGTTTAAACTAGGGTAGTAATGAAGATAGCAAAAATGGCCAAATTAAAGAATTTGGATATCTGAATATTTTGGACCTCCAAATATTTTGGATGTAATGCTTACAGGTACAAGTGGTGAGGAGCAGAAGGGAAGATGACCTCTAATTTTGAGTATAGGTGAATGGAGTGCCAGTTAACTAAGACAGGGAAGTGTGTGTGTGTGTGTGTGTGTGTGTGTGTGTGCATGTGTGTGAACAAGCACATATGCTTATGCTATAAGGGAAGTCCAGGCCTATTATATTTCTACTTCTGCATCTATCTTTGTAGACTTAGAGGAGATGTACCCATTCTAATCTCTGTTACAAAATTTATTATATATAAAAAAGAAGAAAGTACTCTCCACGTGTCTTTCCCTCTTAAGCGTCTTTGCTATCATCCTATTTCAAAGATTTGAGATTTCTTCATATTTTACAATTGCATCAGTCTTTGGAATTCAAACAACTAAATAATTGCTAACTCAACACAAATCTAGTCTCTCTGTCTCTCCCTCATATACACACACACACAATCCTTGACTCATATATTTTTTATTAATAAATGATCAGGATTATTTCCTCAGGTAATCCCTTATGTTTACCAATTCCAAAGTCTATCTAAACTATTTGCAGATACCTCAGCTCTTTAATTCAATGGCCTAGAATAAGGTGGCCATTCCTTTTTTAAAAAAATAAATTCTCATCGTACATACAATTGTTAACACAATCTCTGTTCTTTGTTTCCTTAATACTTCCTCAGCACTTTCCCACTCATCTTCATTGCTTTCCAAATAAGAACATCTCAACCTTACTCTTGTTAGGACTATTGGCTGCCTATGCCATAATTCTTCTCACCTTCTTTATTGCATACCTCATTTGTTGTGAGTGGTGATATGACTAGTGAGAAACCATAGGAGCAGACTTTCGTATAGTTAGGAGCCCAGTATGTCTCAAAAAGGTGTAACTAGAAGTCATAGGGTGAGTCTTTCATAAAAGTTCCTCAGAGGGGACAGAGAAAATGGCCCAACCACCTATTTCTGTTTCTTCTGGCTTGCAATACAGTCCCAATACTATTGGCTGAAGATATGTTGTGATTATGAGTTCTAGTGTTTCAGATTGCAAATCATGGAGTAGAAAGAAGGAAGACCTGATACATCGATGGTGTTTTGGAGTTTCTGATTCATAGCTCTCAGGACTGTAACTCTTTCTAGCTGATACATATGGCTTCAAGATCACCTGTCAACTGATGACCGACTCCAGCTCTTCTCATAAATGAATTTTTATTTTCACAATGGAATCTTTAGTGCAGGAAAACCAAGTCTTTCCATTCTCTACACATTTTATGTATGTGTCTGTCCCGAGTCTCAGCACATACTATTGTTGTTTGCTTCTATGTAGCCAACACTAGATGGAGAGATCATGAGGGCAGGCACAGGGTTGGAATCCTTTGCATATCAACCAAGTTATGCACTGTGTATAGTGCCTTGCACATAGAAGGCATTCAGTATGTATTTAATGACATTTAATTCCCCTCTGGTGAGCTTATTTAGTTCCTCTTCTTTCCATTATATAGTTCTAAATTACTTAAAAGCCTGGCTTAAAACTAATTTTCTCTGGAATGGTTTTCATAATCAGGTGGGATTAATTATGAAAACCATTCAACACATATTGAACACCTCCACTTGGATTCTTTGTGTGTTTTTCTCTCTTTACCCCTCCTCTGCTCATACTCTGTCGCTCTCTCTCTCATAAAATAAAATAAAATAAAATGAAATAAAAGTTGGTACATATGCAACTCTGGTTAATAAAAGTGTATACCCAAGCCTTCTCGATGTATGTCGTGGTTTTCCAATATATTCTAAAGTGTTCTGTGGATGGGAATCTTGCACCCTCCCTTCCCATTTGGACTATTCCCAAGTAAAACCTGATTTGTGTTCTGTTATACAGAACCTAATAAAAAGTATTGACTAAACTGGAAATTCACTTGGGCCAGTCTCCTCCCAGATATAAATCTGTCCCCATCCAAAGCAATAGCTTCCCATAAAAAGAATCAGATTCTTCTAGAGTCAGATAACCGTATTTAAAATTTACAAACAACTTGCTCAATATGACTTGGGAATTAGGAATTAATTTCATTTTAAGTGATAACTATAGTATTATTATGCTTTGAATGAGATAAATATATGTATAACCTATGTAAATACTAATTATTCTCATTATTTTGTTATAAAATTCTGTAGGTACATCACCCACACTGATGAGACCTATTAATTGGAAGGTATATTCTATGCATGAAGGAAAACAACTAAATAGAATTATGTGTTTGATATTCAGGGATAAAATTATTTTTGAAAACATTAGTGAATGAATGAGAATAGACTGAAAAAGCACAAATCATTCACTTTGCTCCTTATGGTCACAAATACATGATGGTCTGCAATACTCTTTATTCACAGACAATTGATCATTAACTTACTTCAGCTTTCTGAAGTTACCTGAACTGAGGGCAGCTACACATTTTAGCACATTACAGGATATATCTAATTCACGGCTTTGAACATTTTTAAAGAAAAAGGTGCAATAATGCAGAACAAAGGAAATTGAGGGAACAAAACATAATTTCCACTTAACAAAAATCTAAAGGTTAAATAGATGAGAACTAAAGATTTGAATTCATTTCCCAGAACAGTGTTTTATTATCAAAATAAACTTGAGATGACCACTTAACTGCAAAGGAAAGTCAACAAGATGTTAGATAGTCATTAATCATCCTAAATAAACAGTACTTTTAAAGTGTCTGATTGGCACCGTAGGCATGCATTCTGTCCTTTGAAATATACCTCAGATTTCTACCATACACCTACATAGATCAATTCAATGCCTGACCACTCTAGGATTTAAAGTGAAAACAGAAATTGGTAAAAAGAAATTCTGAATCTAGGAAGAGACCAAAGAAGCTATAGGAATGTTTTATGGCCTTTCTTCTAGTTTCAGTATGAAGTTTTTATTATTTTGTCTATTGAGAAGTTCCTAGAAATTTGAAATATTTGGTTATTTTTAACCAATGTTACATATAATTGGTTTCAGAGTTTGCTTTAACAAATTATATCATAGTCTATTTCTTAGTATAGATTTCCATGGTAAATATAAGGCCATGCTATTTGCTTACTCAAATCAGTCACAGAATGGAAACTTCATATTTTAGGCAATTTCTGAATGACATGGGTTGATTAGTACTCTCCCATGAATTTATAGCAATCATGCCTTTTATAGCATTCTTCTTATATTTATATTCTTATATTCATGTTTACTAATGTTTCATAGAATTCTATCCTTCATAGGCTTACCAGAAAAAAAAGAGGCAATTCTTGGGATTTTACCTTTTGTCTATCCTAAAATATCAAATCTCTTTTTATGAATAACAGCATGCAACACCCAAATACCTGGCGTCCAATGCCAGATATTGTTTTCTGTTTTGTTTTTTACTCCTATTCACCTCATTGCCCATTAAAAGGTACAATAAATATACCATGTGCAAGAATTTGTATTTTTTAAAGATTTTTAAAATTTAAATAAATTATTTTGAGGGAGAGAGTATGCAAGTTTGAGTGCTAGCAGGGGAGGGGCAGAGAGAGAGGGAAAGAGAGAATCCCAGGCAGGCTCTGTGTACTCAGCACAGTGCCCAAAGAGGGGCTTAATACCACCATCTGCGAGATCATGACCTGAACTGAAATCAAAAGTTGGATGCTTAACTGACCCACCCAGGTGTCCCCATGTGCAACAATTTGTAATTGCAATATATTGACCTGAAAAACCAATAAACATTATTACCGTAAATGATGAGAATTGGTATTTATTATACTATATTTTGGCAATTTATATATTGAAAGCCTGTTTCTTTAATCAATATTTACTGAATACCAAATACATCTTTAATGTTGGTTAAAAGTTAAATGAGACATTTATCATGTTTTAAGGATCCCAAAATCTAGCCAATCAAACATAGATCCCCACATATGTGTTTACTAGCCCTGTAAATAATAATCTTTTAAAATGAAATATTAAGATAAGATCTAATATAAAGAGTATTGAGTTCCAATTTTGGCTTAGTCATCAATTATTTGTCTAAAAAGTAATCCTCAACTTTCTTTCATGTGATAAACATAATATTTGTCCTCAACATCCTTAAAAACTTAATCAATGTATTGAATGTTTAAGGATAGAGTTCAACATTAAATAACATGTATTGAGCTCAGCAGAAAAAGAGGATATTGATACACAAATTATTCATGTCATTAGGAATGCAAATATTATTGTATGCCTTATGTTACTATTTTAATACATGCAAGTCAAGTAATATATGCAATAATGCAAATCATTGCTATCCACAATGGAAGGGTAAGCCACTAACATTTAGCAGAAGTTATTTTCATTGAATCAAGTTAGTAGGAAATCCTCACAAAAATGTTGACAAATGCTTTAAGCTTCTAAAAAAATAAAAATGGAAATAATTGGGCTGCCATTATGTAAACAAGATATGACAGGGAAGCACAAAAAAGCAACAGGGAATGTAACCTTATCCATCAAAATATGTATGATATATTCCTCTTAATGAATAACATGGAGTTTTATTATATGAACAAATTGAGTGCAGTCTTGTAGTTATTCAGTAAAAATAAGTGGCGGCCATTGCTACATACATTCAGTGGCGCATGTGTGATTTCCTTTTTATTTTTTCCCCATGTGTTATTCTTAATTAAAGGTGCCATAAAGCGCTTACAGCACTTACATTATTTTAAGGGGACACATGTTTGAAAGAGCTGGCCATTTTAACAATTATTTTGTTATTGCCATGTCATGCAAATGCCTTGTTCTGTAACTTTATGTTAAATTCCCCAACTGAATTTGTTGATGGAAAACAAGAAGCAAAAGGTTCTGTTTGTGGAAATAGAAAGGAATGTACATGAGGGGCAGAGTGTGTTTTGCTTGGCAGTTCTTTTGCTACCATTTTGTTTTTGTTTTTAGTGCTGGAGGGCAGCAAATTGGCAGGTGTAAATAAGGCTCTAGCTAGTTTCATACTGTATTTACAATCAGTTATTATGGGTTAAAATGTCTGTAGTGCATAGGGAATTAGGCACACAACTTCTGTTAAGAATGAGGGAAGCCTTATGATCTAGTATCAGACATTGTGTGAATATACTTCTTCAGCCTAATCCTGTAATAATTTCCACCAACTATTATAAAGTGTACACAAAGGGACTATTTTGTACTGGCATAATGTTTGAAATGTTGAATATATATTTTTGTATCTAGAATTCTAATATAGAATAAAATTTTGCCATAATGACAAAAGACTGGTAGGTAAGAAATGAATATTCATCTGCAACTAACTTGAGAGAGAGAAGAAGGGAGCGATTCTTTAGTTTAAAAGATATTTGTTTTATGGATCCATACAGCATATTGTTACAACTTTTAATTTTTTTAAATAGCAAGTAGCTATCTGCCTATCTAATGTGATGCAAACTGGAATAATTTTATGACATAGTTTACACTTTACTAGGATTTGCATGTACCACATGTCAAATCATGTCCCAGAAACAGCAACCACTAGCAGAGAAAGCCTCATGTCACATGACTGCACAGAACACAAAGGTTATAATGTTTGTGCAGATATTCCTTTTTAATAAAGAATCTCCATTTCAAGGAAAGGAAAGCAAGAAGAGTTTTATAAAAAATTTAGTGGACAATATTTTCACAATACACTGATCTGTAATAACTTTTTTGAAAGCTCCTGGAAACATGAATTCCCCATGTCTCTCTAGTTTCTCTGTGCTTTCAGACAAAGAGCCAAGACAATTTTGACTTTGAAGAGGAACAGTAGAAAAAGATGATAGAGAGGGGTATGAAATAAATAATAAATAAATAAGTGACTGTTGAATAAAACAATTAGTTTTGCCCCCAGGCTTCTGCAAGAGCTTATGAATTCTTTCCAGCATTAGTTTACAGCTGTAACTTCAGGATATAATAAGAGATTGAATCTTATACAGGCAATGAAACAGATGATCAAATTCACAAGGGATTGTGTCAGGCTTTTTCCAGTACTAAAGAAACATATTAATCCTTGTCACTGTTTTCAGAAACGCTGTGACAGAAATAAACCTGTACTGTAACTTGGCCCTTTTAATGAGCTTCTGGAGTGTGGGCTTTCCACTCAGCACCTGAAAAACACAACAAAACACCTTTTATATTAAAGATGTGAGGTTTGCTGCTGGCTAAATTTGTACACAGAAGTCTATAAACCAGTGCTCAGCCAGCTGGGAAGCAAGAAAGCAAATTCAGATTCTGCCATGAACTTCACAGACCAATTATCTACTTGGAATCATGGGAGTTTAACAAACAAATACCAGCCCCTGCTGAGCCTTTTCAGGCCAGCAGCTTATGGGTGATTCAGTTGCATCCGAGGCTTTTAGACTGATCAATTCTTAATCACAAAGCGCAAAAATTATTCTCAGACTCATGTCAGTTTCTTTGGACACGTTTGTTAACAATCTGCTTCAAATCATTTTTTTAAAAGAAACTGCAGACACTGTTTTTATTGACTCCCCACTTGTAAAATGTTTATAGCTTGTTAATTTATATTTACCCCTTTACTTTTGCCTGCAAATCAACATCACTTAGCACAGTTTGGTTACACTTTGTCCAAAGGAAATTACAGAAGCCTGCTATGGGGCTAAAATGAAGGAAAGCTGCGGAAAATCAATACACTGCTGATTAAACAGATCGTAGCAAATTCACGGCTGTATGCTACAGCATGGAGACATCAGTGTGATGCCTATCTAGCAGTTAATGTGCTTTCAGTCAGGTGAAGAAAATTTCAGAATAAGGCAAAATCACTCAGAAAAACAAGAACTACCTTACACAAGAATGTATGTGCTTATATGAAACCTACATTTTATGTAAAGTAGTAGCTCACTTGAAGAATAAATAGGACAGATTCATTTTGTGAAATAAAGCAGTGTAGCATCTATATTATGACATTTACCCTTTGTGTTATGAAAAGAACTAATGTCAATTGTAAGATACCACCTATTCGCTACAAGTCAAATACTTTGTTTCTCTTTTTATGAAATACTAGGTTTTATCAACGTTTTCTTGTATAATTTCAATTTGACAACAAGCAAAATGACTGAAAGGTGGATTATTTGTGGAGGTTGTCCAAAAGTAACAATGATCTCTGATGAAAACATTCTAAGCAGTTCAGAAAGAATCAATTTCCAATTTTAGAGCAGAAGAATAAATATGAAACAAATCGGGCATAAAAAGGGGATGAAGTTCACACATAATTAATTGTCTTAATGTGTTGGGAATAGATAATATTAACACAGCATAGTTGTAAAGACCAACAGTTGTTTGTAAGTCATAGACAAAGGCAGCATTAGGGTTACAGGGAAGAACTAAGGTACCCTGACGAAAGCAAAGGTACTCTGGATTAAAACAAACTTTCGTTTCCATGCTACCCAATTCTTGGGCTCTGCAAACCAAATACTTTGAAGACTGTAGGAAAATATGCATATCCTAAAGACTGCTTAAAAGGTGGTACCTATTTTAATCCAACTTGAAGAAGTGCACGCTGTAGCGTATCCCATGTAAAGGAAGGAAATGAGAAACAAACAAAAGTTTAAATACAATCTTTCTGAGAAAGTGTCATTGAAGAAATTTTGTTTCAACCTTTTGTTATGTTTTTTCTCCGGTATACACATTTATCTATTTAGAGTATTGTAATGCTGTTGCAAGATGTGTGTGTGTGTGTGTGTGTGTGTGTTTAAATAGATAAACTCGGGTGGAATTTATGGCTCTTCTTACCATTGTTCATTCAGAGTATCTGTAGCTTTGATATGTTATGGTATCCTGGCAGATAAATTTCAGTAGTAAATCCTTATACCGAAAAATATACTTGAGAAAATTATGTTCTATACACAAAAGCCAACTTAAGTTTCAATCTCTGTTGTTTTTAATTCTCTCTTTTTCAAAATATCAAAGTCTTTCAAATGGTAACATGGTTAAGTTCTTTGCCAAATCCCATGTGTTAAAATGAAGGTGTTTTTGAGTCATCAAAGCTTATAAAAAGACCTTTAACAAGTAAACAGCTTTTCTCTTTTTTTTTAACTGGAAGATGTGGTATAAGAAAACACATTCATGGACACCATATGTGAACCAAGTTTCATCCCAAGATTTTGAGATTTTTGAGAATTCCTAGAAAATGAGAGATTTAGATTTATAGTCTGAAGAAGTTCACTCAAGTGACACTATTTTCATCCTGATATATGTATATGACTTCTACTGACTCATACTGATTTATATGTATATATAAAACTCAAGGTGTCATATTTTGATTATTCTATTTAAAAATCTTTGATTATCTTGCTTAGGATAAAAGGGGCCATCAGTAGTTCAGGAGTATGAAAAATAATTATTATTTCAGTATCTCCACTGTAATGTAAACATTAACTTACTTTTTTTGTATTGTAATAAACTGTCAACTTGTTTCACAAGTCAATTTCAAAAGCAGAGATCATTTCTACTTAAATAATTATGATTTTGTGGCATTAGGAGAATAAAGCACTAGATACCAGTGGAAAGAGCAAGTATTTTAGAAAATATAGTACAATACTTATATTTGCTATACATATCTGTTTGCTAGGTTAATTGTGCCCTTGAGTATGTATTTTAAGATTTTTCTTTCTTTGTGGCATTAAAGGAAAACTAAATTGAAGTGACAGAATAGGAGGAGATAATGGACAGACTGAATAATGCAAGTATAAACTTCGGAGCGAAAATTATTTTCTAAGTCTCACAGTTTCTGTAGGTATTTTCACATTTTTGTAGTTTCAATAAGCTAACAAAGCTAACAAAAAGCTAACAAAATGGTTGTTTGTAAACACACTTTACTTTATTTAAAGTCCACGCACTGTATGAAGCTGAGAGTTGGCAGGGGTCTAAATACTCTTTGGTAGAAACCCACTTTTTCTTATTAATACATGGTAATTTATCACCATTAAGTATATGATCCCTCTGGAAAAAAAATTGATGCACATTGCTCTCTGGACTATAATTTCGGTCTTCATGATATTAATCTTTAATTAAATTATAGTTATTTTAGAAATGTATATCCTTAATTAAATTATACCATGTGCACTTAAAGAAAGGACTATGGCACGATTAAAACATGTTTAAAAATGTACCACTGAATTTTGAATGCTGTCTGTCATCCCCAAAGTATGACTAACTAGGCTTCAGAAATGACTAGAAAGTCATCTGAAAAATTGCCAAGTAAAACTGTTTGGCTCTTTAAAGAACTGTGCATTAAAATTTTGGACACTTTCTCTATCAAATCTAAATATACTTCTTATAGTATATACAGTATTACATTTCTAAATTAATTGCCATACTCCCATTTGTTAAAGAATTTCACTCCATGTGAACAGCAAAGTCTCAGTAGATGTGAATTTTACACTGTGCTAGATCAATCCCAATACCAGTAAATGGATATTATTAAACAGCATGGGGTAGTGCAAACTGGGAAAGAAAACTTGTAGTGTGCTGCCTTTGAGCAGACCTGGCTTGCATGCTGTGACAGGGCAATTGTCGACATGCTTTTTCATGCCAATCTGCAGCTTTTTCAACTCTAGATGCTATGGCAACCAGGGTTTAACAGACTAAGCAGCTAACAAGCTTCCCTGATGGAATTGTCTGGTTGTGTGATTGCCTTGTCTTAGGGAAAATATAAAATAGAATGAAGACGCTTGTGGACATTTGTCAAACTGATTATAATTTGGACAGTTGAATCATAATTGTCTGTTGTGTACTGTACAGTAGTGACATATGCTATTTTCCACGTTCCTTGCAGAGTACACCACTGCATTCCCGCGTAGGCTATGTTTCCCTTGGGAACAATGGGTCCTGGTTGCTGTGGGTTTGGTGCAACATGGCAGTCCGCATCTCCCACCAGATCATCTGGGAAAGAAAAGAAAAGTGAACACTTCTAATTTTTTTTTCTCTTTGAAAAGGCTTGTGTTTGATTTGAACTATATTTGTATGAATATAATGAACACAAGTTGATGTGGAAAGAGATTTCTCTCTTATAAAATGTTCGTGTTCATAGGGTACGTTGTGGATCAAAATATGCAGGTGAATTAATTTGTTATTTATGATTGGGCATAATTTTAGTTCTTTGGGAATATTGATTTTTTAAATTTGCAACCACTTAAACATGTATTTGTGTCACCAATCATATGCATAATTTAAAACACTGAGGAAATAATCAAGCTTCTCTGATGGAATGGTCTTGTTTTAATACTGCCTTGTCCTATTGAAAATGAATAGAAGATACTCTCTTTATTGTTTTAAATGATTAAAAGCCTACTAATAAAATTTCAGTCTCTTTAAACAGTCAAAGGCCTTGTATTTTCAAGATCATTTGATGCCAAATCTTCATTTTTTTTTCTTGAAAGGAATGTATCTTTTAAAAAATTAAAACCCTAAGAACATTTCAAATGAAATGTGAATTTTCATAAAACGAAGTCTTGGTTTCCATTTTATAGACAGACAGACAAATAAAATGAACTGTTTTGTAAGACAACTTCACTAATTATTTTCTAGAACATTCTGAAATAGATTATTTTGTACTTGGAAAAAATCAGTGTTAGATCATGGGATAAAAATTTGAGGATATTTTCAGTAGGCTCTGAATGAGTTGAGGTTTAAGCATAAGCTGATGGTAAGAAGATTTTGGCAAGTGCATAGAAAGGGTGCCAATGATTTTGTTAGCATATTTGTCATGGACCGATCTCACCAACCAGATTTCTGCTAGGTATTTTTTTCTTATTTAAATTTTGAAATACTTCAAATTGATGCCCTTGGTTCGAGACATTAAGGCCTTTAGGAAAAGTAGGGTTTTTCCTTCCTCTACTTCAGAAGGATGGGTAGCAATTCAAGCTGCCTTTTAAAACAATCGTTGAAGTCACGGATGATGACTTACGTCTAGATGGTGCAACTCCGAGAATAGGCTTGTTTCTAGTTTCAGAGACCTATTCTTTTTCTTAAACAGAAAGATCTCACCGTGAGAACACCTTCTTCTCTGATGAGTGGTGGACCCAAGAAGGTGAGAAGTGAAATTGGGAACATTTTGCTCTCTTCATAAAGAACCTTGTCTAGCCCAAGATATAAAAAATATTTCTGCAGAGTTGCAGTGTATCAAAATTAATAACCTAAGAATTATTGCCATAAAACTTTATTTATAAGCATCAATCTGTTTTCACAAAAATAGCCTTTATTAATAGTCTTACTCTCAAATTCCTAGTCTTGAAGTTAGCCTCTTTTATCAGTCACCTCTGTGCCTGCCTCCTTCCTGTGGGCAGCTAGTCTGGCCCTCTGTTCCACTTATTTCCCTGAAGAATGTGACATTTTCCTTATCTAATAGGGAATTTTAATGAGGCACATGCTACACTAATGTCATCTCAAATTAAGGAAAATCATATGTTTTCAGTGGAATAAGAATTTGATTTTACTTTTTCTTTTGAATGTCAAGGATTCCAATTGGATAGATTTTACTTTGGAATTCATTAAAACTCTTTTTTATTCAATAGGTTCCAATGTACAATGTGATAGATGGTACCTACTCCCCTCCCCCGTGCCCCCAAATAGATGGTACCTACTTTGGAGTTTAAAGAACCATGCTTGAAAGTAAAGGAATTCTTTCAGTCGCTACAGAACAGAGGTTAGAGTCAGGATGCTTTATATTAGTTCAATGACAGCTTTCCAGAAGATAACGAAATTATGGTTCAAGGTGTAAGTGTTTTCCCTCCTGTTTAGGAAATAAAGGAATACACAGAGATGATATTTAGTTAGTTACTGAAGTTAATTTCAGCAATGTTCAAAGGTCAACCTTACTTTATGAAAAATATTTTAGCTGTAAAATATGCTTTACGCGTGTTTTGCATTATCTATCATCTGAAATAGGCAAAGACTGATAAGCCCATTTTAAACCTTAGAATAAAGTGGAAACCTTGAGTTTATTTATTTACTAAAAGAGGCATCTCTTCTTAAATATTTTTCTTCTAAATTTCTAAACTTCACGAAGAATTATATGCCATCAGTTCTATAACATTAAAGTCAATTCTCCACTTTGAAAAGCACCATAAAGCTACACCATCCATATAATCTCTTATTAAGGCTTTTTGGTGAAAAATCTTATCATTCTCTTATTAAACTAAGGCACCAAATTATGTCATTTACAATGAAAACATTATATGGAAGTTATTAATGTTTTAGTATAAATTAGTTTCAACCATTATCATCTTGGTAATATTACCAAAGTTCCACTTTGGAGTACAGTAGAGGGCTACCTCAAACTCCTTACTCAGCCATATATATTTCTATACAAAATTCACATCCTGAGGACAACAGGGTGAGGATGGCAGACAAAGGCAGCAATAGAGGTGGTGTTCTAGCACTCTTAAGCAGTTTATGTATACCTGACTTCTGTGAAGTGAGCAAAGATGAAAAATAGAAGGGAAACTTGTTTCTGGAAACAAGTGAATCTCTTCCTTGAGTATGTCAGAAGGGGAGTTTTGAGGAAAAGATAAAGTATGCAATAACAAGTATGCACTAAGACCTAGCAGCACTCGAATATTCTTGCAAATGTGACTATTCTCATCGTCACAGGCAAGTAACAGAATCTTTAGATTTTAGGTAATTTTTCCCATGAAGTAGAGGTGGACTGCAGTGATATTCCCTGAGATTACCGGACCTTTTTCAACCAGGAGAGGCTACCTCTATATTGTGGAAACTCGTGACTTTTAAAATTTCCCTGCCTAAGTTCCACATATTTCCAATAATAGATGAGTGCATATTTGAAATGGGTTTTTGTTTTGTGTAAAATTTTCAGTTGAACTAAGCTTTCTAAAATATATCATATGGAGAAAAGTTATGTTATTTTCCTAGAGTGTAGAGTAATCTTTCTCAGCTACACACTGCCGCTTAGCCCTTTGGCACACTCTCTTAAACAGGAATTTCAACCCTTGTTGAAGAGTTTAGTAGATCAGTGAAACTAAGAAACTGGGTAAAGAGTATTTGTGAAAATTCTGGTCAGCAACTGGCACATTTGGAGTGATATTGGAGGACACTGTAGGGAGATGGTGGGGTGGGGCAGAGTACTGAGGACAGAGGTCTGGAGAGGCAGGGAGCATGATCACTCTAGGACATGACCACAGAAGTAGCTAAAAACCTGTGTTTTCTTGTGAGGACATTATGTTCATATGAGCCTCGGAATGATGAACAGTTATCTATCTTCAGTCAGACTCAGAAATAGTGAAGCAGTTTTCAACATTTCTAGCTCTGAAATCTACCTACATACAACATTCAGCTTATTTCATAGATTCTCCTCCCTTTGAAATGAGTGGGGGTTAAAATAAAACCTTTCCTTATTATTCCTAAAATAATTCACTAAAAAAAACCCCATGGGAAATTATTTTAAAATATTATTCTGTATTTATAGTGATATTTTTTAAAATTTCAAAACTTTTTCTTCCTAAAGAACAAAAACAAAATTAATATAATAATAATGGTACTAAGCATAAACATGTTAATGAAAATAGCTAACATTTACCCAGCATATAGTGTTCTGTGTTTTCTTTTAAAATATTTTAAATCCTCCCAGTAATTTAACCCTCCCAATAATCCTAAGAGGAGGATATTATCATTTCTATCATATAGATGATGAAACTGGGACTTTAGAGAAGTTACTGATTTGCTCGATGCCATACATCCAGTACGTACAACACTGGTATTTTAACCCAGAATATCTGACTCCAGTGCTAAAACTCTTAGATATCTTCTTCTTAAAAATTTTTTTTAATGAGGGGCACCTGGGTGGCTCAGTCGGCTAAGCGCCAACTTTGGCTCAGGTCATGATCTCACGGTTCCTGGGTTTGGGCCCCGCGTCGGGCTCTGTGCTGACAGCTGGCTCAGAGCCTGCAGCCTGCTTTGAATTCTGTGTCTCCCTCTCTGTCTGACCCTCCCCTGCTCATGCTGTGTCTCTCTCTCTCTCACAAATAAATAAGAAACATTAAAAAAATTTTTTAAAAATTTAATGTTTATTTTATTTTTGAGAGGGAGAGACAGAGCATGACCATGGGAGGGGCAGAGAGAGAGGGAGACACAGAATCTGAAGCAGGATCCAGACCCTGAGATGTCGGCACAGACCGTGATGCAGGGCTCAAATTCATGAACTGCGAGATCATGATGTGAGTCAGTCAGATGCTTAATTGACTGAGCCACCCAGGTGCCCCTTCTAGTGCCAGAACTCTTAATCCTCAGAAACCTTCTTTTCGTAATTCAAAAGCTGCATTCTTATATTAGGCACTTATGAATAGGTTTCTTTACATGCATTTACTACCAATATTACACTTGATGAAGATGTCCAAGCGTGTGTCCTGACATCATCTGATTATGTGTCCTCGATGCTTAAAGGCACTTTGCAGAGTTCTAAACAGAGTGCAGTTTAGGAAAATCAATCCTAAAACTATATCAATATAATTATACTTAAGTGGCATGATGATGATGCCCACAGTGTTCTTGCTAGTGTGCTAGGTGCTTTAGTGAGGCTAACACCAATACCATATATCAGGTATCAGTATCCCTATTTGGACATAACACTGATGCATAAAGAAATTTTCACACAAAACAGGTAAGTAACTCGAAGTGAATTTCTAACCAAGGTATATCTGAAGACACAGCTTTCTCCCAAGGTTTATTTTATTTAAAACTAAAGTGTTTTATATTGTAGGATTCACAAATTGGTGAAATGAGAATGTAAACCTTTCTCCAGTCTTATCGGTGGCATAGTTAAAAAGGGAGGTTATTCCATGAGTGACTTCATAGAGGTAGTATGGATTCAGTCTCTTATCTTTATCCCACAGTAGGGGTGACAATTTATATAGAACATGTTAAAAAGATAATAGTTAGCTTTATTATGTACTGACCTTGTTCTGGAGCCTAAGCCCTGTTTCCAGAATGGAAACAAACAGTACCAGAACAGTACTGTCTGTGTTCTACTCTTCAAAAGGTGGAGCCTAATTCCCTTCACCCAGTGACTTGCTTCTAACATAAAGAGTATGGTGGAATGGACAGTGTGTAACTCCTGAGAGTAAGACATAAAGGCATTGTAGTTTCCTCTTTGCTCTTTCTCTGGTGTCACTCACTTTGAGGGAAGCCAAGTGCCATGTTATGAGGATACTCAAAAGCCATAGAGAGACCCATGTGGCAAGGAACTGAGGCCGTTAGCCAATAGTTAGTGAGAAGTGAGGCCTCCTGCCAACAGCCATGTGAATGAGCTTGGAAGCAGACCCTGAAGCCCGAATCAAGACTTCAGAAGACAGAAGCTTTGGCTGACATTTTGTTTGCAATCTTATGTGAGACCCAGAGCCAGAAACACCCAGCGAAGCCATTCTGAAATTACTGAGCCATATATATTTTGAGATAATAAATGTTTGTTGTTTTAAATCACTAAGTTTTGGTATAATTTATTGCACAGCAATACATAATTAATATAGTAGTATCTGTAAGGTAACAGTCACTCAATTTTAAATTCAAACTACCTGATAGATTTAGCTTGCCCAAGTTCCTCAGAGTCTCTCCTTCTCTATCTACCTTTCAAGATGGAAGCTTTTGAGAGAAAATTCTACAAAAACGTGTTTTGTACCATTCTCTAAGGCTCTGCTCCTTTTGCTGAGAGGACTCTCTCTCTCTCCAGACACTTTTTTTCAGTACAGTCCATTGAGGGACTGGTTCCATTTGAACATCATTCTAGAATTTACTCTTGACTGTGAACTTGGCCATGAGGCACATACAGTCTTTGTGGTACCGGTAGTCTCCCTCTGATCTATTTGTATTTTTAGGTATTGAGGATATGAAAGCTTTGGATACCTATCTATCAGGAATGAGCTCCAAGGAATCTGATGCTCTACCCGCACGGATTGTCCGTCACCTGTAGTGCTTCAAGCACCATACTTTCACTGCCCCGTTTGATGTAGTTTGGTTAAGATTCTTGACATTTTCTGAGCCTTCATCCTGAGGACATAGGAATAAATTCTTTCACTGGGAATCCCTTAAACTTTTCATTTGTAAAAAATCTTTATTTATTTATTTTTGAGAGAGAGAGGAAGGAAGAGAGAGAAGGAGAGAAAGAGAAAGCAGAGGAGGCACAGAGAGGGAGACACAGAATCTGAATCAGGCTCCAGGCTCTGAGCTGTCAGCACAGAGACTGAGGTGGGACTCAAACCCCCAAACCATAAGATTATGACTTAGTGAAGTCAGATGCTTAACTGACTGAGCCACTCAGGTGCCCTCAAATTTTCTTCAGAAAATGTGAAATACTGGAAACAGCCTAAATGGCCACACATAGGATAGTAGTTGAATAAACTATGGTATATCTGCACAGTGGAGTTCTATGCATCTATCAATAAGAATGAGATCTTTTTAGGATATATTATTCTGTGATCAAAGCAAAAAGTAATGCGGTACCTGGGTGGTTCAGTCAGACCGAAGCATTTGGCTCAAATCATGATTTTGCAATTCATGAATTGAGCCCTGTGTCGGGCTCTGCACTGACGCTCAGAGCCAAGAGCCTGCTTCAGTTTCTGTGTCTCCTCTCTTTGCGCCTCTGCCCCTTGTGCTCTGTCTGTCTGTCTCTCTCAAAAAGAAACATTTAAAAAATTAAAAAAAATCCAAAGCCAAAAGTATCTGTAGTATCCGACCATCTTACCCAGAAAGAAGTATAAGAGAATATACATGCATCTGCTCATTTGTGGAAAAGACATATAGGAACGATAAAACAGACACAAAAATGATTGGTCACATAGAGGGGTGTATGTAATGGGATAGAGTTGAAGAAGACACAATACTTTTATGAATATACATTTTTACATATTTACTCTTAGAATCATGATATTGTTTGCATATCTCCCAAATAAGGAAGTGATAAAATAAACCAGGAAGTGAGTAGAACCCAGGATGGAAACAAACAGTACCAAGTGAACCTCATTATATTATAAATGAATAAGATAACCACACGGAAGAGGATGGGGATAAAGGAAGGAATGTAAGCAATTTCAGAAAGCAGTCTTTTGACTAAACATAGTAAAATTAAAAACAAACAAGAAAACAAGCTTTCCACAAATGCCATATTCTGTTTAGTAAATTTGTTTCTAACATAGGTATACATTAGAAATTCCAAAACTATTTTATGTACATACTAGGTTTGAATGAGTGAGAAAATATATTATTTACAACACAGCCATGTGTTTCACTGTCAGAGAAAGAGGTAATGAAAATGAAGAAAGACTGAAATGAACCCTGTCACGTTAAATTAGAAT
The DNA here is from genome assembly GCA_017311185.1 of Proteles cristata cristata. Lineage (NCBI taxonomy): Eukaryota > Metazoa > Chordata > Mammalia > Carnivora > Hyaenidae > Proteles > Proteles cristata. Next base: position 2,106,750 of record JAESUZ010002753.1, on the reverse strand, counting down.
AAAAGGCATCAATATGAATCCATAGTTTTTACTATAGATACAGCTAGATACAGAAATAAATAGGTATATATTCATGTGTTAATGTACATAAACATATTTCCTAGGCTCTGTTCTCTGAGAGGGTCTAGAAACCACGATACCCCCAGGAGCAACGAGCCCACTTAGAAATTAGATCGTGGATCATAAATATCTTTTTCCAATGAAAGGGACCAGGGCTCCTTGGAGAAATAGCTGATGCCAGAAAAGACAAGAGCAGGGAAAATAAAAGATAAGACTGGAACATTTTAAGGTAACAGAAAGTACGCATAAAATGATGGAGGCATCTCAAACAGCCCACGAAAAACAAGTTTGAAGAGGTCCCAATGGCCAAGGTTGCCCAATTTCTGAACAACCCAAATAATGCTGGATTTGAATTTGAATTTGAACCTCTAGATTAAAATAGTTATCAGTGACTCCACAAAGATATAAATATATAAGTGGAAAAGTAAATAAATAGAAGTGAGTTTGCTCTTTTATAGTAGAGTATATATTAACCAATCTCCAAGAAATAAGGGAAATAGAAAATCACCATTAAACAAACACCACAGTAATATTTATTGTATCTACCCATCTGTATACATATTGTCCAAACCATCAGCTAAAATTAGTGAGTGATGAGAAATAGGGTATTTACATCATTTTAAAGTGTTTCCTTGCATCCATAAAACTAATAGGCAACTGACAGAACAGGAAAAGATAGTTGCAAATGACATATCAGATAAAGGACCAAAATCTATAAGGAGCTCACCAAACTCCACACTGGAAAAACGAACAACCCAGTGAAGAAATGGGCAGAAGATATGAACAGACACTTTTCCAAAGAGGACATCCAGATGGCCCTCAGACACATGAAACGATGCTCAGCGTCCCTCCTCATCAGGGAAATACAAATCAAAACCACACTGAGATACCAACTCATGCCAGTCAGAGTGGCTAAAATGAGCAAATCAGGAGACTATAGATGCTGGCGAGGTTGTGGAGAAACGGGAACCCTCCTACACGGTTGGTAGGAATGTAAACTGGTGCAGCCCCTCTGGAAAACAGTGTGGAGGTTCCTCAAAAAGTTAACACTAGAACTCCCCTATGACCCAGCAATGGCACTGCTAGGAATTTACCCAAGGGATATAGGAGTGCTGATGCATAGGAGCACATGTACCCCAATGTTCATAGCAGCACTCTCAACAATAGCCAAAACATGGAAAGAGCCTAAGTGCCCATCAACAGACAAATGGATCAAGAAGATGTGGTTTATCTATATATACCATAGAATACTACATGGCGATGAGAAAGAATGAAATCTGGCCATGTGAAGCAACGTGGATGGACCTTGAGGGTGTTATGCTGAGCGAAATAAGAGGGGCAGAGAAGGACAAATACCATATGTTTGCACTTATAGGAGGATTAGGAGGAACTTAATGGAGGACCATGGGGGAGAAGAAGGGGGGAAATAGTGGGGGAGAGGAAAAGAGGCAAACCATGAGAGACTCCTGAATACCGAGAACAAACTGAGGGGTGACAGGGGTGGGGGAGAGGGGAAGGGGGATGACGGGCATGGAGGAGGGCATTTGTTGGGATGAGCCCTGGGTGTTATATGGAAACCAATTTGACAATAAACTATTTGTAAAAAAATAATAAAGTGTTTCCTTGCATTATACTTATTAATTACAAGGTGAAAATATTAAGATTACAATGAAATTTGACAGAAAGGATCTAGCCCATGTGATCAGAGTTAGCATTATTAAAACAAGATGTAATACAATGATATATCCCATTATATGATGTATTGAAAAGGATATAACATTCCTTCAGTTTTATTTTTGGTAAAAAAATAGGAGATAGCATAAAATAAAAACCGAGAGACATTCTAAAAAATAACTGGCAGGTACATTCCGTAAGTGTTAAGAACGTGAAATACTGAGGAATGGTCACAGACTGAAGGACTATATAGTGACATGACAAATAACTGTAACAGAGAACCTTGGATTGTATCTTAGACCAGAAAAAAAATTAGGAAAAAACTGGCAACATTCTAATAAGGTCTGTATCTTAGTTAATGATCTGATTATCAGTGTTAGTTTATTGGTTTTAATAATTAAATTGCACCTATATAAGATGATCACATTTGGGAAGTTGGTTGAAGAATATATAAGTAATTCTATATACTGTTTGTGCAACTCTTTGGTAAGTCTAAATAATTTTTTTAATGTTAAAAAAAATTGACAGAAGTCAAACTCCAGTGAATTTGCCATAGCTAAAATAATCCAAGTATTTTCAGAGAATGCATTCAACATATGTCAAGGTTAGTTAGTTCCAGTGGTCTGAAGAACACTATTATGTCAACTGAAGTTAGGAATAATTTCAGACCACCACAAGTTAAACCAGTGTTCCAGCTAAATTGAAATAAACCCTATGTTAGCGCATGTACACACACATACACACATGTGCCCTCTGTTATATACCATGCCTGGCTCCCTCCACTCTCCAGGGGAATGCTAAGAGAGAATGTTCATAATTGACATCATGCCTTTTCCTTCATTCTGTCTTTCTTTCTTAACTTCCTTTTCTAGGAACTGAAGGCCATTTATTTTCCAATTCCACAGAAATGGCCTCCTTCCATGCCCTGCTTCTTCCTTAGGTGGCATTTACTCAGTTTATTCTTTACTGGGACAAAGTGGCAAAAGTGTTGCAGGGAAGGAAACTCAGATATGGGTGCCTTTCAAGATTCATGAAGATGTACATAAACAAACCCCTGGCATACTTACAGACGGCTCTTGCTCTGTACACTTTAATATCTGATTATCTTCCTGAGTTAGTTCCCTGAAGTTTACCTTCCTGGTTACATTGTCAAGTCCTTGGTGGCCAGATTAAGATCTTACATACCATGTGCACCTCCATAGCATGCAACAAACACTAACTCGTCAGTGCATATTTTGTTGGCCGATTGAAGTAGATCGATCACAGATCATTTTGAGTATTAAAGAAGTGTAGAGGGCCAATTGATGAAGAGCAAAGTCCATGGTTCAACTTCCTGCTTATTTTTGAAAGGTTTGCCAAACCTATGGAAAAGTTTGTCCATCGTCCACTTTGAGTTTGCCTCTTTATAAAGGTTTTCAGCTATGGAAATAGACATACCCTCTGTTTAAAGATCATACATATTAAATATAACTTCAGGATCTTCTTTGGGAAGATGACAAATAAAGTATGTTGTAGTTTGAAGGCATATGGTTGAAAAAGCTACTCATGACCTGAAGCTATTCATGCTTCAAAAGTTTTTTGAAAAAAATAAAATAACACCATTTCTATCATAAGAATCCTAGCTCCATCATTTGAAATGTGAGCAATTTAAAGAAATTTTTATTCAAATCTAAGGTAGGATCCAAAAGTGACTGTGGACAAATAGAATAATACATGTGAAGATGTAATAGCATATAATATTTGAGTTTGTTGAGAAATCAAAGCCTTAGAGTAAAATATATAGGCATTTGGCCAGTACAGAGAAGAGAGAAATCTGAAAATGTTTACTTTAAAAATACCATGATTTAGGGGCGCCTGGGTGGCTTAGCCGGTTAAGTGTCCGACTTTCGCTTAGATCATGATCTCGCGGTTCGTGGGTTGGAGCCCCGCATCGGGCTCTGTGCTGACTGCCAGTTCAGAGCCTGGAGCCTGTTTCAGTCTGTGTCTCCCTCTCTCTCTGACCCTCCCCTGCTCACGCTGTCTCTCTCTCTCTCTTAGAAATAAATAAAAAACATTAAAAAAAAATACCATGATTTAATTTTCTAATTTTTATAACTTTTAAAGTATGACTTTTTGTGTGCAACCGGAGATGCTAAGAATGGATTTGTACTTTTTACAGGATTAAATATTTTTAATATTACTGAAAATTCTATATTCACACTGAACAGAAATGGTGAACTATTTGCCGGAAATAAGAGGCCATCTCATGTTGAGATAATCTGTTACTTTTACAAGCAGTCTTGAAACACTACTTTTTTTTAAATAAAAATTTCTTTTTTCTAAGATTATATCATAGGTCAGAATTGAGTTTTTTCAATTTTCATTATTTTTTTTAAATGTTTTTTTATTTATTTCTAGGAGAGAGAGAGACAGTGCAAGCAGGGGAGGGTCAGAGAGAGAGGGAGACACAGAATCCGAAACAGGCTCTGAGCTGGCAGTCAGCACAGAGCCCGATGTGGGGCTCGAACCCACGAACCATGAGATCATGACCTAAGCGAAAGTCGGATGCTTAACCGACTAAGCCACCCAGGCGCCCCTTCAATTTTCATTATTTTGAAGTTACAGTTTCCTGTAAAAACACAACTTTCAGACAACTTAATTTAAGATAAATAGTTGCAATTTGGATATTTATTGTATTTTAAAAGACAAAACAATTGTTAATTACTTGTGAATTCTCTTGTCTAATTATGGGTGGTTATGCTTGAGAAAAAGAAAAACATTTTAACAATATTTGTTTTTCCAGTCCATGAGCATGGAATGTTTTTCCATTGCCTTCTGTCTTTTTTAATTTCTTTCATAAGCCTTCTATAGTTTTCAGCATGCAGATATTTTTTACTTCTTGGTTTAGATTTGTTCCTAAGTATTTTATGGTTTTGGATGCAACTGTAAATAAGGATCGATTCCTTGACTTCTCTTTCTGTTGCTTCATTATTATTGGTGTTTAGAAATGGAAACTTTCTGTACATTGATTTTATATCTTGTGACTTTGCTGAATTCATGTATCAGTTCTAGCAGTTTTTTGGTGGTCTTTTGCATTTTCCATGTAGAATACCATGTTGTCTGCAAAGAGTGGAAGTTTGACTTTTTCTATGTCAATCTGGATAACTTTTATTTCATTTTGTTATCTGATGGCTGATGCTAGGACTTCCAACACTATGTGTAACAACAGTGGTGAGAGTGAACAACCTTGTTATGTTCCTCATCTTGGGGGGAAACCTCTCACGTTTTCCCCATTGAAGATGATATTAGCTGTGGGCCTTTCATATATAGGTTTTGTGATGATACTGTATGCAGGCCAGAAATGAGTCCAACTTGATCAAATGTTGATACTACCCAAAGCAATCTACACATTCAATGCAGTCTCTATCAAAATAACATCAGCATTCTTCACAGAGCTCTAACAAGCCATCGTGAAATTTGTACGGAACCACAAAAAACCCAAATAGTCAAAATAATGTTGAAAAAGAAAAACAAAGCTGGTGGCATCACAATACTGGACGTAAAAACTGTATTACAAAGCTGTAATCATCAAGACAGTATGGTGTTGGCACGAAAAAACACACAAAGATCAATGGAATAGAAAATACAGAAACAGACCCACAAATATAATCTTTGGCAAAGCAGAAAAGAGGATCCAATGGAAAAAAGACAGTCTCTTTAGCAAATGCTCCTGGGAGAACTGGATGGTGACATACAAAAGAATGAAACAGAACCACTTCCTTATATCATACACAAAAATAAACTAAAAATGGATGAAACACCTAAATGTGAGACATAAACCAAAAAAATCCTATTGGAGAAAACAGGTAGCAGTCTCTTTGACCTGACTGCAGCAACTTCTTACTGGACATTTCTCTAGAGGCAAGGGAAATAAAAGCAAAAATGAACTACTGGGACTTCATCAAGATAAGGTTTTGCACAGCAAAGGAAACAATCAACATAACTAAAAGGCAGTCTATGGAATAGGAGATGATATCTACAAATGACATATCAGATAAAGGTATAGCATTAAAAATCTATACAGAATTTACCAAACTCAACACCCAAAAATCAAATAATCCAGTGAAGAAATGGGCAAAAGACATGAATAGGCACTTTTCCAAAGAAGACATCCAGATGGCCAACAGACACATGAAAAGATACTCAATATCACTGATCATCAAGGAAATGCAAATCAAACCCACAATGAGATACCACCTTACACCACTAAGAATGGCTAAAATTAACTCAGGAAACAACAGATGTTGGTGAGGATGTGGAGAAAGGGAAACCCTTTTGTACTCTTGGTGGAGATGCAAACTGGTTTGCTACTCTGCAAAACAGTATGGGGGTTCCTTAAAAAAATTAAAAATAGAACTACTCTATGAGCCAGTAATTGCACTACTAAGCTTATATCCAAAGGACACAAAAATAATAATTCAAAGGGGCACATGCACCCAATGTTTATAGTAGTGTTATCATCAATAGCTAAATTATAGAAAGAACCCAAGTGTCCATCAACTGATGAATGGATTAAGAAGATGTGGAACATATATATGATGGAACACTATCCAGTGATGAAAGAGAACAAAACATGTTCTCTGTTACAGATTTGCAACAACATGGAACGAACTAGAGGATATTATGCTAAGGGAAATAAGTCAGAGAAAGACAGGTATAATATGATTTCACTCATATGTAGAATTTGAGAAACTCAACAGATGAAGACAGGGGATAAAAACAGAGAAGGAGGAAAAACCATAAGAGACTCTTAAATACAGAAAACAAATTGATGGTTGCTGGAAGCGGGAAGGTGAGTGAGAGTGTGGGCTAAATGGGTGACGGGCATTAAGGAGGGCACTTTTTGAGATGAGCACAGGATGCCATATGTAAGAGATGAATCATTGGGCTCTACTCCTGAAGCCAAGACTACACTGTATATTAACTAACTTGAATATAAATTAAAAAAAAAAAAGGAAAACATATTTTAGTTTTACTAGATATTGTTTGTGTATGAGAATAGCTATGTCAATCCCAGAACTGTTATTAGGTTCTTCTTCAACTGAGACACAGACCCTCTACTTGTATCTTTGGTAGCCATTTGAATGTTCATCAAAATTTTTCTATGCTAAATGTTATAATAGTAACATTTAACATTATTCACAGTATTCTTACAATGAAGAAAAACCTGCTCTTACTGTGTGTAGATTTAGGGAGAGATGGATTGTTACAGTGTTGAATTAACAATATATAGTAGCAGTGTAATTAAACAGAAAGGGGACATATTTGGATGGCAGTAGAATCTGAAAATCAATAAATTACTCACTATATTCCTAGCTGGCAAAACAAGTGTATCATTGTAATAGTTGATCAAGGAGTTTATACTCAAGATAGAAATAATTAATGAAAATATAACATTGTTTACAGAACATAGTGAGGATGAATGGTGGAAACTAGCATACGCTAAGAGCTTACAATGTGCCAGAAACTATGTTAAGTCCTTTTCATACATGATCTTATCTAACATTTTATATGCTCCTAATATAATATGAGTTACTTTCAAACAGTTCTATGAAAAAATACATTTTTTCTTGAATCTGTTATTACTGTTAACAGAGGTAGCCATGGTATATTTTTCTGGTCTAAATTTTTATATGATGTTTAAATTATCCACTCTGTATTTGAGAATTAGGGTTTGATTTTCAATGAATCTGTTAAAGATTGAATTCTTTGTGTTTTTAAAAATTATTTTTTCTAAAATGATTATTTTGGCATAAACATTTAGTATTGGAATATCTACTTTTAATGTTCAAGAAATAAAACAATATGTTGGATTTGCTACTAAATCAGAATTTAGAGAAAAAGTACATAAAATTACAGGTTCAAAATAACTAAGCCCCCCCCCAACCCCAAATATAAGGACAAAGAGAATTCTGAAAGCAGCTAGGGCACAAACGGCCCCAACATACAAAGAGAGACCTATCAGAGTAGTTACAGACCAACAGACTGAAACTTGACAGGCCAGAAAAGAATGGCAGGAAATGATCAATGTGATGAACAGAAAAAATATGCAGCCAAGATATATAGCCAATTGATTGATAGCCAATCCTCTATCCATCAAGCCTGCCATTCAGAATAGAAGAAGAGATAAAAATCTTCCCAAGAAAACAAAAATGGAAACAATTTGTCACCACTAAACTTGTCCTACAAGAAATCCTGAGGGATGCCCAATGAGGGAAATGTTGCGAAGAACACAAGGTACCAGAGACACCACCACAGGCATGAATTCTACAAAGAACACAATGAGTCTAAGCCCATATTTTTCAGTAATAACACTGAATGTAAACGGACTAAATGCTCCAATCAAAAGACATAGGGTAGCAGAATGGATAAAAAAACAAAATACATCTACTGTCTACAAGAGACTCATTTTAGACCTAAGGACACCTTCAGATTGAAAGTAAGGGGATGGAAAAATATTTATCATGCTACTGGAAGTCAAAAGAAGCTGGAGTAGCCATACTTATATCTGACAAACTGGACTTTAAAGTAAAGGCAGTAATAAGGGATGAAGAAAGGTAATATATACTAATTACATCAGGAAGAGCTAACAATTATAAATGTCTATGCACTGAATATAGGGGCACCCAAATACATAAAACAATCACAAACAGAAACAATCTTATGGACAAGAATGTGCTGATAGTGGGGGACTTTAATATTCCACTTACAGCAATGGCTAGATCAACCAGACAGAAAAACCACTAAAGAAACAATGGGCTTGAATGACACATTGGATTAGATGGATTTCACAGATATATTTAGAATTCTACATCCTGAGGCTATGGAATTCACTTTTTCTCAAGTGCGCATGGCACATTCTCCAAGATAGATCACATACTGGGTCACAAAGCAGCCCTCAATAAATATGAAAGAATTGTGATCATACCATGCACACTTTCAGATCACAATGCTATGATACTTGAAATCAATCACAGGAAGAAGTCTGGAAAACCTCCAAAACCATGGAGGTTAAAGAACACCCGACTAAAGAATGAATGGGCCAATCAGGCAATTAGAGAAGAAATTTAAAAATATATGGAAACTGGGGCGCCTGGGTGGCTTAGTCGGTTAAGCGTCCGACTTTCACTTAGGTCATGATCTCGCGGTTCTTGGGTTCGAGCCCTGCATCGGGCTCTGTGCTGACCGCCAGCTCAGAGCTTGGAGCCTGTTTCAGTCTGTGACTCCCTCTCTCTCTGACCCTCCCCTGCTCACGCTGTCTCTCTCTCTCTCCTAGAAATAAATAAAACATTAAAAAAAATATATATATATGGAAGCAAATGAAAATGAAAATACAACAATTCAAACTCTATGTGTTGTAGCAAAGGCAGTCCTAAGAGGAAGGCACCCTGCACTCCAGGCCTATTTGAAGAAATTAGAAAAAGTGCAAGTACAAAATCTAACAGCGCTCCTAAAGGAACTAGAAGGAGAGCAACAAGAGCACCCCAAACCCAGTAGGAGAAGAGAAATAATAAAAATCAGGGCAGAAATAAAAAATATAGAATCAAAAAAACCCAGTTGAACAGATCAATGAAACCAAGAGTTGGTTTTTTGAAAAAATAAACAAAATTGACAAACCTCTAGCCAGGCTTCTCAAAAAGAAAAGAAAGAGCACCAAAATAGACAAAATCATGAATGAAAATAGACTTAGTACAACCAACCCCTCAGAAATACAAGCAATTATCAGGAAATACTATGAAAAACTATATGCCAACAAACTGGAAAAGTTAGAAGAAATGGATATTTTCATAAACACACACTCACTACCAAAATTTACATGGGAAGAGTTAGAAAATCTGAACAGACCAATAAGTGGTGAAGAAATCGAATCAGTTATCAAAAATCGCCCAACAAATCAGAGCCCTGGGCCAGATGGCTTCACTGGGGAATTCTACCAGAAATTTAAAACAGAATTAATACCCATTCTTCTCAAGCTATTCCAAAAAACAGATGTAAGGAAAAATTCTGGACTCATTCTAAGAAGCCAGCATCACTTTGATTCGCAAATCAGACAGAGACCCAGCAAAAAAAGAGAACTATAGGCCAATATCTTTGATGAATATGGATGCAAAAATCCTCAGCAAGATACTTGTAAAACAAATTCAACAGCATATAAAATGAATTAAACACAATGATCTGGTGGGATTCATTCCTGGGTTACAGGGCTGATTCAATATTTGTAAATCAATCAATGTGATACATCACATTAATAAAAGAAAAGATAAAAACCATACGATCCTGTCTATAGATGCAGAAAAATAATTTGACAAAATACAGCATACCTTCTTAACAAAGAACCTCAATAAAGTCTAGATAGAAGGAACTTACTTAAACATAATAAAAGCCATAAATGAGAAGCCCACAGCTAACATCATCCTCAACGGGGAAAAACTGAGAGCTTTCCCCCTGAGATCAGGAACACGACAGGGATGTCCACTCTCACCACTGTTGTTTAACATAGTGCTGGAAGTCCTAGCATCAGCCATCAGACAATGAAAGGAAATAAAAGGCATCAGAATTGGCAAAGATGTCACTTTTCGCAGATGACATGGTACTCTACATAGAAAACCCAACAGACTCCACCAGAAGCCTCCTAGAACGTATCCATGCATTCAGCAAATCACAGGGTACAAAATCAACGTACAGAAATTGGTTGCATTTTTATACACCAACAATGAAGCAACAGAAAGAGAAATCAAGAAACTGATCCCATTCACAATTGCACAAAAAAACATAAAATACCTAGGAATAAGCCTAACCAAAGATATGACATCTGTATGATGAAAAGTATAGAAAAATTATGAAGGAAATTGAAGAAGACTCAAAGAATGGGAAAACATTCCATGTTCATGGATTGGAAGAATAAATATTGTTAAAATGTCACTACTACTCAAAGCAATCTACACATTCAATGCAATTCCAATCAAAATTGCACCAGCATTCTTCTCAAAGCTAGAACAAACTATTCTAAAATTTGTATGGAACCACAAAAGACCCTGAATAGCCATAGTAATACTGAAAAAGAAAACCAAAATGGGAGGCATCACAATCCCAGACTTTAGCTTCTACTACAAAGCTGTATCATCAAGACAGTATGGCATTGGCACAAAAACAGACACATAGACCAATGGAATAGAATAGAGAACTCAGAATTGGACCCACAAATGAATTGCCTACTAATCTTTGACAAAATGGGAAAGAGTATCCAATGGAAAAAAGACAGCCTCTTTGACAGATGGTGCTGGGAGAACTGGACAGCAACATGCAGAAGAATGAAACTAGGTCACTTTCTCACACCACACACAAAAATAAACTCAAAATGGATAAAGGACTTGAATGTGAGACAAGAAACCATCAAAGCCCTAGAGGAGAAAGCAGGAAACAACCTCCTTGACCTCAACCGCAGCAATTTCTTACTTGACACATCCCCAAAGGCAACAGAATCAAGAGCACAAATGAAATATTTGTATCTCATCTAGAAAAAAGCTTCTGCATGGCAAAGGAAACAATCCATAAAACTAATAGGGAACCGACAGAATGAGGAAAGATAGTTGCAAATGACATATCAGATAAATGGCTAGTATCTAAAATCTATAAGGAACTCAAAGTCCACACCCAAAAAACAAATAATCCAGTGAAGAAATGGGCAGAAGATATGAACAAACACTTCTCCAAAGAGGACATCCAGATGGCCCTCAGACACATGAAACGATGCTCAGCGTCCCTCCTCATCAGGGAAATACAAATCAAAACCACACTGAGATACCAACTCATGCCAGTCAGAGTGGCTAAAATGAGCAAATCAGGAGACTATAGATGCTGGCGAGGTTGTGGAGAAACGGGAACCCTCCTACACGGTTGGTAGGAATGTAAACTGGTGCAGCCCCTCTGGAAAACAGTGTGGAGGTTCCTCAAAAAGTTAACACTAGAACTCCCCTATGACCCAGCAATGGCACTGCTAGGAATTTACCCAAGGGATATAGGAGTGCTGATGCATAGGAGCACATGTACCCCAATGTTCATAGCAGCACTCTCAACAATAGCCAAAACATGGAAAGAGCCTAAGTGCCCATCAACAGACAAATGGATCAAGAAGATGTGGTTTATCTATATATACCATGGAATACTACATGGCGATGAGAAAGAATGAAATCTGGCCATGTGTAGCAACGTGGATGGACCTTGAGGGTGTTATGCTGAGCGAAATAAGAGGGGCAGAGAAGGACAAATACCATATGTTTGCACTTATAGGAGGATTAGGAGGAACTTAATGGAGGACCATGGGGGAGAAGAAGGGGGGAAATAGTGGGGGAGAGGAAAAGAGGCAAACCATGAGAGACTCCTGAATACCGAGAACAAACTGAGGGGTGACAGGGGTGGGGGAGAGGGGAAGGGGGATGACGGGCATGGAGGAGGGCATTTGTTGGGATGAGCCCTGGGTGTTATATGGAAACCAACTTGACAATAAACTATGAAATAAAAGAATTAAAAAATAAAAAAGTGTCCCTGCTTATGTCACTGTGGTATAAGGGGCAGCTTAGAGCTATAGGTAGATTCTAAAAGGACTTATGTCTTATTTCTATCAAGTTTCATTCAACACCAAATATGTACAGTTTTTCCATCAGGAGATAATAGTGTTAGGGCAGCTGTTCAAAATGGTAGTTTCCATGAAATAGGTGTGGGATAGGCTGAGCAGGGGAATTCAGCAAACTCCATTGGTGCAAGATATGCTGACTTTAGTGTATATGCTACCCCAGAAATCAGGATTTGTCTGTATTCTTCTTCAGATTTGGGTCTGCCTGCTTTAGACCAGACCAATCAAAACAATGGGAAATCTTAGGAGGTCATTTCAGATATGCTAATTCTGAACCTGTTTCTCGGCAATAGTATAGTATCTAGTGTTGTATTAAAAATGTGTAACTTCAATACTTGTCCTCCCTTAAATAAATTCCCTGTTCAAACTGTTCTATTTTACTCTTCAGGGTTTCTTTCTTGAAACTAGTTGTGCATCTGAATAATACAAATAACTTCAGAATGTAATTTTTGACATTAATAATTCATGCACTGCAGGTGTGTTGGCAAAGAAAAATCAGTTAGCAACAAGTTTTCAGGATTGGGGACTTGACAACATGGATAGATACCTATTGAAAGGTCTAGGTCTTATGCTTAAAAATCTACAGTAGAATCCTTCCAGTAGGGTAGTTTACTCTCTAGGTACTGGGCCCAGGTTTAATTTGGGATATTAATTCAGATTCATTGCCCTGCAGGCCAAGTGTCTGATCTCTTCTGAGAGCAGGACTAGGAGTCTTCACATTTGGTTAAACATGGATGGCAGTAAGTAATGGAGCATAGCCATGTAATGATGTGAGGAGGAAAGCGGAAACCTGCTCAGGCTCTATTTAAGAAAGACATAATACAAACACACTCCAAAGATCACATGCTGGAGTGCCTGAAATTCTTAAAGCTCAGTAATAAAAGATGATGGAAAACTCTTAGGCTGCTTGTCTGCTTGTGAAAAACAGGGCCTGCCAAATTCCACCCACTTCTGTGGCACCCTCCCCAAATAAATAAGTTTTGCTTCTGTAAGTAAGAATTCATTACTACTGGCATTAAATACATTCATGCTAAAAATTGGGAAGATGGACTTGTATCTTGAGATTGAGATTCAAAAATGATTGAATTTGATGACACTTTAAAATTACAACTTTAATTAGCATGTTAGTCTCTCAGTATCAAGACTTATTTATATTTTTTATTCACTTATGTTGTATCAATACTATCAATGCTAGTAAATATAAACATGTTATCAACAGCAAATAAAGCAAAAGTAAATAAATATTTGGTAATTTAAATAGGTCGGTAATTAGTTTGATGATATAAGAAGGCAAAAGGAAAGAAGTACCCAATATTACCTTCATTTTCTATATTTTCACTATAGACGAGTCAGTTTCATATTATTATATGAGTCATTTACTAAAGATATCATATGGTTTGTAAGTGAATGTAAGAATGTGATACAAGTTTTTTAATGGGAGGATTTAAATTTCTCAATTAGTGTTTGGCAAGAAGTGGCCATTTGATTTTCTAAGTTAGAGTCAAGTGGGTTCTTTTTGAGAAATATCCTCTGCATATATATACCAGGGGAAAAAACTTGAAATTTAACATGTAAATTAAAAAAGTCCTCACGTAGGATTGGAATAGTTCATCTCAATGAAATCAGATCAATCCAATCAATTAGTCAGTTGGCAGACACCTGAAGTGCACACATTCTTTGCAGGCATCATGATGATACAACTCGGGCAACCTCTAAGGGAAAAGGCCCCACCTCTGTGGATCTGGCAAGACAGACTGGCTGCTCAATCTACTTTACTTTTAAGTAGGAGTAAACTAAGGATCTGTAGGCTTTAAAATACACATTTCATAAATACCATGGATTGTGTACTGAAAAAAATATCTGAGACTTTCTGAATTACGCTTGTCTTTGAGTATATTGATGCAATGAGAAGAGTTGAAATTATACAAACTTATTTTATGATTTTAAAACAATGGTGACATTAAAATATACGTGTAACATATAAAAATTAAGTGTGTGAATATGATTTTCATCACTTGAAAATTCAACGTGTCCTTGATTTTCTATAGACAATCAGGCTGGTGTACAACAAGCCCATGCAATATCAATGTGCTCAGTGATATAGAAGATGGTAATTGTGTACTAAGGGAATTTAGGCTGTATTTTGATGATGTGGTAAATTACTTGGCCATTGTGAAAATTCATGGAATAATTGGTTATATTTAATAAGTCCATTTATGAAAATAGCCACTGTTGAACACTGTGCTTATCAAAATGCATTTTTCCTTATCAAAATGCATTTTTCCTTGAAGAGATTGCACATGTAAAGCACCAAACTACCAATTAATATAATTTTTTTAGAGTTATTTTTCTTTTTGTACCATCAAGGCATTAGCTATCAAAGGTGAATGGTACAATATCTAGCCCAAAATGGGTTTTATGGGTATCCCAGCAACTTAAACAAAGTGTGAGAGGGAACACATGTGTTACATTTACCCAGAGTCTTCCCTTAACTGAAGCTTTTAAACTAAGATTGATAGAAAACAGTGTTTAGGAAGAAATAATGCATACTGATTTATATAAAATGCTGTTCGCTATATTTTTCTTTTTGTATTAGCTTTAATGAATAGATATGCCTTTTTATTTTGTGGTACCCTACCATTAAATGATACCATCATTTTTTTTCTGCCTAAATAAATTCAAATTCTTGTCACCTACTATCTGTACAGCAAGATTTGAGACATTATTCCTAATTGAGATTTTTAGTGAATATCTTTTAAAGAGAAATTTGTTTTATTCTTTCACCCACTATTTAAAAGGATTTTCACATTTTTATCTTCTAAAGGAATTGTCAATGAGAAACTAAAACTGCATAGACTATACATTAAAATCACTTTAGTTTTTAAGCTGTCATGAACTGTTTCAAAAAATGCTAAGTTGCTATTGTTTAATGTCTGTCATTTTATAATGCTTTAGAAGTTATCTATCCTGTAAAATTATTAACTGATGCTAAAATTGCCTTGTAAGTATTAGGACAATAGCAATTTTGTAACAGCTGGGACACTGCCAATGTAAGATAAGTACATTTTGCTCTGTAGATTCATAAAGTGCTTTGAAATGGTTTGTAACTGATGGATGGATGCATTTTCTAAGTGTAGAAAGCAATATTTTGTAGAAGGAAATGGCTTGAAAGCTGACACACATGCATGCAAATGCCATTCTCTTCAGTAAGTAATTTGCTTTTTCTTTCAAAAGCATAAATGGCATAGTTAGACACATTATTTTGTATATTGCACATAACAATACAAGATGCACAAAAACAGCAAGTACAAAACATTTCATATTGATAGAAGAACCCATGGCTGTGGTATATGATTAGCATAAATGTATACACACTGAAGTAATGCCTTCAGGATTAAAAAGTGAAACTGAAAAAAAATAGGAAAGTTCTACTAAACTTCAGGAATGACAATATTTATTATGTTTTCCCTCTTTTAACTTCATTGTGCTACTTGATTGGAATGCTAGATCACTTTAAATGGATATATTTGCCTTAACATGCTAAATATTAATCACAGTGCTTCTGCAAGGTTACAGAGCTATCATATTGCCTGCATACCTACTTAGGACAGTTAACATTTTTCAGCTTTTTAAAAATAAAAGTCAACAATATCTTTTCCTGTACTACAAGGTTCATATAGGAATAGTTTTAGTCAAGTTAAAATTGTTCTGTGGCTTGAGTTGGATGTTTAAAAACTTTTTTTAATATAGTTACTGTTGGGGCACCTGGGTGGCTCAGTCAGTTAACCATCCAACTTTGGCTCAGGTCATGATCTCATGGTTGGTGAGTTGAAGTCTCATGTCGGGCTCTGTGGTGACAGCTCAGAGCCTGGAGCCTGCTTCAGATTCTGTGTCTTCTTCTCTCTCAATCTGCTTCTTTCCTGCTTGTGTGCTCACTGGCTCTCTCTTTCTCTCAAAAATAAGTAAGTAAAAATAAATGAATAAATAAATAAATAAACTTAAAAAAAGTTACTATTGTATCCTGAGTACCTAAAACAGACTAGCAGAAAGTATGTAACAAATAAATATTTGTAATGTCAATTTCTGAAAGTCTGTACAAGGAAGACCAAATTTGAGTTGAAGTGTCTTTCAGAGACCCTTCATTTAAAACATCCCTTATCAACTCTGCAGTTGTTAAAGAACACAAACTCTGGAGCCAAGTTTGTTGGGTTTGAGTCCTAGAATCAACATTATTAGTCTTCTGAACTTATGCCAGCCTTTACACTTTGCTGAGCTCTAAAGTCCTGCTATATATAACATGAAAAAAGTACCATCTAACTTCTCAAGGTTGCTATGAGAAGTAAATCTATAAAAAGTGCTTTTGCACAGTGTCAGGCACTTAGCCCTTGATAAATTATAGCTTTTGCATATGAAATTGTTATTGTCACATTTCCATCATGAACCACATTATTATTTTGTTTGCTGTATCAATATAGAATTAGCTCAGTTTGGGGAACCTGGACAGCTCAGTTGGTTAGGCATAGGACTCTTGATTTTGGCTCAGGTCATGGTCTCCTGGTTCCTGAGTTCGAGCCCGGCATCCCCACTTGAGATCCTCTGTCTCTCCTCTCTCTGCCCTTCCCCTGCTCTCACTCTCTCATGCCCTCAAAATAAATAAACTTAAAAAAATAGAATTATCTCAGTTCTTTCAAATGTCTTCAGTTTCTTCCTTGATTTGGCCAATTTCTGTGAAAACCATTTATATTAACTCGACTCATTAATGGGAGTTGCATACAATTAGAAAAGAAACCATATCCTCAAATGCTTTTAATTTTGTTTTACTGAATCAAATTGTTTTCCTCCTTGATACATGTTTCATTCAACATGTTCAAAAGAAATGTAGAAATTAATAAAATCTATTGGTTTGGGTAGTATTTTGGAGGACAGGCAAAATTCCCTATTTGTACTTTGGGATGTGCCCCTTGTTAGGTTCTTTTCTCAGAAAACAGGTATTAGAGCACCTGGACATCTTTGGATCCATCAGTCAGTAGATGTTATACAGCACGAATTAATTGATTAATTGGTCTGAAACTTAGTCAAATTCTCTACCTTCTCATAAGGTGCATTTATTACTCACCTGAAAGATTTTGCCACAAAGATATGACAGAGGAATGCTTTCAGGCCACAGGTGTTCAAATCTCACTCTCAGATGTAAACACTAGAGTTATTTCCACTGGAGGCCTTTGATGGGACTCCTTAGCTGGATAAACTCCTGACAGAAGAATGAAAACAGATCTTCCAGGCCAATTTTGAAAACTTATAATTTTGTATATTTTGTAAAACATGTAGCTTGTTAAATAGCTACAATATTTCAGGTTTAATAAATTTTCTTTTATTTATACAGTTTCTTATTTTACTTTGCTATGCCTTTAACTCTTGGTGGAAGTCTGTTTTTATACGCATAGTTTCAGTTAGAGCAGTGCCACTTGGTGTTTATATCACATGTATTCATTGTCATAGTACTCCCCCAAATTCTTCATGTGTAAAAATGACATGAGAGCATTTTCTGAACTAACTTGATATCAGATGGAGGTTGTATAAATTCATGATCATAAACTCAGAGTTCCTTAGGAAATATCAAGGTTTTTAGTGACATGTTTGATTATGGTCTTAGAGATGGGATCTCCTGTTTTTTCTCTTATTCATATGGATCCACTGAGGAATAGTGTACTGGTCTGCAGGCCATCTTCCTCTCTCTTTAGCAAATTCACCTGATAGAAAGATCACATCATCTTTGCAGTACATTTTTAGATTTTTCATCTCAAAATCCTGTCATATACAGCTTAAGTTTGATGGGTATTTATACCTTATAGCCAGCTATATAGGAAGACTTTGGGCACAATTATCCTATTACTGGTGCTTTTTATACTTGGTCATCTTGTGGATAAATATCGTGGAACAACATAAGTTTGTTCACACCTTTTCTCTGCTTTTGAGTCCATGAGCTGGGAGAGCCTTTGGGATAACCTATAATAATGCAGTTTAAACCCTTAGTTATTAATGTTTACATAAAACCTTTTACTGCCATATGAGTAAGTGTTGACGAGAAGCTTAATGGCAGATGTTCTGGTGGGATAAACTCGTTTTGTGTTCCGTTATCTCTTGTTTTTATGTTATATGACTTAATACCACTTTTTAAAAAAAACAGGATTTTGTATGCATTGGATAAATGGCTACTGTAAAGTAGGAAAAGATAGGCATTCATCTATATGCTGTCCTTAAGATCTTTTTTTTTTTTAAATGTTTTATTTATTTCTAGGAGAGAGAGAGAGACAGCGTGAGTAGGGGAGGGTCAGAGAGAGAGGGAGTCACAGACTGAAACAGGCTCCAGGCTCTGAGCTGGCAGTCAGCACAGAGCCCGACGCGGGGCTCGAACCCACGAACCGCGAGATCATGACCTAAGCGAAAGTCAGACGCTTAACTGACTAAGCCACCCAGGCGCTCCGCTGTCCTTAAGATCTTAATTATCACAAATTTGCAGAGCTCTGACTTACAAGCTGATCGTGCTCTACATTTATTTCTAGAAAAAAAAATGGTTAAGAAACATAGATACCAAATTGCTATTTTTTTACTCAAAAATATATCTTGAAAATCTTTTATTAAGCACATAGTTCTGCTTCATTCATTTTGACTCCTGTACAGAATGATAGATAGTAATTTATTTGCTATACCTCTATTTTTTTAAGTTTATTCATTTGTTTTAAGAGAGAGTAAGCGCACAAATGGGAGGGGTAGAGAGAGGATCCCAAGCAGCCTCCACCCTATCAGCGTGGAGGAACCGTGAGATCATGACCTGAGCTCAAATCAAGAGTTCAATGCATAACCTTGACCAACTGAGTCACCCAGGTGCCCCTGCCATTACTTCTATTGATAGACATTTAGGCTATCTACAATTTTGTGCTACAGTGCTGCAAGGAACATTCTCATATGTAGCATCCTGTGGGTAAGTATTGCTTTTCCTTTAGGGTGTATAAAAAAATAGTTTACTAGTTTATATAGATTCTGTCAACTGACCTTCCAATTTATACTCTTATATTTGATATAACATAATACTTATTTTCCTACATATTAGACATACTGGATACCAACCTGACATCCTCTTTGTATGATTTTAGGTTCTATTTCTCTTTTTATCATTAATTTGATCATGTTTCATATGTATATTTATAATTTATACTTATTCTTCTGTGATTTTCCTAGTCACATTATTTGCTATTTTTCTGTGTTTACTTTTTTCCTGTTCATTCATTGGGTGGCCTATTATTCAGTTGCATATCTTTATTATTGGATTATATGTTTTTAAAATTTTTATTGTTTTACCTTAGAGAATATGCAAGTGGGGGACAGTTGCAAAGGGAGAGAGAGAGAATCTTAAGCAGGCTCCATCCCATGACTCTGGGATCATGACCTGAGCTGAAATCAAGAGTTGCATGCTCAACTGAGCTCAATTCGCTGGGCCACCCACATATTTTAAATATGCCATGTATTTTCAATTTTGGTAAAAACCGGTGTCCTGTTAAACCACATGTAATGTCTTTAATTTGTAAGGTAAACTGAATTCTCTGCATTTCAAAACTTGGCTAAAGCTTAATTTTGTGATAGAATATGTTTGGAAACTTAGTATTAAATATTTAATCCCTTCCATTACTTATCGACACCTTAAATTTTATCTGTGGATTATGCCAGTCCTTCAGAGTGGTTTCTATGTGGGTTTCAGGCTTTTGGTTACTGCAGCCTGAACTGAAGGAAACTGTTAATATAAAAAAAGGTCCTGTAAAAGGTATTATGTTAGTGCTATAATTATAACATCTGTAGAAAAATTATAACTATTGTTCATCCAGCCATACTATCAAGTTTATGATTACTAAAACTATTTCTCAAATCTTGTTAGTAGAAATATATATATTCTGAATAACTGCTTTTTAAACAGTGCCCATGGTGTACTTTGTTTCCTTCTTTATAGCAGCTTCCAGAAGTCTAAGAGCAAAATTTATAGCCCATCAGAATATAGGTGTGTTAATAATTGCTTTGGACCTAATATATTTTTAAAAGATTTTATGCTTATTTTTTTATAATCATTTTCTCGGTATCTTACTTCCTTGCTTTTCAACAGGGATATTGCATATATAATTATAAATTATGTAATGTTTTTGCAAATGAATTTTATGTAAGTAGGTAGATACAACCTGCTTTTAAACAGTTATTATAGTGAAATTCATAATCTGTTGTGTCAAAGCTTTAAAGCCCTGGGTCATGCCTAATTTTATATCATACAAAAGAAGGAAATAACCTCAATTATTAAATAGAAAAATATAAAATAAAGGATAATCTTGTTCACACATCTAATATATTTACTTTTTAATGATATGTTAGTAAATGATTAAAAAAGTGGCCAAGTTCGTGTTTGTTGATGTTATAAAACACAACTAAAAAATTCATTTTGTCAGAGTTATTTTCTTTCATAAGCATGTTGGCCCAGTTATTATTTAACAAAATAATATTTTATGAGTAAAAGTACAAAATTTGACATATTAATAAACAATAAAGTAATGATTTACAATAATAGAAAATTGATTTTACAACTAGTTATTATAGGTGATTGCTGGGGATTGAATTGTGTTCCCCTAAATCATATGTTAAATCCTAAATCCCAGTACTTGTAAAGGCAATCTTATTTAGAAATGGTAATTGTAGAGGTAAACAAGTTAGGATGAGGTCATAATGGATGCGTGGATTACTAGCAAGAAGAGGGAAATCTGGACGCAGACACATGGAAGAAAGCCCTAAGAATACAGAGGCAGAGGGGCGCCTGTGGCTCAGTCTGTTAAGCGTCATGATCTCACGGCTCGTGGGTTCGAGCCCGGTGTCGGGCTCTGTGCTGACACCGGCTCTGCGCTGACAGCTAGCTCAGAGCCTGGGGCCTGTTTCGGATTCTGTGTCTCCCTCTCTCTCTGACCCTCCCCTGTTCGTGCTGTCTCTATCTCTCTCTCAAAAATAAGTAAATAAAACATTAAAAAAAAAAAAAAAAAAGAATACAGAGGCAGAGATAGGAGTGATACATCCACAAGCCAAGGAAGGCCGAGAACTGCAACCACCAGAAGCTAGGAAGACACAAGGAACCGTCTTCCTCTAGAGACTGGGGACGACATGGTTCTGTCAACAACTTGATTTTGGACTTGCAGGCTCTCGAATTGTGAGATAAGTATCTGCTGGCTTGAGCAATCTAAGTTTGTGGTAATGTGTTATGGCTGTCCTAGGAAACTCCTACAATGGTCATTATTTCTGGATATGATAATTTTACAATCCAATGCCTAAGAGAGAACATACCAGGGAATGGTAACATGTTGTGTTCTCCATTTCTATATAATGGAGATAATAAACAAATTCATGTTTGTGAATAATCCATCTAAAATGTTAAATTCTGATACATACAAATGTCAATTACACAGGAAATTTGGAAGAAAATTTGAAGAGGAAAATTTATTCCACGAGCAAATGTCAAAAGAGCCTCAATGTTCAAATTATAAAGAATATATTAGGAAAATATGTAAATTCAGGTCAGGGAAGTATCTGATCTCTAGAAATGAAGGTTAATTGTCATATTTTTAAAAAGTGAGTATTGTACTTTTAATGCTATTAAGGGTTTTGTTCACAATGTGACAAAAATAATTTTCCTTATTTGTCCATTATTCGTAGCTCTGTGTTGACATTTAAAATCACTGGAGCTTTACTTTCAATCGACTGTTTTAAGAGATTATTATTATTATTTTACATAATCATTAGGATCCAAAAGGCGATCATTGACCATTCTTAAATTAAATGTCATAAATGCAATTCTACTGTTATGTAAGTAAGGAGCTGCATTGTCTTACGACTGACAAGGGTCAATATTTGAATGACCTTTATTACTTTAGAAAGATTGATACTCTTGGGCCAATTTAAAGAAGCATCACTGGTTAGTAGAGTGTGTTGTACGCTTTTGGAAAGAAAATAAATAGTATTTATTAGTTTCACAATATAGATAGAGGTAGTATCAAGTTTTGTGATCATATAGAAAACCACCTTGGATAGATGATCTTGTCACTTTGGTAAGAATGGAATTTTTATGTTCAGGATGGTTTCTGTTTCCCTAAACCTTCACGTGAGACCTGCCATGGTTGTACTTTTGCCTCAGGTACTTGTAACTTCTCCTTCACAATGCATCTCAGCCATAAAACTCATTAATCAAATTAGGTGGAAGAAGACAAGTTTCCCATGGCTTGATCTTGGGTTGTATTCATGACAATTAATCATTGCACAACATGCATGAAGTCGTTGGGAAAATGTCATTCTCACAGTACAACATTTAGGTTCAAAGAGAGAAGTAATTGCAGAGTAATGGTCTAGCAAGAATACCTTAACAAATGGTTCATAGTAAGAAGCCTAATGTCTTTAGACTGTATCAGTGAGTAATAGTTTTCTTTCTTCTTTGGGATTTTTAGCTATTTTCTCTGCTGAGATGTTTATTACTTTTGGATGCTTTCATACTTGTGTCTGTTTTATTAACAGTTTTTGCATAATTTTACTGGAGGAAGATTTATTATAAAAGTGAATCTGGCACATGCTATCTTATATTAGTATCTTATATTTCTGTAGCACTTACAGATTTCAAAGTGTTAATTACTCTGCTACCAAATTTGATATTTTTTTCTTTTTGTGGTGAGTTCTTAAAGATTCATACTTGAGAAATATTTTTGAGTAGATACTAGATTGGCCACAGGCTAAATTAACATTTCTGACACAATAGGATAAATCAAAAGCTACAGATGATACACTTAATGGCCATGCATTTCACTATATGTAATTTAACTTCAATTAAAAAAATCTACATGTGAAGATTTCCTAATTTTTAATAAAAATTTGATATGAAAAACTGAGAGATTAAAACTTACAAATATTATCGTTTATTACATATCCCAAATACTTTATAAATGGTCTGATTTCCTTGCAACATATACCATTCTGAAATAATAGAGACATTTGCCTGCAAAATAGCAATTACTATAGTTATTTTCATGGAGAGACCCAGAAAAATAAGGACCTTTGTGATGGGGTACTTAACATGTCTCTAACTTCATTTCTCATGTTCTCTCTTGGTGCTCCCATATTACCAAACTACATTCTTACACTTATTTATTCTTTTATTCTTTCTACATTATCACATGCCTTAACATTACTATTATGGACCTAACTATGCAATAACGTTGTCTTCAAATATTCACCTTCTAGGTACTCTCCATGTTCAACATTTTCCTTTCTGCCATTCAGGGGATGTTTCTCAGTCTATATCTTATTCTACCTCTCAGCAGAATTCAATGTGGCTGACTACTCCCTCCTCTGAAGAAAATTCATCCCTACCGTAACACCACTATGTCTTGATTTTTTCCACTTCTCCAAATTTTTTCTTACTCGCTCCTATACCAATTTTTCAGTTTTTCAACTCTACTTCTTAACCATCTGATACCTTCATCTTGGAACTCCTCTTATCTACCCTGAACTATGGAGACAGACACCCTGTGTTCAAATTCCAGACTTAACACTTATTAGCTGTGCAACTTCGGGCAAATATATTTTTGTGTTTCAGGCTTATTATATGTAAAATGGGGATAATAATAGGGCCTGCTTCATAGGACTATTGTATTAAGTGAGATAAAATGAACAAAATGCTTGGGATAGTGCTTGACACTTTAGTGCAGAGTCAGTGCTCAAGATGCTTATACTTTCTCCTTAGAATATTTTCTCTAATGCCATGGCTTTAGTAGTATTTCCACTCTGATAAAAAACAAATTTTTATATTATCTAAACTTTACACAAAGATTTCTAATACATATGTTTAACTGCAATTTGATATTTACACTTGTACGTCAAAAGCATATCAAACTTCCTATGTACAAAATGGAACTCTCGATATCTTTCTTTCAACCAATTTCATTCCCTGTTTTGACACTACCATCGATTTGATTGCTCATATAAACACCCCTGGAGTAATTTTTCTTTATGCTTTTCTTTCTCTTACTTCCACATTCAGTCCATCAACAGTTCCTCTTTCTTCTACCCTAGTAAATGGTTTGAAGCCATCCATGCCTCTGAATCTTTATTGCAGTCCGCCCAGTCAAAGTGACCAGCACCTTTACCCAGCATTGCGTAATAGCATCAAGTCCTCTTCCTTCCACCAGTGCCCTTTGGTAACTCATCTGTATGTATCTGCTCTAATAAACCCTCTGAAACACAGATCATGTCATCTAACTTTGTGCTGACCACATGGTAGAGGTTCAATTGATACTTGTTGAATGAATGAATTAATGTGTTTTTAATTGGGTGGCATAGAATCTCAGTTGTTTTAAAAAATCACGTATTGTCTCAGGATTAAGAGTTTACTATGAATCAGTGAACAGAGTATTATGAGACAGAATAACCTGGAGACAGGAGGTACACTTAAAACAAGATGGCTAAGGAAGTTTACTCTGAGCAGGCGTATTTTAAGTTTTGTTTGGAGTGGGAGAGGGAGAGAGAGAGAGAGAGAGAGAGAGAGAGAGAGAGAGAGAGAGAGAGAGAGAGAGAGAGACCATAAGTGGGGGATGGGCAGAGAGAGAGGGAGAGAGAATCCCAAGAGAGAATCGGGCTCGGACTCACGAACTGTGACATCATGACCTGAGCCGAAATCAAGACTCCACTGCTTAAACTGAGCCACCCAGGTGCCCCTGAGCAGGTATATTTAAATAAACACTGTACACTGAGAAAAATCTACTCCAGTGAAGACTGTATACGAAAGACTCTTGGCGGAGGATCTCTGGAGGGGAATCTCTTCCCAATTTCACAAAACTTCAGGCACTTACACATGCCTGAAGCTGTGTAAGGAAGAGGAATAACTTTGGAAATTAGTCAGGTGACAGATCTTGCTGGACCTTAGTCTGGTAATTGGTAGTGATTTTTTTTTTTTTTTATTAGCTACAGTGAGACCACCGGCCAGTTTTAAGCAGGGACATTACACAATTCAATTTATATTTGTAAAAGATAAGGGACTGGCTTCTTTGTGGAAAGACTGGAAGGAAATGAGTGAAAACAAGGATAGGACTGAAGTAGGCCAAAAGAGAGGACAGTCACAGTGGGGATACATTTTGGAGATAAAATCAGGTATCAAGAGCACTTGCTGATGTATGGCTATGGAAAATGGGGAAAGAGAGCAATTAAGGATGATTGCCAGGTCTTTTGCCTTGAGCTACTATGTAGACATTGATGCCAGTTAATGGCCTGGGTAGTGAGAAGTTACATATTTGCCAATGGAGTTAAAAGTTTGCATTAGAGATACAGATTTGTAAATAATCAAGATTTAGATGGTACTCATGACCATAGAAATAACTACAATGTCCTTGAAAGCAACTAGTGAGGAAAGAGAGGAGGAATTCCTAGATAGAAATGGGCTATCAAGAACATTACTACATTTGCTGTATTATTCTTCTCCACCAGTTTCTTGCATGGTAATACTTTCATAATCTGCTGCTTCACATACTCCATCATTTGTTACATAAAAAAAAAATGCTACCTCTACTTTAAATAATGATTATTATTTAACCAACATTTATCAAGTGATTATTAATACCAAAATTATTTTAATATGTGTGAATGTATTGTACCATTCAACCCTCATTAAAACATGTCTGTGAGGTATATACTATGATACTATTTTAAAGATGAGAAACTTACAGAGCACCTGGCTGGCACATTTGGTTGGGGTTCTGACTTGATTTCAGCTCAGGTCATGAACTCAGCTTTTGTTGAGATCAAGCCCTATATCAGGCTCCACACTGACAGTGCCAGAGCCTGCTTGGGATTCTCTCTCGCCCTCTCTCTACAACCGCCCTGCCACCCTTGCTCATGCTCTCTCTCTTCATCTCTGAATAAATAAACACTAAAAAGAAAAATGTTTAAAGATGAGAAGCCTAAATTAACTTACAACTGGTTACCAATAGAAGTGGAAGGTGGGCCTAGGCTGTTAGCTATTAAAGTCTATGGATGTAATTTCTACACTGTGTTTTATATATAGCTGGTATTTTACTTTCACAGTATATTTTGTATATATTCATTAGTATAAATATGACAAACAAAAGTAAACAGGACTCTAAACAGAAATTCATACCTATTTTTTTCTTTGTCTTTCTCCTTTAGTAAAATATAAGCAAGTTGAAGGTAGAATTCATGAATTACTAAATTTTACAGCTTCCAGGCCACCATGGTATCTGATGTATACCAAACATTATACAGATACTTGTTACATGATTAAACGAGTATCAATCCTCGATTTTGAGGGCTAAGTCTTATAAAATTTTCAGTTCTTCTACTTAATCTCTTGTTTGCATATCCATACACTCACTTGTTCAATGGGAGAGGTGGAATCCAATTTTCCTAAATGAAATTTGGAATCTAAGCTCTGAATGAGTTTGCTAGATGTATGCTTTGCTGTGTGGATCTCCTTTCTACCAAAATTACTTTTTCAAAGATTACATCACCAAAATATCATGCTGGTTGTTTATTAAATTATTTTATGTAATTTGTTCTAAGTTGTTATTTCATGCAATTTGTTCAAGCCTATCTTTTTTTTTCTGGATTCCCCACCATTTTGAAGTAGTCTTCTATTACTAAGAATTTAATTTCATGCTGCTCTCAAGTATCTTGAATGGAGACCAAAATGTGTGTGACTTCTGGAATGGTAAAATACTAATTTTGTATAATTCACCAAAGATAACTGTGTTAAATGTTCCTTGCTGTAAAAATGCAAGATAAAAAAGATAAAGAAATATTCTTTTTAAGCAATACTCAGCAAACCACCTTTTATTGTTAGAATTATGAAAGAATATAGCTTAAAATGGACTAGAATTATTACTGAATTAAAAGATAAATTGTCTCTATTTTAACAATGACTGGTTTCTGCTTCAGAAAAGTTGACATCATTACAATGTTTTTCTTTGTCAGGCAATTTCCAGTTTCTGTTATTAAGAAGCTTTCATTGCTTTGACACACTTTCCAAAATGCATAATGTTTGCCCATATAATTGAAACCAAAACATTCTAAAACAAAATGTTTCCATGCAGTGCAACATTTTACAATCACTAGGCTGTATCTATTATTTCAAATGTAGAGAGCAACAACTTTTTCTATTTTATTTTCAGGGCACTTTTGCTTTCTTCCTTTCTCCCAGGTATGAAAAGATCTAAGCTGGGATGCATAGTTAGTGGGCTCTTTTTGGATACACAAAGAAGTAACTGAAGGCAATTTTACACTCCTTCACAGGGATTTTGATTTGGAAATAAACTTTAAATTGTACAATTTCATTTTTACTTACTCTGTTTGATACCTAAGAATATATACTTGGCAGTCCATCTTCATCGCAGTCATTCACCCCCCCCCCCAATTTATCAATATATTTACCTTAACTTAATTATTTTCTTCCTTTCTTCATGTGCCATCAAGTTCATTTTTATTTATTTTTTTTCCAGAATATTTATTTAGTATTTTACTTTTAAAAAATTTTAATTCTAGTTAGTTAATGTACAGCGTAGTCTTGGGTTCAGGAGTAGAGCCCAATGATTCATTTCTTACCTGTACCATCCAGTGCTCATCCCAAAAAGTGCTTTTGTTAGTGTCTATCACCAAGTTAACCCATCCCCCAGCCCACTATTCCTTCAGCAACCCTCAATTTGTTGTCTATATTTAAGGGTCTCTTTGCCTACCTCTGTGTTTTTACCTTACTTTTCCTTCCCTTACCCTATGTTCATTTGTTGTGTTTCTCAAATTCCACATATGAGTAAAGTCATATGATATCTGCTTTCTCTGACTTATTTCACTTAATACAACAGCCTCTTGTTCCACTCACATTGTTGCAAATGGCAACATTTCATTCTTTTTCATCGCTGAGCAGTATTCTATTGTGTGTATGTGTATATATACACCACATCTTCTTTATCCATTCATCAGTTGATGGACATTTGGGCTCTTTCTATAATTTGAGTATTAACTTAACCATTTTCTAAAGATACTTTGTATCTGGCAGGAGGCCAGTCACTTCTGATGTTATATATCTTCTAAGTAACTACACCCCAGCCAGTTCTATCACCAGAGATATCATAAGTCATAAAGTGATTTTTTTATTTGTGGCCACCCGATTGGCCACTTGCTTCCCTTTATTTTTTATTTTTATTTATTTTTTTACATCTAGATTCATTGCTTACCTTTAAACTAGCTCTTCTATTCAGTGCAAAAAAGGACAGGTAGATTTACATTTTCTAATTTATTACTTGCTATTCCAACTCCATTTCTTTTACTTCTGTGGAATTTACCTCTCATCCTCACTATGAACTTTAGCCTCTCCATCTCTGCAATCTATTGTTCTACTTTTGCTTTAATGGAAGCTTTACCATAATCAATGCTAAGAGTTTCTT
The DNA here is from genome assembly GCA_017311185.1 of Proteles cristata cristata. Lineage (NCBI taxonomy): Eukaryota > Metazoa > Chordata > Mammalia > Carnivora > Hyaenidae > Proteles > Proteles cristata. Next base: position 2,077,830 of record JAESUZ010002753.1, on the reverse strand, counting down.
TGAAGGGTTATCAAATATATTATCTCATTGATTTAGTATCTCCAGACTTATTATGATTACCAACATTATCTCAAATAATCTCTCCCTTTCATGTGCTATATTCCATGCCCAAGCTGGATGTCTATATTTAAGAATATTATTAACCGTATGTAGAAAGTCCACTATAAGTACATAGTAGTTAACTGTATCTTGATCTACATCAGAACAATTATATTTTTCTTAGAAATCTTTTTATTCCCTGCCAAATTTTCCACTACAGTGAGTTCAGAATTTTGCATAACTTAAAAAATCAAGCTTATATTGGTTCTCATCATAGGCAACAAAGTATCTCCTCTCCTATTTTAAAAATCAAAGGCACTGAAGTAGACTGCCCTATTTACCCTCCCTTTATTAAAGTGTATCTGTGTATCTAACTATGATTTATATTTCATATTTTTTCTCAGAAGAAAAGGTCCTCCTTCTCCTTCATGTACTTCACATGTCCGTGTGCTCTCGCTATATCCCCTTGAATCCCCCTTGTGTATTATTTTATTTATTTAATTTATTTTGAGAGAGAGAGAGAGAGAGAGAGAGAGAGAGAGAGAGAGAGAGAGAGAGAGAGAACGAGCACGTGCAAGCAGGGGAGGATCAGAGAAAGGGGTAGAGAGAGAGAATCCCAATCCCAAGCAGGCTCCACATTGCCAGCACAGAGCCTGACATGGGAGATCATGACCTGAGCCGGAACAGAAAGTAGGATACTTAACCAGCTGAGCCACCCAGGTGCTCCTCCCTTGTGAATTATTATCTTTCATTGTGTCATCAGTCTCTCTCCATTGGATCATCTCCTTTTGTCCACAAGAGACTAAGGAATCTTCCAGCCCAAAAATATTCCTGTTACTTCCATCTTTTCCACACACAATTGTCTTTCTTTTCCTACCATTCTTCAGAAACTGCTTTCTGGAAAGTGACTAGTGACTTCTCTGGAGTATTTCATCTTTTGCCAACCTGTTCTCCATGCTGTGTCTTCCGTTAACTCTCCAGTACCACTTCCTCCAACCTCCCTGGTAATTAATAATACCCCTTCTTTTTGTATCTTTTTCTGTCTTGTCCTTTACAATAGATGCTTACCATAAACCTGTTCTAAGCCCTCTTCTCTTTTCTTCAATGCCTCCTTGTTTCTTGACATATTGTTTCTATGTATATTTATCATTTTTTGTGCACATCATCTCCAAATCACTATCCAGGTCTACATACCAGATGAGACTCTCTAACTATTTACTGAACATATTACATATCTGCTTAAGGCCTTTAATTTATTAAAGCATTAAAGGTCTTCTACAATCTGCCCACAACATGAATGCTCTTCACATCACAGTAAGTAGCCCCTTCATGCACTTGACACGTTTCGTTAAATTTAACAATTTTGCCTTTCGGCAAACACTTGTTTAGCAAAACAAGTGTTTTTCATCATTTTCTATTTGTTCCCGAATCTCCCTCTCTCTGTGAAGTACTCATGGCTCTTCATGGGTGAGCCCATGTGCCGCTCACCTTGAATTCTCCCTGAACAGCATGAGATATTCCCTTCTCTGGAAGCTCAGTGTTTTCTTACCTTCTTCTTGCTGGTGACCTACACACAAGAGTCAAATCTCAAAGCTGGTGTAAAGAGAGACTAACAGTTTTACCCTCTGAGTTCTACTGGTGTTTAGGCTATTTTTGTTCAGAACTCAGCCTCCAGACCAGCGACTCCTAGAGTACAGAAAAGGAGGTTTCTTACTCAAGTTTACATTCCTCCAAAGCTTCTGATATATTCCTGTAAATTTGCTGTTCTGACTTTATTACTCTCCTGGTTACCATTGGGAATGCTGTCAAAATACATCAATACCTATTTCCCTTTCCATTAAAAAACTCTGGATACAGACTCTTAAATTCAGAGAATAAATTGAGGGTTCATGGGGGAAGAGGGGGGAAGGAGGACATGGATGACAGGTATGGAGGAGGGCACTTGATGGGATGAGCACTGGATGTTGTATGTAAGCAATGAATCACAGGATTCTACCCCCAAAACCAAGAGCACACTGCATGTCAGCCAATTTGAAAATAAATTATATGAAAAAAAAGCCGACTCTGTATATAAATATGCAGTTAACTGACTGTTATCAAAATTTTCAAATTGAAGAAAAATCGTCCACAACATTTTAAACTGATTGCTTATTACTGAGTTCTGCACAGGGATGAGCTGTATCTGCTTTCTGTCCAGTAGGACATGTTGTGGATGGAAATACTGTTTATTTTTTGGGTGGATACACTATCATAAGGTTTAATTTAGAAATTGAGAAATTTAAAGAGTTTGCTAAATGGTACTTTTAAACCAACAGATGCTTAAGAAATGTGGAGTGGCTAGTATTGGCTAGTGTCAATGAAGCAACAGGAAAATGCTTATTAGAGATCAGTGATCATATAGTTGATTATAGGGTTAACAGAAAGTAATGAAATAAGAAAGAATTGGAAGAATAATAAGATACTGTATTTCTGGTTGAAATAGATGTAGTAACAAATCCTCAAGGTATGAATATTAAGGTCTCATACTGACAGAAATAGATCTCCAAAGGAAATGTGGAGGTGCTTTTTTAAATGTGACATGTTCTGCTGAAGATATCTTACAGATTTCTGTAGTACATGTGGGAGAAAATACCAAATAACCTGGAGAAGATTAAGAATAAATGATGAAACAATTTGAATCTGAAACAGACAAATCACAAAGAAGAATTGATTTCGATCAACCTACTCTTGTATTTACCAGTGAGCATAAGCAATGTAATTATGACAGGCTTTATTTGAGATAATTCCTGGAGTCACTTAGGTCATTCATTGAGAAATTAAAATAAAATTCAGTGTATCCTAGCTGTGAAAAACATAAATCATTCTTTACTTTTCCAGTGGAATAATTTTTAGGAAGTTGGGTTACTTTTATATTGACCTTATAACAAAAATCTTATTTTCCGAATTACGCTTAAAAGTGAGGTACTTAAGGGTGCCTGGGTTGCTCAGTCGGTTAAGTGTCTGACTTCAGCTTAGGACATGATCTCATGGTTCGTGGGTTCAAGCCCTGCATTGGGCTCTATGCTGACAGCTCAGAACCTGGAGCCTGTTTCAGATTCTGTGTCTCTCTCTCTCTCTCTCTGCACCTCGTCCACTGGTGTTCTCTCTCTCTCTGTCTCAAAAATAAATTAAAAAAAAATGAAAGTGAGGTATTTAAAACTTATAATAACGGATAGTATTTTTTGGTGTACTATGCTAAACACATACTAGTATGATACATTGATGACATACCGATCTTTGTGGTTATACTGGAGCTAGATTTCAAGCATTGTATTTCCTAATTCTTAAATGTCCCTAGGGCCCATTTCATTATCCAACTATCATTCCTTATTCAACATTTAAGGACACTTTAGCTATTGCTCTTTTGTAGACATTAATAGGACTGCAGTGTGGTACATTTAAATAAAGTTTTAGGTCAAAGATGCTTAAATATCCCTTTGCCCAAGGATGAAAGAGGTTTAATGAAATGGTTAAGAATCACCTCCACTCACCATTTTGCCTTATCTGTGTAGATCAGGCCTTTGTGAGATAGGTATCCTAAAATATTAGCTGAGGGCAGTGATTAAGTGCAGGTAAGGCTGTGTTGGATTCATTTCTTGGCTCTGACACTTACAAGCCATTTGGGGTTCATAATGTTTCTTAACCTCTGTGTTTCAACTTTTCTTATCTGTACATTTGTGGTAATCGCACCGATCTCATAGTGTTATGAGGACCAGATAAGTTATATGTGTCTGATACATCCTATCCACTCAAGGTTGACAACAACAAGTGTTGACTATGTTTGTTGTAATCAGGAGGGAAATTAATAAGATATTTGATTAATTCTCTAATTCAAGAAATACTTATTGTAATTGGTGTTAATACTACATACTGTTTTAGGCACTGTCCCTACCCTCAAGAAGCTCACAGCCTGCAAGAAAAAAGGGACAAGGGGAACCTGGATGGATCAGTCAGTTAAACATCAACTCCTGGTTTTGGCTCAGGTCATAATCTAGCAGTTTTGTGAGTTTGAGCCCCGAAATGAGTTCTGCACTGGCAGTGCGGAGTCTGCTTGGGATTCTTCTCCTCTCTCTCTGCCCCTTCCCAACTAATGCTGTCTCTGTCTCTCTCAAAATAAATAAGCTTATTTTTTAATGGCCAAGAAGAAGTTATAACAAGATGAAATTAAATGCTAAATAGAAGTTGCTCAGGGTATTATGGAAGGACAAAAGGAGATTTGACCACAAAAGCATTTACATTAATAGCAACAGGAAATGCACTACAGGATCAGAATTTGGCAAAACTGACATCAATAAATGGAAACAAAAAGGAACCAAAACATTTTTTAAAAGAGTAGTTTTGACAACTTACATATATTTTTCTTGTGAGCAAAGAGAAAAAGGGACTAAAAGTCCATAGCTTAAGTAATAATGGCTCTGATTATTACTAATTTATGTAATTTCTACTTTAACAGAAAAATGGTTTTAAGAAATTTTATAAATAGTAGGCAAGCATTTCAGATTCAAATCGCATACACCATATTCATCTCCTATACATATAGTCTCACATACCGTGGCAGGTGGTTAAAGATTATTCTGTGGCGTTCCTACCTACGGATACATAACATTATAATGCAGATTTGCTTTCACTTCTTTCAAACACCTTCAAATCCCCCAGGGCAGAGCAAAATTTTCAGTGGTCATTATTGCACTTGCTTTATAATCACCACCACTCGTACTCCTTACTGAAAGAAGTGCCAATAAAAAGACAATACCTAAATATCAGAGTAATTAAATGTTTTATATTGCTAATAATTTATATTCATTTCTTCTTTCTTGGAAAAAGAAATATTGTGCCTGTTGTTTCTTAAGATTCTGAATGACTGTTGTTGCACGATACACACACTTGCTGAAATGGTCCCAAAATAACGAGCTGTGTGCATAGATTTCTGGTCTTTATTAAACCTGTTAAAAGGAGTTTAGCTCAAAGATACAGAAATGACTCCTGCTAGCCATTTCATTCCCTTCAAATATGACATTTGATTGGGGATCCAACCTCAGTCTAAGATGAGATTCATACTTTTTATTTCTTGGTTTATGATTATGAAAAATACCAAAATTTCCCCCAAAAACAGAGACAAGATTTGGGAGATGAGGCTATATGGCTTCATCATTTGAACTGAATTTGGACTTCAAATTTATTAACACACAAAATTAAAAGATTTGATTAAATTACCTGAGAAGAATCATCTCAAAATGCTCAGGAGATATATGTCATGGCATTTTACAAAACTTAAAGCTTTGAGAACCTAAGTAAGTTTTGATTTCACAGCAACACTTTTTGGGGGGCAAACATAAAGCCTAACATATGCTTAAGTTTTTTTTATTTTTAAATTTTTAAAACATTTTTATTTATTTCTGAGACAGAGAGAGAGAGAGAGAGAGAGACAGTGTGACCAGGGGAGAGTCATAGAGAGAGGGAGACACAGAATCCCGAGCAGGCTCCAGGTCTGAACTAGCTGTCAGCACAGAGGCCGATGCATGGCTTGAACCAATGAACTGTGAGATCATGACCTGAGCCAAAGTAGGATGCTTAACTGACTGAGCTACCCAGGTGCCCCATGCTTAAGTTTTTTTAAAAAGCTCAACTGGGTGTAATATGTAAGTGATGAATCACTAAATTCTACTCCTGAAACCAATATTACACTATATTTTAACTAACTGGAATTTTAAAAAATTTTAAAAAAAGAAAAGAAAAGAATAAAGCTTACTGCCTAACACATTCTGGAGATCCTCTCATTACATATTTGATTATCTGGATTTTTTGTTTGCTTGCTTCAAATATTGTACTCAGCATTCACAATGAGAATATATAAGGAGTTTACATTGTACATGTAGAACTGAAAATATATGGTTGACTCGATGTAGCATAGTCTTGTTAGAATGAGAGCGGTGATTATACTTTATTAAGACCGGGGGTGGTGGTGTGCATATTACTTCACTGAAAAATCAACATTGTATTGGACAGTGAGATCCCTGGGACTGCCCTTAAAATTTTAGTATAGTTTCACAGAGTTTTCACTAGGTGAGTAAACCTGCTCTATATGGATTAGCTTGTTTGTACAAGTGATAAATCTACCTATTCTTGTATCTTAGGAGATGGCTCTGGGAGGAAAGGCTATATATTTCATGAGATGATATACAATAAAAATAGCACTATATTTTCATGATATCTGAAAACAAAAAGATTAAACAAGATGAAGATCTAGCCAACGGCTTCTAACAACATGGCATCTGTAAGAAAAAAAATCTGTCAGTGGTAACAACTATAACTTGAATATAAATGTTGACTTAGTTTCTCTATTCAATTTATAGGACATTTTGTGAGTTGGTAAAACTAGTCTTTTAGTTGTAATTATTTCTTAGCAAGTGCTAAGTCAATAGAATTCATTGCATTTACTTTTTAAATTTTGTAAAAGGCAATTGAAAATTACATCTTAAAAATTTCAGTGAATAATTTCAGTCCTTTTAGCTCTGGCAATCATTAAATTGAATATGTAAGGAGATTTGGGAATAAGAGATTAATGTCATCAGCCATTTCCTTACTACTGCTGATGTAAACATAAGATATTACTGTACAGATTCTAAAAGCAATAGGAAATTATTTTACAGGAAATAACAGATATTCGATAATGCAAGTTACTCCTCCTAAACTTCTCTACCCCATCCCAGCAATAAAACAAAAACTTAACATCCTAAAACAAAGAAAACTATAACCAATCTCCAGAAAATTAACCTTAACAACTGGGAAGTTTGAAAAACCAAATCTCAGCTTTATCTAACTACAAATCATTATCATACCAGTAGAGGCAAGATGAAGATTCGGGTACCCTATAGAATTCACTTCCAAAGGTGGCTTCTACAACATCATCTGATGTAAACAAATGCTCATAACTATGGAGGTAACTATCATCTGAAAAACCCTAAAAGAGTAGTGCCACCCCCTAAATAAAGGCGACATTTCTGAACTACTTTGTTAAACTTGTATATTCCATGTAGTTAAAAAAAAGAAGAAAAGAATTTTGTAGAATGAAATAGAACAATGGGAAATGAACTTCTTCATCTATAGGGAATGCTATTCTTCTCATTTCCTTTTCTGTTCCTGGCATCCTGCTCTGTTTTAAAATTTTTGAATGCATCATACTCCCTTGTCTTAATGCGTTCAAGAATGTTTTCTCCATTTATAACCATGAATACCATCCCTGATGTGCTGATTCCCAATCATCTTCAAGTAGACATTGTCTTACTTCCCATGCTGGGTTAAGTCTCCTTCTTATCATCCCATACTTCCTTATTTTAACATCCTCACAATTTATTTACCTACTGTCTATTTTATTACTATACTAAAAGCGCAGCTGGGGACCAAATATACTTCATTTAGTGACTGATGCGCTTACTACCTCATATACTACTTGTCACAGTTTTTGATGTATCCATTTATCTAGTGGTTAAGTGAAAGAATACATAGAGGATGACAAGGTTATCAGTTCTCAGTAAAGGTCCTCCCTTATAAAAATATGTAGCAAGAGGCATTTAGAGATATTATTACAGACAAAATCATTCAAGTCTGAAGAGGTTGAATGACTAGCCTCCATGATGCTGTAAGTTATCCGTTAATAGCAAAGGTTGGATTGGTCCTCAGTTAGGTTCACCAACTAGATTTCTTCTTTTAGCCACCAGGCCACTGGGCACATGAACAACAGAAGCTGCTCAACATAACGTTGGCCTGAGGAGTTCCCATTCAAAGTGTAGGGCCAAAGAACCTAATAGGCACAGTAAACATAGGGCGTGGGGTCTACACATTTTCAGGGGCCTATGAAAATATTTCAATATGTTTAAAAACCATAAGAAAGAATGTGAACCTTTAGGCTAAAAATAAAAACTTAAATATATATTAATCTATTTATCTGTATACTAAAACATACGTAAACGAATTATTTTTAGTATTTCTTATAGAGACAGTGGCCCATGGAGGAAAAAGAAGGCAAGTTCCACAAAAGTCATAAAATGGCCCTGTGAATAAGTCTGTGAAATTTTAGGAGCTTTCTCAAATGATGTTGAAGACGGTAGCCCTTAGGACCACATTTGAGCTGTACACTCGTTTTTTCTGCTTTAGTCCTGACTCAGATAGATTTATTGAAGAATTATTTAATTTTCTAAAGAAAAAGATCCCTTTATTAAAAACGTTGTTTCTTAATATAGAAAATGACTGTAATACACAGAAAGGATGTGAACGTACCTTTGTCACATTAAGAATAAACACATTAAATCAAAGTAGCAGGTAACTTCATTAGTAGAGATATTGAAATTACAAATGACATTTCAGCTCACTTCACAGAGTTAAAAAAAACACATATATTTTCATTATGACTGAGTAGGATTCAATGTAGCCAAGAAATTTTGGCATAACACAGGAGAGATTATTAATATAATTCATTACATTAGTAGGAAATATAGTAAAAAATCATATTATGTCAATAGATAGAAGAAATGATAAAATTCTACATCTACTCATGATGAAAACATCAAAAACTATGTTTGGAGTATTTCTTTCTTAGCATGACAAAGAATATGTATTTAAAACCTAGAGCTAGCATTATACTTAAGGGTGAAACATGGTTAATGTACTCTGTACCAATTCTTACTTAATAACATAACAGAACATACCAAGCCCTAATTATTCAAAAAGGAAAATAAGATACAAATACAGGAAAAATTTTAAAAATAGAAAAAGGTTTCTGTGAATACAATCATTATATACCTACTCAAGAAAATCAACCAAAAAATATCCAAAGCAATGAAATGATAAAATAACAAAGCCACGACAACAGCTAAATATCAAGGTACACATGGAAACTAACAGAGTGATGAGACAGAAATATTAGAAGCTGGTAGCTCCACTTTTTCCACACCCATTTCAAATTTATGGTGAATTTATATGATGTACTTTGAACTAGATTCTGAAGCCAAGATAGAGCTAATGCATTGGCATCTCCAAATTATCAGCACACAACTCACCATCTGTACATATGCTTTGTGGGAGAAGGGTGACATTTGTTCCTGAGCGCTCGCTCAACCACGCATAAACAGAAATGCATGCACATAAAACACACACACCCACTCACAAGTACACACATGAAAACACAAACATACACACATTTATACACACATAAACACACGTATACACTCATGTTTGCACATGTGCATATAAAATGCACATGCACACGTGCCCCTGTCCTCTTTTAGAAGAGTATCTGGCAAATGTCCCTAAGGATTAAAACCAGAATTTTCATGGACAAAAGCTAGAAGGTGATGGGAGTAAAGTTCACATCCCCATAGTCTGGCTATGGAATCCATGCTATTAATCCCAGTACTTTGGGTCCACTTCTATAACCGGAGAGTGAGAATATCTGTCTTAAAGGGGTTTACTGAAGGTTATGAGTGATAATATTCATGGAGTGATTAACACAATACTGGCACATAGTACATATCTATTGAATGTTATACATTGTTATTTTATTACTACTCATTTCCACATAATGTCATTATCTAAAATTCATAGGATAGCTCCACAGCAGTCCACAATTATTGCTACTTCTCTAAATCTTAAGGGCTTGGAGACTCATCAAAAGGAGAAACTTTTAACTATTGAAGATAAAGTATTTTATTCCTAGACCACTACAACATAGTGGTGATTGTCAGGCGAAAATGTGTTCAGTCCACGGTCTGGTCAGGTTGAGTGGTAGTCAAAGGGAGTGTTTAAGTAAAGTTGGGCACCTGAGTGGCTCCGATTTTTGAATTCTTCCCAGCTCATGATGATCTCATGGTTCATGAGTCTGAGCCTTGAATCAGGCTCTGTGCTGATAGCACAGAGTCTGCTTGGGATTCTCTCTCCTGCTCTCTCTGCTCCTCCTTGCTTATTCTCTCTCTCTTCCTCCACCCCTTTCTCTCTCAAATAAATAAACATTAAAAAGAGGTAGTAAAGTCAGTAAGTACAAATGTAGAAGAGCAATGCTTCGAAGGGTTAGAGAAGAGAAGGGATTGAATGTAAGATCGTAATGAGAGCAGGTAGGATTTGCTACATTTGGTTTGAGGAGAAGGTGAAGAGGATTTCAAAGATGCTGTAGAAATACTGCAATAAGGAGGGGCGCCTGGGTGGCTTAGTCGGTTAAGCATTCGACTTTCGCTTGGGTCATGATCTCGCGGTTCCTGGGTTTGAGCCCCGCGTAGGGCTCTGTGCTGACTGCCAGCTCAGAGCCTGGAGCCCGTTTCAGAGTCTGTGACTCCCTGTCTCTCTGACCCTCACCTGCTCATGCTGTCTCTCTCTCTCTCTCTCTCTCTCTCTCCTAGAAATAAATAAAAAACATTAAAAAAAAAAAAAGAAATACTGCAATAAGGAAACTGGTTCTGCAAATGCTGAGGCAAATTTGATAAAGCTCTTATTTAAGTGTTGAGGTTGAGGAGACAGCAGGGTGTTAAAAATCAATATTATCAAAATGAATAAGGTAGATTTGATATAGTGTAAAAAGTTTTAGATCTTGAATCAGAAGACTTGAGTTTACTGGAGAGCCTACCATACAACATTTCACTTGAGTACCAATTTTCACAAGTGTAAGGTAAAGAAAACAGTTCTTTCTTATCTGGGAAAGTTGTTGAGGATTACAAATGATACACTATTTATTTCCCTTAATCTTTAAGTGTAAAAGTTTTTCAAATCTAAGAATTGAAATGCCGTCCATTTACCTCCATAATTAAATATTTGTAACCAGTTTCCATGATTGGCTATTGAGAATGTCATTTTATTTTCTAACAACTTGCCTGGAACCTAGTAAAAAGAAATTTCAGAAATTAAAAAAAATGGATGTTGAGATCTAGCTGCAAGAAATAAGGAAAGCCTAATAAAATAATTCCATATGTGGTTGATAGATGAATAAGTAATATTTATTACATGTATACTCTTTTTCCTGTCTTTAGCTTTATATTTTTCTTCCATACACTCAGCCTGACACTTGGCTTAAGACTCTTGATTATCAGGTTTACTCAATGTGGAATTATTTTTACCCCAAGCGCAGTTGTATTAGGCTAATAAGAATGTTGTGGGATCTGTTTATTACCTTGGCCTGCTCATTAATGAGACTCATGTGGCTTTCAGTGTGTAATTATCCACCTTAAGGGAATGAGGTGGTTTCCTGCCTGGGAGTCAATCTGGCTACCAGGGAAGAGTAGTTTATTCCATCCCAGCACTTCCATGCTCCTTGGAGGTAATAATGTAAGTGACATAATATCACACTCATAATTCTCAGTGTATTTTATCAACATCAACTGATTTATATTTAACAAGGCTGTTTGCTGGTCTGAGTGTCCAGTTTCTAATGTAGTTTTGAAAAAGGTGCTTTTTGGAGATAAAAGCTAGGGAAGTTAGACAACTGCCCGGGAATTAGAAAATAGTGTAAGTTATCCATGATGCTGTCTTATTTAAAGAACTCATAAAAATGATAGGTAGTTGTTGAATTGCAATAGAGCTCTGCTCTCAAGGTGTTATTACTAGTCATTTTTAAGAAACATAGTATTCATTTTCTTGAGAAACTTACTTAAAATGCTGTTTAGGTACTCAGGTCCATGAAAATAGGTTGACTGCTTAATGGACTGGAAGTCTATGTAGGAATACACTTATTTCACACAAACTAACCTCAGTGAAGAATATATTCCAAATTTCAACTTTGATTTTAAAATATTAAAATATATGGCATTGAGAAAAGAAAGCATTCCATATTCACTGAAGTCCCATCCACAGAGAAGAATTAGTCTCTTCTGGTCCCTGGACTATTAGCAGTTAGGAGGACAAAGATTGGTAAGCTTTTTATGTAAAAGGCCAGATAGTAAATATCTTGGCTTTGTGGACCAGGAGGCCAAATCAAAGCTATTATGCAGGTATTTATAAACAACAGAGCAAACAAACTTCAACATTTTTTAATGACAAGTTAAAAATAATACTTTCTGTTTTTGTCAGCATTCAAGAGTCTCTCATGGTTTGCCTCTCTCCCTTTTCCCCACCATTTCCGCTCTTCTTCTCCCCCTTGTTCCTCCGTCAAGTTCCTCCTAATCCTCCTATACGTGTAAACATATGATATTTGTCCTTCTCTGCCTAACTTATTTCGCTCAGCATAATACCCTCAAGGTCCATCCATGTTGCTACACATGGCCAGATTTCATTGTTTCTCATTGCCATGTAGTATTCCATGGTATAGATAAACCACATCTTCTTGATCCATTCATCTGTTGATGGACACTTAGGCTCTTTCCATGTTTGAGCTATTGTGGAGAGTGCTGCTATGAACATTGGGGTACATGTGCTCCTATGCCTCAGCATTTCTGTATCCCTTGGGTAAATTCCTAGCAGTGCTATTGCTGGGTCCTAGGGGAGTTCTATTGTTAGTTTCCTGAGGAACCTCCACAATGTTTTCCAGATGGATGTGGGGGAGGGGGGGATGGGCATAGAGGAGGACACTTATGGGGATGAGCACTGAGTGTTATGTGGAAACTAATTTGACAATAAACTATTTGTAAAATAAATAAATAAATTAATTAATTAAAAAATAAATATATAAATAAAAATAATACTTTCTGTAATCCAGGTCTACTGATGAGAAGAATGGACTCCTATTTTAGGGTAATATTTTGCTTATTTTTGCTTTAGTTAATATTTTCTATCACCAACATTAACTGTAAATATTCATCTGGCAAAGCTGATCTGTAAGGAGATTTTACATATTTCACCTTAAAAAACCTTTTTTTCCCACACAGATAAGGATTGACAAATACCAATGGTATTCCTTGAGTTATGGCCTTAAACTTTTTCTTCACTTGGAAGGCATTTATAGAATTCTATAATTCTTCTGTCATCAGCCATTTACCAGGACATTACTGTGTAGATTCATTACTTCAAAAGAAAATTAGGTGGAAGCTTCTCAGTTGCACAGTTAAGTGGATTCTGAAATACAGCAATTTCTTTGGCACTTGCACTGAGGTCTGAAAATGCTATGGAAATTGTAGTTTGAGTTTATAACCACTAAAATATTTTGTGCAAATGGACATCTCACCTCTTGTTTTAACTTCTGATGTTGTGGGAAACGTATAAAGTAGCACACAGTGACTGCTGTTACAAATGGTAGTATTTCCTTTTTTATGGCTGAATAATATTTCTCTGTGTGTGTGTGTATATGTGTGTGTGTGTGTGTACCACTACTTTTTTATCCATTCATCTATCCATGGACACTCAGGCTGCTAAGACTTCCAGTATGATGTTGATGCTTTGTTTTTCTTATTTATTGATCTATTTCAGTAACCAAATAATCTGCACTCTACTGTGTCTTCAAAATACAATATAAGAAGTTCACTTCCCCCTTCTTTTTCTGCTTAATTTAATGCATATGCACTGTAATAAAAATAGTAAAGGTCATGGGACAGAGCTATGCGTGGCACTTGAAGTACTGAGAATTTCTAGCTGCATTACTATGATGGTAGTGCCTTAAGCCCTAGTGTGAACCACTGAGAGAGCCACATGTGGTCTCTAGAGCACAAACAGCCTTAGAAAATATGAGATCAAGGAGTATGGCTGTATTCCAACAATATTTATGAATACTGAACTATGAATTTCATACGATTTTCACATATCATGAAATACCATGCTTTTTCTCAAACTATTTAGAAATGTATGTACCATTCTTAGCTCTCAGACAGTATTTAAAAAGGTGGCAGACTGGATTTGGCCCATAGGCTGAGGTTTGCTGACTCCTGTCTTCGTGATGTATCTAGAGAGGGTGAAAGGGTGAAATAAATGTTTCACAGAAAGACAAACACCTAGGGCTAGACCAGTACTCTTCTGAGACAGGGCAAAGTCTGTGTATATGTGTGTGTATTGTGTGTGAATGTAGGTGTACATATGGGTGAGTGTATATGTGTACAGGTTTAAGTGGGGGCAAATGTATCCATATGTGTTCATGCCTATGTGTGTGGGTGTTTACATGCACATACATATAAGTGTTTTTGATGCATGTTTGTGTACAATTGAATAAGAACTCTGGAACAAATCTTATCTTCTTTCTACAAGGTATATGAACAAATAGTTGTATGTTGATACTTTAAAAATGGCATATAGTAGGGGCGACTGGGTGGCTCGGTCGGTTGAGCGACCCACATCGGCTCAGGTCATGGTCTCATTGTTTGTGGGTTCGAGCCCCACGTCGGGCTCTGTGCTGACGGCTAGCTTAGAGCCTGGAGCCTGTTTCGGATTCTGCGTCTCCCTCTCTCTGCCCTTCCCTTGCTCATGCTCTGTCTCTCTCTGTCTCAAAAATAAATAAACTATATTAAAAAAAAGGCATATAGTAGTTATATCTTGACTTGAGTATCTAGTTCAAAATTGTACTTTGCTATCCTCTTCCAAAAGAGTCTAGATATGTCCCTTCCAAAAGCACTGCTCTTTTGAACAGCTAGCCAGGAACTCGACTGGTACATATGTATCCAGACAACTACACCAAAATTGGTGTCAAAATTTAAATGTCCACACCTCCAAGCCATGTCTCTATTTATTCCTAATTTTAAATAAATCTTATCTTAAAAGATTTCTTCCTAAGAGTTATGCAACTTAATTTGTCTAAAAGTTTCAATTTTTGTTGTCTCTTTCCAATATGTTAACTTTCTGAAATGTTTGGAGGCACTCAAAATAAATGGGGAAAATATCAATTGAAAGTTTTTTTTTCATCCTTTATGACTATATGCAGAGGGTGACAGGTCAGCACACATTTTCTTACCAATTCCATAACCGAAATTCATGGGATACTCAGAAATAGTGTGTACCTCCCTCTACTCAGCTGGAAAGTTGGATTTTAAAACATAACGTGCAGAGAGAGTATGGAAGGTATGGGGTCTGGCAATTGAAGGTGACTGTAGGAGATTCCCAACACATTACATGTCTCAAATGATGAGCACTCCAAGTAATATAACAAGGAGAGAAAGGTTATTATCAAATACAGCCTTAGTCAACAAGATGATTTCCTGCTGTCTGTGGACATGGAGGGATGAGAAAACACGAAGTCACGGTGAGTACTGTTTGCTCCAATGCTTCTATTTAGAAGTCATTGTACCATAAAATGTATTTCTACACTGTAAGCCACCAGAAACTTTGGAAAGGAAACAAAGCTTTGAGTGAAGAAAGGGTCCCTGGATCCATCATGTATAAATCTCTTCTAATAATATATATTTTTTATTCAGCATATAATTATTTCAGGTCTGTGGGCTGGCTTTTTTTGGGGAGGACAGGGGAATTTCTGATTTCTGTTTATATAAAAATATTATCTTCTTTTATTTCTGATAAATCTTCTAATGATTGCTTTTTACCTTTTGAAATTATAACATTTTTTCTTACATTATGCTTCTAGTAATACACAGCAGAACAGGAAATCAACTTGATAAATAATGTATCAAAACTTCCACCTTTCACAAGTGATTTGCCTGGCTGAAAGAGAACAGATTTGAATCTATAATTAAAGATAAAAGAAACTGTTGGCTCCCAAATATATATATGTGCCTGTGCTTCCTGAAGACAAAAAAATAAGTCAGCCTGATAAATTAAAACAAGAATGAATATACCAATCATTATTTGTAACTCTAAGTACGTATAGAGAGCACAACATATTAGATGTTATATGGGAAAAGTATAAAGTCCTACAGTTATGATATTGGTGAATTATCTTTATTTTTTTAAGTTTATTTACTTTGAGAGGGAGAGATGGAGAGAGAGAGAGAGAGAGGGAAGGAGGGAGGGAGAGAGGGAGAGAGAGAACATGTACATATGGGAGAGGGGCACAGAGAGAGGCAAAGAGAGAGAGAATCCCAAGCAGTCTCCTGGCTGTTAGTGCAGAGACTGGTGCAGGGCTCAAACTCACGAACTGTGAGATCATGTCCTGAGTAGAAATCAATAGTGAGTGCTGAACCGACTGAGCCACCCAGGCGCCCCTGGTGAGTGATCTTTAAATGCACAATTACTGCTCACTGGAATTGTTTCTATACTAAAATTACCAGTAATATGGGTTTTCAGAATATGTGGAAAATAGATTCTGAATTGCAACCGAAAGTGAGTGTTTACTTCCATTCCTAAATAGACCTGAAAGCCAATTCCATTACAGGTCAGGTTTGCAAAGCTAAATAAAGTTAATATATGCCTCTACTCCCCAGTCAAACTGCTCAGATGCTAACTGAGTGTTTGGCATCCTTGACAGGGAAAGAAGTGAAAGCAGGAGATTTAGAGAAGATCTAGATTACACTACATTACACTTAATTAGCTCACAGATTGATCAGATATTGATCTCATGAGTGAACTGTGGTGACTTACCCTACCTAGCCCCAGATTGGGCCTTTCTAATCAGCCACTATTTCAGCAATGTACACTACCCATGACTGTGTCTGTCTCTTTAAATGTCTCAGTTTGGATGGAAAAAGGTTTAGAGATTACAACAAAAATTAAATCAATATATAAATATTTAATGCTTGATCCTAGCTGAACCTGTGAGTTTTCTTTCTGTTTACAGATAAGGACATTTTCTCCTAAACTGTTAGATTTTAACATCTATATGACATACATCTTTTCATCTCTATACTATGAAAACATCCATATGGATATGCGTCATTGCTTTTCAGGTGTCAAAACTTGTTGATAAATATATAGTTCATAAGAAGCATATAAGTGGCAAGTAAACAACTGTGACTAGTAAACTACTATGAAATTTAAATAAAAATGCATGTGTGGTCTAACAATTAAAGCTGATGGCCCAAGTTCAAAGTTAGGAATGAACTAGTTCTGTGGGTAATGCCTTTTTACCTCGCTATGCCTGTAGGACAGGAAGAAAAAAAGCAAGAACTTACTGCAAATTACAAACTAAGTTTGGGTTCTTGATAAACCAGTCAACATCCTTTGCACTGAAATTATCTCTTCCAACACATGATTGTTTCCAGTTCATGTTTTGCTTACAGAGGATAGATTTTTATCACATTGAATGGTTTAATTTAGTTAATTGTGTTTCTTCTCATTATACCATCTGTTTGAGTCAGGGTTGAAGATAACTGAAACTACTCTGGTTATTTTAAGCAGAAAAGGATTTAATACAAGAATTAAGTTTGTACAAACTATTGGAAAGCCTGGAGGGCAGACTCCAATACTGTAGAAGTAATCTACCAGCTGAATCTCTTCCTCTATTATAATTAAGAATTCAGGGCACTGTCATTGCAAATATAGGATCCAGGAATGTATTATTATAGCTATTGCAATCTCTAGATTAGAAAATCAGGTATGTTGACTCTAGAGTCACATTACATCTATATATTGGCAAAAATGGATGCCCTGGGCCTTCTTAATAGTCACAAATTAATTATGGGGCACTGGGATCTCTGCAAATGTTGTTATAGAAAAATCCAGGGTCCCTTTGAGTAGGATGATTTAAAAAAAAATGTCAGAAATGGTAGACCTCTGGCCTCCCCATTACTTTCTCTTCCATAGGTATGAATGTTGTTCAACTGTCCAAATCTAAACCACATTCTGAGTCCTGTTTTCAAAGGAGATTTTCAAAGGCAGGTTTTAAGCTTCTCAACCTCAGAAGTGAAGGAAAGCATGCTAGAAAAATGGTGGGTGGATATTGAGCAATGTCCCCTGACCACTCAGGTTTCTCTTTCCATACATAAATTTCCAAACTACAGAGGCAGCACAACTGATTTTCATCCAATATAACTATTCCCTTATATAAATGAAAATATGTCACTGCTCCCAAGAGAAGAAATTCAAGCTTCCATTATTCATAGAATCCTTCTCTAGATGAGGTTTCTTACTCTTCTGGTTCACTAGCTTTCCCATCTAGATACCCTAGAGAGTTATCAAAGAACAATTTACAACCTAAAATGAGGAAAACTGAGTGGCAGAAAGGAAATGTATCTACATAGACATATTTACATAAAGAACAAGAGGCTATTCTAGCTTTCTTCTCTCCACATGGTCATAAGACCATGGTTGCTATTTAAAGCATGCTTTTACACACTCGGAATTCCATGTTCCAGTGCTCTCAGCTGTTTGAAGTTAAATGATGGGTAGGTTAAAGCAAACCTTCATTCCTGATGAGCCCGGGCCATTAGTGGTCCTGCTGGTTTTGGATTGCTGGGAATGTACTAGAACTTAGATCTGAGGACATGGTAATATAAAGACAGATCCCTAATATCCCTTCCATTCCAGATACTCACAGGCTACTGCCCCGGAACATCTTAAGAGCAGCTCTATGTCTCTGTAAAAGCAGAATTAATCTTCTTAGACAACAGAGAAACCTCTTTGTTTCTCCTGTTGCTTTATAGTCATAAGGAGTCCACAAAAGGCCTTATGGCAGACTCATTTTCCAGCTCTAGAAAGAAGTGTGTCATCTGGCAGAATATTATTTTCCTGAATATTACAGCATCTAAACCAGTAGAGGTCAAAACTGTGAGAAGAACAAGGAAGTTTTTCAAGAGGACACACCCTCAAATTCCACATTATAAATTCTCATAAAGGAGAAGATGCACCAAAATTAATCCGACACTACATTTCTCAACACCTCTGAAGTTGATGACAATGGGGCCAATGCTGCCACAGAGAAGTCCAATGTCACCATGACTATGCTTGCCTCCAGAACAGCAGAAGGAATGCAAGCACAACTTTACTTTTCTCCTGCTTCCCAATGTCATTTGAGTGCCTCAGATTCTTTTACCCTAGATGACATCTAGAGTCTACCTGCAGGGGAGTCTGGAAAACACAGCACATTGGAAGGAAGGTGGAATGATGTTGGTGGAATGATGTTGAGTATCAGCCCATTCTGCCTACCACATCATTTAATTTTACCACTACAATATTATTATTTTTTTTTTATTTTTATTTATTTTTATTTTTTATTTATTTCTAGGAGAGAGAGAGAGAGAGACAGCGTGAGCAGGGGAGGGTCAGAGAGAGAGGGAGTCACAGACTGAAACAGGCTCCAGGCTCCGAGCTGGCAGTCAGCACAGAGCCCGACGCGGGGCCCGAACCCACGAACCGCGAGATCGTGACCCAAGCGAAAGTCGGACGCTCAACCGACTAAGCCACCCAGGCGCCCCTACAATATTATTTTTAATTCAGGTCATGGATCATCCAGTTCTAAAAGCCAAAGGTGATGAATTAGTTTTCTGTTTATCATTCAAAATGGGAAAAAATCCTTCATTTTCCCAATGGGCTCCAATTATTCAACTCCTTTTATTTATTGCTTTACCCTAGATCCTAATTTTGCTTCTGCCAGGTAAGCCTCCTTGTTCAATCTGAATTTCTTCACTTGGCCACCAAGCTTTGAATATCATATTATGTTTGCAATGGGTCACCTTAGCTTATCGTACTCTCAAGCCCTTAGTTGTTTTGTTTTTTAATTTCCCAGTTGAAGTTTTCCCATGCCTGCTCATCAGGAGACCAGCTACCTAATTCCACAGATAACTCTATATATCACAATTATCGTTAATCAAACATTGCATGTAGGTAGATTATTAAATATTTTGGAAATTTTTACTCTTGAAGGTTTCATTTATATAATCTCCTTTAAATAAGTATAAAAACCTTTTCTTTTTCAATAAATATTTACTCAGTGCTATCATGTGTAGCTTGAAATAATTGTGTCCATGGGGATAGGAAAATGTATTGCCTGATAAATATAAAGCAGTACTGTATACATGAAATTTCTGAGTAATTATATTCATATTACCTAAAAAGGTACAGTAGAATGATGGCCACAGAGACACCAATCACATAATTCTAACTCATGAATTTATAAAGTTAAACATCACACTTCAGATTAAAATCTAAACTTAAAGAAATGAAGTTTAATGGGTTCAAATAGTTTTTACTTTGCCATCCAAGCATTTAATCTTGTAAATGGAAATAAACACTAAATAGGTAGGTATTTAAAAAATTCAGCTACGAATAACTTTATTATACTTTATAATGGCAATTTCATTGTTTAGTTCTTTTGAACTCAAGGATTATTCCACAAAGGAAAAATTAATTTTTTTAAAGAGTTTTTTAAAAGAACGGTTTGGCAGTAATTGATTCTTTTATTTCTCCTTTCTGCTTAGTGGGCTTCAGGAAGTCAAATATCATCATAAAAAGGAGAGAAAAACAGATCATAATATTACCTTGTTCCTAATACTTCTTTTAAAATATCTAGTCACATTTATTCCAAAATAATTTGACTGAATTTTCTTTATGTCTTGGTTGGTATTTGAGGCCAATTTGGCTCAAGATTTTAAGAAACAAACTGTTAATTGTCCATATAAGATTATAAGATTTATAAAATGGTGTAAAATGATCAACATGGCTATTATATTTATATGTCTATATATCTATATAGGCACATATGCAGATTAAATGATCATTAAGACTATATATGTTTATATATAATATCCATATACCTATCTATCTATATAGCCAAACATACACATAGGCATTCAAGTATGTAGTTTACTTGGGGAAAATGACTTAGAATATACCAGTTAACCCCTTAATTTCTTCCCACACCTATCCTGTTCTTACAACAAGAAATTGCCAGTAACTTCCCTTCTCCCAGAAATTAAATGAATAATTATGTGCCTACTAAACTGATTTTCTTACTTCTCATCATATTTTCTCATTTAACTCATCCAGACTGTAAGAATTTCAACTTCTTTAAGGAGATATATTTAGCATGTAGTTAATACAATTTGTGTTTTAGGAAAAGTAGAATAGTAGCTATAGATTTTGAGCTTACTTCAAAATATTTTAGGTCATAAACAGTAAATAGTCAAATTTAATCTCTTAGAAATATTTTTAAAAATTTTTTGATGTTTATTTTTAGAGAGAGAGAGAGAGAGCGCGCGCACACACAAAGCAGGGGAGAGGCAGAGAGTCAATCTCACTAGAAATCTTAAAACACAATCAGGATTATATAGCCTATTCACATATAAATCAACTAACAATGTAGAACTGTAGATTCCTATCTTTATGTCTCTGCAATTTTCAATTACTAATATAGGTATCAGGGTATAATTGGACAATTTCATAGTGTGAAGTGGTGATGTCTTCTTTTTAGGTCCTTGTACCTGTAAATCATAGCAGGTAACACATCTTAAAAATGAGGTGGCAGGACTGATGAGTGCGTTCACACACACTTGGTGTAAGTCTTCACACTACGTTCTACAGAGTGCTGTAATATTTGTCAATTAATATCACTGATCCTTAAAAGCTTTAAGCATATTTAATTTCCTCAAAATTACTTGGAAAAGTTTAGAGTTACAGACAAGAGTCACTTCTTGAGTCTTGGTCCATTTCTGGATTTTAAAGCTAGTTTCAGGTAGGCCCAAGTAACTTAGTAGATGGAGAAAGAAAAGTCCTTTATGAGAATTTTTCTGAACTCTCCTGTGCCTTTCTGCAGCTCTTCCCATTAGCCTGTTGTGAAACTTGAGCAATGGGACCAAACCGTAGTTCAGTCTTGCAAGGAACGGAACAAATTATGATTCATTTGCACATCTTTATAAAATGGATACATTCCAGTAAAAAAAAAAAACTTTTTATAGTTTTAGAATATTTTGTGATATATTGAGCATTAATCAGCTGCATTGGTGTTCTATGACCCATTGGTAGAAATGCAGCTACTGGACCTTACCAACAGACCAATGTATTAGAACTTCTGGCAGTAGAAGAAAGAAGGGATTCTTTCATACTCCATAGTTTGTTAATTACTAACAGAAAAATGAGAGGCAGTTCATGTTTATATACTAAAGCACTTATAGACAGTGGGTGGCAATCAGTAGGAAGAGTTTGCTAGTCAAATTCTCTTGGATCTGGGCTCTTGGCCCAACTGATGTTCATCAGTGACACAGTGCTCTTTGGTTTCCCCAGTCCAGAGGTTATGGAACAGCCCAGGAATTACCCACAAAATGGGAGCCTCAATAAGCAAGTCCTATTGTGATATAGACCCCAATATCTGATAGTCGAGCCATGCTATTGAATTAAGATTAGAGTCAGGCAAAAGTTAAGCAGTATGTTGACTAATCTCGTTTGCAAAGAAAATAGAGGCCAAAATAAACAATGGATTAGGAGGAATAGTGAACATATTGAAGTTTATGCTTTTAAATTGGTCATCAAAAAACGGAGATGAATTATATCTAGTAGGACTTAATTTCAAGAGCACCTCTAAGCCATATTAAAAATATCAATGAAGATAATTTTATTCTTTAATGAAGTATAAATTAACCAAGAAAAAAATGATGCTGCTCCCCAAAAGCAAACTATTTTCTTTCTTCTTATCGTATCAAAATTCAATTAACCATGAAATTTTGGTTCTCAGTGATGATAGAATGATAGGTTGTTAAATCATTTTTAAAAGTATAAAAGTACTTCAATCTCTGTATTAATCAGATAACAAAATTAATCAAGACATAAATTTATAGGAAAGGTCTTTAAAGTATAAACGGACTTCTCTTTGGTAGATAAATTACTGAGCATGGATGTCACTTTGAGACATTTATGGCCTGAATACAGAATTACAATGGCATTTTATTTTAATGCTGTGGTAATTAATGCTAAGTTATGATGATAAAAGTACAAATAGCAATGAATAGCAAATGAGCTAATACAATAAATAGCAAATGAATCAGTTCTGACACAGAAGTTATCAGACTGATAAAGTTACAATTTTGTTTTTTAGGTACTTGGACATATTCTTCGCAACAAAAAATTTTTACAAGCTATAGCTTTCGACAGTATACTTGTTCTTTCTTTCTTTCTTTCTTTCTTTCTTTCTTTCTTTCTTTCTTTCTTTCTTTCTTTCTTTCTTTCTCTCTCTCTCTCTCTCCTTTCTTTTCTTTCTCTCTTATTTATTTTTTAGAGAGAGAGAGACAGCGTGAGCAGGGGAGGGTCAGAGAGAGAGGGAGTCACAGACTGAAACAGGCTCCAGGCTCTGAGCTGGCAGTCAGCACAGAGCCCGACGCGGGGCTCGAACCCACGAACCGCGAGATCATGACCCAAGTGAAAGTCGGATGCTTAACCGACTAAGCCACCCAGGCGCCCCTGTTCTTTCTTTCAAAGGGATTATATTTTATAGTATTTCTTTTTTATTTTTATTTATTTATTTTGAGAGAGTAAGAAGGGGCGGGGAGAGGCAGAGGGAGAGAGAGAGAGAGAGAGAGAGAGAGAGAGAGCGAGAGAGAGAGGGAGAGAGAGAATCCAAAGTAGACTCCTTGCTCACTGTGGAGCCAGATGCGAGGCTTGATGTCACAACCATGAGACCATGGTCTGAACTGAAATCAAGGGCTGGTTTAACCAACTGAGCCACCTGGAAGACCCTTACAGTATATTTTTGAGTGACACACGCTATTAAGCCAATCCAGATTTATCTTACTTTTTGATTTTTTTCCCTTCTTTAGTGACTCACAGATTATTTAGTCTTACTGAATCTATTTCTTCAGATTTCAGCCTTTCAGAGTACACAGAGAAAATAAAAGTTAATCTGCTCACAGGATTAAAAAGAACAGTATGCCACTTCCATTGTTATAGCCGGTTCTGTATCTTGACTCCTTGATTTTAAAACTATGACTGCCTTTATTTCCACCTACACAGATCATATTATTTTCTTCTTCCTTTATTATCTAATTATCTCTTATGCAATTTCTTTACTGTTTATTTGGAAAACATTATCTTCAGTGGCCTTATTTGTGGAAATTACAGTTTTCTTTTTAGATTCCAAACTCATCTTCATTCATTTATTTTTATGGAGCACCTATTAACTTAGTAGATGCCAATATATGCCAGGTCTATGCTAAGAATTAGAAATACAAATGATCTATGCTCATGGTTCTCAAACGATGTTTACTGGAGTATTCTTTCTACTCAGATTCAACCTGAGTTAGATGTCAATTCTTTGCTCTAGACTAAAAATACATCATTTAGTCTAAAACTCAGACTAAATGTTAGCTCTTTTTCTCTGCAGAGCTTTTTGCCCATTTGCCTTGTATGACATTTGCAGGGAGTTGTAGCACATTTCTTCTCTTTAGCAAAGTATGTATCTGAGTCACCAAAAATTCCTCAGCCACTACTCAGGTACCCATCATGTATGCAGACAGTGCCTGTGAGACAGCCCTCTACTTGCATCACAACCCACTACAGAGGGCTCTACCCCCTGAGAGCTACATGCATTTGTGTGTTCCTCTCTATCATCCCAGAAAAGACTACTTAGGACCAAGTTGAGGAACCATTGAA
The DNA here is from genome assembly GCA_017311185.1 of Proteles cristata cristata. Classification (NCBI taxonomy): domain Eukaryota; kingdom Metazoa; phylum Chordata; class Mammalia; order Carnivora; family Hyaenidae; genus Proteles; species Proteles cristata. The sequence continues at coordinate 2,053,392 of JAESUZ010002753.1, read as the reverse complement.
GTGGCTTGGGTGAGGAGGGACTATGAGGAGGAACTGAAAGGATGAGAAAGGGTATGACCTCTCCTCTTGCCTATGGAGAGAGTTCATAAAGTCACCAGGTAGACACTGGAAATTATGTCCTTCAAGAGGCTGAGATCTGCGAGGGTAACTAAGTGCAACCGCTTTGCCAAACCACAGGAGAGGCAGGGGCTGAAATCTAATGTATAACCTTAGAAGAACTGAAGGGTGAAGAAACCAGGGAAGCCAATGGTGAGAAATAGTGGGACAGAGAAGTGGGAGACAATGTAAAGAAATTCTAATGCCAAAAACTAGAGTGCTTTCTTAAACAGTCCCTCTGGCTTTGCCAGTGTGCAATTGGATTACTAAAAAAAAATTAGTTTCTTAAAGGTTATGACCATTTTATACATTTCATTGGGGTCCTTAACACAACTTTAAATGTGTCATGTTTGGGGCACCTGGGTGGCTCAGTCAGTTGAGTGCCCAACTTCGGCTCAGGTCATGATCTCACGGTTTGTGAGTTTGAGCCCCACATTGGGCTCTATGCTGACACCTCAGAGCCTGGAGCCTGCTTCGGATTCTGTGTCTCCCTCTCTCTCTGCCTCCCTCTCCCCATTCATGCTCTGTTTCTCTCTCAAAAATAAATATTAAAAAAAGAAACTTAAACATGCCATATTCTATTATTAATAAAATTTGGTTACATCTTCTCCCTTTCGATCTCTCAACTGCAAAAGATTTGAGTATACAATTAACAAGAAGGATTCTAGCCAATAAAGGCATGTATTGATTCAGTATATTTCAATATGGCAATTTCCATGCTGTTTCCAGATTACAGAGAATTTTGTTACACTTGCATGAGTGGGAAGCACAGAATTGTAAAAAGATCCAAATTGGTAAGACATTTCCCATTTTATTATCAGCATTTTCATTAAAGGAAAACATTAAATGTCTGCTCCTTTCTGAATAATTCATATTCGTTTTGGATTATTAAACTTTCCCTTCTCAGATTGATCTTCATTCACAAAAGCAAATTTAGGTAATGGCTTGGTTGGTGATATGTAGTAATTTCAAAACCACTTTTCATAAGACTTTAAAAAGAGTTAACTAACTTCCCTTTCAAAATATATTTCTCCATGTATAGACTATGTTGACATTAAATGAACATGATAGGTCAGTTTTTGATGTAATATAGTAGTGCTAGACAAAACAATGTTTTATGAATTAGCGCTATATATTAATAACTGCTCCTCATGATGTAGCTTTTCGTTATTAGTGTCATTGCAAGAGCAATTTAGACAAGGCTAAAATCCACAAGATGACATCAGTGAATACAGTGAAGACAGCTGAAAATGTAGAGCATTCATACAGGAGACAATGCATTGTAATGGAGATTTCCGTTTCATCTCTCAGCGGAGAGCAGCCACTGTCTTTTGTGTTTAGATAGACATATGGATATAAGAAAAATTATAGAATAGGATAGAGGACATGGTAATCTAATGAGTGTTCTGACCGAATGTTCTAACCTATGAAATTATCAGTCCATAACTACATGTACAGAACTTATGAGCAACATTATCCTGCATTATATCAGTAAGCACATTGAAGGAAATAGCTGAAGAATGAAATTAAGAAAAGAAAAAAAGACTTTTACTTAAAAAAGCTTCTTTTCAGGAGTGGTAGGAGTTTTTCCCCAAACCATCTTAATTTTAAAGTGGCTCTAAGAACCCAGAAAGTGGTTCTAAAAGTAACTAAAAATCTCTTAAGAGGTACTCATTCTTTGAAGCTATTGCTGAGATTCAAGTTAAATTAAATGTGTGCAAAGAAAAATGTATATAAAGCCATTTTAATAATCTTGGCTACTTGCTCTGATTTGGACCCTTTAGACTTCTTTTTTCTCTTCCTAAGTCCACATTAATGAAATGTTAAATCTTAAATTAAGAAACATGGAAAGGAACACATATATCACTGACCGTAAACTTCATTCCAATTAAGAAAAACATTAAGTCCCTGTATTATTCTGTAACAGTAAATATTCTGTTTTGTTTGGTAGAATAGCTTGGGTAAATTAGAAGCTACTGTTTTTTGTTGGTTTTTTAGGGACTTAGAGGTGGGGATCACACCATTAATTGCTGAGTAATAGAGAGGATATTCGTTACTTGACAGTGTTTGCATTCTTCAGCATAATTATGAATATGTAGTCGTGCTATATCACACTCACAATTTGTTATTGGTAGGTGATCTGTTAACTCAGTTGGACAGCAGGAAATAATACCAAAAATACATGGGTGTGAAATTAGTGGGTAAAAATTACAGAAATTAAAGTCTATCATTTAAAAAATATTCCTTAATCCTTTTGATTCTCTATGCATTCAAACCAGACATAAGCTGGATTTATCTAATTCTTTAGAATAACCATGCACACAATGAGCAACAAAGGTGAAATATTTTTTCCACACTTGAAAAGAGGCGTTGGAAGCCAATAGTGCTCTAACTACTGTATAAGGATTAACCTACAAACAATATAATTTTGATTTTTTTCTTTTGCACATTTACTTTCACGTTTTTCCATTTTTAAAATTATGCATTGATTCATTCATTCAGCAGGTATAGTCGGAGCCTCACATACCACGCATGGGGTGAGATACTGAGTGTGTCAGGTCCCTTACCCACCAGAACTTCCATTTTGATCAGGCAAGGCCAGCAAAACAAATAAGGACTGAAAGAGAATTTCAGAGAAGATAGAAGTCCGACACAGAAAGAAAAAATGATGCACAATGTCATATGCAGAATTTAAGGAAATCAAATTCATAGAAGCAGAGATTACAAGAGGAGGTGAAGTGGGGAAAATGAGATGTTGGCCAAAGAGTACAAAATTGCAGTTATTTAGAAGGAATAAGTTCCAGAGATCAAAGGTACAACATGGTGACTACAGATAATACTCTATTATATACTGGAAATTTACTAAGAGTAGATCTCAAGTGCTCTCAGAACACACACACATACATACACACACACAAGGTAACTATGTGAAGAGATGGATAGGTTAATTAGCTAGACTGTAATAACAATTTCACTATGTATATATACATCAAAACATCATATTCTTTGTTAAATATATACAATTTTTATTTCAAACCAGTTATAAATGATTAATATAAAAACTTGGGAGACTTTGATGTGATATTGAGGATCAAAGAGAAACAGATCTATTAATTTTGAAATAATGGACTCATTTCTATAGTAAGGCAGTAACTTTTAACTATATTTACTCCTATGTTTTAATGTGAAGTGAATCTAGCGAAACTGGTCCAGGACTACCTTCATTTGGGGCAGATTTATTTTTAAAGCTTCTATGGTAGAAAATGCTTGGTTTAGGGCACGAGGTTCTGTGGGAGCATCTTCAGGTTAGATGGTAAGGGGAGGCCTTTCTTAAGAGAGAACATTTGAGCGGAGAACTAAATGAGGAGAAAAGGCCAAGCATGAGAAAGCCAACAGGAATGATGATTCCAGCAGAAAGAACTGCCCACTCAGATGTATAGGACAGCAAGAAGGAGGGGCTCTTCAGGAAGTGAAACAGGTCGAGGAGGCTGGGGTCAAGACTGCTAAGTGGAAAAAGGTAAAAAAAAAAAAAAAAAAAAAGGTAAGAGAGGCAGGCAAGTGACACACCATGGGCAACTCTGCAGCCATGGTCAAAGTCTGGATTCTATTTTAAAGGAGTGGGAAGATATTATATAAGTATAGGTGATAGAGTGAGGTTGTCTGAATTATGAGGGTTTCCATTTTGTTAATGAAGGAAGGGAGTAAACTGAGGAGGAATGCAGAGGATTTGAGAAGAAAATATGTAGAAGTGTTGTTTAGAAAACCAGAAATGAACATGCTCGGGCAATTATGAGGTCTAGCTGAGATTTGTATGCACAGGATCAAACCACTGTTATTTCATGTAGACTGAATCTGTCTGAAAAGAGTAACTGCCTTTATCCCTCTGCTGACTCTTTTCTGTACCAATGACTTGTTCTACTTCACGTTAAAATTTGTTAATGCATTCAACTATGCCTCCCCAATTTTTCTAAGTTCCTTAGGGACACAGATGATGTCTTGTACTCAATCATATGCTCTGCTGTCCCTAAAAATACCTTTAAGATAGCAAAGCACTCAATGTTCTCAACTGAGAACAACTCGTAGTCCAACTGACCTAGCCTCTGTATATAACATGTTGCATCTAAGAAATGAACAAGCTTCGTGCCAAAACACAATTTTTTTTAGTGCCACCTGCAATATTTTCCTTAAGAAATTGATGAATATGTATGCACAGATTGAAATGCTGGTCTTCAACGGAGTATTTGTCATTACATTTTCAAATGAATCCATAGCAAATGATCTCAGGAGGATCTTTCTCTTTGACAAACTCAGCTTAATAACACACGTTTTGTGTTCAGACTGGAAGCTTTAAAACTGCATTCCTCAAAAAGACACTTTATTCCTTTCAGATTTTAATCTGACCTGTTATTGGACAGAAGAGATGCTAACCAACATAAGCTCATAGAGCATGTGCACCTCCTGCAGGTTCTTTAATTCCTGTTTTAACTTTGACACCTTCCCCCACCCCCCCACCCATTTTTCACTCAGAGGAGGAAGAAAAGGGAGGGGCAGGTTTTCTTCGTGTTTGAGGGTAATCAGGGTCTCTTTCAATTGTCAGCCATTATTGACATGATGTTGCTCTTTCAAAGAGTGTAGCAAACCATTTTCCTGGACAGCATTTTAGTGAAACTTGATATGATGTCATAGCAGCATTGAAAATTTAGGGCAGAAAGGGCCCCTGTTAAGTCAACTGTGTACATCAGCCACTGCTGAATGCTGATGGATTCCACTGTGTACAGGATAGATCCAATTGGTCTTAAAAATTACAAATTGAAAATTTCAAGTGTTTTTTTTCCTTTCACATATATCCAAGGTTTTGTATTCTGTGGTTGACCTTCCTGTTCAAGTGTTTTCTACTACGTAAATTAGTGTTCTCTATCAACTTAAATCCAGTCTTTCTGATTATCTCATTGCCAGAGAACAAAAATAATTTTCCTCCATCTGAGAAACATTATTTTATGTATTTTATGCTAACATTACATCCATCCCTCTTCCTCTTCAAATCACCCAGGCTGCATATTTAGTTGCCGTGCATTCTTGCATTTTATTTCCTTTCTCTCTGTCATCATCTTTGTTGACTGATTGGGTTATACAGCTGCACCTATTAGCATTCTGGGCCCAATTATGACTTTAATTTCATAATACTCTGTTGCTTTAGTGGCAAAATAAAATCACTGGCTTCTGGTATCACATTAGGACTTGTGTGGCATGCTTCATTCCAACAATTTCACATCTGCCATATTTGTAAATCCTAAAACACATTTCTGGCATAGCAGGACTTTTTCCCTCCACAACCCTACTCCGCCCCCCCATTATAGATGGATAACAAGAGAGGTGAAAAGGTGAGTGAAGTTAATGGAATATCTTAAATGCTTTCCAGCCCTAAAATGGTCATTTATGGAGTAGTGGTCAAGGGGTGGGCTCTGGAAGATGACAGACCTGAATCTCACCTCTGGCTCTGCCATTTCCTTCTGCAACCCTGGCAAATGACTAAACTTTAAAAATACCAGTTTTCTTATGTATAAAATGTCTGCCTATTGATTATAGTTTAAGACAGAGCTCTTTCTGGTATCTTCTAAGCATGTGTTGCCTGCTCACCTCCCCCAGGTTCACCCTTCTTTCTGGTCTTCGTTATACTCCATGATACTTAGCTTTTTGATTATACAGTGCTGTTTGATGCTTCCATGTGTTACTTCATCCATTTCCTCTGCTTGGTTTCCCCTTCCATCTTTGTCCAGGTCTTCCTCTTTAAGACTCAAATCGAACATGATATGCTTTCAAACAACCTCCCTCTCGGATGCCTCTCTACATGGGCCTATTTTCCTTCTTCTATGTTCCCCTTGCACCCAATGCCTCTAACTGTAATTGTACTTAATGGGACAGAGCTGGAATTCCATGATTATCTGTCTGTTGCTCTCCTGAACCATAAGCTCTTAGAGGACACGGGCCAAATTCTGTCCATGTTTGTATCTAGTGCCAAGCTTAAAGTGACCTCTTTACTTCTGCTAACATTAGGGATGTCAGTAGAAATCCCACTGCCATTGAGTGGCAAACAGGTTAGTATCAAGTCCTTGAGAGAGATCCTAAAATTATTTTTACCTTTTAGAGTGAATACCTCTGCACCTCTACACACTTGAGGGGGAAATCTGTGTGACGCTATAATAAGATATTCTGAATGAACTGTGGGAAAGGCCTTTGAGGATGTGGTTAACTGCTCTTTCTGCCTAGAATGTACATAGCCCTTTGCTTTTTCTTTCAAATCTCTTCAAAACCTACTTATGCCACCTTCTCATTGGCCATCCCTGCCTAGCTGTTCCCTGCTCTGTGCTTCCAAGAAATTGTTCATGCATTTCGTTTATCCTTTACCACCTAACATTGTAATGATCTGTACATGTCTATCTTCTCCTCTGGGACATAGGTTTCCTGAAAACATACAGGGCATGCCTTCCTCATTTATACTTTGCAACTGTTACCATGCCCAGCACGTCATAAGCACTCAATAGATACCGAATAGATGATCCAATTCTGCCAAGTGCCGTGCTTGGGTGAGTTAATTCAGTATTACCTGCTGGTCAGGAGGAATCAGAGTGTATCAAGGTGCATTTTAGAGAGCAAATGTGAGACTAGCTTCTCGGTATGCTGTTTTCAGTGCCTTCTTAAATGTCAAAGGGTGAATCCAGTTCGTGATGCTCCTGAGAATTTAAAGCAGAAAAAACTGCATGTATGCCTTAGATATTCCAGGACTCTTATATTTCCTATTTTGAAAGTAACTTCTCTGTAAAGATACTCCACTCATCTGGATATAAGGTAATTTTCTGAATATATGGATTTTCCAGCTGCTGGCTGTGATTCTCTTACCACTGTGGTGCTTGCTTCCAGGTTGTTCCTGTTCTCACTTGTAGTGTTTGTTTTTTTTTAAAGTAGAATTCACCTGAAGCCAGTTTTCACAGTGCAGAGCTAATTTCTATGCAAAAGTGAATGATGTCTCACATTAAATTTTCCTTAGAGCATAAAGCTAACATTGAATGTATAATTTTAAGCAGCTCAAGCAGTATTCACTAAAGGGCTGACACAAGAACCAGGATCACAGGAAAATGTAGGTGAGAAGAGAAAGGATACACACGCTAAGGCTTTTCCCATCATCTCAGCACCGTCATGCCCTTATTTATCTCGCTTTATACATGGGGTTCGTTTCCTTTTTTTTTTTTAGAACTGGGTCAGATCCTTTAGGAGGAGCTAGACTTTTGCACAAAGATTAGGGTTCTTGAGATTCATTAACTCTTTGAGGTCACTGGGAAGAAAATGCTGCCAATAAAGGCAGCAGCACAGTTTACTAAATAGCATCTTAATTGTCTGAAATCCAAATGAGGATTTTTAATTACAAAGGCTTGACAGTCAAAGCTACCACCTCGTGCAGAAGGTACAGTTTAAATGTCTAATTCTTATGTGGGCATGTTAGTGAAGAGACCCCCCCCTCGCAAGTGAGTAATTCTAATAATTTAGAGCTGGTGGAAATTCCACGTTTTAGGGCATAAAAGAGTTAGATGTGCTGTACCCAGGACAATTTTGGATTTAGTTCAAGCAAAGGCATTAGTGACTTAAAAACTAATAGGAGACTGTTGACCTTTTGCAAAGCATATTAACTGAAGGGAAGAGTGTGCCTTTGGTTAATTTCATATGCGGCAAGTTATGTAAAACCTATGAATCCTTTTAAATTCATATGTAGCACAATATATCCATATAGATTGCCCTTTGTATTTGAAGGTGATGCTGCTGTTATTGTCTCTGCTATTTTCTGTGTGTTCAGATCTGGCTGTTTGATTGGCAATTCCTACTGTGTACAGTCTGTGTATGTGTCAATGAACAACTGCAGCCATTGCCTAGAGGGCTTGATTGCTGGGTTGTTCAATATTTATTAAGCACCCAAGAAGTGCTAGGTGCTGTATTGAAGAGTGCAAGTGTATCACTGACGCTTCCTCTAAAAATTCTATTCCATCGTGACTAGTGGAATGCACATGCTTTTTATTTTTTGGGTGATTTCACTGAAACAATGCAATTAGAAAAGGGAACACGATCTACCAGTAATTGTCCTGAGAGAGGTGGCTAATGTCTCTCCTATCCACTTGAAGTATTTGAGTTAGTACTCCATGTTTGAAAGAACCTACTCTAATGGCCTACCAGACGTGAAGACCAAGGAAGGATGATGTGAAAATGTGTTATCATTAGGGCAGAGTAAGATCTGAAAAGAACTCTGGTTCAGGGGAACTTTGTTTAGAGAAAATGGAGAAAAGAATCCAGTAGTAGTTTCAAGGTCTGGTCATGGTAAGCTTTTTGGTCAAATTGTGCTACCCTACCTTTGGCCACTGCCCCCACTGAATTCTGATATAATTTCTGTATATTTTCATAGTATTTATGTTGATCATGATATTTTATAAGGTAATAATGAAAACCAGTGGACTCAAATGACAATATTTGTTTTTTTAAGTTTGGGTGCACTCCTATTCTTATTCTTCAAGTATTTGACACCAAATCATTGACTTTCCTCTTAGTGACAATGGAATTTAAAAGTAATTAAACAGGAGTTAATAGGATAGAGGTTTAAGAAACTGGTTGAAGACTTTTTGCAGTGCTACTTCCAGTCAATGGTAACCCAAGCAGGTCATTAAAAGATAAAAATGTATTTCAATGTATAATTAAAATTGCTATATTTTTAATTTTTTTTCATGTTTATTTTGAGAGAGCATACACATGTGAGCAATGGAGGGGTTAGAGAGAAAGAGAGAGGAGGATCCCAAGCAGGTTGTGCATGGTCAGACCAGAGCCCAACTCAGGGCTTCATCTCATGAACAAGGAGATCTTGACCCGAGCTGAAATCAAGATTTGGACACTAACCTGAGTCACCCAGGTGTGCCAAATTATATTTTTAAGTGTACTTCTCTTAACTCAAGCCTGAGAGTGTTTATACTCAATTGAGTTATTTACAAGTTGTTTACTAAATATACTCAGAATTATATTTAGCCAATATATTAGACTTTGAAGTGTTTTTGTAGAAAACATGATGAAAGATTTTTGTATATATTTTAAAAATGTGTTGCATTTTCATTGCATTTGAAGAAGAGAGCATATTTAAGTTTAAAGTTTAGAAATTCTTGTTTTGATCCTTTTCAAATGACAAAGATGTCACCTACATAATCAAAATAACTCTTATTTTTACATTCAAACAATTTAAAGGCATTTAGTTCAAAATACCCTTAATAAGAGCTGATAAAGAGTGCTAATGCAATTTCTTTTCTTCAGTCATAATTATAACAAAGGGAATGTTACACAAAGAAGCCTTGGTCAGGACAGGAGTAATAATGTAGTATTGACAGCCAGACTGCTCTCTCTTTTGATGCTCTTCATTTTCTGGGATTTAAGGAGAGAAAGAGAAAGCGTAAGAATGCCAACACCCACTTTGCAGCTACTAATCTATAAGCTACTCATCTAATGGGTTATGCATTAATTCTTTTAACGGACTTCAATATTATCCACATTTTAGTGTAATTATATGGCCATAACTTCTCCTGTAACTATGGGAGCAAAATTAAGAAAATCCAGAAACGAGTTAGAGCTTTGATATGTGAACTGTATGGTTCCAAAGGTAAAATAAAGAAAGTGTAGGTGGCAAATGGAAGAGGAGGTGACTTGTGAGTACGTGGAGAGAAGATGGCATGAAGAAACTGGTAAACAAACAAACAAACAAACAAAACAATATTAAGAATTTGAATACAGCATGGAATCTTAAAACTTGAAATGTTTTCTCTTCAGATGTAGAGGGGTTCTAAGTCTATGTAAATAATACACTATTGTTTTCAGTACAGTTATTTTTTGTATGTTTTGCCTCATTTTATGGTCACTTTTTGTCCCCTCATATATCATGAATGTAAGGTTCAATCTTAGTTCAGAGAGGCATGGGGTATCTCCATTTCAGAAATCTATCAGTGGAGAACAAATATTTTTCTCACGCTCCTATTCTTTCCCCCGTTAATCAAGGCTCTGATCAAAATTCTATGCCTTTACTGAAATAACCTGACTCCAGTAAGCCTCCATAAATTTACAGTGTTACCATGATATCTATTTGATAAGATTTTCATTGCACACAGGAGGAAGTAAAATAAATGAAGTTGCCAAAACTCTGTGGGTAATAAATGTAGGACCCAGAGCTAGAACCCAGGAACTGAGTTCTGTTGTCGTTTTGAAGAAGAGGGTTTCTAAACGGTCATCGACAGAGCTGTGAGATTCTTAGACTCCCATTAGTAAAAGCCAGGATGGGACAAATGGAGGGGATAAGTGGGTGGCAGAGTGTTCTGCACATTGTTTACTTCCCCAAGAGTAAAATGACTTTAATTTGTCAGATATGCTGAAGCTTCCCTCATCTTATTTTTTGAAGAAAGAAATAGCAGGACTCAATAAACTGGTACAAAGTATTTAGGTACCTTTTTGCAACTTTCTGCATACCTGAAACTGAACCAATACATCATACAGTACATCTAGGAGCTAAATATAGTTGAAATTTTCATGAGTTCTGTTTTGCAAATAAGGAAACAGTGGCCCCGAGAAATGAAGTGCCTTTCCCGGAGTCTCATAGAGAGTCAGAGGCCTGGCTGAATACAGTTTCCGAGGCCAGGCATTCCTAATTCTGTGTTCCAGCCACAGACAACACTACCTCTTTGCTTTTACAGTTGTTTGTATTTGGTTTAACAGCAGTTTCCATTAATGCCTCTTAAATGATTGAAATATAGTTTTAAAAACCTGAATTGTTACAACTGCATTGTTACCTTTGTCTTTATTAGTAAAACAATCTTTCTCTTGTTTACTCTGTTAAGTGCTAATGTAAATAACAGCTTTTATTTAGCATATTTTTGCTGACTGTTTTTACACTTTTTTGCTACCTCTAGCCTAACCATATTTGTCTCATTCTTTTGCAAATCTTCTAATTCTAAATTAAATGAAGCTAGGATTTGTTCTAAAAGAAATGTTGCTCCTGTTTTCCAATTCCATTAAAGCCTTTGACTCCCTTGCGCTTACATTATTGTGACTTCCATAACTACTGATGCGCAAACGGTATTGCAGTTTACAGGGAGGAGAATTAAAATAATCTAATATATTGTTTGCTGAGAAACGAAATTTATTCTCTTTAGACTCCCCATCAGTTTCACTTCCAGGTATCCAGAAAAAATGCCACTTATCATTTCATGGCTCCTGAAGAATATTCTTATTCTTGGTATGATTATCTAAATATTTTTTTTTTCCTTCCAGCACTTCCTGATTGCTTATAATTACAATTCTGGTGTTAATAAGCTGCATCGTTCTAAGCAAGCCACTTCATCTCCTCAAGGCTTTTGTTTCTCCAAAGAGAGATGTATTATAGAAACACTTCCTGCCTCCTTGTGCTACAGGGTTCATAGAGGGAGTGAAGGGTGCTTCAACCTAACTACCTGTCCATCTGGGTTCCAGACGGTGAGTCCCCACCACTTTGGAGGTAAAGCTTCCACACAGGCCAAATTAGAACTGGAAGGGATGTTTCACCTCAAGCTGAATCAGTGAGCCCAGAAAAGTGCACAGCGATGGGCACCCAGTTATTTCTCCAGTCTGCTTTGGGCTTAAATTTTGGGGTCCATATCTTGGGGGCAATGATCATTAGTGGCAAAAGGGACCACTGTCTGCTCAAGTGATTACAAGGTCTCTAATCGGAGTTCCAGCAGAACAGAAAGGTACAGGTGTCTGTATCTGAACATACAACTATCTCCTTTTCTGGAATAACAGAAATAGGAAGCCACCAGATCAGTAACCTGAGTAAGAGCTACAAAGAGCAAAGGTGAAACAAAGTGAAAATGCAAAAGGTGGTTATTTTCCCATCCTATTCAGAAATATACCACACAGGAACCACTTGGGTGGGATTCCTCAGGGACGATGACCTTGGATCACACACAGGGTCCCTCTCACAGAATGGGTGCTTGGTGCCTGTGGGCTTCTCCCACCTTCTCCTAAGCCAGCCTTATGAACACCTGCCTCTCTGCCACTGCACAGTTGCCCCTTCAGGACCAGAGAGCATCTCATCCAAAGTCAGGGCTTTATTGGCATTCTTTTTCTTCTTCAGCACCTGTCACTTATTCATTTACTCACGAGAACAGTTAAAAACAAGGGAAACAGATGTTGTTGAGCTCATCAAACTGTACACTTTTCTTCAGTTGAATCTCACTTAGCTTCAAATGGGAGCAAAATGTTCTTTCTGCTATGGATGTTCTTCTGCTGCTAATTTCTAATTCCTACAATTTCCCCTGGTTTCGCTTCCATAAAAAGCATAAGTCCCTAGTAAATGGTGTCTGTATGAGGGCAAGACCTTCCTTTCATGGAGGAGAAGAGCCTTCAGGAATGGGTACTTGTTCCTTCATAGCAATTCACACTTTTTAAGAAATAAAAACAATAGAGGTACAGACTTGTACAGTGAGAAAGAATGAGTAATTCTCAAAAGTTTTCTTCATGAACCTCACTTTGCAACAACTGGTATGTGGTAGAAGGTGATAGGTACTCGCAGTCTTCAGTTTTCTTTCCTAATGGTGTCACAGTTTCTCATCTAGGATTTCTGGTCTTCCTATTATTTGCAGGTGTGATAGCTAGAAGAGATGTTTTCAGAACATAAAGATTTTAGAGGAAGAACCCTAGGGTGTTCTTGCCATCTAATTCATTGGTGTCATAGGAATTCAAATCTAATATAATAATCTAAGGAATAATAGTCATTGTTATTATACAAGAACTCATAATAGTAGCAATCATTTACTAAGCACTGTGTGCAGAATCTGGATTAGATTTGTTCATTCGACAAATATATAGATGGAAAATATACTATCCACTAAGCATTGTTAAAAACTCTTGGGATAGAACTGTGAGGGAAACAAAGTTCCCTACTTTGTACAGTAGACAGCCTCTAAGATGGTCCCCAGTGATCCCCTCTTATGCATATTTACCTAGTTGGGCAAAACCCTTCCCTTGAATGCAGGCTGGACCTAGTGACATACTTTAATAGAATATGGCAAAAGTGTCCCTTCAGAGATTACAAATATACTGTGGCTTCCATCTTGGGATTCTCCCTCACTCTTTTGCTTTCTCTCTGAGGAGAGTGAGCTGCGATGTTGTAATTGCTTTGTGGAAAGATGTATGTGACATAAAGCCAGGGAAGACCTCTGGCCACCATCTAAGGAAGAACTGAGTCCCTCAGTCCAGTAGTCCACAAAGAAGTGAATCTTGCTAACAACTGTCTGAGTGGACTTGTAAATGTATTCTTCCTGGAGCAAACCTCAGATAAGGTCGTAACTATAGCCAGAACCTTGACTGAAATCTCATCAGAGACTTGAACCATACGTATCTAGCTGTGCTATGCCAGGAATGATTCTGAAATGTGACAAAATAAGTGTTTTTTTTAATGTTCGGTTTTTTAAAGTCACTATGTTTTGGGGTAATTTGATATAATATGCCATAATAGATAATTAAAGAAAAGAGACGGAAGGGAGGTAAAGAAGAGACCTAAGTCGTACTGGAAGCATGGAGGAAGGAGATGGCAAATTTAAATAGCAAGGTCACAAGAGTATTTATTTAGATAGGAACATACAAGCAAAACCCTGAAGAAAGTGAGAGGGTAAACGGTCATTATATCTGGGGTAACAAATTTCTAGACAAAAAAGAAAGAATAAATTCAAACGCCCTGAGGCAGAAGTAATTCTTTAAGACTAAAAAATCCAAGGATGCCAGTATGACTAAAAGAGAAATTACCAAGAACTGAGATGATAAAGACAAGGAAAAGCCGTGTGTGTGTACCTCTGTGTTCATATATGTGGATTTTGGAGGGAGGGGTAAAAATTTTGGTGCTGTTGGTTCATTGTAAAGACTATGGATTTTTACAAAACCAAGATTGGAAAGCTTTTTATGATTTTTACTAAAGATTATATCAGATGGGGAAACCAATCAGAAGCATTGTTAAGTAAGGAGATACAATGCCTATTAAATATTTTTTAATTTACTCTTTGGAACCCTGAGAAACAGAAAGCACTAACTATACCTTAAATCCAAATAATTCAGAATAGTGAGGTGACATGCCCAAGGCCATAAAGCTAAAGGGAGAATCACCATTTGAACTCATGTTCTTCTGTCTCTAAACTGGAATCTGTATTTTAGAGTAAAATAGCCAGCATTATCTGCTCCACCCCCCACATATGTAAAATGCTGAAAGAATGCAAACTGGCAAGAAAAAGAACAAGCAACAAATAGGTTGAGACGGATAGGGAGTGGAATTACCTGATTCTTCTACTCAGTAGTAGTTATCACCTCTTTTAAAGCAGGAAACTTTGCACATGAAGAGCACAGCCTATGTTACGTGACTTATCTAAAATCAATGAAGTCAATACAAGGGACAGAAACAGAACTTAGTTCTCTGAACTCTCAATTTCTTGTTGAGCCACCAGAGAACACTGCTTTCCTATTAGTTCACCTGTGTAAGGTATTTTGCTGATGAAAAGTGCTATTATTACCTTGGAGTTTAAAAAAATTAAGACAAAATACATTTCTAAAACAATTATAATTGATTATGTCATCCTTGTACTTTAAGCTGAAGTTCACCAAATTATAGTGCACTAATAAATGAAGACAGTACTTCATTAAAGACTTTAGACATTTTCTGAAATGAATTGAAATTAACAAAAGGATCTAAAGGGTGAAATGCAAATCTTCTGTACAATTCTTCTCTTAAAAAAAAAAAAAACTGCTCAGAAGCCCAGGTGATTAATACAGCAAATTAGTATGAATTTAAAACAACATAAGTGAACTTTGAAATCAAATAATGAAGAGTTTTCATATTTTTTTATGTCCAGACACTGTTAACTTATTACACCATGGATTTTGGCTGATAAATTTATTCTGTGTAGAAACACAGGGAAAAATAATCTTGAACTGAGTCTATCCTATTTCTCTGAGAAAATATTATTAGTTGGATGGATACCTTTTGGGTTATTAAATAAAACCTCTAAGTTAAGTAATAATACCTAGTAGGTACAGGCACTGTGTGTAGCTCAGGACATAAACTACTTGTTTAAAAAAAATTTTTTTAAACATTTATTCAGTTTTAAGAGATAGAGCACGAGTGGTACAGGGACAAAGGAGGGGACACAGAATCCTAAGGAAGCTCTAGGCTCTGAGCTGTCAGCACAGGGCCTGATGAGGGGCTTGAACCCACAAGCTGAGATCATGACTGGAGTCAAAGTCATGCCACCCAGGCACCCCAGGACATACATTCCTTATAATCTTTGCAAACGATACTAAAAATATCATCAGATTTGTATAGACAGGTGAGAAAATGAGGATCAGAGAAAACCATCACACACCCAAAAATGAGAAGGCCAGGATTTCTATCCTGCTGACTTAACCACCAAAGTCCCTATATTTCAACTAAGGCTTTAGTTAGAGAGTAAGAATTCTGGGTGATTTCCTACTTAGTGTGTGTGTGTGTGTGTGTGTGTGTGTGTGTGTGTGTGTGTGTGTGTGTGTGTGTGTGTGTGTAAGGGAGAGAAACAGAAAAGACCTTAAAATATCTTAATTTTAAGTAACTGTATCTCCTCTGTCTTAGGTATAAAACACAAAGTGGTGGTCAAAGGATGTTGCCTGGACCTATCTGGATTATTCTTCTCAGCCTTTCATGAACTTTTGTTGCCTGATAGAAATCTATTCAAAACGTCCTTCAAGAAAGCCACCTGTAAATAATTAAGTCAAGGTACCAGCAAAGTTCATTTGTTGATTTTAGCCTCAATTTTACTTGATAGATGTTGCTCTTTGAGGCTTTGAAAACTTTTACCATTTAAAGATCCTCTATATCATTACTATGATTCAAACTACTGTGTCAATATTGTTACTATTTTAATTTCTTTTATTTTTGAGAGAGACAGAGAAACAGAGACAGAGTGGGAGCAGGGGAGGGGCAGAGAGAGTCAGAAACACAGAATCTGAAGTAGGCTCCAGGCTCCAAGACGTCAGCACAGAGCCCAACTTGGGCTCAAACTCATGAACTGTGAGATCAAGCTGAAATTGGATGCTTAACCGATTGAGCCACCCAGGTGCCCGTATTACTATTATTTTTTAAATCAAAACAAGGCTGAGCTACTCAAAGAGAGTAGCTCAGCTGTAAGCCCTTACTCCTCTGTATGTTGTTTTCTTTTCAGAGAACTCTTATAATCTCCAAAATTATCTTCCACTCTAGTCCTAGATAGACTTCTTAACTACATTGCTTCCCTTCGGGGAAGATTGACTGAACAAATAGTAAATTCCCTGAACTATTTTTTATATTAAATTTTGAAAAAAAATTTTTTTTATTTCTTTTTGAGACAGAGAGAAAGCACAAGTCGAGGAGGAGCGGAGAGTGAGGGAGACACAGAATCTGAAACAGGCTACAGGCTCTGAGCTGTCAGCACAGGACCTGATGCAGGGCTTGACTCCACAAACTGTGAGATCATGGCCTGAACTTAAATCGGATGTTTAACAGACTGAGCCTCCCAAGCAACCCTAACTTTTGAAAAATTTTTAAATTTTAATTGTATTTACAGGACTCAGGACAATGACAAACATAACAGAGGCCTCAAAATTGTTTGATGAATAAATGGGATAATACAATACAAATAAAATATTTGCTAGGAATTAAGGTTTTGTTTGCTTTGTAAAAC
Source organism: Proteles cristata cristata (assembly GCA_017311185.1). NCBI lineage: Eukaryota > Metazoa > Chordata > Mammalia > Carnivora > Hyaenidae > Proteles > Proteles cristata. Next base: position 2,036,515 of record JAESUZ010002753.1, on the reverse strand, counting down.
TGTCTTCCAAAAACACTAGGCTCAATCTCCCAATACTGAAGAAAGTTATTAGAAAATGGGAGCTTTCTTAAATCCTAAGACAGGAGCTGTTTCTTCCAGGCCCCATACTACATGGTGGTCAGCAATGGGATCTGAAGGAGATGAACTCCTAAGGAATAAAGGATCCTGGGATGGGAGGCTTTCTCTTGAGCCCCTTATGCTCTCCACTTCCGTCAGTTTTTTTTAATGTGTAGTTTTAAGAGAGAGAGTGAGAGAGAGACAGAGCGGAAGTGGGGGAGGGGTAGAGTGAGGGGGAGACACAGAATCTGAACCAGGCTCTAAGCTCCAAACTGTCAGCACAGAGACCAATGCAAGATTCGAACTTATGAACTGTGAGATCATGACCTGAGCTGAAGTCAGACGCTTAACCACTTAACCGACTGAGCCACCCAGGTGCCTCCCTGTGTGTGTGGTTTTTTGTTTTTTGTTTTTTTCCCTTTGGTTCACTAAATTTCCTTTCAGATTTGAGCTCCCTCCTTTTGGTTGGGCTCTCCAACTTTGGTAGGAATTTAAAAGCTTCAGCCTTTGTTTAAAAGTTTTATCCCTCTACCAAATATTCTTTTTATTTTTATTTTTGAACATCTCACTGTGAATAATGTGCTAGATTGTCTCCTCCTTCTATAACCTTGACTAGTTTTGTGTTTAAAAACAAAGATTACCCTGGGGTGCCTGGGTGGCTTAGGTTGGGATCTCAAGGTCAGTGAAGTAGACCCCTCAGTGGGGCTCTGCATTGATAGGGAGGAACCTGCTTGGGATTTTCTCCATCTCCCCTTCCCCCTGCATGCTCTCTCTCTCAAAATAAATAAACTCCCCCTTCTTACACATTTTTAACTAATTAAACCAACTTAACCAAAAATAAATTATAATTCCAGCGGCCATTATGAAAAACTTTCCACCTTCCCAAACTTGCTTTGCTTAGAACCAAATTAAGGGAGCTCTAAAATAAAACAAACACATGCCTGACAGAAACCTATTTCAATTGGTATCTTGAGGCTTCCAAACCTATTCAAGTCACTAAAAGCACTTCTTTAGAAAATATCATTTCTAAATTAACTGGGGCAAACAAGTGAATAAAGAAAGAAAAGCATCAAAGCTCTCTTTAGCCCTTTCACCTCCCTCACTAACGTCTTTCCCCATTACATCTGCCATTTAGTCAAAGATTTTCCCCGAGTAACAGAGAATGCTGACAGATTTGGTAAAGAACTTAAGAGAGTCTTTCACACTTACTAAGCAGAGTTCTCAGATTTATACCTGCTAGTTCTCGTGCTTGTTGGCAAAGGCAGAGCCTAAACCCACACCTGACATGGGATAAAAGCAACCAATACCATGCCTTCGTATATGATCAGGTCAGCAATCACTAAATGACTTCACCTGGCAATCTAATCCCTAAGGCTTCCCCAAAATCTTTTGACTGGAATAAGATTCAGGCTTATCCTCAGAAGCCCAGTGAGCCCATGCATAATTATTATAGCCAGCATCAAATTCTTTTTAAGAAAAGTTCTGGCCTTCCTATGGATGTTGAATCCACTTGGATAGCTTTCAATTGTACGTTCATTAACAGGCTAACCTGTGCTCTCCCTTCTAGTTAAAAAGACCAGGATGGAATGGGAAGGTATATTCGCAACAGATTTAGTTAATATAGTAAATGTGCTTGCCTACCCTCTAGATGATTCAACTGAAAGGAAGAACGCTAAAATCCTGAATTTTGAATTCCAACAAAATAAGGAGGCCCCTAAACAAACCAAACTCCTCCTGGTCTTTGTCAATGCTGAAAAGAGCAAGGACACTGGCCCAGTTACAGGACTCTGAGGAACTACAGGGGCTTTTCTCAATCCTTCTTCTTAACGGGTTTAGAAAGACAACTCTCCAGACTGAGACTGAATCTTACTAATACTGGAACTATAGTCTTGGTGCTCAATCACACTATTAAACAGGGCCTCAGAACTAACTCTTTCGCAGAACTAACTAACAAGGCCACTGAAGAGCTAACAGGGTTCTTAGTTCCTCCACCGTTGTTCATTTACTGGGCTGAAATTTTTCTAGGAATATAATGGCGGAATTTCTTCTCAAAGGGGAAATAATTGTAGCATTGAGAGGGACACTAAAACAGTCACCCAGGTGAAGCAAATGATCCTTCAATATGTTTTACTTGTTCCATCTCTGACAACACTAAAGCTGATTTTAAGGATGCTATTTGGGCCTGTTGGGTCAGCGGCCTCATCATCCCTACACTTGTATCTCCTGTCACCCCACTGTTCCAAATCCCCATACTTCCTTTGCCTCCATCCCCACGGAAAGGAAATTTTTCACTGTGGTTTATTTATGTACCACCTTCTCTAGCGTCCCTGTGGATAAGACCAGCTAATATCTCTGCCTTTATTTGGGAAGCAAAAAAAACCCCTTCCTATTTCTTACCAACTTTAAAAGTTGGTTTGGATGTGGAGGCCTCTTTGCAGAAAAACAGCATCCACAAGTTAAAATTTTTAGCTTTAAAGAGACAAGAGTCTCCCAGGAGAAATTGCAGTTGGCTAAAACTCATGATGCATATTGGTGCACCCAGTCTCAGAACAAGGGCTACATTTAGATCATGGCATCCTGAACTTCCCAAAACCCAAAACTAAGGGAAAAAAAAGACATGAGCCTATTATTTTGGAAGATCAATATGTCTTAGCCCTTAAAGCCCTAAGAGAAAGCTTGATAAATCCCCCTGCCCTTGGATCAACTTCCCTTTTCCCTTTTTGTATTTAAAAAGGCAGCAAACAGCCTTGGTGCATTCATGCAAAAGCATGGGGATGTCCATCAATCCATAGCCAATAGCTAGACCCCGTTGCACCAGGCTAGCTCCTTTCAGAGCCATTGCCATCAATGCCCTTTTAATTAAGACCACTAAGGGGTGCCTGTATGGCTCAGTCAGTTAAGCATCTGACTTCGGCTCAGATCATGATCTCAGTTTGTGGGTTCGAGCCCTGCATCAGGATCTGTGCTGAACGTTTGCTCAGAGTCTGGAGCCTGCTTCAGATTCTGTGTCTCCTCTCTCTGCCTCTCCTCCACTCATGCTCTGTCTCACTCTGTCTCTCAAAAATAAACAAATGTAAAAAAAAAAATTAAGACCACTAAAAAGACATTTATGTAATCCTCTCTAACCATCTTTGTTTTTGTTGTTTTAGTTGAAAATTTTATTCTGGAATATACATGCAAGGATATGTGAACACACATACAATTCATTAACAAATAAAATAAATATCCACATATCCACTACAGGTTAAGAAATGGTACTTGCCTGGTCTTTAGGAGTCCCCCGAGTCATGCCCATCTCTGATAATTTATTTTTAAATTGAGGTATAGTTGTACACAGTACTACATTAGTTTCAGGTGTACACAGTGATTCAACAGGTTTATACTTTATGCTATGCTTATCACAATGCTACCATCTTTCACCATATAATGCTATTACAATACCATTGACTATATTTCTCATGCGGTGCCTTTTATTCCCATGACTTACTTGCTGCATACTGGAAGACTGTACTTTATGCAGTAGAAGCTCTTCTGAATTCTCATCATTCTCAATACCTTTTGGCAACTGTTCATCATACAACTCTCTTAAATTTTTTTTGATGTTTATTTCTGAGAGAGAAAGAGGCAGAGCATGAGTGGGCAAGGGGCAGAGAGAGAGGGAGACACAGAATACAAAGTGGACTCCAGCCTCTGAGCTGTTAGCACAGAGCCTGACATGGGGCTCCAATCCATAAACCCGAGCTGAAGTTGGATGCTTACCCAACTTAGCCACCTAGGCACCCCATCTCTGTAATAATCTTAACCCTGACACCCTTCTTTCCCCCTCTATGGACAATACTCCTGATGACTATTTGACTCAGACAGATTACTTCCTGATAATGTTTCTCATGGTTTACCAATGGTACTTATTTAAAAGGTGAAAATGGCAAATATTATGCTGTGTATTCTACTGCAACTCCTTATGAAGTTGTTGAGGCAGCACATTTGTCCTCAGTTACCTCAGCCCAAGAGGCTAAGTCACACACCCATGGTTGGGCCTCCATTTAGCCAAAGGCAAAACTGCAAATATCTATACAGACAGTAGATATGACATTGGAGTAGGTCATGCCTTTGGAATGCTATGAAAACAGTGAGGCTTCCTTACTTCCAGTGTGGACAAAATTATAAATGCCCTTTATGTCTAGGAATTGGTAGATATCATAAACTTACCAGCTGTCTTCATCATTATTAAGGTTGCTGGGCACTCCAAACTTGATTCCCTGGAGCCTGAAGGAAACTACCTCATTTATATTTCCGCAAAGAACACTGCTGTCAAAGGAACCAACAACCAAACTTCTGTCATGGTCCAAAGGGATGTTTCCCCAAATGATGATCTAGAAAAATTAACTAGAGATGTCCATCAATTGGCCCCAGAAAAGGAAAAACAATATTGGAAATTTAGTAACTATTGATTTAATTGAAACAAGAAAATCCTGGCTTGGGCCAAATAATAATCCAGTCTTGCCAGATTCTAAAGTCCCCATTACTGACTCCTATACACTGGCCTACAAATACAATGATAACCTTTATGAATCAGTACGAGTAGGGAAGTATTAACAAGGCACAGAGTTCCTATTTTGCTTGCCCCACCTGCTGAAGTAGAGTTTAGGAAAATCTGTCTACACTGTTCCTGGACACTTTAGTTTGCCCAATGGATCATTCAAGTTTTGGTAAATGAACTTTATATAGATTCCTCTGTCACATGGGTATAAAAATGTCTTGTTAATAGTTTGTATGTTTTAAAATTTCATCCGTGGGGACCTTACCCCCTCGAACTTCACAGTGACTGGGGGACTCTCTTCACCAGTGTTTTGCTAGGTTACTGCTATTTGACCAATTTTGTAAAACTTTCACTGCACTTATCACTCCCAATCCTCTAGGCTAGTTGAACACACTAATAATATCATTCAAGATTTGTAGAGATGCTCCAAGTACCCTGGACAAAGGCACTGCCATTTCTTTCTAGTGTACACCTTTTGGATCCCATAAATTCTCACCCTCTGAGATAATCACAAGATGCCGAATGCACATAGCCCTTGCTTCTTTTGACCCACAGCTGGCAAAAATGAGATATACATCAATATTGCAAAGTCTTCTCTTGAGAATAACGATACTTTAGTAGAACAGTCTTCCCTCCACATGCTTCCAGAAGACAAAGATTTTAAACATTATACCTATAGTCTAGAGAGTTTGTCTATTGAAAAAGATATCTCTAGAGAAACTCTCTTCAACTTCATTAGAAGGAATCAACCCTAGGGGTGCCTGGGTGGCTCAGTAGGTTAAGCATCCGACTTTGGCTCAGGTCATGGTCTCACGGTTCATGGGTTTGAGCCCTGCATCAGGCTCTGTGCTGACAGCTAGCTCAGAGCCTGGAGCCTGTTTCAGATTCTGTATCTTCCTCTATCTGTGACCCTCCCCTGCTCATGCTCTCTCTCTCTCAAAAATAAATAAAACATTAAAAAATTAGAACAGAATCAAACCTTGTGCCACCAAACTTCAAGGAATAGATTTTTGGGTTCATGTGTCACATCTAAAAAAAGCATCAGAGCCTGACTGAATCTACATACCAACTGGTAACTTGAAAGAAAAGATTTCCATGAACTGAAGTAACAGCAGCTGAAGGAGACAGCTTTTTAAGGATGACCAGATCAGGCTTATATACCTTTTTCTCACTATTGCTTTTTATCTTAATTCCCTCTTCTCTTTCTTGGACCAATATATTGCAAAAGGGGGGAAAATTTTTGATCTTTAAATAGGTTATGATAAAATCTGATCTGTCCATAATGTCAGATATCTCTTGATCTTAGATCCACTACTCTGCACTCAAGAGAAACGTAAGAGAGCTAAATCTTCTTTGCAAGTCTTTTAGAAAAGATCCCTTTAGGATGGGATGGTTCCTTGCAGAATGCATACTCTTCATCTTAGAATCATTTTTAGTTTTATATCTGTTCCCTGCCAAAGGGTAACATCAGCTCAGTGTTTTGAGATGATCTCTACTGCTTAAGATATAAATCACAGATAGGAAATGCCTGAGAGTTCTATTTCCTATGCTTTCTCATTACTCAATCATGGCCTCAACAGTTTCCAACCTGTGTACTTTATCTCCACTGTGGGACAAGACAACCAGGAAGGGTCCTTCCCGGTACTGAGGGTTGAAACCGCTTTAGTAAACGAAACCACTGAATACAAAACCAAACCAAACCAAACGAATACAATACAAAACAAAACAAAACAGAAAAAAACCTGCAAAAACCAAGTGACTTTTGATCAACGACATTTTCAAAGAAAGATCTTGATCAAAAAAGGGGAAATGTGCAAATAACCTCATTTATTAAAACTTTTTAATGTTTTATTTATTTATTTCTGAGAGACAGAGAGAGAGACAGCATGAGCAGGGGAGGGTCAGAGAGAGGGGGAGATACAGAATCTGAAACAGGCTCCAGGCTCTAGCTGTCAGCACAGAGCCTAATGCAGGCCTCAAACCCATGAACCGTGAGACCATGACCTGAGCCAAAGTCGGATGCTTAACCGACTGAGCCACCCAGGTGCCCCAAAGGAAACCTCATTTAAAATGAAGCCCTGAAGGGAGAGCTCTCACACTATCAAGAAGCACACCCTACATTCCCCAACAGGAAGAAGATTATTTTACATACCCCAGAAGAAGGAAGGAAAAATTTCTCTTTGCCCAGGAACAGTCCAGTCAATGAGACACCAGTACAGTCAGCCAATGAGAAGCCATTGTAGCCCCATCCCAGAGTCCTTCTTTCTTCTATAAAAGCAAGCCCCTCTCCTCTGTTCTCCTGACTTGCATATGTTTTGCCATAATGTTTACTTGTTCTGAGTTACAATTCTCTGCTTTTCCCAAATAAACGCTTTACTGTGAAAATAGCTGGGGTTTTTTTGTTTTTAAAGTATTATATCATGTATAATATATTATGTTCTGCAATGGAAAGCATTGAGGATATATATGTATTTATATATGTATGTGTATATCTATCCCCCAAATTATTCCACCTGAATGGAGAAGAGAGCAAGCTAGCAAGATTTCTGACTGAAAAATAAGGCTTCTTGTACTCTTTTTGGTATCAAATTCTCATCCCAAAGGTACTTGAGGATAATTAAATTACGAGAATTAGAGTAATGGAAAACTTTTGGGGGATAGAAATACATATAATGTTTTCTTATTATACCATTACTTATAAAGTTATCTAAAATCTCCTCACCACTATGGCCATCACCCATCTTTGACATTTTTTTGAGAACAGGGTCAAATTGGGAGATGATTAGGCAATTCTGGCCTATAAAAAAAATCTTAAAATCTCTCTCTGAATTGAATCTTGAATCTCTAAATCCAATCTTAAATTAAGCCAATTTTGTATTCACATAACATATTGTATACCATGTTCAAAAATATCTCCTGTAATTCTAGTAATTAGTAGTTTCTTTCTTCTTTTATATTTTTCTTAGAAACTAAGGGGCAATGACTACTGGGGTGCTAAGTCCTGGAAAATTACTCTACCTGACTTTTGTGTATTTTCCCCCAAGTGTCTTCTTAGTCTATGGCATTCCTTAGATTGATTCTCACTTAGCTACAGACAATAATCAATCTCCTTTCTTTTGTTTACTTCTTCTCAAGCTTCACTTCCTGAGAAGAGCAGTCTAGAAAGCCAATAAGCCTACTAGAAGAAAATGAACACCCAAGGTATATTCTATTTTGAATGAACAAGGTTTAACCCAACTGTGACCACAGTGGTTACATAGCAATTGTGGGATACAGCATATAGTCCTGAAAGACACATATAGACTGATATAGGACAAAGAGGACAGAATTCATTCTGTTCCCTAAGAAGACTTGGGGAGAGTCTACCTAAAATCTTCTAGCTTTATCCACCTGGTAACAGGATGGATATCCTTCAGTGTCTAACTCATGTGAATTGCTTTTGCAGCCTCTCCCAGCCCTCCCTCAGACTCAGTTTCTGTGCTGTTTCTTCTGTGCTGTCACTATTCTTTGTATACATGTTATTGTTTATTACCTGCATTGAGTGTAAACATTCTATTAAAAGAACCGTGTTATTCAGCTTCATTCACTAGATGTTTTTAAAGCACTAAGAGTGGGGAATATGAGGCACAGAAGAAGAAAGACATAAAGAAGGGAAACGAGGAAGGAAAAGCAGAAGGAAAACATATTGGGATTTGGTATGAGATACTGTGTTGTCTGTTTGTAGGACTTTGGCACATGTTTTTTTGCATGGTTTGTCTCTATAACCACAACTAATAAATCTTTGAGGAACGTATGTTTCAAAAGGTCCACTGATTCTAATTCACTGATTAAACATGATTAGAGCTCAAACAAAAAAAAAAATATGTTACTTTTTTTTTCTTTGATAGCCCTTATACCATGATGGTTAATGTCAGTACTGAAGACTGTTACACAAATTTAAACAAAGTCCTTTACACTAAAAATTCACAACAACAAATTTGAAAAGTAAAAAATAGCTTAACACATTTGGTTAGAATAAAAATATAAAAATGATGCCTTATGAATATATATATTGGAAATTTACATTGAGAAGTTTATTCTCTCTATTTGGATAGGAAGAACATTTTGATCTAAAAGAAATGATTAATCAAAAAGTGGTTATAATGGTGGAAGCATTAATTATGGGTACAGTCACAGGGAGGATGAATCCCTGTGACTGTACCAGTGAATCTTCTATTTGCCTACTCATCTGCCTATTTGTATAGGTACCTATACAAATGTACGAATGTACCTATTTGATTGTATTATTGGATTCTCTCCATTTACGGTGCCCCCATTTTGTTCCAGCCTAAGTCTCCTTGACCTTTTAAGTCAGACTTTTCTCTGTCCAGCTCATTAGATTGCTTTTCTAATCCAGTTATAGCCCAATTTATAATCCAAAGAGAATGTTCTTCATCTAAGGCCTGAACATGAATGTTGTAATGTATTCAGAAGGGTTCTGCAGTTAAAGCATTCATAATCCTTTTAATGCTTATGTAAACTTTTATACTAATAGTTCACTTTTATTGTGAAAGTTATATTCTTCCTTTTTTGTATCAAATACATCATTCATGTGTTTAATTTTCTTTAAACTAGAATGTGTTATAATCTGTTTCTATTTAACATGTGATAATAACACAGAACGCGGCACCAGATAAAGGAACAAAAGGAAGAAAGTTGGCTTTTATCCAGTTTATTTGATTACTGTGGAATGTCGGTCTGTGTAATTCAATCTCCATAGTTTTAATTTTTACACTTGATTTATATAGTTCAATCATCTGCTAATTGTTAAGCAGATAATCATCTTTTATATTAAAGGAACAAAGGTCTTCCAAGCACTGGGTTTAATTTTTATGAGGATAAATTATGATAGTTTATAATGTTTAAACAGTGACAAAATTGTTTAGGTGTCATAGAAAGAATCAAGGCCCTGGTGAAGTTATTAACAATTTAGCTTTTCCAATACATGTGATAATATGAATTCTACTTTCCTAGGATAATTTTATAGATGTGTTTAATAATATGAGACCATCTCAGCTGCCAGTGGGCATCTTTGCTGTGTGTCCTTGACCCTATCATCTGACATTATCAACATAAATAAGCACAGGTCTTGCACCAGGCCTTAAATAGTTTGTTCCATGGGCCAATTTACATACAGGCTGATTGGCTTAATTAATGAAAACAGAATGAGTAGAAAAAGTTAATATAGAGTCCCATGGAATGTCAAACTTTCAAATCACTAATTCTGAGAGAAAAGTAATTTAAATTCTAGTTTTGGAAATTTATCTGTTATAACTTAAAAAAAACCTTTCATTCTGGACAAGACACTTCACACCAATGGGCTACAACTTCGTAAGGTGTACTGTAATTGTGTTGTGCTTTAAATCCTTAAAGTTCCTCCTGGATCTAAAATTATTTGTTATAGTGTATTGTAGGGTGTCATATCATATCATACTACCTGACAATCTACTCATTCAGGAAATAAGGAGGTAGTCCTGAACTATAAATGATTATACTTAAGCACATTTTGAAATCTGATGTAGGAGCATCAGTAACAAACATGAATTTAACAATATTCATTTATTTATTTATTGGGGGGGGATTTAAAACTATTTACCTTTATTAAGATATCCTTTTTATTTATTTTATTTTATTTTCTTATGAATATAATTTATTGTCCAATTGGCTTACATACAGCACCCAGTGCTCATCCCAACAAGTGCCCTCCTCAATGCCCATCACCCATTTTCCCCTCTCCCCTGTATCCCCCATCTGCCCTCAGTTTGTTCTCTGTATTTAAGAGTCTCTTGTGGTTTGCCTCCCTCCCTCTCTGTAACCATTTTCCCCTCTTCTCTTCCCCTATGGTCTTCTGGAATTTAACAATATTTAGATAACTTGCATTTTCAACACCTTTCTATAATCTGATCTGATCTCAAAATACCTATCAAATACATTTTGCTATTATCCACATTTTGTGGATGAGTAAAGTGAGGCATGGAGAAGTTAGGTAACTCCCCCAAGTTGGAATAATGAGAAGCTATGACTTGAATTCCAGTATCAGACTTCAAAGTCTATACTGTCTGCTTCTTGGATCACAAGATATTGTTTGAGACCATTTGTCCCTGCAGCCCACTATTTTGAAATCTACCAACCAAGCTGTCGTCATTAAGAAGGGTAGTAGGGCCACCTTTTCCATAGAGAGGAACAGTTTCTAGCAAACTTTCCGAAGCTTCATGGTACTATAATACTCATTACTCATGGATCCAAAGAGGCCAGACCACGGAGCAACAGTTCTTTGTTGATATGGATACAGATTCTGACTTTGGTGCTCTATCATGCATAAAAGGGCAAATAAAGAAAGACTTCAGTTCCTCTGGATAGTTTTTCAAGTTTACATCCTCTTTTAAAAAGTTTTTCCTTTAAAAGCCAAAAATTATGGGTAACTTTTACTTTCAAACATCAGTACCTTCATTCTTTGATTGCCTTAGAAATATTACACAGTTAATACTTTCACATCTTTTGAATGAATTCTGTCTCACAAATATTTTCTTTCCTGGATTAGAGGTTGGAATTAAGCCATAGAATTTCTAAATTAGAATTGGGGAGGGTGGACTAAAGCAGAGTTAAATGAATAAAAACACAAAATTTCCTCATTTTTGTAATGTTTTCTGTCTTATGTTGAATAAATCGAGCATGGTATATTGATAATCTAAATATACATGTAATTACTGCTTTAATTATACATGTGATTACTGCTTAACTTTATTATACATTGTTACCATGGAACTGAGAGATTTTAATTTTAAAAGAATGTTTTATATTAATTTCCCTTCATTTTATGAATTTCTTTTTTAGCAGCATGTTTAAGAAAAAAATGCCACATCTATTGTAGCATTTATGTAGTTGCATACATAATGATGATTTAGATTCTATTTAATGTTCTTATAATATTGAAGAACGTTTTCAGCTGTGTAAAGACTTGTTGTAATTTCCAAATGAGATTTAATATTCACTATTTCTTTCTAATTGTAAACATTGAGAACTGGCTCTACAGGGGCATATTTTTTCTATGCCATATTGCAAAGGTCTGGTGTTCAGAAATGCATTCATGCTCAGGTAAATATATGATATATAATTAGCTATATTTTCCAACAAGATGGTATCATTTGTGAAGGATGATTTGCCATTGGGCATATTTCTTACTCTCTCATTTTAAAAACCTCATTTAGAAGTAGCTATCTCCCCTGCCCATAATGCTTTTCCCACTTCATAAGAACCAAACTTCTACCTTGTAGAACTTGTTCTACTAATGGACCTACACATATAAATTATCCTTTGAAATAACTCCATGGGCACTTGGGTGGCTCAGTCGGTTGGGCGTCCGACTTGGGCTCAGGTCATGATTTCACTGTTCATCGGTTTGAGCCTGTGTCGAGCTCTTATGCTGATGGCTTGGAGCCTGGAGCCTGCTTTGAATTCTGTGTCTCCCCCTCTCTCTCTGCCCTTCCCCTGCTCCCACTCTGTCTCTCGAAAATGAAAAAATGTTTAAAAAATTTTTTAAAAGAAATAACTTCTGTTATTTTTTTCACAGCTAGTTTTTCTTCCCCAATAATAGAAACTAAATTATTGGCCAAACTTTCAAGGTCAAGAGCAAGCAGAGGGCCCAGATAGCTGGTGAGAACTTGCATAAGGGTGACACAGACGCTGCTGGGTAACAAGCCCATGGCAGTCGCTGCACTTGACTCTGCCCCATGGCTTAAATGCTTCGAACGAGTTCCTTTCTGTATTTCATGTGTGTGGTGCAAACATAAGGCTGCAATTGGATGTTGTTACCTTGTCTGCCATTCACAGGAGGGAGACTTCCCTCCTGAACTATAGTAGAAAGATTGAGCTCTATAATCACTGTTTCTTTTATCCTTGTTCTATGAAATTCACATTTCCCCCCTCCATTCTGGACTGTTGGCACCTTCCTCTCTCTAGGAATACAGTGCTGTCCTTCCTGTTTCTGCCTTTGGCTGCTTTCCCAATAGGAGAAGATAGAATTAGTACATACTCCCTGAGGAGGATGGGAGGGGACTCAGCAGGGTGCTTCCTCAGTCCCTTCAACCACTGGCAGGGATTATTCACTAAGGCACCCCTGGAACCAGCTAACATTGTATTTTGTGATGAGTAGTACCACTGCCTCTGTATTCATGTACAGCCAGCTAAGGGAAATAATACACAAATATTAATTATTTAGAGATAATAATATGTGTACAGCTCTTGATCTGTGTGTACAACTCCCATTGAAATTCCATTAAGAAAACAAAAACACATTCACAGTCAGTGTTTGCCCAACTTATTTTTAAAGAAGTGTGGGTGTCTACTAAAGGGAAAGGTATAAAGAATCATTGCTTAATAAAAACACATGCTTGTGTATAATTTTAATAGTCAAAGTTAGACTGTAGCCTTAAGTGTTTTGCATGCTATTAACAAGGAATAATGCTAAACTACTACTTTTTCTATGTAAGCAAAATCTCCAAATTAAGTGAATAAAGTTGATCAAGTTTTGCTTACATATTCTAGATCTGCAAAACAATCAAGAGGAAAGAAAGTGAGTTATAAAACAATTATCCATAGAATTGGACGACAAATCATATGGAGAAGGTTTAATGTACTCTTTCCAGTGGTGTGGGGTGGCTGTGTTTTCTAAGTGGTGCAGAGTATTTTTCATCTCTCCAAGATTTACTTCCTGGGGGTAGTCAATGGGATTTCTAAATATAGTTGTGGCCTATAATTTGCCCCTCTGCTACACTGGTAGATGCTTCTCTAGAACTTCCTACTAGATAGATTTGTGATAGCTCCATTTCGCATTTCTGCTTCAGTACAATTCCATGCTGATATATCTCTCTGGACAGGAGAATGTGGCAAATATGCTGCTGATGTGGCTGGAACATAATTGATTAATTAATTAATTAAGAGTTTGTGGTATTAAATCATGCTGGAGAGGTTATGGAGGATCAGGTCATGCAGGGCCTTTAGTCCATTTTTCATGCTCTTCATTTTTCATGCTGTGTAAAGTGGCAAGCGAATGGAAAATGTGGAGGCTAGAATTGATTATCTCTTGATTTTTTTTTTATCCTGGCAGTTCTCTGGAGAAGCGATTGTAAAGGAGTATGATCAGATGAATAATTGTCCTCCCAAAGGATGCCCGTGTTCTAATCTCCAGAACCTGTGAATATTACTTTTTATGGGAAAAGCGACTTTGCAGATGTAATAAAACTAAAGATTTTTGATATTGGGAGATTATCCTGGATTATCAGGGTGAACCCCTACAACCTCAATGGTATTTATAAGAGGGAGGCAGGAGGTCAGAGTGAGTAGTAACTGATGAGATCCTGGAAACAAGAAGGAGTGACACAAGAAAGGGGTCATGTGGCAACAAGTGCAGGTGACTTCTAGAAGCCATAAAGGCAAGGAAAAGGATTCTTCTTTCAGAGCTTCCAGAAGGAATTAGCCCTGCCAACATCTTAATTTTAGCCCAATGAAAACCAATTTTGGACTTACAACCTCCAGAATGGTAAAATAATGTATTTATATTGTTTTAAACTACTAAGTTTGTGGTCATTTGTCAAAGCAGTCACAGGCAACGAATCAGGGAGCAAGGATACCATCTAGAAGACCAGCTAAGAGGCTTGAGGCTGGGGACTGAGATGATTTGCACTAACGCGACAATGGTGGAGGTGGTGAGAAGAGGTAAGATTCATAATTTGTTTTGAAGACTTGGTGGTTGGATTTGATCATGAACTGGATATGGAGTGTGCAAGAAAGACGGGAATCAGGGATGACTTTAATAATTTGGGCCTGAGTGATTGGTGGGGGAAAATTTCCATTGGCCGAGATGGCAAAGACTAGGGAGGTCAGGAGCAAACATTTATTTGTGTGCCTACTAAATCCCAGCCATTGTTTGATAGATGCAGTGGTAAAGACAGACATGCCTTCACAAAATTTACAATCCAGTAGAGTGTTTCTCAAGTGTCTCCTCTGGAATACCTACATCAGAATCACCAGGGTAGAAGGGGGTGATTAATAATGCAAGATTTCTAGGGGCATCTGGGTGGCTCAGTTGGTTGAGCATCTGACTTCGGCTTAGGTCATGATCTCATGGTTTGTGGGTTCAAGACCCATATGGGGCTCTGTGGTGACAGCTCAGAGCCTGGAGCCTGCTTCAGATTCTCTGTCTCCCTCTCTCTCTGACCCTCCCCTGCTCTCGCTCTTTCTCTCTCTCCCAGAAATAAATAAAACATTAAAAAATAATGCAAAATCTCTGGAACTTAACCCTAGAAAATACATTAGAATCACTTGGGCTGAGGCCTAATGCTATGCTTTCTTTCTTTTCCCCCCTCTGGGTTAAATTTTTATTTACCAGTTTCACAGGTATTTCTATGATTACAAAAGTAATATATTTTCTTTGTAAAATCCCCATAGTTTATTTAAAAGCATAAAATAAATCCCTTGTAATTCTATCATTCAGAGATAACAGCTGATATCATTCAGAGATATTTCAGTGTGCAGCCTTTTAGAATTTTTCTATGCACATATACACATATATGGATATTACCAAAAAACTGAATCATAGTTTAGTAGCGCCATTTTCACCTGATCTTTCTAAAGTAAAACTATCATCTTCATGAATAGTCTCATCGAATTCTATTTTATGGACAATATCATGCACTTGTACCCATTATTTTAGCCTTTTGACCCCCTCTACTCATTTCTCCTACATCTCTCCCTTACCTCCGGCAACCACCAATCTGTTCCCTATATTGAGGGGTTTGTTTTCTAACAAGCTCCTCAGAGCTTCTCATATTCACTGAGGTTTGTGGAATACTGATCTAATGGCTCTTTATTATTTTAATTTTATTTTAGAACATTTAGTTTTCTTTTATTAGGATACAGACATATCATTAACAGTTTTATTACAAAGTTACTGTTTAGTTCTCAAATGCAACAGAGTTTTTGTTTTGTCTTTTGTGTGTTGGAGCAATGAAAGAAGCAAGGGAAATTAAATGATATACAGCTACCTGCTTAAATGATACTGCTCAGGGTGGAATTAGCAGAAATGTGAACAAGGCAGCAGATGTGTGATTAACTTGGAGGGAAGTGATGGGGAAGCTACAGAAGGTTTGAGCAGAATAGAACAGTTTTCAAGGGGGGAAGAAAAGGGAGAATAATAATGTGTGGTTAGGGGATATGCGTGATATAAATATGTATAAATCTGAGTGTTTTCCCCCCTTTTCAGCTTCACTATGTTTTTAGTTAATTGTAGAACTGTGTACCAGAAAATGCCTCTTCCTGTATGTTAGCCCTGCACTAACAACTAAGAGGTAGGTAGGTGACAGTGGTGATGGCTCACTGATGGAAATGGGCTTGAGATCATAGGACTACTTGTTATCCTTATTGTATATATGAAATATTAAAGCTAAAGAGAGATAATGCAATATATTTATAACTTTTTCATCAATTAAAGAAAAAGTAAACCAATATTCTGGTTTAGTATAATGTGCACAAATCCTTTGTTAAGTTGATATATTATTGCATATTATGTTGCTCTAGATTGAGAGTATCTTAATATTTTTCTGGGGCTTTTTTTAATTACATAAGAGTATGAAGTGGCATGAAAAACTTGAAATTCAAATCTGACATATTAGGTAATGATTTACTTTGGGACATCATGATGATTTTTTATCTGTAGCTAATGTTTTTTTTTTTTTTTATTAATGAGGGCTTAGGGGCACCTGGGTGGCTCAGTCAGTTGAAGGTCTGACTCTTGATTTGAGCCCAGGTCATGATCTCATGGTTTGTGAGTTCAAGCCCTGCATCGGGCTCTGTGCTGACAGTGCAGAGTCTGCTTGGGATTCTCCCTGTCTCTGTTCTCTCTGTTTCTCCTTGCCTGTGCTCTCTCTCTCTCTTTCTCTCTGTCTCAAAATAAATAAATAAACTTAAAAAAAATATTTTTTAACAAATGAGGGCTTAAAATAGCCATTAGGGTAAAAATAGATAGGTATCAGTTCCCAGTGAAAAAAATGATATAAGCAATGTGTTAAGATGAGAGACTGATTTACAGCTAGCTGGTAATAGCACTGCAAACCAACATTGTGCCTAATTTCCTGGAAAAAAAAATCAGTTCTACATATCTTTTCCTTGACACGTCAAACTCTAAGACTGGTTAATACTCTGGATATGTTTAAAGTTTATCAAGTACTTACTATCTGCTAAACACTGTGTTAAGCAATTTATGTGAAATGGCTCACTTTATCCTTGTAAAACATTTTTAGTTAGATGACATGGCCTCTTTGTTTATTACTGATGCAGAATTTGTAGCCCTTGTGTCAGTGAAGAGTCTCACAAAATTCTCTAGGTAGTCTCATGGAACATTAAAGGGTTGACATTATCCAACTAATGAGTTTAACTAATATGAATAAACATTCAGTAATTACATGTGGAATTGGAAACTTCCCTACTTTAGTTCCATAATGTTGAATTCCCCATTTTATGTTTGTCAGTTGGTTCTCAAAGGCGAAAAATGTGGGTAGTCTCTGTGTTTGAGCTACTCAATTCCAACTTGGGCGCTCTGACATTTCTATATGTTCGACTTTTCCACCACCTAGGACAGTCGGTTGAGTCTACCTGGCAGTGGAGTTAACTACTCTGAAATCTGTGACTTATACCTGCAAAATTCACCACAACATTGTTGGGGAGGGGTCCTGATTTCCCTCCATCATTTTCTTCAGTCATTGGTTATCCTGCCCCTCATGTCACCCACCAAAGTCATTTTCTGTTGTTCCTATTTTCTATCATGTAATACAGTCACCTTGCACTGATGTGCAGATATGTTTTCAAACAGGGCCTCTCACAATGCTGCTGAAGTATGATGATTATTCTGTTTAACCTGTACCATAGTATGCACACTATTCCCATAGCATAGGAATTTAAAAGCCTCTGGATGCCTCTGAAATAAAATGCACTGCTTAACCTATATATTCACAACTCTGATATAGAAAGTGTAATCAACTTCAAAACAAGGTTATTTTTTGCAATTACAGCTTTAAATTTATAATTGTATATTCATTGCAAACTCTTTATAGCTATAAAGATATCACAAAGAGAGAGAACTGATATTGCCTAAAATAGTCTGTATTAAGATATAGGTTTGGCTGCTATAAAAGGTGATTTCAAAAGAAAGTGGCTGAAGAAAAAACATTTTGATGAATACAGAAGTGTTGCAAGGGAGAAGAGAAGTCACCTTGTCCAGATCCACTCTCCAGTACAACCACCTTAAAAGAAACACTTAGGGGGGGGGAAAAATCCATGACCTGTGCATCAACACTAGCACACAAGCCTCAGTAACTAGACAGGAAAGGTATGACAGTTTGATGGTACTGGAAATTCCCGCTATTTCTGAGTCAGTGTTTCACTATTGCCCAAGTTTGCTCTCATGTATATGACTGAAAGGCATCTGCAGGCCAGTATGATGAAAAGAAGAGAAAAGAGAGATACACAGTCCCTCCCTTTAGGAACATATCCCAGGAGTTGCCTGTATCAGTTCTCTCACATATCATAGATAAGAACCTACTCTCAAGGGGACACCTAAATCCAAAAAAGACTATACAATGAATTCTTCAGATAGATTAACCAACGCTCAGCTACACTTCTATTACTATAGAAAAAGGGGACATCAGATATTGGCAGAATAACTATTAGTCTCAGCCACAGAGGAAATGATGAGCAATTTTGCATCACATACTGTGAGGTGTTCCTGTCTTTGCATTTCACTCTTTCCCCTACACCATGCTGCCCCTTACAATTTCATCTGTCAAAATTTGACTGAGTCATTAAGGCCCAGCTTTCATCTCCTTTGGGAAACCTTATGAGGTAGAGATAGTCATATTTAGCAAGCATGAAATCTATGTCTGTATTTCCCAGCCATAACCTCACAGTGTATTGGGGATGGGAGTGGGTGGAGGGCAGTGGGAAGACTGACTGGTTCTGACCAACGGGCTGTGAGCTGAAGTAGTATGGGCTTCCTGGTCCATTCCCCTGTCAAGGTCAATGTGGAGCTTTCCAGATGAGAACGCTATGAGAGGGTGGAGACTTCTTCAGTCAGGGTTCCTTAATGGCAACCCAACTTGAGTTTGAGGTTGTTTACTGTCTCAATACAGCCAAGTCATTCTTGGTCCTTGCAGCTGGCTTTGATTGCTCTCTCCTTTCTGTTATATGCATACACATTTGCATACATATATGGGCTTTGCACTTATTACATTACAATTCTATAGTCTGAGTGCTTCTGGTTTTCTGGGAAAATGGGTGCGTTCCAATGATGTCTGGTATACAGTAGAGCACAAGCAAAAGGTGATTGTTTGGATAGTTTTTAAAGCTGAAAGTGGAAGCAAGAAGCAGGGAGTTATTAGAGAAGATGAGATTTAGACTGAAAACAGGAGAATTTTATGTAGAAAAGGTATGGCATGGTGTAATAGTTTAGATACCTACACTTAACTAGAAGATAACATTCCTGCTTATTGGCCTCTGCTGCTTTGTAAACTTATAGACAAGATTACCTTTCTATTCTTTCTGATGGATAAAATACCTACTTGTTAATGCAACATTTTAAAACAAATTTATAAATTGCTTTTGTGTTGAAAGATTACAATAAAAATTATCCACCTGTTTTAGTGCCATAAGGACTTACATATTCTAAAATGACAGAGTCATTCTTTCTAACCAGAAAACCAGAGCACACGATATAATACTCCAAATACTGAACTTTGTATATGGACTTGCCTGCTACTCATGACTTGATGATTTAGGGGTTATCATCATCCTTATTTAATAGATCAGAAAACAGAGTGCATTTTAATGCTATGGACTAAATGTTTATATTGTTATGGGGTCATTCAGTAATTTGTGCAATTCATGTAATAATAAATTTATAATAATATAAATTCCAACATTTGAGGTAGTCTTTCAAATTTCCCCTACTTAATATATTTCATTCATTTACTTTTTTATCAATAATAAAATTATATTTCTCTACTTTGATTTATAATTTTTACTTGAACTCTGAACTACTTTGTATGAAAAGATCAACATATACAATGAAAAGTATAGAACCAGTGTCTGAAGGGTTATGCTTAAATTTTTTTATCACATTGAACTAGTTACTCAGCAATAGCCAAGAGAGTAAAGAAGTAACCCCAGAAGTTAAAATGATCTTTCTAACAGACATTTAAAAAGAACAAAGACCTGTAGATCATATCAACACTTGTCTGAGTTTATCTACTCCCTACATGCAAGTAGGTTTTATAACTTGTATTTACTAAGATGATATAGTAGGAAACCCACAGTTTAACTTGATGTTTTATCAGCAACAACACAGTTGTTTAAAGCTAAAATTAAATAAAAGAACTTGGAGCTTCTTTTCAAGTCAGAATAGAAGAAAACATTTTAAGAAACTGAGATGTAATTATTTAAACATAAGCTTGGCAAAGAGAGAGAGAGAGAGAGAGAGAGAGAGATAAATCAGTCATTTCATCTGGATTCTTTTTCATACAACATGAGGACTGGCTTTCATCATTATATCGATTGTTTTTATTCCATGAACGTATTATAAGGCATATAACTGTTAGTAGCATATCCTCCAAGAGAGAAAAGGAAGAGTGTTCCACTCAGTATAAGATTTATGCTTGCTGAAGGCAGCAAGAATTGCTGTGCATATTTTAGAGAAGAATTTGGATCCTGGCCACGAAAGTTCAAGTAACCATTTAGAATTTCTTGTTGAGAACTACTGTATGCAAACACATGAGCTGTGGATTGATTCTTACTTAATTACCAGACCACCAACTTTGCCAGTGCCATTAGCCGCAATACAATCCGGGACAATGTGAAAAACCATCATTTTTTCCTTCTGATCTCTCTGGTATGTTTCAGACCATCTATGGAAGCTTAAAAGTAGTGCATATAATTTCACAGTTACGTGTCAGATTGATGGAAAAAGTGGGAATGCTACAATGCTTTCCGAGTTACAATTCAAGTGAGAAACCCAACTGCATATTAAATTCATGGATGAACAATGGAAACCTGAAAGCCATAATTTGAAGTTTTATTTCTGTAGGTATTGGCATATGACACCAAATTATTAAATCTAGCACAATATAAAAGTGAACACATGAGAGATTTACATAGAGATGAGAGGACTGTGAAGTTTGGGAATGAGCAAAAGCTGTAGAATACTTTCATAATAGCAAACTTTACTATAAAATAAGTTGAACAATAGTTTTCAAATGCAACTTCCTACTAATGTCTATGGTAACTTAACCTATGTTGTAACCCTAATATAAATGTGTAAGAAAGTACTGAAATGCAAAAACAATGTGAAGTAGCACATTGACACCTGCTGGCTTTGGTTGCTTATGCATAGGGATAGCTAGTAATTGCACACAAAAAGTATCTTTAGTGTACAAAATTTTATGCATAAAAGGGATGGTAATTGATTTTTATAAGTAATACTTTGCTAGAAGTTATTTTTCTTTGTGCTTCAAACTAGGTAACTTTATAAGTCAATTCTCTTATAAGGTCAGCAGTGAAGACAGAAAGTATGTCATTGAAACAAAGTACTTCTACACTTTCATAAGATGGTATGGTAGGTATATTTGCAATAGGAAATAAAAAATATATACTAAAGAAGTATAGTTGACAAAGAGTTTAAAGCATAGATAAAATTTTCAGAAGCCTTAATATTAAGATGATGATATTTAACAAACTGGTCTATAGATTCATAGACCATTTTTTGTAGAAGTTGACAAGCTGATTCTAAAATTCATATGGAATTGTAAGAGATCCAGACTAGCTGAAACGATCCAGGAAAAGAACAAAAGTATGTGGATTCATAGTTCCCAATTTCAAAACTCACTACAAAGGAATGGTTAACTGATTTTTGACAAGGGTGACAAGACCATTCAATGTAGGAAAGAATAATGTTTTCCACAAATGGTACTGGGACAACTGTATATCCACATGTAAAAGAATGCAGTTGGATCCTTACCTCACACCATATAAAAAAACTAAAAGTAAAGTTAAAAATCTACATGTAAGAGCTAAAACTATAACACTTTTAGAGGAATGCAAAGGGGTAAATCTTCAAAACCTTGGATTTGGCAAAAGATTCTTAGATAAGATACCAAAGGCATCAACAACAACAATAACAACAATAAAGTAAGTTGAACTTAATCAAAATTAAAAACTTCTGTTGTGATTCAAAGGACACAATCAAGAGAGCAAAAGGATATCCCACAGCATGAGGGAAATGTTTGCAAAACATATTGGATAAGAACTTTTTCTAGAATATATGACAAACACTTACAATTCAGTAATAAAAAGATAAAAAGCCCAATCTAAAAAATGGACAGAGTGGGAGCCTGTGTGGCTCAGCAGTTTAAGCATCCAACTCTTGATTTGGCTCAGCTCATGATCTTCTGTTTCATGGGATCAAGCCCTGCATAGGGCTTTGTTCAGGACATAGAGCCTGCTTAAGATTCTCTTTCTCTGTCTCCTTCTGCTTTTCCCCCTCCTCCCACTCTCTATCTCTCAGGAAAAAAAAAAAAAAGAGCACAAGACTTCAATAGATGCTTCTCCAATGAAAACCTAATATAGCCAATAAACATGTGAAGAAATGCTAAGCATCATTAGCAAACAAGGGAATGCAATTCAAAACCACAATGAGAAACCACTTCACAAGTACCAGGACCACTATAATCAAAATGTCAGACAAGTGCTTGTGAGAATATGGAAAAATCGGAGCCCTTATGCTCTGCTGGTGGGATTGAAAATAATGTGGCTGCTTTGGGGTACAGTCTGGTAGTTCCTCAAACAATTAAACATAGAGTTAGCATTTAACTCAGCAATTCTACTCCTAGGTATATACCTAGAAATGGAAATATATTTTCACACTATAACTTGTATACAGATGTTTATAGTAGCATTATTCATAATAGCCAAAAGGTAGATATACCCAAAGTCATCAACAGATGAATGCATAAATAAAATGTGATATATACAATGGAATAGTTTTTAGCCACAGAAAGAGACTAAATACTGACATATATGCCAAATTAGATGAATCTTGAAAACATTAACCCTAAGTGAAAGACGCCAGTCACAAAAGTTGACATATTATATGAGTCTATTTACATAGAAGTCCAGAATAAAAAAACCCATAGGGACAGAAAGTAGATTAGTGGTTGTCTAGGATTCGGGGTGGGGGCAAATGAGGAGGGTAGTAAAAATAGTTACAGGTGATAGAAAATGTTCTAAAATTGACTGGAGTGATGGTTAAATATATCTGTGAATATAATAAAATCCATTGATTTGTATACTTTAATTGGTGTAATTATAGCAACTGAATTATATATCAATAAAGCTGTTTTTTTAAAACAAGAAACATTGGTGGTTTTGTTAATTCATGCTATACATTTAACTTTAAGGCTAAGCAGCAACTATGCAGAGAATAATATGAATGCTGAGGAAAAAAGCATATGGTAATGTGTCAAATTCTACAGAACTGAATATTCAGTTCTTGTAGAACATTCAAAATATTCAGCTTCTTTTATACCGAAGCAAATTATTTGCCACTATTAAATAAAGGAGGTAGGAAGAATAGAAGCCAAAGATTAGTTTCTACTGTAACAAGTAATTATAAACTGGAGACTATCATGAATCCTTATTTACTTCCACTGAAATTCAGGGGAGCTATCAGAAATAGCCTTTGAAACAATGCTTTCAGAAAAAAAGTTCTTTAGAGAAGGAACAGAAGGAGAAAAAAAAAAGAGAGAGAGAGAGAGAGAGACTAGAGCTTGCACCTATAAAGGAAAAGAAAGAAAAGGTGGCTGAGCTTTATGTACTAGGTAATCATTGAGATTTTATATTCAAAAGGGTATGATTGATCTAAACAAAGTAGACCAGAAGATCAAGAACTTTACTGAGGAGCAGAAATGGGAAAATTAAAGCATTCCAACGTACTGTACATATAATCTTGAAGACAGATACAGTCAATACTATCAGCTTCAAGTCAGTAAAAGTCACGTGGTGCCTAAAAATTTTATTACTTGGTCAAAGGCACACACAGGAAGAACTGTGGCCCTTGCAGGAAAGGTGGTGGGTGTTTCAGGGGGGAGATTCTAGTCCTATTCAGAAATATATGGCTTCATTACTAGGATGTAGGTGGGCCTATGTTTACAAGAGTGTTTCTCAGCAGTCGGGTTTAAAGCTCTTTACGAATCAAACAGAGAAACCTGAAATGCTACATTTTTGGTAAAAATCGAAAGTTATATTAGAAAACAGTTTTATCTAGAGTGATACAAAGACTAATGGAAACACAAAAGCAGCTTATAGTTTTCATTATAGAACCAATGTGAAAATGGATATATAATAAAACAGAATTCGGTGGAGGTTACACTCAGAGTAAATAGAGGTAAAATGGCCATAAAATGTAGCCTAAAGTAGTAGAAGGAGAAGTAATGTAGAAAGGAAGGTCAATACAAGACTTTAGAAATATTGCCCCACTGTAATTTATGTGTATAGATTTTCTTTGTTCTTTCTTTTTTAAATGTTTATTTATTTTGAGAGAGAGAATGTGTGCTTCTGTGTGAGTAGGGGAGGGGCAGAGAGAGAGAGAATGAGAAAGAGAGAGAGAGAGAGAGAGAGAGAGAGAGAGAATTCTAACCAGGCTCTGCACTGTCAATGCAAAGCCCAACTCAGGGCTCAATCTCATGAACCGTGTTGATCTCAAGAACCCGGAGATCATGACCTGAGTTGAGATCAAGAGTCAGAAGCTTAATTGACTGAGCCACCCAGGTGCCTTGATGTGTATAGATTTTCTTAAGAGTTCATCCCTAATTTAATACTATTTTACATTGAGGCTGGGCAGGTGCTAAGTAATTTTAAACTGAATGAATGAATGAATGTCAATTACTATACTAGAAACATACTATTTATCGGAATTACTTCCTTCCACAGTATTCCTCATTCTTTTCTTCCCTCTCTCCAGCAGAGTGTAATAGAAGGTGTGCTTGCTCTGTATCAGAGAGGCCTGGGTTTAAATTTCAGCACTCTGATTTACTAGCCCTGTGATCTTAATGCTCTCAGTAAGGAATTATTTTAACATAGTTATTTACTTACCTTCTCTCTTCTGTAAATATGGCAGAGGCAGAGATTAAGATGAGGATCAAGGACAAAAAGACGTGAAAGATGACAGGTTAGATGGAGTTTAAAGGAAAAGGAAGATATGACCATAGGTTACCTAAGACCTCAGAGGCTTGTGGGGGCCCAGCTATTCAAGTCTTCTGCAACGGTTTATGCTGACTCTTGTATGCCCATGACTCCTCATTCTGGGGGTAAATTCAAGCCCTTTCTTCCTCCCTTCTCTTCACAGGAGCTCCATGGTCTTTGTTGGATTGTTCTTTCTTCCTTTCATCCTAGGCTCTTCTGGCTCACCCTGATGATAAGTAATGTAATATTCTAGGCCATTGTCTTACTGATGAAAAAGCAAAAGGCTATCCCCTCCCCACTACTGTTTTGTGGGCATAACTTAAAACTGGATGTTTTGACAATACATGTGCCTTTGCTACTTGTCTTTACTGATTCCACAATTTCAGATTAGGGTGGTAGCCGGGCGGTGAGGGACAGGACAGCTACTTTGCTGCTGATGGGGACTTTGTTGGTATTGCATTATCATACCATTTAGGGGCTACGTTACCTTGATTCTATACAGGAGAATACAACATAGCTGATCTTTCCATTACAGGATAACCAGAAAGACACAAATGCCAAACTTGATTTGATTTATGAGCACTCCTATTCACTCCTCTCCAGGTCAGAGACCATATGAAAATGGGATGCACTAAAACCCACTTGGAATATGAACAGGTATCCGTGAAAGACCTGTGTATTATTTCTTCAATTTCTCCAATCAAAACATTGTTTGGTAAGAGCTAGTTGATAGTTAAGTAGCCTTTTAAACGATATTCTTAAATCAAGAAGGGTGACTTGGAAAGCCTGTATTATAACATTGTCCAAGTGATTAATATTATGTACCTGCTCTATCAAAATCCACTTCTGCAACAAAGGGCTGTTTGTGTAATATCTCTTTTCATTTTCACAAAGTGCTGTAACAGAGAAAAAACAGAATTCCAGCCTCAAGATATTTTTGCATGGTGTGATCTTTTGTTTGTTTGTTTGAGTTTTCAGTTTCCATTATTTAAAAAAATATTTAGCAGATGGTATAATCCCAATAAAATAAATAATCTAAAAAAAGTTTCTTGAGATTAATAGTTTTTTCTAAGAAATAAAAGGAAAATGAGTTATTTTTGTATCAATGATAAAGCAAAATTATGAAGACATTCATGCAAGACCTGAAATTAGGACAAAATTATGTCTGTTAATGTGATTCTATTAGAGATGTATGTGTTTACACAATATAATTCAAATAAATTTTAAAAACCTTAACAGATTTATTTTCAGTTTTATTTAGGGTTGCCGTATTACATATAGAGGCCCAATTAAATCAGAATCTCAGAAAAAAGCACTGTTTTGGGCTAAGTATACTGTATGGCCAATATGTGGCCTGTATTGTGTGGGCTATCCTAATACTAAAAAAGTCATTGTTTATCTCACATTAAAATTTAATGGCATGTCCTGTATTTTATTTGGAAGATAGTTAGTCTAGAAGCCTTTCTCTCTCCTTTAGTGCAACCTATGGATAAAAAACAAAACCTAAAATAAAATACCTGCTCTAGTTTAAATTGGTGATTTTCTCCTCACTACACATCATGTACATATTTCTGCTTTTAGGTGTACATCCATTTTCTTCTTTCCTCTGTGCTGCCTTCTGCCCTCTTTCCATTCCTCCTTCTTCCTCTTTCCCTTCTATCATTTCTCTACTGATAATGATTTCATTATTCCCTCTACTCTTGAAATTTACCCTTCTTCCACAGTTTCCGACACACCCCCTCTATAAGCTTTCCCCATGCATCATTCTTATGAATTAATTAATTGCTAAGAAATGTTGATCCTATTAATCTTTATCATATATTTCATTATAGAAAGCAACTTATTAGAAAATGTAAAGAAAGTAAGGTATTTTCTTGAATTAAAAAAAACATTTAAGACCCTGCCTTAAAGAACATAAAATTAGAGATAAAATATACCTAGTTTCTGTCAACTTACAAAATGCTAATATCATATATAAAACTACAAGAAAAAGGATAAGCAATTCCCCTTTTATAAAAGAACACTTATTTTTGGGAAGGAGATAAATGTTTTGAGCTGAGAGCTCTGTTCTCAACCTGTTTTCATGCAGTACAAAATAAAATGTCTTGATATGGTCTCAAAGCTCTGCAAAGAGCAGTTCACAGTATTGAGACTTCACCATCATTATACTTCCTCTGTTGCTTTTGCTTAGGTGAGCCCCCAATCCATCTTTAGTGTTTAAGGAATCTCTCATCCAGGTGGCTCTGTCTGCCACAGCTTCAGGGTTACCTTGGATCTCTAATTCTTCTTTTTTATCTTACTTTTAAATTTAAGGTGGCAGTATATTTTGAACAACAGAACTGAGTCCAAACTAACTATGAATTCAAGTAGCCTCTTTTAATTACCGTATCTATTCCATAAAGGATAAGAAAGAGCACAAATAGACCAAGAGGACAGATGGTATTGTACAATGAGCCAAATTGCCCTAAACTGCTCAGAATTTTAGGGAAGCAACCAGAGTTAGACTGCAAGATTACTTTCCATAGAGCATACATTTGACTTTGACTATAGTGTTTCATGATCAATTTACCTGTAGCTATTAATTTCTGTAATTAGGTATATATCCTAAGCAAATTATAAATAAATAAACATATCCATACTCATCATCAATATTATTTTTAGCTAACATATTATTTCAGTTTGAAAGATTAAGATTTCCTTTTGATTGCAAGGAGAGTATTATATGAGAAGCATGTGTAATTCTTGCTACCACGCTTGACACTACAGTTGACCAATTTTAGTAACTTTTTAGAGTTCAAATCTATTAGAGGCTTTTTTTAGAAGAGCAAAGACTTTTCAAGTCCCCCACATATATAAATATTATAGAGTATGATAATGAATAACATTGAGAATTATTTTAAACTATTAAGAATTCAGAGGAATCTATATTATAAATTAAGAGATGGAAGAATATATCATACAATTTTAAGCAGTCGGAGTGTTTATAAAAATTGTTTATGCATTAGGATATTATTTTGACAAGATTCAATATTTAAGCCTCTGTTATTTCAATTTTCAGCTAGACTCACACAACATAGGAAACTGATGGTTGTAGAGTACAATTCTTGTGTTAAGCAATTTACATGTTTCTTCCTAATAACTCTGTGAGATAATTTTTATAGCCATTCTATAGATAAAGAAGTTAAGGGCAAGAGAACTCAGGTAACTTCTCTATGGTATCAGAGCTATTAAGCAGCAAAGCTAGATCTGAATTCAGATTGAGGATTTGCTTTTTCTGCTACATAATGCAAATTCTGAATTTCAAAAATAGAGCAGAATGAAGAAATATGGAATAAATAAGGAATTAGCCTGGCTATATTTAAAAATTTCTTAAGCTGGTCTAGAATTTTTCAGAAAATCTTTCTGGATTTTGTGTACAGTGTCTAAAGGATCTACCTGGTAACTCTTTTAGTATAGGCACTAAGTTAGAGAAAGACAGAGAGAGAAAAAAAGAGAAGGGAAGAGAAAGAAGATAAAGTAGAAACAGAAACGACACATAGGGGAAAATACCATTATTACTATAATTTAACAAATATCAAGAATTATGGTGAAATGGAATGCAAAAAATCTGATGACCTATAGTTTTATGACTTAGAAATTGAACTTTCCTGGTGTTGTGGTAAATAATAAGGGAAATGCAGTAGTTGTTACTAGTTTCCTCCACCCGAGGGGTTAGGTAGGGGCTGTAGCTAATCAGTTGGGAGAATCAGAAAGGTAACAAAACCTGCATGAGAAAGGCAAAGGGAGCTTCCTGAAAGTCTCATGTGGTACTCATGCTAAAGTTCTATGAATATCAGAAAATCTTTTCCCTGGCTGGGAGTGGGACTCTGTGTCTTACTCTGCTGGCATCTTTTTGTCAAATTCACCATCACCCAGATGTGACAACTACACAGCGCCACAGAGACAACGCCAAAGCCAATGAAGGAAAATAGTCAGCAGTAGGTTCAGGTGTTGGCTACCTCACTTGAAGAGCTCATCTATGATCCTCTCACTACCGAATCAACAGACTGTCTTCTTCCCCATTCTTTCTGTCTTAACATTTCATAGTCTTCCTTGAAAAATATTTCCACCTGTTTCCATATACAATGCTGTCCTCATTCTTCATATACCCCCTTAAATCCTTCTGCTTCATTTGTACTCAAGGCTGTGGATGTCTTTCAAGAATACATCATTGGTCCTTTGTGCGCGCGCGCTCTCTCTCTCTCTTTGATATGTACTTAATAAATAAAATATTCACTCTTGTGACTTTTATTCACTCTCATAGTTTTCTGTGCTAAAACTAAATTCACATTTCCTTTTCTGCCCCCTCTTGCAAGTCTACTTCCTCTCGACTATCCTGCTTTTACTTCCAAGCCTACATGTCTAAAAGCAAAATTAATATGTACTCCAATAAAAAATGCCAAGACAAAAC
The DNA here is from genome assembly GCA_017311185.1 of Proteles cristata cristata. Classification (NCBI taxonomy): domain Eukaryota; kingdom Metazoa; phylum Chordata; class Mammalia; order Carnivora; family Hyaenidae; genus Proteles; species Proteles cristata. The sequence continues at coordinate 2,007,149 of JAESUZ010002753.1, read as the reverse complement.
AGAAATGCACAAATTAAAAAGGAAAAGGACTAACAAGCATAAGATATTCAAAATCACTAGTTATCAAAGAAATGCAAATGAAAACAAAAAAGGCATACCACTTACACCTATCAAGTTGTCAAATACTATTTAAAAATTATAATACAGAGTATTGTCAAGAGGGTAGGGAAATGGTCACTTCTACATTCTGTTGACAGAAAAGTAACTTGACAAAACTTTTCTCAAATGACATTTGGCAATACGTATCAAAAGCCTTAAAATGATGCAGTAAATATAACCTAGTAATTTCATTTCTCAGCATATATTTTAGGTTAAAAATATGTGATTGATACCATATATCTCGTAACATTGTTTGTATAAATGAAAATAAGAATGTAATTATGCAACAGAAAGGGATTTCTTAAGGATAATGGTATATCTACACAATAAAATATTATACAGCCAAATAAATGCAGTTACAAAAGAAGTGTAATGTGAAAAGATGTTATGGATACATTGATGGTCATGGTATTATCATGTTTACTTTATGTTAAATGGAAAATGTAGGCAATAATACAGTGGATAGACTGTAACTCCATATTTGTAAACACATATGTTTATCTGTATGTTTACATACATGTCTATATATATGTAGAGAGAGACAAAGAAAGAAAAAGATTTGGGAGAGTATATGTCACAGAGTACAGTATAGACATACACTATGTACAGGTAATTTTTATTTATTTTTTCTTTTTTTCTTTTTTTCTTTTTTTTACAAATAGTTTATTGTCAAATTAGTTTCCACATAACACCCAGTGCTCATCCCCACAAGTGTCCTCCTCCATGCCCATCCCTCCTCCCCCCACATCCATCAGTCCTCAGTTTTTGTCAGCATTCAAGAGTCTCTCATGGTTTGCCTCTCTCCCTTTCCCCCACCATTTCCGCTCTTCTTCTCCCCCTTGGTCCTCTGTTAAGTTCCTCCTAATCCTCCTATACGTGCACACATATGATATTTGTCCTTCTCTGCCTGACTTATTTCGCTCAGCATAACACCCTCAAGGTCCATCCATGTTGCTACACATGGCCAGATTTCATTGTTTCTCATTGCCATGTAGTATTCCATGGTATAGATAAACCACATCTTCTTGATCCATTCATCTGTTGATGGACACTTAAGCTCTTTCCATGTTTTAGCTATTGTGGAGAGTGCTGCTATGAACATTGGGGTACATGTGCTCCTATGCATCAGCATTTCTGTATCCCTTGGGTAAATTCCTAGCAGTGCTATTGCTGGGTCCTAGGGGAGTTCTATAGTTAGTTTCCTGAGGAACCTCCACACTGTTTTCCAGAGGGGCTGTACCAGTTTACATTCCCACCAACAGTGTAGGAGGGTGCCCGTTTCTCCACATCCTCGCCAGCATCTAGAGTTCTCTGATTTGCTCATTTTAGCCACTCTGACTGGCATGAGGTGATATCTCAGTGTAGTTTTGATTTGTGTTTCCCTGATGAGGAGCGATGCTGAGCATCGTTTCATGTGTCTGTTGGCCATTTGGATGTCCTCTTTGGAGAAGTGTCTGTTCATATCTTCTGCCCATTTCTTCACTGGGTTGTTTGTTTTTGGGCGTGTAGTTTGGTGAGTTCCTTATAGATTCTTGATATTAACCCTTTATCTGATATGTCATTTGCAACTATCTTTTCCCATTCCGTTGGTTGCCTATTAATTTTCTGGGTTGTTTCCTTGGCTGTGCAGAAGCTTTTAATCTTGATGAGGTCCCAACAGTTTATTTTGGCTCTTGATTCCCTTGCTTTTGGGGATGTGTCAAGTAAGAAGTTGCTGCGGTGGAGGTCAAGGAGGTTGTTTCCTGCTTTCTCCTCTAGGGTGTTGATAGTTTCCTGTCTCACGTTCAGGTCCTTTATCCATTTTGAGTTTATTTTTGTGCATGGTGTGAGAAAATGATCTAGTTTCATTCTTCTGCATGTTGCTGTCCAGTTCTCCCAACACCATCTGTTAAAAAGGCTGTCTTTTTTCCATTAGATATTCTTTCCTGCTTTATCAAAGATTAGCTGGCTGTATACTTTTGGGTCCACTCCTGAGTTCTCAATTCTGTTCCATTGGTCTATGTGTCTGTTTTTGTGCCAATACCATACTGTCTTGATGATGACAGCTTTGTAGTAGAGGCTAAAGTCTGGGATGGTGATCCCTCCCGTTTTGGTTTTATTTTTCAGGATTACTTTGGCTATTCGGGGTCTTTTGTGGTTCCATACAAATTTTTGGATAGTTTGTTCTAGTTTTGAGAAGTATGCTGGTGCAATTTTGATTGGAATTGCATTGAATGTGTAGAGTGCCTTAGGTAGTAATGACATCTTAACTATATTTATTCTTCCTATCCATGAGCATGGAATGTTTTCCATTTCTTTGTGTCTTCTTCAATTTCCTTCATAAGTTTTCTATAGTTTTCCATCATACAGATCTCTTGTATCCTTGGTTAGGTTTATTCCGAGGTATTTTATGGTTTTTTGTGCAATTTTGAATGGGATCAGTTTCTTGATTTCTCTTTCTGTTGCTTCATTGTTGGTGTATAAAAATGCAACTGATTTCTGTACATTGATTTTGTACCCTGCAACTTGGCTGAATTCTAGGATCAGTTCTAGTAGGCTTCTGGTGGAGTCTGTCGGGTTTTCGATGTAGAGTATCATGTCATCTGCGAAGAGGGAAAGTTTGACTTCCTCTTTGCCAATTCTGATGCCTTTGATTTCCTTTTGGTGTCTGATGGCTGATGCTAGGACTTCCAGCACTATGTTAAACAACAGTGGTGAGAGTGGACATCCCTGTCGTGTTCCTGATCTCAGGGGGAAAGCTCTCAGTTTTTCCCCGTTGAGGATGATGTTAGCTGAAGGCTTCTCATAGATGGCTTTCATGATGTTTAAGTAGGTTCCTTCTATCCCAACTTTCTCGAGAGTCTTTATTAAGAAGGGATGCTGTATTTTGTCAAATGCTTTTTCTGCATCTATTGACAGGATCATATGGTTTTTATCTTTTCTTTTATTGATATGATGTATCACATTGATTGATTTGCAAATGTTGAACCAGCCCTGTAACCCAGGAATGAATCCCACTTGATCTTGGTGGATGATTCTTTTTATATGCTGCTGGATTCGATTTGCAAGGATCTTGTTGAGAATTTTTGCATCCGTATTCATCAAGGATATTGGCCTGTAGTTCTCTTTTTTTGCTGGATCTCTGTCTGGCTTGGGAATCAGAGTGATGCTGGCTTCATAAAATGAGTCTGGGAGTTTTCCTTCGCTTTCTATTTTTTGGAATAGCTTGAGAAGAATTGGGATTAATTCTGTTTTAAATGTCTGGTAGAATTCCCCAGGGAAGCCATCAGGTCCTGGGCTCTTATTTGTTGGGAGATTTTTGATCACTGATTCAATTTCTTCACTCATTATGGGTCTGTTCAGGTTTTCTATTTCTTCCCATGTGAATTTTGGTAGTGTGTGTGTGTTTAGGAATTTGTCCATCTCTTCTAAGTTGTCCAATTTGTTGGCATATAAGTTTTCATAGTATTCCCTGATAATTGCTTGTATTTCTGAGGGGTTGGTTGTAATAAGTCCATTTTCATTCATAATTTTGTCTATTTGGGTGCTCTCTCTTTTCTTTTGGATAAGTCTGGCTAGAGGTTTGTCAATTTTGTTTACTTTTTCAAAAAACCAACTCTTGGTTTCATTGATCTGTTCAATTGTTTCTTTGGTCTCTATGTTGTTTATTTCTGCTCTAATTTTTACTATTTCTCTTCTTCTACTGGGTTTAGGGCGTTCTTGTTGCTCTGCCTCTAGTTCCTTTAGGTGAGCTGTTAGATTTTGCACTTGCGCTTTTTCTAATCTCTTGAAATAGGCCTGGAGAGCAATGTACTTTCCTCTTAGGACTGCCTTTGCCGCACCCCATAGATTTTGAATTGTTGTGTTTTCATTTTCATTTGTTTTCATATATTTTTAAATTTCATCTCTAATTGCCTGATTGGCCCATTCATTCTTTAGAGGGGTGTTTTTAACCTCCATGTTTTTGGAAATTTTCCAGACTTCTTCCTGTAATTGATTTCACGTTTCAAAGCATTGTGATCTGACAGTGTGCATGGTATGATCTCAATTCTTTTATATTTATTGAGGGCTGCTTTATGTCCCAGTATGTGATCTATCTTGGAGAATGTGCCATGCGCACTTGAGAAGAAAGTAAATTCCCTGGCCTCAGGATGTAAAGTTCTAAATATATCCGTCAGATCCATCTGGTCCAATGTGTCTTTCAAGTCCATTATTTCTTTAGTGATTTTCTGTCTGGTTGACCTATCCATTGCTGTAAGTGGAGTATTAAGTCCCCTGCTATTAGCACATTCTTATCTATAAGATTGTTTCTGTTTGTGATTAATTGTTTTAGATATTTAGGTGCTCCCATATTCGGTGTGTAGACATTTATGACAGTTAGTTCTTCCTGATGGATGGACCCTGTAATTATTATGTAGTGCCCTTCTTCATCTCTTGTGATTGTCTTTAATTTAAAGTCCAGTTTCTCTGATATAAGTATAGCTACTCAGGCTTTCTTTTGATTTCCTGTAGCATGATATATATTTCTCCATTCCCTTACTTTTAAAATGAAGGTATCTTCCCGTCTAAAATGAGTTTCTTGTAGACAGCATATAGATGGATTTTGTTTTTTTATCCATTCTGCTACCCTATGTCTTTTGATTGGATAATTCAGCCCATTTACATTCAGTGTTATTATTGAAATATGTGGGTTTAGAGTCTTTGTATCTTTTGTCGGGTTCATGTTTGTGGTGGTGTCTCTGGAATCTTTGTTCCTTGCAATCTTTCCTTCAGAGCATCCCCCTCAGGATTTCTTGTAGGGCTGGCTTCGTGGTGACAAATTCTTTCCATTTCTGATTATTTGGAAAGATTTTTATCTCTCCTTCTATTTCGAATGACAGGCTTGCTGGATAGAGGATTCTTGGCTGCATATTTTTACTGTTCATCACATTGAAGATCTCCTGCCATTCCTTTCTGGCCGCCACGTTTCAGTAGATAGGTCTGTCACCACTCTGATAGGTTTCCCTTTGTATATGAGGGCCCTTTTCTCCCTAGCTGCTTTCAAAATTCTCTCTTTGTCCTTGTATTTTGCCATTTTTACAATGATATGTCATGCAGAAGATCGATTCAAGTTACTTCTGAGGGGAGTCCTCTGAGCCTCTTGTATTTCCACATTGACTTCCTTCCCCAGGTCGGGGAAGTTCTCTGCTATAATTTGTTCCAGGACTCCTTCAGCACCTTTCCCTCTCTCTTCCTCTTCTGGGATTCCTATGATATGGATATTGTTGCGTTTGACTGTGTCACTGAGCTCTCGAATTCTTCTTTCCTGTTCCTGGATCAGTTTGTCTCTTTTTTTGTCAGCTTCTTGTTTTTCTATAATGGTGTCTTCTAAATCACTTATTCTCCTTTCTGCCTCTTCAATCTGTGCATTGGAGGCCTCTAATTTATTATGTATCTCATTGATCGCATTTTTTAATTCTTCATGCCTATTTTTATTTTCCATTCTGTCTGTAGCCATAGTTTCTTTGATGTCCCCTATGTTTTTTTCAAGCCCTGCTATTAATTTTACCATTATTATTCTAAAATCTTGTTCACTTATGCTGCTGATATCTGTTTTGAGCAGTTCATTAGCTGTCATTTCTTCTTGGAGTTTCTTTGGAGGAGAGCTCTTTTATTTCGTCATTTTAGTTAGCTTTCCGGCTCTTGTTGGTTAGACCTGTTATGCTCTCTGTTTCTATGAGCACTGCTATATCCAAGAAGACTCTTTGACTTTCCAGGGCCTATCCTTTCAATGATTGTTTTTTGAATGGTATCCCTGGTCAGTCTTGTTGGGACCTTAGTTTTTTTATTTTCCTATTCGTAGTGATATTTGGGACTCTTCACCTTGTGTACTCTAGCTTGTTTCTTGAGGTAGCCCTGGAAAAGAAAACAGACAGACAAACACACAGGGAGCAGGAGCACACAAACGCACAGGCTAATTCAACTAACATGCAAAGCGAGAGGGAAAACGAAAAAGTTAAGAGAAAAGACGGAGGAGGGAGGGCGAGTAGTAGGGAGTATAAAATACATAAAAGGGTCAAAAAGGGGAAAAGAAAAGGAAAAAAGAAGAAAACCAATGGACAAAGAACGGTTTAAAGCATATACCTGGATTTCCCAGCTACAGTTAAATAGCCGTGTGTATGCAGTGCTGGTTGAAGAGCATAGAGAAAAAGAGAGAAGGCAGGGCGAGACGAGGCAGAATTGGAAATAGAATGAACAGGCAGAAGGGATAAGAAGCTTTTTTCAAAGAGGTAAAGGGTAGAATATGGTTGGATAGGTGAGAGAAGGATGCTGGAATTATCCAGAGAAACTATATAGTCTAATTACTTCTGAGAGAAATAGTTGAAAATGTCGGTAGGTTTAGAATTTACATTTACAGAATGGACTTGTTGTGATTGTTTAAGCAAGCTGGCGACCAGAGTTAATCAGGTCAGTGTTTTGGGGAAAAAAGCGAGAAAAGAGAAAGAAGAAGAAAAAAAGAGAAAAGAAAGGGAAAAAAAAGAAAGAAGAAAAAAAAGGAAAAAAAACAAAAAAAGGGAAAAAAAAAAAAAAAAAAAAAAAAGGGAGGAGGGCACCTCTCAGGCAGGGATGGGCGTGGCGTGATCCGATGCCTCAGGCGGGGGTTCTGCCTTGGCGGTTGTGGGGAGGAGAGTGAGGGTGCTCCAGTCCCTTCTTGAACCCCGCGCTGCAACTCGCTTTTTTGGGCGTGTCAACTCCCCGTTCCGGGGACGCAGCTGAAGTTGGTTGCACTCTTCAACCCAGGCCAGTTCCAATCTCCAAATCCCAGTCCGCGCGCCCCGCTGAAATTGCCTTAGACACAGCTTCCCAGGCAAACCCCTTGGCAATTCCAGGCCCCCTGCCGAGCTCTGGGGGCGGAGTCAGAATCGCTGCTTCCTTCTCTGGGTCGGGCTGGCGCGCATGCGCGGGGGCTTGTCTGCCGGGTCCGCGTAGCCCGAGCCCGCTGGAGTGAGGAAAACTGCGTCCCTCTATGGCTCGTCACCCGAAACACGAACTCACAGGCAAATTTCCCAGTCTCCAGCTCTTTGCCTTCCCTCTCGAGTTCCAGCCAGCCAGGAGCGCGGACGCCCAGTGTCAGCGCGGCTCTTTCAGGGGCCCCAGCCGCCCTGGAGCTACAATGGCGGCAGGGGCGCCGCTGCTCTGAAATCCAACCTCCAGGAGCGGCACAAAGAAGCAGTTTGTGTGCTCAGCCTCCCCCAGGACCAGTTGGCGCGAGGGGACCTGGTGTGCAGGTATTTGGCAAGTACGGTCTTTCTATGCACCGAGCGGAGGTTTTTCTGTCTCGGACTCTCTCCTTTTCCCCTCTCACTCCCCGTAGAGGGTAGAGGGGGATCGCCTCCCACCCTGGAGTCTCCGATCCTGGCCCGATTTTATCTTCCCCGGTTCGCACTCACATTAGAAGGCTTTCTCAGTGGATTCTGCGTCCTTTTTCTCCCAGTCTCTCAGGTTTTGTAAGGTTTCCAATGGCTTCAGATCTTTTCTGTGTGATGTATGGGCGCGAGTCCAAGTACGGAGCTCCTTACTTCTCCGCCATCTTGCCCTTTCTCCCCCTACAGGTAATTTTTCTAGTTTCTCTTTATTGTATCTTCCATTTATTTCCATGAGGAGTATCTGTGTTTGGTTTTATAGTAAGAAAATAGTATTTTTAAAAAACAAATCATTTCCCTTCCAAAATTCAGCCTTTTTCTGAATTTGTACTGATGCCAATGGCATCATCATTCTTTTCATCCATAATCAAAACCATTTTATATTTGTCTACCTGACACATATATATTTTTACTCAAATATCAAGTTTTGTGAATTTGTTTCTATTATGCACCCTACCGAGAGATTCATCTTTAAATATTTTTGCAAATCAATTTCTATACTTAAAATCTGTCCCATGCAGAAGAGAAAGATTTTGGGTTCTGATTTGCATGCAACAGAGGCATGTTTATTTTGTGAAAATTTATCCTCTTCTATACCTATGATTTGTACTGTATTGAGTATATGTTATACTTTGATAAAAAGCAAACAAGCAAATCAAAACAAAAATCTGCACATTATCTACAAGGTAAAGTTCAAAATCCTTAGCTTAATATTGAATCCTTCATAATCTGATCTCAATTCTCCTTAACCAAGATCATCTCCAATACTCTTCCTAATAAAACCTGCTAATTGCATTGACCATGTGGTTCTTAGGCACTTTATATCATTTGTCTCATTTCATTATCCCAACCCTCTAGAGTATGTCCCAGTATTATCCTCATTAAATTAATGAAGATATGGAGACTGGGTAAGGGTAAGTTATTTGTACTTGTGGAAATTTTCTAGCTCTGTCCACTTAGTATTCATCTCATTATTTTCTGGTAATGGCTCCCCAATTTTATAACATAAAAGATCTGTCACTCAAGGTGATTGGCTCCCTTCAGCCAAAGAATGGAGTGAGAATTTTCAGATACTCTTACTGGATACAAAATTCGAGAGCAATAATAAATAGGCTGACTATGACAGCATATGAAGAGAATGCGTATTCATTTCTGCTACAAACCCACCAGAGGTTCCAGGTTCCTGCATTGGAGCAAGATTCCATTTAAGTCCCTTAGTTATCCCACATCCAAGGAGAAATTCATTCCTTCCCTTTCCACCTCCTTCTCCACCCTCTTTCTCTTTCTTTTGCATAAATCAACCAAAGTCTATTTCTATTGCCTGCAACCCAAGGAGTTGAATGTGACACTAGGCTCAGGAGTATTCAGCTAGAACACGTGTTAAGTGCTGAGATTTGAACTTAAGTCTAGATGACTCCTAAGCTTGTTTTCTTAACCATTATATTTTATACTGTGACTGCACTGCTTGTTGCACCTCTGGTTATTCCTGGTTAAATGCATACATGTTGAATTTTATCCAATTTTGCACAAGCTTCTTTCTCTACTAAGGTAGGCTTTCTTCACTTTCCTTTTCCTCCTAGTTTTACTGAAATTCTTCCACTGACCATCAGAGTACCCACTTCCTCTAAAATATTGATTAAATTCTTTAAACTATAGAGACACTCTCTTCATGACAATTATTATTTACTGGTGTAATTTAAAACAGAAGGATCAAAGTCAAGAATAACTCCTTAGCTTGCAAAACCACCACGGTTCCCTATGACTTGCAAGATAAAACCTAAACCTCAGAACTTCACATGAGAAGCATTTTTTTTTTTATGTGGTCCAAATCTACCTCCTTAGTTACATCTATGCTACTTACTCCTTTCCTCCTTCTCCTCAGCCTCAAGGGCTTCCTCTCCAGTTACACAAATCAGCCTCTTCTCGTAATCAGGTGTAAATCTGGTAGCCTTTTACACAAACTTTGTTGTAAAGCTTCCTTGTGACAATTTTTTTTACCTTGTCTTGCATTCTTCTTCCTCTTCTCCTCCTCCTCCTCCTTCTCTTCTTGTAGCTAAAGTATTTATTTATTTATTTAAATTTGAGTTAGTTAACATAGAGTGTAGTATTGGTTTCAGGGGTAGAACCCAGTGATTTATCAATTACATATAACATACAGTGCTTCTCCTAACAAGTGCCTTCCTTAATGCCCATCACCCATTGAGCCCATCCCCCAACCTCTCCTCCTCAGTGTTTATATCAGCACGAACAACAATAACCAAATTCTGGGAGGGGGGTCAAGATGGCGAAGAAGTAGGGAGCTCCATGCACTTCGCTTGCACCCATCTCTCAAACAGAGAAGGCTTGAAGTCATAGGAACCTGAGCCACAGGAGTTTGGGAAGAGAAAGGGACAGAATACACTGGGAAGGCAACCTTATAAGTGTGGCAACCTCAAGAAACAAGCCCAAGTACATATGGTGGAGAGTCCCAAATACCACTATCAGTAGGGAAACAAAATAACGAAAGTCTCAGCAAGAGAAACCAAGGGCACCATTTGAAGAATACTTCCTGAATGGACAGGTCCTGGACAGTCAAAGAACCCTCTTTAATACAGCAGCACCCGCAGGGACAGAGTGCATAACAAGCTTTGAGAATTAACAAGAGACAGAAAGCCAACCAAAATAATGAAATAGAAGAGTTCTCCTCCAAAGAAATTCCAGGAAGAAAGACAGCTAAAGAACTGCTCAAAACAGATATAAGCAACATAACTGAACAAGAATTTAGAACAATAGTCATAAAATTAATCACTGGGCTTGAAAAAAGCATGGAAGACATCAGAGAAACTATTGCTACAAAGACTATGGAGCTTAAAAATAGTTGTGATGAATTAAAAAATTCTATAAATGAGATACATAATAAAATGGAGGCATCCAATGCACAGATTAAAGAGGCAGAAAGGAGGGGCGCCTGGGTGGCTTAGTTAAGCGTCCGACTTTCGCTTAGGTCATGATCTCGCAGTTCATGGGTTCGACCTTTGCGTCGGGCTCTGTGCTGACTGCCAGCTCAGAGCCTGGAGCCTGTTTCAGTCTGTGACTCCCTCTCTCTCTGACCCTCCCCTGATCACGCTGTCTCTCTCTCTCTCTCTCTCCTAGAAATAAATAAAACATTAAAAAAAAAAGAGGCAGAAAGGAGAATAAGTGATTTAGAAGACACTATTATAGAAAAAGAGGAAGCTGATAAAAAGAGAGAGAAACTGATCCAGCAACATGAAAGAAGAGTTTAAGAACCCAGCGATATGATCAAACGGAACAATAACCAGAACATAGGAATTCCAGAAGAGGAAGAGAGAGGGAAAGGCGCTGAAGGAATCCTGGAACAAATTATAGCAGAGAACTTCCCCAATCTGGGCAAGGAAGCAGACACTGAAATACAAGAGGCATTGAGAACTCCCCTCAGACGTAACTTGAATCGATCTTCTGCACGACATATCATAGTGAAACTGGCAAAATATAAGGACAAAGAGAGAATTTTGAAAGTAGCTAGGGATAAAAGGGCCCCAACATACAAAGGGAAACCTATCAGAGTGATTACAGACCTATAGACTGAAACTTGGCAGGCTAGAAAGGAATGGCAAGAAATCTTCAAAGTGATGAACAGAAAAAATATGCAGCCAAGAATCCTCTATCCAGCAAGCCTGTCATTCAGAATACAAGGAGAGACAAAAGTCTTTCTAAATAAACAAAAATTGAAAGAATTTGTCACCACTAAACCAGCCCTACAAGAAATCCTGAGGGGGACTCTCTGAGGGAAACATTGCAAGGAACGCAAGATACCAGCGTCACCACCACAAGCATGAATCCCACAAAGGACACAATGACTTTAAATCCATATATTTCAATAATAACATTGTATGTAAATGGGCTGAACGCTCCAATCAAAAGACATAGGGTAGCAGAATGGATAAAAAACAAAATTCATATATTTTCTGCCTACAAGAAACTCATTTTAGACTGGAGGACACCTTCAGATTGAAAGTAAGGGGATGGAGAAATATATATCATGCTACTGGAAGTCAAAAGAAACCTGGAATAGCTATACTTATATCAGACAAACGGGACTATAAAGTAAAGACAGTAACAAGGGATGAAGAAGGGCATTATATAATAATTACAGGGTCTATTCATTAGGAACAGCTAACTATTATAAGTGTCTAAGCAATGAATATGGGAGCACCTAAATATATAAAACAATTAATCATAAACAGAAACAATCTTATGAATAAGAATGTGGTACTAGCAGGGGATTTTAATACTCTACGTATAGCAATGGCTAGATCAACTTGACAGAAAATCAATAAAAAAACAATGGACTTGAATGACACATTGGACCAGAGGCGTTTGACAGATATGTTTAGAACTCTACATCCTGAGGCCATGGAATTCACTTTCTTCTCAAGTGCACATGGCACATTCTCCAAGACAGATCACATACTGGGATATAAAGCAGCCTTCAATAAATATAAAAGAATTGTGATCATACCATGCACACTTTCAGATCACAATGCTATGAAACTTGAAGTCAATCACAGGAAGAAGTCTAGAAAACCTCCAAAAACATGGAGGTTAAAGAACACCCTACTAAAGAACAAATGGGCCAACCAGGAGATTAGGGAAGAAATTTAAAATATATGGGAACAAATGAAAACAAAAATACAACAATCCAAACTCTATGGCATGTCGCAAAAGCAGTCCTAAGAGGAAAGTACATTGCACTCCAGGCCTATTTCAAGAAATTAGAAAAGGTGCAAATACAAAATCTAACAGCGCACCTAAAGGAATCAGAGGGAGAACAACAGAAGCACTCCAAACACAGTAGTAGAAAAGAAATAATAAAAATTAAGGAAGAAATAAACAATATAGAAACCAAAAAAAAAATACAGTTGAACAGATCAATGAAACCAAGAATTTTTTTTTTGAAAAAATAAACAAAATTGATAAACCTCTAGCCAGGCTTCTCAAAAAGAAAAGAGAGAGCACCCAAATAGACAAAATCATGAATGAAAAAGGACTTATTACAACCAACCCCTCAGAAATACAAGCAATTATCAGGGAATACTATGAAAAATTATATGCCAACAAACTAGACAACTTGGAAGAAATGGTCAAATTCCTAAACATACACTCACTACCAAAATTCACGTGGGAAGAGATAGAAAATCTAAACAAGACCCATAACTAGTGAGGAAATCCAATCAGTTATCAAAAATCTCCCAACAAATAAGAGCCCTGGGCCAGATGGCTTCCCTGGGGAATACTACAAGACACTTAAAAAAGAATTAATACCCATTCTTCTCAAGCTATTCCAAAAAATAGAAATCGGAGGAAAACTTTTGGACTCATTTTATGAAGCCAGCATCACTTTGATTCCTAAGCCAGACAGAGACCCAGCAAAAAAAAGAGACCTACAGGCCAATATCCTTGATGAATACAGATGCAAAAATCCTCAACAAGATACTTGCAAATCAAATCCAACGGCACATAAAAAGAATTATCCACCAAGATCAAGTGGGATTCATTCCTGGGTTACAGGGCTGGTTCAATATTCGCAACTCAATCAATGTGACACATTACATTAACAAAGGAAAAGATAAAAACCATATGATCCTGTAGATAGTTGCAGAAAAAGCATTAGACAAAATACAGCATCGCTTCTTAATAAAGACCCTTGAGAAAGTCAGGATAGAAGGAACTTACCTAAACATCATAAAAGCCATCGATGAGAAACCTTCAGCTAACATCATCCTCAACGGGGAAAAACTGAGAGTTTTCCCCCTGAGACCAGGAACATGACAGGAATGTCTACTCTCACTGCTGTTTAATATAGTGCTGGAAATCCTAGCTTCAATAATCAGTCAACAAAAGGAAACAAAAGTCATTGGAATTGGCAAAGAAGTCAAACTTTCACTTTTCGCAGACAACATGATACTCTACATAGAAAACCTGATAGACTCCACCAGAAGCCTACTAGAACTGATCCATGAATTCAGCAAAGTCACAGGGTACAAAATCAGTGTACAAAAATCGGTTGCATTTTTATACACCAATAATGAAGCAACAAAAAGAGAAATCAAGAAACTGATCCCATTCACCATTGAATAAAAAACCATAAAATACCTAGGAATAAACCTAACCAAAGATATAGGAGATCTGTATGATGAAAACTATAGAAAACTTATGAAGGAAATTGAAGAAGACACAAAGAAATGGAAAAACATTCTATGCTGATGGGTTGCAAAAATAAATATTGTTAAAATGTCATTATTACCTAAAGCAAACTACACTTTCAATGCAATCCCAATCAAAATTGCACCAGCATTCTTTTCAAAACTCGAACAAACTATCCTCAAATTTGTATGGAACCACCAAAGACCCTGAATAGCCAAAGTAATATTTAAGAAGAAAACCAAACCAGGAGGCATCACCATCCCAGACTTTAGCCTCTACGACAAAGCTGTCATCATCAAGACAGTATGGTATTGGCACAAAACAGACACATAGACCAATGGAGTACAATAGAGAACTCAGAATTGGACCCACAAATGTATGGCCAATTAATCTTTGACAATGCGGGGAAGAGCATCCAATGGAAAAAAAACAGCCTCTTTAACAGATGGTACTGGCAGAGCTGGACAGCAAAATGCAGAAGAATGAAACTAGATCACTTTCTCACACCATACACAAAAATTAACTCAAAATGGATAAAGGACCTGAATGTGAGACAGGACACCATCAAAATCCTAGAAGAGAAACCTGGAAACAACCTCCTTGTCCTCCACCGCAGCAATTTCTTACTTGACACATCCCCAAAGGCAAGGGAATCAAGAGCAAAAATGAACTACTGGGACCTCATCAAGATAAAAAACTTAATGCACAGCAAGGAAACAATCCATAAAACTAATAAGCAACAAACAGTGTGGAAGTTCCTAAAATAGTTTACAATAGAACTCCCCTATGACCCAGCAGTAGCACTGCTAGGTATTTACCCAAGGGATACAGGAGTGCTGATGCATAGGGGCACATGTACCCCAGTGTTAATAGCAGCACTCTCAACAATAGCACAAAACATGGAAAGAACCTAAGTGTCCATCAACTGATGAATGGATCAAGAAGATGTGGTATAGTTATACAAAGGAATACTGCATGGCAATAAGAAAGAATGAAATCTGGCCATTTGTAGCAACATAGATGGAACTAGAGGGTGTTATGCTGAGTGAAATAAGTCAGGTAGAGAAGGACAGATACCATATGTTTGCACGTATAGGTGGATTAGGAGGAAGTTAATGGAGGACGATGAGGGAGAAGGGGAAAAATAGTTGGAGAGAGGGAGGGAGGCAAACATGAGAGACTCTTGAATACTGAGAACAAAATGAGGGCTGATGGGGGTCGGGGAGAGGAGAAGGGGAGTGATGGGCATTGGGGAGGTCACTCGTTGGGATGAGTACTGGGTATTATATGTAAACCAACTTGACAATAAACTATTTAAGAAAAAAAATAACCAAATTCTGAACTATCCATTGACTGATGAATGGATAAAAAAGATGTGAGATATATATATATATATATATATATATATATATATATATATACATACATACACACACACATGTATATACACACATGTGTATACATACACACACATGTATACGTATATATGTATATATGTATGTTTGTGGTATATACATATTTATACATACGCATAACAGAATGCTACTCAGTGATCAAAAAGAATGAAATATTGCCATTTGCAGCACCATGGATGAACTAGAGTGTATTATGCTAAGTGAAATAAGTCAAGGTTAGAAAGACAAGTATCTTATGATTTTACTCATATGTGGAATTTAAGAAACACAATAGATGGATATAGGGGAAGGGAAGGAAAAATAAGATAAATACATTGTCTTGCATTCTTAAAATACTTACTTTCATGTGTAGTGTAGAGAAAAACACACAGCATTCAGACAGTGAAAACCACGCGTTAGTTAGCCCCTTCTGATCTGAAGGGTTTACATAATTTATTACTCTATTTTTCTAGCCAGGAATCCTAATTAATCTATTACTTATGTGGAACATGTATAGGGAGAATGGCTGTTAACATGATAAATCTGAATTACCCTCAAAGGGGCACTTATTCATTCTATAAAGAAATTATACTACTCCATTGTTTAAATCCACAAATAAATATTACAACAGAAAAAAATTCATATTTTTGACATTTTATAAAACAATGCAGAACTTTATGTCATCATTACTGATATTTTGCCTCAAGGCTTTGGCTCTTTGAACAAAAATCATGTCATACAAAATAAAATGGAATATTTTCCTATAGGTTAGAAGGAGTATAGTGTACACTGCTGGAAATAAATTACCTGAGGATAAATACATTAGGAGTTACAGAATGCCTTTTGTATGCTTATAAAGAAAAAAGACATCAGATGCCTAGAACTTGATGTTAAAAGTTTATATATTAAATGCACTACCTCAACTTGTCCTTGAAGCACAGTGGCTTTTAACACAAGATTTAAACATCAGTCATAGCCTCTTTTCTCTGCTTTAAGAGAAGGTGAAACAAGTTTTGCTGCTTTCTTACTGTGGTACTGATTCAAATGAATATTGGTGTCTTTTGGGTTTCTATATTATTTTGGGCACGGGGGTTGAACATGGGACTTCTTTGTAACAGCGTCCCCAGATGTTAGGACTTTTTCACTGTGCATAGAAATGTGAATATATTTATGTACTGGAGTGACACTTCCACAGGAAGCCTAGAGACCTATCTGTTTACTACATGTCACTGAAGTTAAAATGTAAGTGTGGGTAAATTTCACTGCTTGTTTAGACTTTAGGAATATCATTACTCAGTGTTAGACAATAAGAAATGGAAAACACTTAAGTGGCTTTCTTATACCTGGATCTGTTGATTTTGTTTTGTCAATGAGGGCTTTCATTAAGAGCCACTGAAGGTTAGTCTCTCTCAATTGATGTAGTGGTAACAATTTACTCTCTCCTGCCATAGTAAAGATAGAACCTGTCCTTCAATCTGTTTGTGGTAGAGATTTTTTTTTTTTTTAAGTATAAACATTGAATTCCTCTGCTTACTTGGAGATGGAAGGTCATTAACAGGGCACTTGAGCAGATTGGAATTACAGTCAATTGAGACGCTGAAACATCCTAAATGGCCTAATGCAGCAACTAAGTGCTTCTTAAATTCCAAAAGTAAAAACTTGAGCACAGCAATCATGAGTTTCTATGGCCTTTAGTAAATGCTGTTTTTTATAGTTTTGTGTGAGGAAGCAACACAAATTTAAATTACTGTGTTCATATATTTTTTGCTTAGTGATATTGATTTGTCAAGATGTAAATGTGAAATTTGATTCTAACTTAATTCTATAGTTAAATCTTGAAATTAATAGAAAAGTTAATGAAAAGTAATTTAGTGGTACAGCTAATGTCACTGCAATTTATGTTAACTGTTTGAAATTTTATGTTAAATTTGTACTGTTATAGCCATACATATGGAGAATATGTATATATGTATATGTATTTCTTTTCTAGCTTATAATCTCTTAAATGCTGGTTTAACTCCTAGAAAGAGAAACTCATTTCCAGTATATAAAGATAAAAAGAATTTTTGTTGGGGAACCTGGGTGGTTCAGTCAGTTAAACGGCTGACTTCAGCTCAGGTCATGATCTAACAGTTCGTGGGTTCGAGCCCCGAGTTGGGCTCTGTGCTGACAGCTCAGAGCATGGAGCCTGCTTCAGATTCTCTGTCTCCCTTTCTCTCTGACCCTCCCCTGCTCACACTCTGTGTCTCTCTCTCTCTCAAAACTAAATAAACATTAAAAAATTAAAAAAAAAGAATTTTTGTTGTCCAAAGTAGAGAATGGGCTACAGAATATAAAGAAAGAAAACCCAACTGAATACACTCAAACATGAATAGGTTACAGATACTGGATTTTTAATGCCAATGAGCAAACACTAGGAAATGTGCTACAGAAATCCCAAAAAGCCACTAAGGGATGAATATGAGGCCCAGAGGGCAAATAAAAGAGTCATATTTTAGTTAACAAGAATGTCAGTTTCCCCATTTTTTCTGTAAATGTTCTACTTGATTTTTCTTCTATTTTTTTATTTTTGATGTTTTAAGAATATATTTTATGCATTTTTCTCTTCATTGCACCTTTGATCTCACTTCCTCATGCCATAAAAGAGAGAGACAATTAAAGTGAGGGAGCCAAGCAAGCCTTGTGGAAGTGTCATCAGCAATCGACTGTATCTTGGGCCAGACAAAATACAGCATATGAAAATGATGCATACTGTCATAAGTAACTCTAGTAGGTAGAACAATGAATCCCTAAGAAGACCTGGATCTTAGTACTGGTATTATCTCACCACCGGCAGGATCAAGGACATTTGACTTTTCTTGCCTTGGTGGTCCACATTTGCTAAATGAAAAGATCTCATTAGATGACTGGTGAGGTTATGTACAACTCTAAAATCTATGATATTAGGTGAACATACAAATTGCTGAAATTATTTTTTTTGTCATTTATTCAACAAATTCAAGTTGCTAATGAAAATAAGTTAATAATAGGAAGTTTGGATAATTCCTGCAGAATGAATTCAAGAATGCAGTCTCTGTTACAAACCATGATAGAATAAGTGAGACAGGAGGAGAGTTGTGAGGAAGGCATATTTAGTCTTACAATACAAACTAAAAACTGAAATGATATATGGTGATGGGGACTGTATTGGTAATTAGTTCAGCACTGTGAGTGCTTGAAAGGCTGGACGTTAGGAGATGGAAACTGTGAGCTAGGAAATAGGATGCCAGTGGTACAGGTGTAGACATCTTTCTGAGATCAGAGTTAAATGGGAGGCAGGAAATGAGGTGGCAATTAAGTAATCGACTGCTGTCAAGATTAGATTTTTTTCAAGACAGTCTAGGGCAAGGTCAAAGGTAAAGGTAGGGTTGAACAAAGTAAGAATCAGATTTTTTTTTTCATTTCTTAGATAACTATATCTGAAAAATTTCTATAGAGTTTATGCTGGGGCAGCAATGCATATTTTATAAACACAAATTTTCAAGCCTCATACTAGTAAATAATATGTTTGAGACTCACTTGGGCATACCTGGCATGGCCCCAGAATAGTACTGAGAAAACAACACCTCTTTTATCATGCATGGTACAAAGTCTACCAAATAATAATATGCATTTTTTGAAATGACAAAATATATACTTACATAGCAGACTATTCAAAGCCATTATAGAGTAGTAAGCAAGTAATAAATGTTCAAAAGTCCGTAACTATACATTCATGTAATATACAGCTGTCACCTTCAATAGATTAAATAATGTAACTTCTCAACCATGGCTCTTTAAGCAGTATCTGTAACAGCTTAAATAGATAACTTTTAAGCCTAATCTTGAATAAGCAGAGGAAAAAGGTATTTACCTTTCTTCTGTAGAAGTTGTTGCGATTACTATTTAACTCTGTTCCAAGAAAATTTAACTGTTGTTTGCAAAACATTTTGATTTTGAATGCTATTGTTGTAAATGTTATTTAAAATGTTTTTAATGTTTATTTATTTTTGAGAGAGAGAGAGAGAGAAGAGCAGGGGAAGGGCAGAGAGAGAGGGAGACATAGAATATGAAGCAGGCTCCAGGCTGAGCTGTCAGTGCAGAGCCAGATATGGGGCTCTAACTCAAAAACTGTGAGATCACGACCTGAGCAAAAGTTGGATGTATAACTGACTGAGCCACCCAGGTGTCCTGTAAAATATTACTTTATTGCATGTAATATATATAATAATAAAAATTGCTCATAAAATAAATTATTGAAGGACATAGAAAAATAATCACTTTTAATGTGTTCATTGATAACCAGAGGGGATTTTTTTTAAACACAAAATGTTTTTTTTTTTTAAAAAGAAAACCAAACCCCCCCTAAAAACAAAATGTTTTTGCTAATGGTGTGAACTTGACCCACTCACTACCAGCAGGTATAAAACAGGAATTTACTTTCCCACAGAACAGAGTTTATCAGAGTGGTTGTTATCTTCAATAATTCAAGAGGATACATTTCCAGCAAAATTTTAATGGGTGATAAGGTACTTAAATCTTAGAATATTTAAACTAAATTTACAAAATTCATTTTATCATTTCATTGTTGAAATTTGTGGATAACTCTACTCATATTTCATGTTAGTAAGTCAAAAGATCAAGATAACTTTTTGTATTTTTTCAAGTCTCCATTCTTGCTACAGTAGACAGCTGGACATTTCTTAGCACTCTCTGAAGTTAAAAATAATCATATTCACTGCATTACCTATCTGTAACTCTGTGTAGTAAACAATGACAGGTAAAGGTTAAAAAGTTATGAGTCATTTTCAATGCCCTCTTGAGCACTGTGTCATTTTGTTTTACTACTATTTCAGACAAAACCCTGGTTGTAGTTCTAGGTTGTGGCTTGGCAGTACATAGTTTATTCATGTTGTAAACATAATAAAACATCAGTCTTAGCATTAAAGCACATCCTCCTGATGCATCTCTATCAGAGTAGTCCCTCCATCTTTCTATCTCTCTGCTATTTGGAGTTTGGTGAATTTAAGCCTACATGTAAAACACAGGAAAGTTGTTCATTAAGTTAAAAATGCTTTTAATTTGTGAGAATCAGAAACCTTTCCCAACACCAATATCAGACTGCAAGAGATTTTGCTCCTACTTTAGGAGGAAATTAAAGCTTTTAGGAAAGATTTATCTCAACCACCTATTCATTTTCTGAACATCTACTTTCTTTCTCCTATTCTCATGGCCTCTTTCTTCCTAGTGGGGACTTTGCTTGGTTTAAAAACTTTTCCAACTCTCTTACACTAAAACTATTTTCTTTCATATATCTTTTGGCATTCACTATTTTCTCTTCCCTCCCATCTACACTTACTGAACAATTGGTTTTCATCTCAGATGTCTATTACCTCATCCCACATTCATCTTCCAACAGCTTGCAAGCTAACTTCTGTCCACATCACTCTGAGAGACTATTCGTGGTGAGGTCACTGGGGATCAAACTGAATGGACAGTTCAATCTGTACGTTACCAGACAGTTCTTTTCTGAATATTAATGATCAGCTTCTCTCCTGAAAATTTTCTATTCCCTAATATTTTGTGACACTATTCTCACTGGGTTCTTTTTCCTTCTCACTCATTTAGTTTGGCCTTGATGTAGCTGCTATCAAACATTACACCCATGATCATGATTTCAAGCAACCCACCCTTATGTGCAGATGATTTCCAAGTCTCTATCTCCAGACTAGATTTTAATTTGCACTTTATTTAGACTACATATTCTCAGTTGCAAATACCCACTAGAGTGTCAAACTCAACAAGCCTGAAATGAAACTGACTTTTTTTTAACCCTAAATGAGCTCATATCCTATATTTTCTGTGTAATTTTCCTGGATCAGTTTCTATTCCATCACTTAAGCTAGAAGCCTAGTTCTTGACTTCTTTCACTCTCTTTTTCTCTCTGCATTTGAAACCTTAAAGTATTGTATTTCAGCAATTATAGATGTAGATTTCACATTTTAACATCTCTGAAATCAGGATACATCTCAACAAGCAACAATTAATGTATTGTTATAGTTTGATTAGCAGAGATTTTATTCCCTCTTAGAGGTACAAAGAGAAATGTGTACCATCGTTCCTTACATTAGATGAAATACAGTACTTAATAAATCTATCTCAATATCTCCAATTTCACTACTACTCCTATAAATCAAAACTCTTCCTGTCTTCTAACAATTTTTACTCATTATTTTCAATATTTTGAGAATCTTGTGTTTAGAATGCAATCTGATTATGGAATTGTTCTATTTTTTAAATTTTTTAAATGTTTTATTTATTTTTGAGAGAGAGATAGAGATAGCATGAGCAGGGGAGGGTCAGAGAGAGAGGGAGACACAAAATCTGAAGATAGGTTCCAGGCTCTGAGCTAGCTGTCAGCACAGAACCCGGCTAGGGGCTCGAACCCATGAAACGTGAGATCATGATCGGAGCTAAAGTCGGGTGCTTAACCGACTGAACCAGCTGGGCACCCTGGAATTGTTCTATTTTAATCTTTTGGTTACTTCCCATCACCTGTGGGATGAAGCCCAGTTATTTACATGGATTCAAAGCTGCCCATGCTCTAGACCCCAATTTTCCACATCAGTCTCCTAAGGAAAGATCTCTCTTGGGCTCCCTCTCCTTGAAAGCTTCCCATCACACACACAATGGACATCCTTCTTTGAGACTCAGTATCTAAGAAAGGAGACATTTTTATCTAAGGAAGACTGGATGTCCCACAATAACCTAGGCATATCTACATCATTGTGCTTATCCCAAGTACCATAAATTTTATTAGTCTGCATCCCTTGACAGTGTATTTTTTTTCTTTCTTGAGGGCAGAACCTGTATTAAGTAATTTTTGTATCTCTAGAACCGAATATACAACTTGGAACCTGAAAGGATTTTGATAGCTATTTACTGAATAAAAACACTGAGTGGGATATATCAGTGGAAAAATGACAGTTAAAACATTGTTGAAAGGTATGATCGCTCATGAATAGCACATGATGGGAAATAAAAGTTTAATAATTCTGGAGAACACCAATTTTTAAGGGTCATACAGAGAGAGATGCACCTGCAAAGAAGACTGAGAAATGGATATTAGAGATCTATAATCTTGATTGAAATAGTGGTGACATGGAAGCTCATCTTGTTCCCTCAACCGTGCTTGTCCTTCCCTACCCAAGTCCCATAATCACCCCATCCTCTTTCCTCCTCTATCACCCTGACAAGTTGACACCTGAGCTATGGTCTGAAGGATGTTAATTAGATTCAGAGCAAAGGAAAGAATATTTCAGGCAAATGATCTGGAATGTGCAAGTGTCCTATGGACGGGGGTCATAAAAAGTGACCCGTCCACAGCTGATGTGAAAAGGTGTGCAAAATGAGGCTGGAGAGTAATTGGTGCCAGAGAATGCAAGGTTTCCTGAATCATATTCTGGAATTTTCCCCATGGGGTCATGGAAAGCCAGAGGAAGGTTTTAACTCCTAGCACAGGAGGTCATGTGGTGCATTTCCTCAAGGTCATTCTATCTTGATTGGAGGGGAATAGTGGACATAGGAGAATAGTTATGTTTCTTGCACAAATAAAGAAAATAAGTAAGGTATGGAAAAAGAAAACAGTGGGGCGCTTGGGTGGCTCAGTCAGCTAAGCACCCAACTTACTTCAGTTCATGGTCTCGCAGTCTGCGAGTTTGAGCCTGGCATTAGGATCTTCTGCTGTCAGTATAGAGCCCACTTCGGAGCCTCTGTACTACTCTTCTCTCTCTGCCGCTCCCCTGCCTGTGTTCTCTCTCTCTCTCTCTCTCTCAAAAATAAAATAAACATTTAAAAATTTAAAAAAGAAAAAGAACGTGGGACTTATGGCTGAGTAGGCTTGAGATAGACCCAGATTGTGGCATTTTTATGACACCGTGAGGATTAAATGAGAGAACTTATAGAAAGCTTGACAAGAATTACTTCTATTCCACCTCTCCAAAACCATGTTCTTTTTAAACATTTGTCAAAGACCTATATGTTATGCACAAAGCATATTCACTTTCAAATTTTAAAACTCACCTGCAGCTTACATTTAAGATTTATATTCTTTTGATATTGTTCAAATAGCCATATTGTTGGTACATATCTTTATATTTTTTACTCTTGACTTTGTATTTATTTAAGGTAAAAAGTAAATTCCAGTCTTATGAATAAAAACAAAAAAAGTGTAAAACTCACTACACAGACTTAATAAGTAGGTTGAGGTAAGTAGAGAAGATTACAATTTGGGCCAACCAACATCAACTCTAACCCCTTAAACAATGCCTCCTTTTATGTACTGCACTTCATATGGGTATCACAGTAGAACTGTGTAATGACAGCCCTAATAGCTACCAGTCATAAAGAAACAACAGAAGAACAAATGTTGAGACTTGAAAGTTGGAAGGATCAATAGCTAGATAGTATTTGTTATATGAGAACCGAAATTAGATCTTCAAAGAAATACTGCCGAAAGCAAAATAAATTAGGTAATTTAGTATGCTCAAAAAACAACTTATTTTAAAGTTTGACTCCCAACACACACTATATATTTCTGTCACTGCTCATCTGGTTTAAAGGATTTATTCAATCCAACTTTTGTTTATCCTCTGGCTATTTTTATAGTTTGAGCTACCCAATTTGGTGTAAGCTTTATAAAATACTCTCTGTGTTTTGAGGGTGTAGGTGAGCTTCATCTTCTGTGGGTACATTTCTTAAAGTTAGATATTATTTTTTTTATCTCTAGCATCTGAAAATCATGTAAAACATGGTAAATACACAAAGACATAGTTGGTCAGGTAAACATGTTAGTGTGGAGGGTCTCTGCTCAAACACTACATCCTCACAGAGCTCCTTACTATCTACTTTCATCTTCTTCTACTTTATATTTCTTCCTGACATTTATGTCCATATATACAATATGTAGTCAGCCTTCTTCACTATAACATATGCTGCATGAGGGTGGGGACTGTGTCTTCCTCACTAATACATCACCAGGGCCTGGAAGAGGGCTTGACACAGAACAGATGCTCAAATAAATTTAATAAATGAGTGAATAATCAATATTTTTAGAGTCTCTTCTGTGTCTCCTTTTCATATTTGTCAGTCCTTGATAAGATAGTAGTAATAATACTGAGAAATTATTATTCTCTAATTGTTGGGATGTAATAGTCAGGAATCTCCAGAGAAACAGAACCAATTGGCTCTATATACATAAATACACATATACATACATATAGGTTATTATATTAAGGAATTGACTAATGCAATTGTCTGGGCTCGAAAGTCTCAAATCTTCAGAGCAGGCAGCAGGTTGGACATTTTAGCAGGAACTGATGTTGCAGTCTTGAATTGGAAAGCAGTCTGGAAGCGTAACTCTTTTTGTTTCGAGATTTCAATCTTTTCTTAAGGCTCTTAACTGATTTGATGAGGCTCACTCACATAATAGAGAGTAATCTGTTTTCTTCAAAGTCTATTGATTTATATGTATGTGAGCTTCATCTTCTGTGGGTAAGTTTCTTAAAGTTAGATATTATTTTCAGATATCACATCTAAGAAAACCTCCATAGCAACATCCAGATTGGTATTTGACCAAAAATTGGGCACTGTGGCCTACTCAAGTTGACACATAATGTTAAATGAGAGAACATTTTACCCTAATCCTTAGATCTTGTTTCTCTCATCGACTGACGACAACAGGCAGCGTTAACTGCCTATATTTGGCCTGCATGACAGCTGCCAGCAGAGGGCAACCTCAGGCGCGAGTTTTTTAGGGTCTCACGTCTATGCCTGATCTACTCTGTGTCATCTGCAGACCCCCAGCACCCACACCACCTGGGAGAACTGTACAGTGTCAGACTCTATCTTAAATACACTAAATTAGAATCTGCATCTTAACAACATCACCAGGACGTTACTGGACACAGGAAGCAGCTACAGGGCTCTTCCCAGGGAATTCTGTGCAAAGAAGTCTTCATGTTCCACATGGTCTACTTTTCAGATCTTCCTTCTTTATACTTTTTACCTGCACTATGAGTGCCCACATAACCTGTCTGAGGGTAGAGAAAAGATCTATTTAGTTGGCATTTTCTGCTTTTTTTTCTATCTCTACTTAGAACACTGGGACCTAACAGAGATGAACATATCAGAAGGCCTACAAAACATGAGAAGTAAGCACAGCCTCAATTTTACTATAAGTCATCAAAGAAAAGGCAGCATGGTAGAAGGTAGACTGTACCACCCTAATAGGAGAGAAAGGTTTTTAATGTGCGTGTAACAGTTTTGAGCCATGTGACCTTGAATAATGTTTTATGTTTGGCTGCAGTTTCCTATCTATATATTGAGATGTTTGGATTAGTTCATCATCTTTGAGCTGAATCCAACCTCTAATATTCTGCTATCACATAAGATAATGTATATGAATGTACTCACAACCTGCCAAAGAGCATGTTGAGAGGTAAAGTAATAATGAAGAGGACTGTTTGGTAGAGCATCAAAGTATTCTCACAGAAAAGACAGATCACCAAATCCTGAAATTCCATTTTTAAAGATTATGAAAAATTCAGCATCAAAAAAAATCTATATGAATCAATGAAACAAGAGGTTTTCTTTGGGTACAAAATGGAGAAAGAATGTATGTGCTTTGAATCAGATGGGAGAAGAATGGGGATTTTGGGAGGGGATAGGATGGCCCAGAATTAGATTTATGGGGTCCACCAATCATAGTTTGGCTAGTGCTAACCATGTATACATAGTTATATAAAAGGAGGTGCCAATCCACGGTATGGACTGAGTGGTTTTAGATGAGCCAAGATATATGATTCTGATGTAAAATAAGCAATAACCAGTTTTTAGAGTCTCAGATTTAACTAAATCCAAATTCTTACATGATCTCACTTCTTATTCGTATTATAAACACTAGGATCTTGGATAGTGTTATTGTAATTTAAGTCTAGAAAAGAAAGCTCCTGGAAGGACTGAAGACTTGACTGGTTACGAGTTGAAGCAGTATTATTCATGCATTCACCTAGGTACCCTGACTCCAGTGAGGGATTTTTGACTTTCCTTCACTAACCATATCCACTCAGATAATACTCTATTCCCAGATTTATCCTGACTTTCTCCATGTTTCTCCATTTATTGGACTACTACAGCTGAGAGACCAGACTGCTATCATCTCTTACCTGGATGACTACAATAACCTGCAAATCAGCCTTATTATTCACCCCTACTGCTCTATAGTCCACTTAAACATAGCAGCCAGCTGGATCTTATTACATTTAGAATCTTATCATGTCTTAATTTTTAAATTTTCTATAGCACTTAGAATTATATCCAAACCTCTCTCTGTCGCATATCTTCTCTCTAAAATCACTTATTTCAATTTCCTAATCATTCAACATCTTTCAGACATACTGATCTCTATCATTCCCCGCATACCAGATTCTTATCTGTGCAGGAGTCTCCCTACATGTTAGCATCTTCCCAAAATGTTCTCTGCCATTCTCTGCATGGTGAGCTGCTTCTCATCCTTCAGTTCTAAGGAGTCCACTTTACAGCAGTCTTGGCCCAATCATGATAGACAACACGTAACAGGTTAAATAAAGGGAAGATTAATATAAAGAACTTACTGGGTAACCTAGATGGCTCAGTTGGTTGAGAGTCCGACTCTTGATTTCAGCTCAGGTCATGATCCCAGGGTCGTAGGATCTAGACCCAAGTTGGGCTCTATGCTGAACATGGAGCCTCCTTAAGATTCTCTCTCTCTCTCTGCAACAACTTATAGTAATTTCATATACAGTTATATTCATTTTAAAAAGAAACAAAGTGTGAACTTCTCAAATTGTATGCATTAAATACGTGTAGTTTTTTTATATCAATTATACTACAATAAAGCAGCTGAAAAAAGAAATAAATTATTCTACATTATATTATTTAAATAATTCTTAATTTGGGGGAAATAACCTTTATAGTTTCACAGGGCACAATGGTTACTGGATTCCAATTACTTCACCATGTCATAGAATCATAAAGCTATAAATCATTCAACAATAAAAAAATGCTCAACAATGAACTAATGTGCATGTATGAAGGAACATAGTCTGAAATACTTTTCATAGTTCTAAGCACTAGAACCACTTATATATAAAAATGTGGAAGACATTCTGGTCTTATAATACCTGACCATGTGGCAGATGGAAAGCAGGGAAATATTCACTCCTTTCAGGCATGAAGATTTTTTTTTTTCTGCACTCACCAATCATATCTGATGATAGCACCTATTTTTTGGTGATTCCATATTTCCTAGAAGTATGGTGCTTTGCTGAGCCAAAAGAGTCTATGGTTACTGATATTTGAGCATATGTTCCCTTTGCAAGGGCATCCATGTGAAGGTGAGGAAGCAACATCTTTAAAGGGCAAAAGGGTAATGAAAGAACAAGACTTGTAGGACAGAGCCTTGGATAATACTGAACAGAGATGGATCAAAACAAGGGGTCAATGAAAGAGATAAAGATGAAGCAAGAAGAATTAAATCAAGAGAATGTGATGTCATAATTCAAGAGGAGAGATGTTCAAGAATGAACATGTAATCAACAAACTCAGTTGATGTTTCTGGATGACATGCTTACCATGTAATAAAATAAGACTCTTTCTGCCTTCATGATGGGATATGCTAAGAAAAGTGATTACATTTGTGTGAGAAGAAAGGTTATATTTCATGTTACCTTAAACAAAATACTTAGGTTCACTTTTCATATTGGAAGGAATTACTGTGGGAGAAAGAAAGTTGAATGGTGTTACAAAAAATTTATTTATCCAGTCACGTATATATATCCCAAATAGAATATAACTTCAGCACAGAACTAAGTAAGTTTTGCGAGAGGATGTTAATTTTAATTTCAAACTCCCTTGAAATGGTCCGCAAAAGAGGGAAGTAATCTACAGACTTCAAATATGTGTTATATAAAATTTACATTATCTATAACATTATCTACATATATCCTTTCTCACTAAAACAAGAAAATATCTTTATTTTTATTTTTTAAATATTTATTGTTTTGAGAGAGAGAGTAGGGGAGGAACAGAGAGTGAGAGGGAGAGAGAAAATCCTGAGCAGACTCTATAAGTTCAGCATGGAGCCCAACATAGAGTTCGATCTCACAAACCATGAGATCTTGACCTGAGCTAAAATCAAGAGTTGGACACTTAACTGACTGAACCACCCAGGGGCCCCAAAACAAGAAAAACATTTTTTAAAAGAAGAGAAGGAACTTCCAGGGAAGATGACAGAGTAGGAAGATCCTAATTTTTCTTGTCCTGGGGATACGACTAGAAAACACCCACATCAGGGTAAACAACCCAGAAAATGACCCAAAGACTGACAGAACAGACTACAGAGTTAAATGTAGAGAAGAGGCCCCATCAAAGATGGTAGGAAGGTAAAGACATGGACAGGAGCTAAAGGAACACATGGGACTGTCTGTGAGGGAGGAACAGTGTAGTATGAAGAGGGGAATAAAACAGATCCTCATACCAGACACCCCAGGCAGGAAGGTGAATTCCTATAACATTTGGCTTTGAAAGCCAGAGGGCCCAAAATTTTCAAGTTTTTATAATCAGAGCATGTGTTCGAGGAGCAGGGATCATTGGGAAACTTCTCCAGGAAAAAAAAGGTGGTGGGCACCATTTTCCTCCCCCACTCCTCAGCCTAGATATATGGACGTCTGTGGGAACCAGTGTAGCTCTAATACTCACTACCTAACTGGCTAATAGCATGCTCCATCTCAGCATCCTCCAGTGGACATGCTCCCTCCAGCCAGGCCTTAGTTCTAGGTGTCTTCCCACAGCAGAACTGCACAAAACTTGCTAACATCATATGCCCTGCCTCCACGCTCTTCTGGGGATCCAGCCCCTCCAACTTAGCCTTACCTGGTCCCTAGTGGCTGCTGGTCCTCTCCTGTAGCAAATATGTGTGGAATTTCAGGTATCATGTACCCTGCCCCGACATTCTCCTGTGGACCTATCCCCTCCAATGAGCCCTTCGCTAGAGCCCATCATTCAAAGCAGTGCCACAAGACTGACAGTGTGCAAACAGCCCAGACAAGGCCAGCACCACTGCAAAGTGACTGCTACTCAGGAAGTAAGATAACCACACACACTGTGGACCCAACTGTGTGCTGGGGATGGACACCCGGTCTGACTACAGGCCTCACCCACCAATGAAAGATTCTCAGGAGACGAAATAGGGAAAGGCACCCTGCAGTTCAGTGCTACTGCATCTCTGGCAAATGCCTAGTATGACTCAACTTAAGCCCAAGGCTGCCCCAGACTGCCCTACTAACAATACAGGGACAAAATCCTGCTCACAAGAGGGAAAGAGAGTCCCTGAAGAAGACCGGACTGAAGGCAAAAGCAGCACAGCCACAATAGTAGGGTGCACACAACACAGGAGACACTCTTGAAGCACTAGGCTCTGGTGAACAGGAGGCACTGCAATACAAGGTACTATAGGACCTCCTGTTCATAAGGCACTACTTTCAGGAGCAGGAGACATAGCTGACTTCCCTAACACATAGAAACAGATGCAGAGATTTAGATAAAATGAGGAGACAGAGGGGTATGTGCCAAATGAAAGAACAGGACAAAATCACAGTAAGAGAACTAAATGAAAGACATAAGTAATAGGCCTGATAGAGAATTTAAAGTAATGGTCATAAAGATACACACTGGACATGAGAAAGGGGTGGAGAACCTCAGTGAGACCCTTAACAAAGAGACAGAAGAGAAAGCGGTGGAGAACCTCAGTGAGACCCTTAACAAAGAGATAGAAAACAAAGCAACCAATCATAGATGAAGAACTCAATAACTGAAATTAAAAATACACTAGATGGAATAAATAGTAGACTAGAGGGAGCAGAAGAATGGATCAGTGACCTGGAGGACAGAGTAATGCAAAACAATCAAGCTGACTGGGAGAGGGACAAAAATTATAGAAAATGAAAATAGACTTAAAGAACTCAGCCACACCATTAAGCATAATAACATTCACATTATAGGGATCCTAGAAAGAGAAGAGAGAGAAAAGGCGGAGAAATTTATTTGAAGAAATAGCAGCTGAAAACTTCCCATATCTGGTAAAGAATACAGACATCCAGATCCAAGAGACACAGAGGCACCCCAACAAATTCAACCCAAGGAAGTTCAGACTAAGACATATAGTAATTAAAATGGCAAAAAGTAGTGATAAAGAGAGAATTTTAAAGACACCAAGAGAAAAGAAAGCAGTTATAAACAAGAGAAATCTATAAAGCCGTCAGTGTATTTTTCAGCAGAAACTTTGCAGGCCAGAAGAGAGTAGAATGGCATATTCAAAATGCTGAAAAGAAAACAAAAACAAAAACAAAAACCAAAAAACAAACCTGCAGCCAAGAATAATCTATCCAGCAAGGCTACCATTCAAAATAGAAGAAGAGATAAAGAGTTTCCCAAACACACAAAAGTTAAAAGAATTCATGACCACTACACCATCCCTACAAGAAATGTTAAAGGGACTCTTTAAATGGAAAAAGAAGACCAAAAAGAGGAGCAAGAAAAGTAGAAAGAATAAAAGAAGCACAATAATTATACTTACAAAAATCAGACAAGGTAGTCACAAAATAAAAGGATATAAAGTATGACACTATATACCTAAAACATGGGGTGGGCAGGAGAGGAATAAAGAATAGATTCAAACTGAAGTGACCACCAACTTAATATAGACTACTAGATGCAGAAGATGTTATATACAAATCTAATGATAACCACGAATCAAAAACCGCTAAGAGAGGGGCACCTTTACAACCACGTTAAGCATCTAATTCTTGATTTTAGCTCAAGTCATGATCTCAAGTTGTGAGATATGAGCCCTGCCTCAGGCTCCATGCTGGGTTTGGAGATTGCTTAAGATTCTCTTTCCCTCTCCCTCTGGCCCTGGTTGTGCATGGTCTCTCAAACAAACAATCAAAAACCCACTAAGAGACATGCAAATAATAAAGAGTAAGGAATTCAAGTATATCATTACAAAAAGACAAAAAACCATGAGAGAAGACAGCAGGAGTAAAAAGGAACAGAGAACTACAAAAACAACCACAAAACAAGTAACAAAATGAAACTACATACATGTACGTACCTATCAATAATTACTTTGAATGTAAATGGACTAAAAGCTCCAATCAAAAGACATTGCATGGTTAAAGAAGCAAGATCTGTCTATATGTTGTCTAAAGGATACTTATTTCAGACCTAAAGACACAGGTAGATTGTAAGTGAAGGGATGGAAAAACCTTTATCATGCAATCAGAACTGAAAAGAAAGCCAGAGTAGCAATACTTATATGGGACAATATGGACTTTAAAACAAAGACTATAATGAGAGACAAAGGAGGATGCTGTATAATCATAATTGGGAACAATCCAACAAGAAGATAAAACAATTATAAATATTTATGCATCCAACATGGGAGTACACAAAGCAACTAATAAAAAACATCAAAATAATCAATAGGAAAAAAAATAATAGTAGGAATAGTAGAAGCCCCACTGAAATTATGGATAGATTATCCAAACAGAAAATCAACAAGGAAACAGTGGCTTTGTATGGCATATTGGACCAGATGGATCTAACAGATATATTCAGAATATTCCATCCTAAAACAGCAGAATATACATTGTTTTCAAGTGCACATGGAACAGTCTCCAGAATTTATCACATATTAGGCCACAAAACAATCCTCAACAACAAATTGAAAGATTGAAGTCATACCATCCATCTTTTTAGAACACAACACTATGAAATTAGAAATCAACCACAAGAAAAAGTTTGTAAGGATCACAAATACATGGATGTTAAATAACATGGGACCAAACAGAGAAAGGCTGAACCAAGAAATCAAAGAAGAAATAAGAAAATACATGAAGACAAGTGAAAACAAGAACACAACAGTCTAAACACTTTCGGATACAGCAAAAGCTATTCTAGGAGGAAGTTTATAGAAATAGAAAGCAATAGAAGCAATAGAAATCTACCTCAAGAAGCAAGAAAAATATCAAATCAATAACCTAAGCTTATACATAAAGAAGCTATAAAAAGAATAAACAAAATCCAAAACCACTAGAGGGAAGGGTATAATAAAGATGAGAGCAAAAATAAACAAAATATAAAGTTAAAACAACAAACAAACAAACAAACAAAACAGTAGAGCAGATCAATGAAACCGGGACCTGGTTTTGAAAAGTTTGACAAAATTGATAGACCATTAGCTAGACTCATCAAAAAAGGGGGCAAAAAGATAAAGGACTCAAATAAACAAAACCAGACATGAAAGAGGAGAAATAATAACCGACACTAGAAAAATACAAAGCTTATAAGAGAATGTTATGAAAAATTACATGCCAACAAATTGGACAACCTAGAAGAAATGGATAAATTCCTAGAAACATATAACATGCCAAAACTGAATCAGGAAGAAATACAAAATTTGAACATACTACTGACTCGCAATCAAATTTAATCAGTAATCAAAAAACTCCCAAAAACAAAAGTCCAGAACCAGATGATTCACAGGTGAATTCTACCACACATTTAAGAAGAGTTATAACCTATTCTCAAAATTTTCCAAAAAATAAAAAAGGAAGGAAATCTTCTAAATTCATTCTATGAGGTCAGTATTACCCAACACTAAAGCCAGATAAGCACACTAGAAAGAGAAATACAAACCAATATCTCTGATGAACACACATCAAAAACCCTCAAAAATATTAGCAAACCGAATTCAACAATTTTTTGTGATACAGCACAGTAACAAGAGAAAGCAAACCATGAGAGACTCTTGAATGCTGAGAACAAATTGAGGACTGATGGGAGTGGGGGGGGGAAGGGGAGAAAGGTGACGGGCATGGAGGAGGGCTCTTGTGGGGATGAGCACTGGGTGTTATATGGAAACCAACTTGACAATAAACTATGTTAAAAAAACCCATATGATCATTTCAACATATACAGAAAAAGCAGTTGACAAAATACAACATCCACTCATGATTTAAAAAATTCAACAAAGTAGGCTTAGAGGGAACATATCTCACCACAATCAATGCCATATATGAAAAGTCCACAGCTGGCATCATACATACTCAATGGTGATGAAGTGAGAGCTTTGCCCTAATGTCAGAAAAAGGCCAGGGCTGTTCACTCTTACCACTTTTATTCAGCATAGTACTGGAATTCCTAGCTATAGCAATCAGATAATAAAAAGACGGAAAAAGCATCCAAATAAGTAAGGAATTGTCACTATTTACAGATGATATGATACTATAGAGAAAAAAGCCTAAAGACTTCACTAAAAAAAGTACTAGAATTAATAAATAAATTCAGGGAGGTTGCAAGATAAAAAATTAATACACAAAAATCCATTGAATTTCCTTACAGTAATAATGGAGTTGAAGAAAGGGAAATTAAGAAAAACAATCCTATTTACAATTACACCAAAAATAATAAAATACCTAAAAATAAACTTAAGCAAGGAGGTAATATACTTATATTCTGAAAACTATGAAACATTGATGCAAGAATTGAAGAAGACATAACAAATGGAAAGATATCCCATGTTCATGTACTGGAAAAACAAATATTGCTAAAATGTCCATACTACCTAAAACAAGCTATAGATTTAATGCAATCCCTTTCAAAATACCAACAGCATTTTTCACAAGAGAACAAATAATCTTGACATTTGCATAGAACCACAAAAGACCCCAAACAGCCAAAGCAATTTTGAAAAAGAGAAACAAAACAAAACAAATCACAATCCCAGAGTTCAAGATACACTGTAAAGCTATAGTAATCAAAACAGTGTATGACTGGTACAAAAATAGACACATAGATCGTTAGAACAGAATAGAGTGACCAGAAATAAACCAGGAATTATATGGTCAATTAATCTTTGACAAAGGGGGAAAGAATATCCAATAGGAAAAAGACAGTCTCTTCAACAAATGGTATTGGGAAAACTGGACATCTCCACACAAAAAAATGAAGCTGGACCCCTTTCTTACACCATGAACAGAAATAAACTCAAAAAGGATTAAAGGCCTAAATGTGAGACCTGAAATCTTAAAAATCCTAGAAGAGAGCACAAGCAGTAATTTCTCTGACATCAACTGTAACGGCATTTTCCTAGATATGTTTCCTGAGGAAAGGGAAACAAAAGCAAAAATAAAGTATTGGCACTACATCACAATAAAAGCTTCTGTACAACAAAAGAAACAACAAAACTGAAAGACAACCTACTGAATGGGAGTAGCTACAGTGGAAAACAGTATGGAGGTTCCTTAAAACATTAAAAACAGAAAGAGCATGCTATCCAGCAATTTGACTACTGGGTGAAATACCCCCCAAAGTGAAAACAATAATTCAAAAAGGTATATACAGTTCTGTGTCTATGGCAGTGTTATTTACAATAGCCAAATTACGGAAGCAACTCAAGTGTTCACCAACAGATAAATGGATAAAAATGTGATATATGTATATTTGTATGTATATATACACATACACATATACAATGGAATATTACTCAGCCATAAAACAGAATGAAATCACACCATTTGCAAAAATATGGATGGATCTACAGGAGATAATGAGTAAAATAAGTCAATCAGAGAAAGAAAAATACCATATGATTTAATTCATGTGTAGAAATTAAACAAACAAATAAATAAGCAAAGGGAAAAAAAAAGAACAACACAGACTCTTAACTATAGAGAACAAACCAAGGTTACCAGAGGTAGATAAGGAGATGGGTGAAAGAGGTGATGGGAATTAAGATTATTATGATGAGCAGTTTGTAAGGTATAGAATTGTTGGTTATTATATTGTATACCTGAAACTAATATAACACTATCTTTTTAAAAAAATTTTTTAATGTTTTTTTTTATTTATTTCTAGGAGAGAGACAGCGTGAGCAGGGGAGGGTCAGAGAGACAGGGAGTCACAGACTGAAACAGGCTCCAGGCTCTGAGCTGGCTGTCAGCACAGAGCCCTATGCGGGGCTCGAACCCACGAACCGCAAGATCATGACCTTAGTGAAAGTCAGACGCTTAACTGACTAAGCCACCCAGGTGCCCCAATATAACACTATCTTAACTATACTGGAATTAAAATTTAAAAGGCAAAGAAGAGGGGGGAGGGGCAAGATGGCGGAGAAGTAAGGGGCTCTGTACTTGCACTCGCGCCCATACCTCACACGGAAAAGATCTGAAGCCACTGGAAGGCTTATGAAACCTGAGAGATTGGGAGAAAAATGACACAGATTCCACTGAGAAAGCCTTCTAACGGCTATCTCAAGAAACAAGCCAGAGTACACAAGATGGAGAGTCCCAAATATCACTACGAATAGGAAAATAAAATAACAAAGGTCCCAACAAAAGAGACCAAGAAATACCATTAAAAAAACACTCTCTGAAAGGATAGACAGTCAGAGTCTTCTTGGTAGAGCAGCGCTGATAGATGCAGAGAGCATAACAGGTCTTTAAAACTAACAAGAGCCGGAGAGCTAACTAAAATGATGAAATGAAAGAGCTCTCCTCCAAAGAAACTCCAAGAAGAAATGACAGCTAATGAACTGCTCAAAACAGATATCAGCAGCATAACTGAACAAGATTTTAGAATAATAATGGTAAAATTAATAGCTGGGCTTGAAAAAAACATAGGGGACATCAAAGAAACTATGGTTACAGACAGAATGGAAAATAAAAATAGGCATGAAGAATTAAAAAATGCAATAAATGAGATACATAATAAATTAGAGGCCTCCAATGCACGGATTGAAGAGGCAGAAAGGAGAATAAGTGATTTAGAGGACACCATTATAGAAAAACAAGAAGCTGACAAAAAAAGAGACAAACTGATCCAGGAATAGGAAAGAAGAATTCGAGAGCTCGGCAATATGGTCAAACACAACAATATCCGTATCATAGGAATCCCAGAAGAGGAAGAGAGAGGGAAAGGTGCTGAAGGAGTCCTGGAAAAATTATAGCAGAGAAATTCCCCAACTTGGGGAAGGAAGTAAACGTTGAAATACAAGAGGCTTAGAGGACTCCCCTCAGACGTAACTTGAATCGATCTTCTGTATGGCATATCATAGTGAAACTGGCAAAATATAAGGACAAGGAGAGAATTTTGAAAGCAGCTAGGGAGAAAAGGGCCCTCACATACAAAGGGAAACCTATCAGAGTGGTGACAGACCTATCTACTGAAACGTGGCAGGCCAGAAAGGAATGGCATGAAATCTTCAAAGTGATGAACAGTAAAAATATGCAGCCAAGAATCCTCTATCCAGCAAGTCTGTCATTCAAAATAGAAGGAGAGATAAAAACCTTTCCAAGTATATAGAAACTGAAAGACTATTAAGTCTTTCACCACTAAGCCAGCCCTACAAGAAATCCTGAGGGGGACACTCTGAAGGAAAGGTTGCAAGGAACAAAGATTCCAGAGACACCAAACATGAAACCTACAAAAGATACAAAGACTCTAAACCCACATATTTCAATAATAACACTGAATCTAAATGGGTTGAATTATCCAATCAAAGGACATAGGGTAGCAGAATGGATAAAAAAACAAAATCCATCTATATGCTGTCTACAAGAAACTCATTTTAGACGGGAAGATACCTTCATTTTAAAAGTAAGGGGATGGAGAAATATATATCATGCTACAGGAAATCAAAAGAAAGCCGGAGTAGTATACTTATATCAGACAAACTGGACTTTAAATTAAATACAATAACAAGAGATGAAGAAGGGCACTACATAATAATTACAGGGTCCATCCATCAGGAAGAACTAACTATCATAAATGTCTATGCAGCGAATGTGGGAGCACCTACATATCTAAAACAATTAATCACAAACAGAAACAGTCTTATAGATAAGAATGTGCTAATAGCAGGGGACTTTAATACTCCACTTACAGCAATGGATAGGTCAACCAGACAGAAAATCACTAAAGAAATAATGGACTTGAAAGACACATTGGACCAGATGGATCTGACGGATATATTTAGAACTTTGTATCCTGAGGCCAGGGAATTTACTTTCTTCTCAAGTGCGCATGGCACATTCTCCAAGATAGTCACATACTGGGACATAAAGGAGCCCTCAATAAATATAAAAGAATTGAGATCATACCATGCACACTGTCAGATCACAATGCTTTGAAACTTGAAATCAATTACAGGAAGAAGTCTGGAAAACCTTCCAAAAACATGGAGGTTAAAGAACACCCTTCTAAAGAATGAATGGGCCAATCAGGCAATTAGAGATGAAATTAAAAAATATATGGAAACAAATGAAAATGAAAACACAACAATCCAAAATCTATGGGATGCGGCAAAGGCAGTCCTAAGAGGAAAGTACATTGCTCTTCAGGCCTATTTCAAGAGATTAGAAAAAGCGCAAGTCCAAAATCTAACAGCTCATCTAAAGGAACTAGAGGCAGAGCAACAAGAACGCCCTAAACCCAGTAGAATAAGAGAAATAGTAAAAATTAGAGCAGAAATAAACAACATAGAGACCAAAGAAACAATTGAACAGATCCATGAAACCAAGAGTTGGTTTTTTGAAAAAAATAAACAAAATTGACAAACCTCTAGCCAGACTTATCCAAAAGAAAAGAGAGAGCACCCAAATAGACAAAATCATAAATGAAAATGAACTTATTACAACCAACCCCTCAGAAATACAAGCAATTATCAGGGAATACTATGAAAACTTATATGCCAACAAATTGGACAACTTAGAAGAGATGGACAAATTCCTAAACACACGCTCACTACCAAAATTCACATGGGAAGAAATAGAAAATCTGAACAGAACCATAACGAGTGAAGAAATCGAATCAGTGATCAAAAATCTCCCAACAAATAAGAGCCCAGGACCTGATGGCTTCCCTGGGGAATTCTACCAGACATTTAAAACAGAATTAATCCCAATTCTTCTCAAGCTACTGCAAAAAATAGAAATTGAAGGAAAACTCCTGGACTCATTTTATGAAGCCAACATCACTCTGATTCCCAAGCCAGACGGAGATTGAGCAAAAAAAGAGAACTACAGGCCAATATCCTTGATGAATACGGATGCAAAAATCCTCAACAAGATACTTGCAAATCAAATCCAGCGGCATATCAAAAGAATCATCCACCAAGATCAAGTGGGATTCATTCCTGGGTTACAGGGCTGGTTCAACATTTGCAAATCAATCAATGTGATCCATCACATCAATAAAAGAAAAGATAAAAACCATATGATCCTGTCAATAGATGCAGAAAAGGCATTTGACAAAATACAGCATCGCTTCTTAAGAAAGACTCTAGAGAAAGTCAGGACAGAAGGAACCTACTTAAACACCATAAAAGCCATCTATGCGAAGCCTTCAGTTAACATCATCCTCAATGGGGAAAAACTGAGAGCTTTCCCCCTGAGATCAGGAACACGACAGGGATGTCCACTCTGACCACTGTTGTTTAACATAGTGCTGGAAGTCCTAGCATCAGCCATCAGACAACAAAAGGAAACCAAAGGCATCAGAATTGGCAAAGAGGAAGTCAAACTATCACTTTTTGCAGACGACATGATACTCTACATAGAAAACTCGACAGACTCTACCAGAAGCCTACTAAAACTGATCCAAGAATTCAGCCAAGTTGCAGGGTACAAAATCAACGTACAGAAATCGGTTGCATTTTTATACACCAACAATGAAGCAACAGAAAGAGAAATCAAGAAACTGATCCCATTCACAATTGCACAAAAAACCATAAAATACCTAGGAATAAACCTAACCAAGGATACAAGAGATCTGTATGATGAAAACTATAGAAAACTTATGAAGGAAATTGAAGAAGACACAAAGAAATGGAAAAACATTCCATGCTCATTGATAGGAAGAATAAATATAGTTAAGATGTCATTACTACCCAAAGCAATCTACACATTCAATGCAATTCCAAACAAAATTGCACCAGCATACTTTTCAAAACTAGAACAAACTATCCTCAAATTTGTATGGAACCACAAAAGACCCCAAATAGGCAAAGTAATATTGAAGAAGAAAACCAAAACGGTTTTCACCATCCTAGACTTTAGCCTCTACTACAAAGCTGTCATCATCAAGACAGTATGGTATTGGCACAAGAACAGACACATAGACCAATGGAACAGAATTGAGAACTCAGAAGTGGACCCAAAAGTATAGAGCCAAAATCTTTGACAAATCAGGAAAGAATATCCAATGGAAAAAAGACAGCCTTTTTAACAGATGGTGCTGGGAGAACTGGAGAGCAACACGCAGAATGAAACTAGATCATTTTCTCACACCATGTACAAAAATAAACTCAAATGGATAAAGGACCTGAACATGAGACAGGAAATTATTAACACCGTAGAGGAGAAAGCAGGAAACAACCTCTTTGACCTCCACTGCAGCAACTTCTTACTTGACACATCCCCAAAAGCAAGGGAATCAAGAGCAAAAATAAATGATTGGGACCTCATCAAGATCAAAAGCTTCTGCACAGCAAAGGAAACAACCCACAAAACCAACGGAATGGGAAAAGATAGTTGCAAATGATATATCAGATAAAGGGTTGATATCCAAAATCTTTAAGGAACTCACCAAACTCCACACCCGATAAACAAACAGCGCAGTGAAGAAATGGGCAGAAGATATGAACAGACACTTCTCCAAAGAGGACATCCAGATGGCCAACAGACACATGAAACGATGCTCAGCATCGCTCCTCATCAGGGAAATACAAATCAAAACCACACTGAGATACCACCTCACGCCAGTCAGAGTGGCTAAAATGAGCCAATCAGAGAACTCTAGATGCTGGCGAGGATGTGGAGAAACGGGCACCTTCCTACACTGTTGGTGGGAATGTAAACTGGTGCAGCCCCTCTGGAAAACAGTGTGGAGGTTCCTCAGAAAATTAACAATAGAACTCCCCTATGACCCAGCAATAGCACTGCTAGGAATTTACCCAAGGGATACAGAAATGCTGAGGCATAGGAGCACATGTACCCCAATGTTCATAGCAGAACTCTCCACAATAGCTAAAACATGGAAAGAGCCTAAGTGCCCATCAACGGACGAATGGATCAAGAAGATGTGGTTTATCTATACCATGGAATACTACATGGCAATGAGAAGGAATGAAATCTGGCCATGTGTAGCAACATGGATGGACCTTGAGAGTGTTATGCTTAGCGAAATAAGTCAGGCAGAGAAGGACAAGTATCATATGTTTGCACGTATAGGAGGATTAGGAGGAACTTAACTGAGGACCATGGGGGAGAAGAAGGGGGTGGAAATGGTGGGGGAAAGGGAGAGAGGCAAACCATGAGAGACTCTTGAATGCTGAGAATCAAACTGAGGACTGATGGATGTTGGGGGGGGGGGAGGAGATGGGCATGGAGGAGGGCACTTGTGGGGATGAGCACTGGGTGATATATGGAAACCAATTTGACAAACTATTTGTAAAAAAAAAAAAAACAGAGAAGAGAGAGAGGGAAAGAGAGAGAAAAAGAGAAGGAAGGATGGATGGAGAGAGAGAGGAAGGAGGAGAAAGGCCATCATTGCTTAATTTTTGTTTTGTTTTATGGAATAACTGACTACCAAACTGTAGTTTGTGTTTCTCAGATTTTTCTATTATTCCTTTAGCTCACAAGCCCCATTCTACTCAGGACAAGAAGTGCATTTT
Source organism: Proteles cristata cristata (assembly GCA_017311185.1). Lineage (NCBI taxonomy): Eukaryota > Metazoa > Chordata > Mammalia > Carnivora > Hyaenidae > Proteles > Proteles cristata. Next base: position 1,966,221 of record JAESUZ010002753.1, on the reverse strand, counting down.
CCTAAATGTAGTGTGTTGTACAAAGAATACAACTGTTGTTCAGTGAATATAAAACAGTAATTATAGCAAAAATTATTCCAGCATCCTAAATGATGCTAATATATGGCAACAGAAATATGCAAATGGAAGAATAAAAGTACTTATAGTACTTTTTGTTTATTGATCCCAGACACCTATGTTACCTCATTCTAATGACTTTTTTTAAGTTGTCTCCATGCCCAGTGTGGACTCAGAACCCTGAGATCAAGACCTGAGCTGAGATTAAGAATCAGATGCTTAAGCCACCAAGCCACCCAGGAGCCCCTCTGAAGATTTCTTTTAAAGGTTCTGTTATTTTTAAAAATAAATAAATAAAGCTTCTGTTATTTTCATCTACAGTTTGGAGGAAGTAACTGAAGCACAGAAGGGCTAAACAATTGTCTCCTAGTTGAATGGCAAATTAGATGAAAATCCAATATCCACCAGTTACTAGATCCCAAAAACATTTTAACCTCATGCTTTAGTAGCTATTTACACATATGGGTATGAGATCTTCCTTTCAGATAAAAAGGAAATACAACCATGAGTAAACAAAATAAATAATTTGTTTCTAAAGAGCTATACATTTCAATTAAAAATCATTAAGGTCTTTTAATACCTTAGTGTATCTGTTAAATGTGTAAAAAACAGTAAAGAAAATTTAGTAGTCTAAGAATTAGAACAGGAGATAAAATAATCCTGGGATGAGTCCAGTACCTTTTGTTTATCCATGGGTAGATTATCTGCTTTGTGAATTATTCATGACTAATTTTGAATCTTAGAGCTGTATTGCCCCACTGCCTGGTTAGCTCCAAGGCCCTTTCCTCCCACTACCCAGCTGGTGTGTGCTCGGGGAAGACAAACTCTTTTTAATACGAATCCAAGCAAAACACAATTAGGAAAGCAAATGTGCTAGAAAAATAATAATATCATGGATTACAAAGCCAAATAAGAAAGATTTGAATGTCACCTACGCTTTTGCGGTATCCAACTACTGTTTCCATGTAATACTTAGGTAATTGAGTTGGGCCAGTCATATCACAAAGAGACCTCTCATCGATAAGAGAGGTCCCCTGGTTTGGTTTGGCCACAATAATTGAATTGCAGAGTTTGACCATATCATAGTCAGAGCTTCAAGCCTGCTTCCTTTTCAATGGCCTATAAGTTCTCCCAGAAGAAAGAGCACCTCCTACCATAGCCCTAACTTCAGCCACATTTCTCTTCCCTGCTAAAAATACCCAAAGCTTAAAAGGACCTCATGCCTACATCAGAAAGATTACAGAGCTCCCGACCACCTCATTGTCCATTGTCTCACTAAACACACACACACACACACACACACACACACACACACACACACACACACAGTTCTTATAATGTTTGACACCAAGGAGATTTCACTATAGATTTTGTGGCTTGCATTTGTTATTGAGGCTACTACACATAAATACCTATCATTCTTAATCAAATTCCTTCATATTCATAGATGTTTTACACATTTAAATTTTTAATGTTTGTTTGTTTTGAGAGACAGAGAGAGAGTGCAAGAAAGGGAGGGGCAGAGAGAGAGACATAAAATCTGAAGCAGGCTCCAGGCTCTGAGCTGTCAGCACAAAATCCAATGCAGGTTTTGAACCCACAAACTGTGAGATGATGACTTGGGCTGAAGTTGAACACTTAACTGATGGAGCCACCCAGGCACCCCTGCTTTACACATTTTTGAATGTTAGAAGACTTTTAGCAGAGTTGTATCCAAATGATTTCACTTCCTCAAAAATTTATGCCTGGCATATACAGGTACATGATAAAACAGAAATTTCTATAAAGTTTTCATGATGGAAGAGGACCAATACTTAAAATATCTCTAAAAATTAGGAAAATAATACATACTTCTTGCTAAAATGTAAAGTCTGAATTTTTTAAATAATTTGACTAATCATTAAATTCACCAAATTATTTTTCCAAATAAATTGGCTCAGATGCAAATACTTAATCCATCCATTGATAATTTAGAATATATTCAAGTAAGTAATCATTCCTTTATATTACAACTTTTCTTTTGCAAACAAGGTTTGTAACACCACTTAAGTTAATGTTTACTAACAAATTACCATTTGCTGTTACAAGTGGGGTTTCATTAAATGACTCTCATAATGTAAGGGATCTGAATTAAAGTATGCACTGTAGTTCTTAATGTATTTTCCTTCTTCTTTTGCAATAAAATGTCTAAAGATAAGCATAATTTATTATCGTGAAATTAATGCTCTTCTTCAGAGTAATAATTATTCTCATTTTGACCTGTTGAACTAACTTCATATTTACAAAAAAATAATTAAGTGTTGATCAGCATGTGGCATCTTCTGTGGCAGCTCTCCCAATCCAGGACATTTCTTTGCTGACTCACCATAAATATACTTAACTAATGAGTTATGGACCTTTAAGAGCTTTCTCTTTCTGCACTAAACTCTCTTAAGAATTACTTCAGACATATTTTCTTCATTTCATAGATGCACTTCCTTCTTCTTCTACCTTAATCTTCCATTGTGCTGGTTGCTCAAGGGAGCTGACATGGTAACTTTTTAAAAAATTCAAATTAGCAGTAAAAACTTGCAACAAAACTCCATCAAGTTTACTTAGGCATACCCACTTCATTTACATTAATTATGTCCTCATTGTAATTTTCTAAAAGGAAATATTTCTAAATAATGCTTTGCAAAATTTCATGTTATTTTTAACAGTTTTAAAGCATAGAATATAAAAAATAGAAAAGACCCAACATATCAGATTCAAACATCTGATTTATAGATATGTTGTTCAAGCCCAAAGAAGTGAAGAAACATGTATAAAGTCACACAGCTAGTTAGTATCAGATGGTGTATTATTTTTATATAGTTTTAAAAAATGTATTTCCTATATTTGTTAATCACTTTTAAATTAGTTGTATATACACACACACATACATTCATGAATTTTGTTAATTTTGCCAAATAAAAATTACTGTTATCTTAACATAATGTTGTGCCCTGGATATGATCCTAGAACATAGGAAAGAGGAAATTATTGGAAAAACAGGTAAAATCTGAATAAAGTCTAAGGGTTAGGTAGCAGTTATATACCAATATTCACTTCTTAGTTTTGGGAACTGAACAATGGTAATAATGTAAGATGTTAACATCAGAAGTATTAAAAACAAGACTCCATGCCCAAATGGAGTCGTTTTTGCTAAGTTCACATCACTATACTGAGGCTTACAGTTCTGACTCTCCCAGAAATGGAAGAGTCATCCATTCAATCCATCCAATCAACACTAGTTAGGTCATGAACTTGATGGACCCCACCATCCCCTAAAGGAAAATCACTATGGAATTAATAATTTGCTTATTTGTCTCTATAACTTGCTTGTTCACACTCCGTTCTGCCTATAAAAGTCTTTCATTTTTTTAAAAAAGTCTTTCATTTTGTACAGCTCCTCAGATCTCCTTTTAATCTGCTACATTGGATGCTGCCTGATTCTAAAAGATTTTTCCTCAAAAAAATCCTTAAAATTGTTAATATGCTTCAGTTTGTCTTTTAACAGTAGAAACTAAGTGAAGAGTATGTAGGAACTCTGTACTACTCTTTTTGCAACTTCTCTGGAAAAGTAAAATTATTCCAATAGTTATTTTATATAGTTTTATATTAAAATTGTTATTTATGAATATTCACAATTACAAATAAGGCCATTTAGAGTAGATATTTAAAAAAAGAATAAAGATTCAGATTTTCTCTACGTATCAACTACCCTTTTATTATAAGTTGTGGTTCTGTTTTGGGCCTTATGGATGTCATAAGTTGGGTTCCTCTGACTCAGATTCTTGAGTCAGAGACATACCTACAAGAGATTTACTGGGTCGAGTTTTGAAGAACAAAATCGGCTAGGTAGCAAAGGAAGTAGGAGTGGGCAGAGGGAAACGTTAAAATATAATGAAATTATAACAGAGGTTTCAGCAGATCCACTGGGAGGCAAGACCTTTGTACTCACCACGTTCACAAGTTCCTGGAAGTGGGCGACCTTGAGGAGGGACACATTTGGGGTAGGCAGCACTATTTGATCAGCTGCGATTCCTGGAAGGGGATGCTTTGATCCCTTGGCAGGGAACTCCTCTGAGAGCTGGAAGAATGAATGTGTTGGTTCTAGAGTGGGGGGCTGGCTGTTGTGCCACAGCAGCCACTAAAATGAAGCCAACTGTTCAGCCCAGTAACCGGTCACAGGGTGAATGTAAAATTAGGCAAGGAGATTTTGCTAGGCATAGGTAGTTAAAGCCAGGTGAATTTTGCTTATTTTTTCTTGTCCCAAGTACTTTTTCTCTTGAGTTTTTCATGCTTGTACCTGTAATTATTTATGTTTTATAGCATCTATCCTAAGATGTCAGCTGTTGGAATGGGAAAGGAAATTTAGAATAAGCTAAAAAAGTAGACTCTTTGGGATCTTTAAGAGATATGATTTTTAGATGTGAGAAATATGTAAAGAAAGTCCACTGAGTTTTCCTATCCAAGGGCATAAATCCTCACATGACCCCTATCTTCTATATTTGTCCAAGTGAACGCACCTTCAGTTTCATTAGATATGGCTAAGTTATATAATGGTACCAAGCCAATCCCCAAATCTCAGAGGTTTAACACATCAAATTTATGTGTCCAATATGGGTTAGCAAGGGTACACAGAAGTGTTTATCATGTAGTGGCCCCATCTGGAACATGTAGACTCTAAGATCACTGCTGAAGAAGTAAAGAAGAATGGTAAAGACACATCTGGCTTTTATTTTTCAATTTTTAATTTAAATTCTAGACATTAACACATATGGTAAAGTAAAATTGGTTTTACTTGTAGAATTTAGTGATTCATCACTTACGTACATTTAACACCAAGTACTCATCACAACAAGTATACTCCTTAATAGCCATCACCCATTTAGCCCATCTGCTGCCCACCTCCCTCCATCAACCTCAATTTGTTCTCTATAGTTAAGAATCTCTTATGGTTTGCTTCCCCCTCTCTCTTTTTTCCCTTCCTCTATGTTCATCTGTTTTGTTTCTTAAATTCCACATATGAATGAAACCATATGGTATTAAGACACACCTATTCTTAAATGCCTAGAATTAGAGTGACTTTTTGCTGACAGTCCATTGCCTACATTGTGCCACATGGTTCCAACCTAACTACAAAGGAAACTGGGAAATGTAGAGGAATGGAGTACTAATTCCTTTGTATTTAATACATGGAGTACTAACAGACTTTGCCGAAACTGGCTAGTGATCCTTGTGAAATATTCTTATACATAGCTCCAACCTAGTAAAGGAAGACTCAATATTTATGTCAGTCTCCTTGCTTTCCTTACTGGCTACAGTCTTATCCATCAGGATCATCCTCTCTGAGCAAAAAATAAGGTCAATCTTTGTGCCATATATATTTTTATATCAGCTATATTGGTTAGCGAGGTAACAACTTGAACATTCAGACAGTTAACATTTTTAGGAACACACATGAAAGTGCTTTAAAGAATTGCATAATCATGGGAAGGCAAATTTCATTTATACATCTTGAATCTGTTAGGGAAATTATATTGATAATTCTACAGTCCTGGACTTAAAATACATAGGCAGGGACAATTTATGCTCTGGTTGTTTTATAAAGAGCCACAATGTATTAGGACAAATAAGATATGCAAAAGTTGTCGGCAAATATCCAAACAGGACATTAGGAAACAGCACCAGAGGAGGATACTTTAGTACAAAGGCATGTATTTCCTTACCATATGGTCCTAGTTTTTCAGTTGAAATGTTTTCCTTTCTGAAAAAAAACCTGCCTCTTTTCCCTGCTAATGGTAGAGAAGATGTGTTTTATAAATTAGAATTACCATTTGTCATGAATTCTGCTCACTGGTGTATAAGTCTTTTTTTTTTAAATTTTTTTATTACAGATGGATGAAGTAATGGCTGAAAATTGAACCCTAGCGTCAGACTGCCTGGGTACAGTTCTTGGCTCTGTCACTTACCGCATCTCTAGGTAATCAATTCACTAACCTCTCTCTGGCTCAGTTTCTTCATCTACAAAATGGCTACACTACCGTTATCCACCTAACAAGGCTGATGTTGGAACAAAAGACTTACTATTTTTAAAATGTTTACTACAGTGCCTGGTACATTGCAAAATCTGTGTTTGTTGTTATCACTATTGTTCAGACACTCATAGTTTCATAAGAGAGGACGCCTTTAAAATGGAGAAGTCCAAAATAAAACATAAAGTAATAGTGCCAACATAAAACTTCAAATGCCAAAACAACTTTTGCCAGTATTATTCATTCTTTTTTTCCCCCACTTGTTCTATAGTTTTCCTTTCCCAGTTCTAAGGGAAAACATGCTAGCATGTTCTCTTTATTAACCAATGTATTTCTCATGTCATAGTCCAAGGAAGCAATTAAGGAATAAAAAAGGACAAGAAAATCTTTCTGTTTTTCACATAGTGGATTCTATATGACTTTGCCCTACTCCTGCACACATACCAGTGTGTCTGCTGTTCCACAGTAATATAGTGGTTGACGAGCTGGCTGGAAAGACAAAGCATCATGAAAGGGAAGGTATAGACAAAAAGAGCTGACGGAAGTGGAGAATTTCAGATTCAAGAGACTCTGTTGTCAATGGGAAATAAGGGGAGGAATCAAAGCTATAAAATGGTAATCTAAACTTCTGCCACTCCTCCCATGCCGACCATATATATTCTGCTCTAGCAGGAAAAGGAAGATATGTGATCAAAGCATTTATAGGTTCATAATTTTCCAGATGAACCTCCGTCTCACTTTCATACATGAATAACTTCTTTTGGGTTTACCAATGTATAAGCAGGAGAGTCCCACATCTGATTGCTGCAGAGCATCGCCAAGAACTTGGTACCTGAAACCCATAAGCATCCTTACTCCAGAACACATCTGCTGCAGGTTGAATTGCGTCCCCCTAAAATTCATGTGTGGAAGTCCTGATATATTACTATGTAACTGTATGTAAAGAAAAGGGCCTTTAAAGAGGCAATTAAGTTAAGCAGAACCCATTAGGGTGAGGTCTAATCTAGTCTGACTGGTGTCTTTACAAGAAGAAATTTGGCCACAGAAAGAAACTAGGGCGCTTGTGCACAGAAGAAAAACCACGTGAGGACACAATGAGAAGACTGCCACCTGCAGCCAAAGAGAGAGGCCTCAGAAGATACCAGACCTTGATCTTGGTCTTCCAGCCTCCATGAACGCATGAAAATAAATTTATGTCTTTTAAGCCACCTACTCTGTGGTATTTTGTTATGGCAGTCCTAATATACACATACAATACATTTTTGGATTCAGAAAAGCCAACCAGTTTGCTTCCTATACACTCTCTAGCAGATAGTCTTAAAATATGTAACATGCTTTCTCTTATTCACCATTAGTGCTTTTGCTGGGGAAAATAATCTAAGTGAAGAATTACATACTATACTGGTTCACTTTAGAAAAAATATTCTCACTCTGAAACTTTGGAGTGACGATAAACAGTTACATTTATGTTATTTAAACTCTATCATACATTTATCCATAATAATTTTTAAATTTGGAAGAAGTGATGTTGAAATTGTATTTAAATTACCATTCTTTGCCCCCTTCATTGTACTCCCCCGAGCTAAGTTTATTAATATCAAAGAGTTCTATTCATTCTATGTAAATTTTACTAAAGTCTGTTAAATCTCCTGATTGCTGACATTTTAGAGTTTTATACACTTTTTGTCTCTCTTTTGACAAATCACACACACATCTTCAGGGACTCTTATTACAGAGCTAAGTACATTGTCTGACAAAAGCTGAAGAATTTTAATAGATAAATGACAAATTCTAACAAAGAGCTCTACTGAGTTAATTTCTAAAATCATTTACTGTATGTATAGAAAAACTGGCAGAAGTAATTTGATGAAGTGCAAGTTTTCTATACATAATAAGAGGAAAGATAAAATTATTAGTAGATTATTCGGTAAAATCCATCTATTTGATGGATAACCACACACACACACACACACACACACACACACACACACACACACACACAAACACACCCTACCGATATGAATATGTCTTCTTGCTTTCTTATTAGGTTCTTTTTCCCCAGACTAAAAAAAAGTCATCAGTTATTAATATCTATCATTTCCATCATTTAGATTGCTGCCATAGTAGGACTTTGAATGAATCCAGAAAGGTCAAGTTCAAATGAGAAAAGGAAGCAGCAGTTCTACTACTACAAAATCACGGCAATCTGAGATTTTAAAGACAAAAAAAAACCTTTATAATTTAAATATATATCCCTGGTGGTTACACTTTCCAGTGAATACTTAGTTTTCATTGTGTGTATGTGTGTGTGTGGGGGGGCGTGTGTGTGTGAAGGAATGTGCTTGATGGGATCACTGCATGATCTATTCTCTGCAGGTGCTAGGAAAGGTCAGAGAGAATCATCATCACAAAGTGAAGTGATTTTCTTCTTTACAAGCTCCTGATGTAAACAGACTGATGAACACAACAAGATCCTTACTCACTCACATGATATCATACACAATCACAGCTAAATGTTTCTGTCTGTCAGAGCCTGGAGAGTCACTACCAGATTGTTGCCTGATTAGAATATAACCCCAATGGTATTTTCTTGGTTTTAGTTAGTCAGTTCTGATTTTGCAAGATTTCTGAGCTCTGTGACAAAAGGTCAAATGCAGGGAGCACTGAAGCAAGGTGAGATTTAGCCAGCTCAGAAAATGAGCAGGCTGTGTCAGTAATCGAACAGCCACATTATCAAACATTTGTTGACTGAAGATCAAAAAAATAAATGACATATCTTATTTTTAAATCAGAAGTTACATAGCACATACTTTGGAAAGAGAAGTTCTGTAAGCATGTGGCACTTAATCTTTGTTCGTAATTTATGCTCATGTTCAAGACATTTTTAAAATCTATTTTCTTGCAGACTCCAATTTTACTGCTACATTTATTGCCAGTTAAGCAGCAGCTTTTAGTATATGGACGCCCCACTAAAAATTCACCTTCTGAGTCTCCTACCCAAGACATTTAAGTTAGAATTTGGACCCAATCTGCCACATCATAGCTAGCAGCAAGTGAGGAGGACTCAATGATCCTGCTGGTATAAACATACTCCTTGAAGGAACAGCCAAATAGTTTGGAAGTTTGGATATCTTCTTTTAAGAAAAAAATGTCTCTGGGTAAAGTATGTTCCAGGGTACCTTAACAAAGCTGTATATACTTTTTGGAAATGTTCAGTAATTATTTTTACTTAGAAATGGAAGTATGAAATGACACAATGTATGAAATTTTTGGGAGATAAAGTTTCCTATAACTTAGCATAATATTCTCTTCTAATAATTAGATCTTAATGTTGTGTAACATCTTACTATGTTTAAGAACTAAGAGTAGTAGGGCAGACTCCAGCTTTTAAGATGTTGTGATAAATAAGATGGAAAATTTCAGCAGCTGAGTTACAGTCCACTCCAAACAATGCCAAGTCTCTGTTTTGATATCAATATCACCATCTAACTAAACACTAACATACAGACAAGCAAAAGATAAAGTACAGTGATATACATTATATGTGATTATATGTCTTATTTGCTACTAAAAATAAAAGAGACCAGCAAGAGTTCTTCTCTTATGTTCTCACTGCCAAATAAGCATATATCCAACACAGGTGAAAGAACATCACATTCTCATATCATCATCTATGGTTACATCAGAAATGATGGGTATTTTAAAAAAAGTTTTGTTAACGATAGCCTTCTCAGTTAAGAGGTTTTCACCTAATAGCAAGCCGCATCAGTTTCCCAGAGCCAAGGAGCTGTTTTCAGTAGTCTGAACTTTTGATTGATTTGAGCCATGTTTAGCTTTAATCTATCCTTGCACATGACTAGGGAAAGAGATGTTCTATCAGATTTTGTCCTTGTAGCTTCGAGTCTTTCTCTGTGTGCATCTACAGTGGGAAAAGTTTTCAAATCCAAGCAGGGTCAGGATTTAACCCTTATTTGGATTTCACTGTGACTGGGCTGAAGGAGGACATGCAACCTCTACAAAAGAATGGGTCAAGACCTAGCAGAAAATAGAGGATTTAGGTGGGGTTGTGACTCTTGGCTTGAACAATTACAGAGTTAATGGCTTGGAAACGGATTTCAACTTGCTCTAGTATAAAACTCAGTGCTGAGTCACAGATGACCCAGAGCTGACAGCTCCAAACAAGGATGGACTGTGGGCAGAGAGAAAGGAAGTCGATGCTGTGTGGGGCACAGCAGCAGGAGCTTGCTGCAGCTCTGGAAGAGCTAGACGGAGTGTGTTATGAGTTGGGGGCAGAGCAGATGGGATGTGACTATCAGTCTACTGGCTAATTAGAAAATACTGGTTTGAAACCTGAGCTCTAAGAGAAAAGTCTCTGATGTGTACAATCTGACGGAAAGGACAATTAATTTTTTTCCTATAAAACATTCTGAATTCCTCCATAATACTATTTTTATTTAACTATATGTTTCTATGATTGAAATAAGAAATGTCATTTCTCTAAACAAGGAAAATCCTTCCAGAAATTTTTCAAAATAAATTACCAAGTAGAATATTTTTAAATATAATTTCTTGTCACATTGGTTTCCATACAACACCCAGTGTTCATCCCAACAAGTGTCCCCCTCCATGCCCATCACCCACTTTCTCCTCTCCCTCACCCCTCATCAACCCTCAGTTTGTTCTCAGTATTCAAGAGTCCCTTATGGTTTGCCTCCCTCTCTGTAACTTTTTTTTCCCCCCTTCTCATTCCCCATGGTATTCTGTTAAGTTTCTCAAGATCCATATATGAGTGAAAACACATGGTATCTTCTTTCTCTGAATGACTTATTTCACTTAGCAAAACACCCTCCTGTTCCACTTATGTTGCTGCAATGGCCAGATTTCATTCTTTCTCACTGCCAAGTAGTATTCTATTGTATATATAAACCAAATCTTTTTATCCATTTGTCAGTTGATGGACATTTAGGCTCCTTCTATGATTTGGCTATTACCAACTAGAATTTTGAATGAGGTGTAATGGCTCAAAATATTATACAGAGTAATAGTGTTTAATATTATATTAATAATGAGGAATATCTTACTTGTTATTGACCTGAAAATAAACCTTGATTCATTTAGAAATAATAGTTAAGTTATTATTAAGTTAAGAATAAGTTAAGAATAAACCATCATATAAGTTAAGAATAAACCATCATATCTGGGAAAATGTGTCCATCAAATCATGTTGTTATATTTTCTAATAAATCAGGACATAACACATTGTACATCAAACATATAACTTAAATTTCAGTCAGGCCCTATTTTAATTTCCTGGACCAAATTCCAATGTGTGCAGTGTGTGTGTGTGTGTGTGTGTGTGTGTGTGCGTGTGTGTGTGTGTGTTTGGGGATGTTTCCCACACAATATCAAACAATTCTCTGACACCAGCTGGGTGTTGGGAACTCAACTAGATTCTGACGCAATCTACCTAGAGATAGTGTGATATTCCACAGTTTGAGGGCTCAGTCTTAGAAGACCGACTCCTCCTTTAGGCACTGTCCCCAGTTACAAGCCCAGACTGTTACCTGTGCTTCTGACCAACCAGCTAAAACCTGGAGGTTCCAATGACACCCCACAACTTGGAATGCCAATAACAAGTCCAGGACTTCCAACCAAATGGCTGGTTTCCAACCTATCCCCTCTTTAGATTCAATTAACTTACTAGAACACAGAGAAACAGGTTACTTACTAGACCACCAGATTCCTATAAAAAATATAATTAAGGAATTAAAGAAAAATATAATTAAGGGAAGAGTTGCACAGGGCAAGATATGGGGAAGGGATGCAGAGCTTCCATGCATGTTCTTTCTAAATCTGCCACTTTCCCCACATCTCCAAGTGCTCACCAACCCAGAAGTCCTCCAAATCCTCTCCTTTGGGTTTTTATGGAGGTTTTGTGACCTAGGAATGATTGATTACACCACTGGCCATTGGTGACTGATCTCAGTCTCCAGCTCCTCTCTGCTTCCCCGAAGCTGGGGAGTAGGAATGAAAGTTTCAACCCTCTATTCACAAGGTTTGTTCTTATTGGAACCAGCCCCTGTCCTTAGCTGCATCCAAAAGTCCCTTCATTCACATAACAAAAGACATAGTTGTGGCTTTCATAACTTAGGAAATTCCAAAAGTTTTATTTAGTTCTGTACCAGAAACAGGGACAATGACCAAATACATACATTTCATATTATATATTGCAGACCCCTCCCAGCAGCATAATTCCATCTGTTTTATAGAAGCCATAGTTTAATGTTGACAGATTTGGGGCTACATGCACCATAGGTGAATACTGCACTAAAACATTGCTCATGATTCCCTTTTCACTCCACTGAAAGTTAGACCACATTTAATAAATCACTCTAGTCTGATTTACTCATTATTATTAGTGATGGTGGTGGTGGTAGTAGTAGTAGTAGTAGTGGTGGCAGTAGTAATAGTAGTAGTAGCAGTAGTAGTAGTAGTAATAGTTGTAATAAGGTGACCAATGCTTGATTTGCCAGAGTTGTGGAGTTGTTTTTGTTTTTGTTTTACACCTTTGAATCTAGAGCATCTATCCCTAAATAAGAGATTTTCATTCTGTTTTTTCTAAGGAAAGTAATTCACCAACTTGAATATCTGCATTCCCAAGATGGGAATATATTCTAGACAACTATAAAATGTCTAATTATTGAAAGCATTGTCCATTTTGGATCAGAAGTGGAAAGGCATCCTATTAACTCCTCAAGCCCTATTAGATATATTTTATGATGTCACCTGACCTCTGAAACTGAAGAATTAGTTCTGGGGAGAAATTGCTAATGTCCAGTAACTTTTCTCTCTCATTTGTAATTGCAGTAGAAGAGAATAAAATGAACCAGAAATTTAGGGTTTGACAAAATGGCAGACATAAAAAGAGGTCAAACTCATTATAAAAATATGAAAAATGTCTAGATAATAGAAATATCAGATTATTTGGATCAAGCTCTGCTTTTTATTAATGAGGAAAGTAAGGTTCCAATCTTGTTTTTATCATTTCTTTACTTTCCACTCTTTCTTCAGCCTCTCTAGTCAGGCTTTTGCCCATAGTCTTCCACTGAAACCTTCTCAAGGACATCATTGATACCTATCATTTACCAAGTTTGATGATCTATTCTCAGCCCACCTCATACCTGATCACTGTGCAGAAGGTGACAGAGTTGCCCACTGCCTCATTATTAACATACTCTCTTAACTCATGAGTCTCCACATTGGTCCTTTTCCTCCCTCCTTACTGATTTTTCCCCATATTCTTTGCAGGCTCCTCTTCTTTATGCTAGAGAGACTTGACTCAGTTCTTTGTATTCTCCTTTCTATGTACAGTCATTCTATAATCTCTTCTAGTCCCATGACCTTAAATATATCATCTAAATGCTGATGCCGTCTAAATCTTTTCCACCAGTACAGACTTCTCCCCAGGGATCTTGACTTTTATATTCAATTACCAACTTAATATTCCCTTTCTGTTGTCTAGCATATATCACAAACTTCATCTAAATTGGAACTTTTTTCTCACCTTTCCTCACCCTCCTCTATAACGTGTTCCTCTCCAGTATTCCTCACCTCAGCAAATAATGCTGCTATTCATCCATTTGTTCAGACAAGATTCCTTGGAGTCCTTTTTAAAGATTTAAATCATTTTTATATCTCTCCTCTACAGAGAAATTAATAATGGTTTCTCATCCTGTTCATGATAAAAGTTAAGCATATTGCCATGACTTATGAAAATCTCTGGGATCTCCTTGCCTACTTTATGTTCATTCTTTGCTTAGTTCCAGTCTTTGCTTTAATGCTAGCTACCAAACTTACTTTTACTTCAGGTCCTTTGTATTTGCTATTCCATCTTTCCTGGAAATTCTTCCAAAGATCTTTACATGGTTTACTGCCTAACTTCTTTCAGATTTCTGTTCATATTCTAGCTCCTCAGATTGGCCTTCACTGATCACCCAATAAGGAAACAGTGTCTACTTTCTCCACCAGAGATTATCAGTATCTATCTCCATCATTATCTTCCTTTATGTTTCTTAATAGGATTTGAGACTGCTTGAAATATACTGGGTATTTACTTGTTTATAGTTTGCTTCCTGTCTAGATTGTATGCTTGAAGGCAAGGCCTTCATCTTATTCAGCACTATATCCAGTGTTACAATGGTGTCTTAACACAGGTTTTTCTTAATAAATATTTGTAGAGTGAATGAATGATGACCGACTGAATGGCACTACTTGAATGCTCTACCTGACTTAATTCAGCAGTTAAATTTGGAAGCATAGGCACTTCCCAGGATGTCGGGGAATTTGTGGTCATCGTGCTTGTAACCATCACTCTTTAGGAGTTCGCTCCTCACTTTCATCACTTCTCCTCCTTCTTCCCTATGTACTCTCTCTTACGCAGGGTCATTATAATCCTGTGTATCTTCACCAGCCTTCAACTACTACTTCTTTAGTTATATCAGTGTATGGGAGTGTAGCATAAAACTGCTTATGTCTAGCTGTGAGTGGTGGTGGTGTTACAGGCAAAGTGGAAGAACTCTAGCTCAGAACTCTATAGTCCCTGTCCTACGTGATAGATTTTCTTGGCCCACTGACAAGGTGTTTCTTAATTTCTCTGTGCCTGGCCAAAACAAGGATGGCATCACTTTCTGAGTTCACCCTCCTTCCTTCCTTTCCAAAGTTTCTGATTTTTTTTGGCCACTGCTGCTGCTGCACATTTCTTTAAAAAACTCATAACAGAAAACTGAGTTCCCAAACAAAATCCCATACCATATGTAAAAGAGCATGTCCCTCTCTCAACTGGAGGTGTATTTTGAAATAAGAAAGTAACAGCTCAGCAGTCATTTGCCATAGCTTGCTGAGTAAGCTGGGCTTAGGTTAAAAGGGGGTTATAGGCTGTCAGCCAAAACACTGACAGCATTGCTGGATTCGAGATTCAGAAACTCTATATGTCCCAAGGATTCTGTGTGGATGCCATTAATTACACTCCCTTCTGCTCTATCGTTGAGAGTATCTCAACTCAGTTACCTCCCGTGGATCAAAACAGATAGGGATTTTAACCTTATGACTTGTTAAATTAAGTTTTAAAAAATCTCAGCATTAACAAAAAGATCATTGAAAAGTATTGCCATCAGATTGAAATGAAATTAGAAATGGACAATTCATGTGTTTTGCATTAAATCTCTCATCAATTTGGATGAAAGATGATTTATACAGAGCATGTGGGTCATAACTGAGCGAGTAGTAATTCACTCGCTAGAATGAATGGTGCTAGAGATGCAGTCATTAGGAGTAGTAACAATAACATTAAAATAAATCAAAGGGAAATAACTTCAAAAGTATATATCGTAGATTTTACAAAATGACTAAGTATGGTCAGCAATGCTCAAATTATTTTTGATTTTATCAATCTTTATACAAGTTCTTGAAACTGAGGAGTTCTTGAGGATTCCATGTCCAAGAGTGCATTTAGATGAGTCTATGCTACTCATAATAATGATGCCGTTCATTGTCATGTGTGATATTGTGAGTAGCAAAGTTCTTTGTTTCTGAAAACGTCTTATTTATTTCTTAAAAAATTTCTGATAAGAAGAATCCTTCAGATCTCCACCCCTCCACACCCAGTAATATACCAACACAGTAAACTCTGGTTTCAAAATAAAGTTTCATTCTGTAGGAGCTTTTCAACCATCTCCAATCTGGAACTTGGAAATATTTCAATCAGCATTTGCATTTAAAAAATTGGTACATCCTAAGAAAATAGTTTGCCTTCATGTATTCAGAGAGTGTCTAGATATAATGTTATTTTCTATTAGAAACAACATTTAGAAGGATAATTGAGAATGAAGTTTGCCTTGTGAATCAACACTTACTTTTGTGATCTTTAAGAAATTTAAAAAGTACGTGTACAATTTGTTATCACTACAATTGAGTAGACAATTTTTTTCCCACAAGGTTACATCTGTTTATGCTACTTTATTATCTGTTGAATGGTGTGATATGAAGTCTCTTTATTGCAGTTTAGCTAAAGAAGTACCATGTCTGTGATGCAGCTGTCAATCAGCATTTAGTCATACAGTATCTATTTCTATCCCTGTTCTTAGCACAGAAGGGCTATTATAGTCTACATTACGGCATAGCTACTTTGGATATAGATATCCTTGAGGGGCAGGATTTATTTTGAAAGAAGATACTCAACATAACATGACACATCATTCAGACATTTTAAAAAGTACACATGCAGGTATTTCAAAGCAAAATATAGCAAAGGCTAATTTTAAACATTTAACATTTTGTGAGTGCATTTCCTTTTCCCCCCTCACTTTAATAGCAGTGAAAAAGACCAAATGGGGTCATGTGACTTTTCTGTAATTGAAAATGCCTATTTAAAGCAATCCCTGTGCAAACCTTTATTTCATTGTCACCTATGAAGGGCTCGCTTTTGTAAGATATTATGCAAGTCAAACAAGAGAGAACCATTCAAGGCCAAAAAGAAAGAAAAATAATGCTGAAATGCATTTATCAACACCTGAAAAGTGAAACTTTTCCAGCTGTCCAATAATATATTTCCAAGTACACTAGCATATATGGAACATGACTAAAAATTAACGAGACTGATTACAAACCACAAACATGAAAATCAGTCATGCAGCTGTATACCACACTGGATGTGCTTCCAGATGTGATGATAAAAATGGATACAACCTTTTAGAGCTTGAGCTTTGGATATGCTGTGCATGTGGCACTCATTAGCTAAGCAAATGGATGTTAATCTTTATGACAGTCGATTGCTGTGCTGCATTCCTACAGAGAGCTTATCAGCTGGTCTGACCCGATCATCAAGACCATCATGACTTAATTTACAGGAGGATTATTTTCCTTCCCCTGCAATTCCATGGATTTAAAATGCACAAGAAAGTTTCTCGAAAGAAATGGCTGAAGCATTTAAACTTTCCTATTCCCCATAGCTCTGCAATAAATAGGTAATGGCATAAAAAGATTTCGATTCACAGATTCCATTAGGAATTCAGCTAGATTGAACATCTAATTTCTCATGTTCAAGACTGAAAAATTAACCTCATTTTCCCAACTGATTTGATTTCCGTTGAAGAACTAAAGATGCTCCTATAAGAAAAGCTTCTTTAGTCTTTGAAAAGAAAAGGCACTGTCAGTCCATAGCATATAAATGGTACTTCAGTAGATAAACAGTCAGAAATGTCATGTCACAGTTTAGGAAGACTCAGGAACCTTTCTTGTGTCCTAACAGACATTACTTCTTCTAGAAAAGTCATCATATTACCAGATTTGCTTCCATACCCATGGTATTATGGTGCTTTGGGCTACCTTGGGCTAATTATAACTGGCATCATAGAATACCAGATCCACCCCTCTGAAATTGAGTGCATGGCATGCTAGACATAATGCAGGAAGAGGCAATTCAGACTTCTCACGTAACTCTGCCAGCACACATCAACCTATTCGACAGCAACTTCTGTCTCTTAGGCAATTTTAGCTGAAGACCATCATTGTGCCAATATTTTTCCCTTTGTGGTATGCTTCATTGTCCCCAAAGGGTGGCAGATTCCAATAAACCACACTTATATTCTAATAATAACAGTCAGATAGAAACCAAAGATGGTCTCTTCAGATAAAGACTGAATCATCTCTATTTTTGGTAAAAGCCTAGCGTATCATGAGCACTTAATTAACGAGTTCATGAAAGTAAGTAAATCACTTCCTTCCTGAGTTTTAGGTGCTTTGGGAGTAGGTTTAACTCATTTAGTTCAGTATGAAACTATGTAATGTCCTGAAATTTCTGCTATGCTTTCTTGATAGTCTGGATTAAGAACTTTTCAAAATGTCTGACACTTTCATGGAAAAAGTCAGGAATAATATTCAGATTGCTAAGTATTAGTGAAACAATCCTGAATTTCAAAAACAATGAGGTATTACTCTTTCAATTAATCTATGAAGGGACTTCAACCCCAAATTGTGAAACTTTCATTGAATATTTACGTGTAGAATGGATCATTTTAGGCACCATGGAAAAAGGAAAGATGATGCAAATTGTTCTCTTGTAAGAAACAATTATGTATGGAATGCACTGTGATGCATGGCAGAGTGAGAGGCTTGGAGGGCACAGGTAGGAACATTGGACTTCTGACGAGGAAGAGCAGAAAGAAGGCACTTTACCTACCCCAGCACAGCTTTTGCCTCAGTGTATTCTAGACAATAAATACATGGTTCAAGACGAGATTCTTTTTTTTTTGTTTGTTTGGTTTTTATTTATTTCTAGGAGAGAGAGAGAGACAGCGTGAACAGGGGAGGGTCAGAGAGAGAGGGAGTCACAGACTGAAACAGGCTCCAGGCTCCGAGCTGGCAGTCAGCACAGAGCCCGACGCGGGGCTCGAACCCACGAACCGCGAGATCATGACCTAAGCGAAAGTCGGACGCTTAACCGACTAAGCCACCCAGGCGCCCCTCAAGACGAGATTCTTAAGGACATTATTCCCTACAGCCTTTCACGTGGTCATTTTCATTATGATTCTTCTTAAACAGTTCTAACACACGTTACTTGAATATTTTGACCCTTCCTTTTTTTTACTTCTTCAAGGAATATCTCTTGATGTGAGTTTTCCATTACAAAAATCAGGGACATCTGGGTGGTTCAGTCAGTTGAGCATCTAACATTTGATTTTGATCACGATTTGTGGGATCTAGCCCCGTGTTGAGTTCTGCACTGGCAGTAAGGAGCCTGCTTGGGATTCTCTCTCTCTTCTTTCTCTACCCCTCCTCCCATTCTCTCTCTCAGAATAAATAAACATTAAAAATTTTTTTAAATACTAAAATTTCTTTAAAAAATCACCTCAAGAAATGAAGTTCTACTGACAGTTTGGAGATGAAGGACTAATGGTCAGAAAAATAAGTAACTTTTTATATTAGATTTAATGACAGATATTTGAGATTTGAGCTAGATTAAAGTAGGGACACCGAGGGAAAATGATAATGATTCCTGAGGCATTTTAAAGGGTAGAAGGAATAGACTTTGGTAATTAATTAGTAAGACATTCAGATGGCAGTGATTGGCAGGCAGAGAGAGGTGCAGGGCTATAAGTGACACTTGGAACCATCCACATCAAAATAAATTCATAAGGTTACCAGGGTTGAGGAGGTCACAGAGTCTGTGAAGAGCCAGAAGAGAAGAAAATTCTATCTTCAACTCAGGAGGTCTGCCTACCTAGAAGGACCGGACAAAGGGAAAAGAGCTTTCCTAGTAAACTAGAGTAGATAGAGTAAAATAGGCATCTAAGGAAACATTAGGGCAGTGGGAATTGATTTAGGGGAGTTTCAAGGGATAGTTCAGTTAAGGAAAAGAATAAAAATATAGGAGTTTAGAAAGTTGGGCAATAACATTGTTGGAAACAGAATGTGGATGGCAAATCTTCAAGAAGTGACAGAGAGGAGGAATACAGACTGCCCCCACCCCTCTGAGAGTAGATGAAAAATTCCTGAGAACACTGGATAAAAAAAAGAAAGGTTTTATTGTTGTTCTTTCTGATTTATTTTCTTTCAGTTTTTGTTCTGTGGGTATGACTTTACTGGATTTATACACCAAGAAAGGGCCTTTTGAGAGGGAGACATTACAGAAACAGAAGATGCCAAATAGCTATAAAATTCTGAGATTTGATTATAATTCCTATGTTTAGTGAACATAGAAAACAGATGTAGAAATTAATAATAATTATTGTATTGGATATTACATGAAAGGAAATAGAAAAAGTAGCTTTGGAAATCAATATTGTTTATTTATAAGCTAACTAAGCCCCTTCTAGTTTTTGGATGTTTTTATTGTCAATCAGTATAAGCTATTCATCCATAATGTGAAAATATAATATCTATGTTATCTAATCACAGTTAATTATTACAAAGCAAAAAAAAAAAAAAAAGATTTTAAAGCCACCATGGCAGGAGAAAGATGGCAGATCTCATGGAAGATGCCCCAAACTTCCATCTATTTAGTCAATCAGCTATTATTTTTTGAACATGAATTACTTGTAAGTACTCCGCTATGTGATGTAAAAGATGCAGTTACAAACAAGACTCATGTCCAAAGATCTTAGAAAAAGTATGGTGAGACAATCATATATTTATAAAATGAATCTGGAGCTTAGAAGAATGCCAACCTCTATTTTCAGGAGCATAGCTTTGAATCAAGTGGAAAAAAATATTCTGCTTAGGAAACATACCCACCTTGCCTAAGTATTTTTTTTCGTAAGGAAGAATCTCGGACCTTTACCATTTTACAATTATTATTAATTTTTTACTGTTAATTTACTTTTGAGAGACAGACAGACCATGAGTGGGGGAGGGACAGAGAGAGAGAGGGAGACACAGAATCTGAAGCAGGCTCCAGGTTCTAAGCTGTCAGCACAGAGCCTGACGGAGGGCTTGAACCCACAAATCATGAGATCATGACCTGAGCCGAAGTGGGATGTTTAACCAACTGAGGCACCCAGGTGGCTCAATATTATTAAAAATAATATTGTTTATTATTATTTTGTCAAGAAGTCTATTCAAAGACTTCTTTATTTATATAAAAGCTAAGATTTAAAATTTAAAAATATTCTTTATGGATTGACATTATTATGAAGTTTCTATATTTCTAAAAATACTACTTTCTTAAGGTTTACTTTGATAAAAATATAGTTATACCAGTTGTACTTTTTTGGTATTTTCATGCTATGCCTTTTTATACCCTTTCTCTTGTAACATGTCTACAAATTTATTTTAATATGTGCCTTCTGTAAACAGCATATAGGTTTTTTTAAATCTAGTTAAATAATTAGATTTTAATTAGTGTATTAAGTTCACTTAAATTCAATAGAACTACTGACATATATATTTTAATTTTTTGTGTTTAGTTGACACAATGTTACAATAGTTTCAGGTGAACAACACAATAATTCAATTTCTCTATACATTATGTTAATATTCCCCACAAGTGTAGCTATCACTAGCTATCAGACAACACTATTAGAATATCATTGACTCGGGGCACCTGGGTGGCTCAGTTGGCTAAGCGGCCACCTTCAGCTCAAGTCATGATCTCACAGTTTGTAGGTTTGGGCCCCGCATTGGGTTCTGTGCTGACAACTCAGAGCCTGAAGCCTCCTTCTGATTCTCTCTCCCTCTCTCTCTGGCCCTCCCCTACTAACACCGTCTCTCTCTCTCTGTCTCTGTCTCTCTCTCTCAAAAATAAATAAACATTGGGGTGTCTGGGTGGCTCAGTCGGTTAAGCGTCTGACATCAGCTCAGGTCATGATCTCACAGTTCGTGGGTTCGAGCCCCGCATCGGGCTCTGTGCTGACAGCTCAGAGCCTGGAGCCTGTTTCAGATTCTCTCTCTCTCCCATTCTCTCTGACCCTCCCCTGCTCATGCTGTCTCTCTCTCAGAAATAAAGAAAATATTAAAAAATAAACATTAAAAAATTAAAAAATAATATCATTGAGTATGTTCCTTTTATTCATTTTACTTATGTGTATATTTATAGACTTTTATTCCTATGACTTATTCATTCCATAACTGGAAGTCTGTATCTCCCACTCCCCTTCACCAATTTTGCTCACCTTCCACTCCCTCACCCCTCTGAAAATCAAGTTTGTTCTCTGTATTTACAAGTCTGATTCTGCTTCTTGTTTGTTTACTGATAAGACTCTATATAGGAGTGAAACCATATAATATAGCCAACAGACACATGAAAAGATGCTCAGCATCACTCATCATCAGGGAAATGCAAATCAAAACCATAACGAGATGCCATCTTATACCTGTTAAAGTGGCTAAAATAAAGAAGACCAGAAATAATAAGTGTGGACAAGGACATGGAAAAATGAAATTTATACACAGTTGGTGGGAATGTGAATTGGTACAGTCACCATGGAAAACAGTGTGGAGGTTTCTCAAAAAGTTAAAAATATGGGAGCGTGGGTGGCTCAGTCAGAAAAGCATCTGACTCTTGATTTTGGATCAGGTCATGGTCTCATGGTTTGTGAGACTGAGCCCCATGTCAATCTCCGCACTAACAGTGGGGAGCCTGCTTAGGATTCTGTCTCTCTCTCTCTCTCATTCTCTCTCTTTCTCTCTACTACTCCCCACCCCTAAATAAATACATTAAAAAAAAAACTTAAAAAAACAGAAATACCATATACTCCAATAATTCCATTGATCTGTTTGGGTTTAACTACTGTCTGTTTTCTATTTGTCTTAACCCTTCTGAGTACAGTTTCTTTTCCCTTTCTTGTCTTCTTTTGGAAAATTTGAGTACTTTTTATTATTCAATTTCCCCTATGCTATTACTTATATTCATTTTTTTACTACCGTTAATGGTTCTTCTAATTTTACAATATTCATCCTGACTTATTAAAGACTAATGTAAATCGATACTTTTACTTTCCAGACAACGTAAGGACCTTAAAATATTTAAACATTTTAGTACCACTGATCTTTTTTCTGCTTTTTTTGCTCTTGCTGTCATAAAATTCTACATATATTTTAGTCTTTTGAGACAGTTTTATTACAACTTGTATGAAACCTAAAAGTGCTTCTTATCAAAAGTTTAATCACTACAGAAATATATAATGTTCAAAGAGAATTACTATAAACAATTTGGTTTGAGATAGGTTTTCCTCCTTAATATTTAATATGGTTTAAACAACAGATGTGCACCACTTTCTCCATCCACCTAGACAATACATTTGTTCCACTCTAGTCTCTTTTTATTGCCCTTGTTGGGGAGATCTTATAGTCGAGCATGGAATACATGGAATAGGAAAATTATTATTACCTCCCTCCCACTTTCACCTTGAGTTGTTATTCTGGCCTCATCTTGTCTTCCTCTATTTCTTCTCTAAGCTTAAATTTGGGGTTTGTAGGCATAAAGAGATGATTTATTGATTCACACATTTAATAATATATCAGTAAGTTCTGTTCCAGGGCCAGAACCAAGGCCACTGGAAAGCAGAACCAATTCTGTTTATGTATTCATGTCACTAACTATACGGTAGAACCTGCCTGTGTCCCTGATTCCACAGACATCCAGTATTCAGGATCTAACTCCTTACTTTTCAATGGCTCAGTTTTTCCATCTGTACAGTTAATGATATCTCTTTCATCTTTCTCACCAGAAGCCTTTTCCAGTGTTGTGACTCAATATTCATATGTATATGTGTATGTTTGTATTACTCTATTTATCTTTCTCCCTCTCCATCATCTCTCTCTCTCTCTCTCTGTCTCTCTGTATCTATTTATTGGTGGATATCAGCACTCATTTCCAATGGGAATACACAAAGAATAGAATTGCCGGGTACAGACTGAGTGCATGCTTAGCTTTAGATACTGCCGAAGAGACTTCAAAAGGGTTTGTACCAAATTGTACTCCCAATTTACACTCCCATCAATGATGTGTTCATTTATAAGTGGTCCTTTCTTCCCATTATTTGGTATTGCCCATCCTTTTTACTTTAGTCCTTCTTGTATGTCATGGCATAACATTGTGGGTTCAGTTTTCATTTCCCTATTTAGTAATAATGCTGAATATGTTTTAATATGCTTATTGTCCATTGGATATTTTTGTTATTCTTTTGACCATTTTAAAACTGAATTGCCTCGGTTTTGTTTTCCCCCTCTATGGAATCCCAAACATGCTATGAATTTGAGTCCTTTGTTGGCAGAAAATTCAAATATGGTTTCCTAGTTTCTGACTTGCTTTCACTCTATTAATTTATCTAATTTTGTTTTAATGGTTAATTTTTTATATCTTGTATAAAGAATATTTGACTATTTCAAAGTCATTAAGATCCCTGCGTATTTCCTTCTAGAAAATTTAGACTTTTAATTTTCACATTTCTATATGAAACATACACTGAACTAATCTTTGAATATGGTGAAAAGCAGGGAAGAATTCATGTTTTTCATGCAGTTATCCAAGTAATTCACCACCACTTATCTATAAAGATATACTTCCCTTCCAGAATTGTGGCAGTGGCTTTGTGGCAATCCTTGCACTTAATACTTAATACCAATAGAATCTTAATTACTGTAATCTTATCATAAGTCTTGATATCCGGTAGTGTGTATCTTCTAGCTTTATTCTTCTTCTGCATGGTTACTTTGATAGTGTTTCCATAGAAACACTAGAATTGGTTTTAAAATATCGACACAAAAAATCTGAAATTTTGATTGGGATTCTAGTGAATTTGAGGTCACCCTAAGTAACAATTGACAAAATAATAGGAGTCTTCTAATTGGTAAAGAGGGCATATTCCTCTTTTAATTCTTCTTTAACTTCTTTCAATAGTGTTTTACAATTGTTAGTATTGGGGACTTTCATCTTATGCTAGATGAGCATACTTTAAACCCCGGATGATATTAGTATTATTGATTTAGATAGTCAGCATTCACTTAGATTTACCCATATTTTCACTCATTTTGTTTCAAATTTCTTCCAGTATACCCTTGCTTTTGTATTTCTGAAGAACCTCCTGAGTTATTTCTTTAATATGGGTCTCCTCAGCTTTTGAATCTGTTTCTATTAGAGACCTCTTTTATAAGGAATATTTTCTGTATTTATAGAATCTAGATGGAATCACTGGAAAAAATGTCATATCACTGTTTTTTGGTTTCCATTATAATGATTGAAAATAAGTTATTAGTCTTTCTTTTACTGCTTTGAATATAATATATCAGGACCTCTGGATGCTTTTAAGAAGTTAAGAGGTAAGTTTCCTTTTGCTCTGGGGGGCTGTAAATTCCAATTTTTAAGGGCTCTGATACATCTACCTATACAACCAAAAAGCTCCAAATTAGAAGGATATAAAGACAATGTATTAAAGTGGATTAGATTTTTTTCTCTGAAAACAATAAAGAAGGTATTATAAGAAACGTTGCATCTGACAGCATGTGATTATGAAAAATATGTTATGGGGACAGATAAAACATGTTATGGGGACAGATATTTGTCATGTTAACATATTAAAAGATGAAAATATTGTAAGTAAGACTAATCTGGAAGAGTCTGAAGGGGAGATAACCAGTGATGGGGGGTATAAAGTATAGCAGAAGTTGGACAGGGAATAAAAATATGAATTATTCTCACTTTGAAAGCTTTTATTTTTCTACAAAGTAAAGAATTATTCTAATATTTCAAAACGTTGTGTCTATAAGAGTTTGAGGTTTAAATTATTATACTTCAGTTAAAATTTTAGGTCTTATCTTGTTCAGTAATCAAATTTGGCACTTTCTTTAATTTTCATTTATGTTCTGACCTGAATGAAAGATTGGCATACTAAATTTAATTGCACTCAGTTTAATTGCTTTTTGATTTTTGACTCATTATTTGAGTTGAATAAGTCAAAATGTTAGAAATGAACAGGGAGGTCTGAGGAGTGAAACTCTGAAAGCATGCTTCCTAGCTAGCATGATGAATTGGAGAGTCAGAATTGACTGAGGTCAAATTTGACCATACATATTTTCACATATTTGGAAAGACATATGACAATTTGGTATAACTTTTCTTGATTCTAGTCGTCTTGCTATTTATCACAATGGGATAATCATCATATATCCTACTGACAGCTGAGTAGAGGCAGACACGTAGGTGCCTTGGAAAATGCTCCCCAACCAACATATAAAATGTCTATTACTAAAGAATATAAGGGAGACTTTCAAACCCCTATGAGTTTTTAGATTTTTTCTTGTACCTACGTTCATGAGTTAGAAGAAAGTAAGACAGCACATTTATGATTATGTGATTAACAAGGTAACAACTGTATTTTCAGTATAACTATAGACGAACTGAGGGACAACTTCATAAAGCCATTCATTAATGTAACTGGTTGCTAAAGGCAGAACAATCAGTTATAGTCAGTCATAATCAGTTCACATTCAATGGGACTGAATTAGTCTGGAATCAAATGTTATTTAAAAATGAGAATCATTATTGAAAGTACTTCCTAAAGGGGTGTCTGGGTGGCTCAGTTGGTTAAGCATCTGACTTTGGTTCAGGTCATGATCTTGCAGTCGGTGAGTTCAATCCCTATGTTGGAATTTGTGCTGACAGCTCAGAGCCTGGAGCCTGCTTCAGATTCTATGTCTTCCTCTCTCCGCTTCTCACCCACTCGCTATCTCTCTCTCTCTCTCAAATAAATATACATTAAAAAAAAAAAAATTTTAAAAGTACTTCCTGGTGAAGACATCTGTAACGCTTGCAGGATTTTCTATATGTTCATTTCAGACTATTTAGGATAGTTTGCTAGAATCTGGTGGGAATTATTGTTAGTGAAACTGAAATAGGGGCACTTGGGTGGCTTATCTAAGAGTCCGTAGGTCATGACGGTTTGTGGGTTCGATGAAGCTCAGAGCCTAGCCTGTTTCAGTCTGTGGGCTCATGCTGTCTCTCTCTCTCTCCTAGTGAAACTGTGAAATAGGATACTAGTCTAAAAGAAGTGTAACACCCACATATTTTAAATCATTTTCCTCTGTATGAACCCTCAACTATTTCCGAAGACAAGTGTGTGTGTGTGTGTGTGTGCGCGCACACACACACACACAAGTATATATGTGTTTTATCTTATTCAAATGGGGAATGGTTGGACAAGATTAAAAGTTTATGTAAAACCAAGAGTTTCACTGATAGATAAGAGACTGCAAATGCACAAATCTGGAGTAGCTTTTCACAAATGGGCTCTGATAACTGATGGGAGTATTTTGTTGCTCTTAGTATTGTTATTGTTATGAATTAATACCTATGACAAAAATTCATCCAAGTTATAATGTCTTCCTGGTCTTGTTATGCTTTGCCCCACAGAATAGAATTAACTTTTTTTTTCCTTTTGAAATACTTATCTTTAGATTGGTCATGCCTATCACATGAAGCATTGTTCATATGAGAATCATGGTATCAATTCTCTTCAAAATCCTCCCCTTTTATCCCCCTGGCAATGGATAACACAGTATGGAATCTGTGCAAACGAAAACTCCAGAAACCAAATTCTCCTGGATGCTAACAATGCTTCCCTGGGGTATAGTGAGAAGGGTCTCAATTCACCTCCTCTCCATGTTCTAACTAGACACAGGAAGCCCTTTAGCCACCAGCAATGGGGTTTCATTAAAGCCACTTCACTTTAGGTGTAACAAAGCTCCTTCCAGGAAGCAAACCAGAAACTCTAGTCAGAATGTAGAATTGCCCAAACATTGGGGTCCCTGCTTTTACACAGCACAAAATTGTGTAATGGCACCAGAGGCTCCTTAACAAGCTAAAAACCCTATGGAGCAACAAAGATCAGGCTAAAGGGTCATGGAGTTTCTGATTGAAGCTGAAGTTGAATTGCCATTTCAATTCTTCCCTCCAGAAAATTATCCAATTAATCTGCATGGATCTTTTTGGAAGAAATTCCTGTTATTCAAATGATTGCTAAGGAGAAATAAATGGAGCTTTTTTTTTTTAAATTACTAAACCTGGTACATTTAAAAACTTTTACTTCTTAAGTCCATCTGGGCTAGGAATCCCAGGAAGAGGTATTGCTCAGGCATTTTCTTAATACTTAAGTGGTATTCAAATAGAAAAGCGGTATAAAATCCCTTAAAGCCAGTAAAACCTCAGGGAAGATTATTAAGGAAATCACAGAAGCCAGAGGTCTTCCCCAAATGGGCCTTCTTTCTCTAAATCACATTTTAAGTAAACTCCACTGTTGACAGTGTCAGCATAAATTTCATTTATCTAAAATTCCTCCACCCCTTTTTATTTGGTCAAGTGCCCTCCAGGAAGGGCAGGAGCTAAATGATAGCCAGCATGACTTAAGTCAGCAGCAATGATAACTTCTGAAGATTAGGGACAAAAAATAGTCATATAAGCAAGGAAGCCAGCCAGTACTTGACCTTTACTAATAAAAAAAAAAGGGAAAGGTAGGTCAGATTACAGCAGCACTCTGCTATGGGAACTTTTACAGCATATTGCAAAATATCTAATACCCTAGAGTCCCCCCTTCAGTACTTTCATGTATAGAGAGACCATTTACCTCCCCTTTTCAGGGAGCCAAGTACTTGGTATCACTTCCTCACCCCTCCTTACGGCCTGGGTCAGATTGCAATATATGCTTTTGGTGTTGTGTTTTTAACTTTCAGGTAAGGTAAGAAAAGTAAAAATATTACTGTACAGAGGACATATATACGAATCAGAGTTTGCTTTAGCTCATAAAAAAACGACATGGGTCTTAATCTGAAATTTCATATGCAGTTGACATAATAAATACTCCACGCTCCTATCTAGTCTTCCTTCCTTATTCAGTTTGTACCCAACATCTGAAAATTGATCCTAACATTTTGGAAAAACATAGCTACCTTCTTTGACTTCTAGGACCTGTTCAACTTGCAAGACTCTCTTATGTTCTACTCCAGGATATTTGTTTATGTAAAGCACTGTAGTAATGAAAGGACATATTGTTTAAGTACATATAAGAGATTTGCAGTCATTCATAGTGTTATGAGAATTAAATTCTAGTGGAATATCCAATTTTACAATTATAAAGAGAAACGTGACATTACATTTCAATTAGGTTGATTTCAATCTACATTTTGGTAAAAGACATTTCTAAAGCATTTTAGTAGAAGATGCTTCAATTCCTGAGAACAAGAATTAAATCTTACAAAGATTTCATTAATGGGAAATTAGAAAAAAGAAATATATATATATTAACACACCATATATTATATTTTTTATTGTGAAGAGCCAGTAATGAATAATCACACCATTCTCCCTAACCAGGAAAATAAATTGTACCTTCTATTTGAAGAAACTAAGGTAATAATATGCAACAGATTTGCTTAAGGTAATATGCTTCAAACAGAGAGTAAACCTGTCTTATACCTTGATGCTCCAGTAAACAAAATGATCCTACTTTCCATGTTTTGACATACTTGTGTCTGTCACTGTCCTTCTGGACACCTGCCATATGACTCAAAAGTCTTGATCAACTAAAACTGCTGTATTGACATCTGGTGAAGTTAGAGCAATTGGAAGATAAGCAACTAGTAATAACCATTCTTTTCTTATGATATTAAAATGCAAGGATATTAGAGATGATTTTTCATAATAAGAGTCTTCTTTTCTTCTGGATCAGATACAGTAAACAAGAATCAAATATAGGCAGAAATATGTAATTTAAAATTTTATGTTACATTTCGTTGAAATGTTAGCTGAATAATATTGCTTTGGCACATATGTTATATTCATGTCAATATGTTTCATATGCTAAAAAGATCTATGCAAGAGTGCCTAGTCTTCCCTGTTTACAAAAGAACTAAACAGCTGTGTAAGTTCATAGAAGAAGAGAGAAAGTGAAATAAGAAAGTTCTAGGACCAGTTCAGATTATTTAACTACAAATATCTAACAAATCTTGTGATTTATTATAGAAAATAAAATATGCTTTTGAGGAAAATATTAACTGGTTGCTCAAGCTGAAAAAGATTTTGTTAATGAAATAAAGAATCATTTAGTTGAATTTAATATCAGAAGACTCTTGCCTTTCTCTCCTTTATTTTTACAAAGCTATGTTAAAATTTTTCCATTCAAATTCTTTTTTAGGCTTCTCTTTGCCACTAGGTTAAATATATAATAATACTAAACATTATATATATGTGCACAACCCACACTCACATGTAACTTACAGTGAATGTAATGAAATGAGCATTAATGTATAGAATTTGACTGCAGGAAGAATCACGAGGCTTTCTCCAACGCTGTACTCCAGCCTGAACTCTTAAATCATTGACTGGATTTGAGACTACGTGAATAGCCATAGCAATGGATGAAAAGTCATCTAGAAATTTTGTAAGCTAATATCCTGGTAACTTCTCAAAGAAATTACTCATTTTGAATAGTCTCAGATCCAAATGTGGCAGCATCATATTTAAAACTTTTATTGTCATATTTGCCTAATTTTGACCAAACACACCTTTTACTTTCCTTCCTCTCTCATCTTAGAAAATTAATTCCGTCAATTCTTTTTTAAAAAGTTTTCAAATATTTTGATTTATTTCTGAGAGAAAGAAAGACAGAGCATGAGCAGGGGAGGGGCAGAAAGAGAGAGAGGGAGACACAGGATCTGAAGTAGGCTCTAGGCTCTGAGCTGTCAGCACAGAGCCCGATTCGGGGCTCGAATTCACGAGCTGTGAGATCATGACTTGAGCCGAAGTCGGTCGCTCAACTGACTGAGCCACCCAGGCACCCCTAATTCTTTAGCAAAAAATCCATAGCAGAGAGAACAGGTCAGCCACAAATCATCCAGAGATGTCTAGAATTATTCTCCATCAAATTGGCCTCCACATGACAGCTTATAATATCCCATTAAATGTTTTATTACAAGGATTTTTTTGAAGTCTTCTATACTATCAGAAAGAAAACATTGAATAACTAGTTGGTGCCTAGATATTTCAAAGATAAAATTGTTTGCATTGTAAATCATATTGGTTTCCAGAAATTTACCTCAAATTTGTGAATGAAGTAAAGTTTCTTTTATAGCCACATTATAAGCACTATTTGTTCTTTTTATTCCAGAATACTCAACGAAATGTTAAATACATTTTTCATAAGTATTCTTGCATATGTAGAATGTATACTGCTGTATGAGGAGTGTCTTTATAAATAAAACCTATTCAGACATATTGGGGAAAAAAAAACCAGTAACCTGTATCTTTTACTCTGAATAGTCAGTTCTTTTTTGTGATTCTATAGGATAGGATTTCCTGGCTGTTAAGTGCCTTTTTATTTCTCTGAGTTGATCTTGGAAATGGAGTGTTTGAGATTTTAGTTTATCTTGATATAAGCCAACCCGTTCCTGCTTAGAATACTTTGGTTTTGTATCTGAGAGCTTAATTACTAGATCCTTGGATAGAAGTTGTGCTACCAAATCCTAAAAAAAAGGTGACAAGATAATTCGAGATGAAACTTTTTTTAATCTTATTATCTATATGTCCCAGAAATCACTCACTTTACTAGCAAGTTTGGATTGGGGAAATAAAAATTGAAGACTTTTGTGAATTATATTAAATGGGGCATTTTTCATCAATTTGTTATCCAACATCGAGCAACTAATATGTTGATAGCATCATGATATTCATACATGGATAGTGACTCCTGTGATTAAGATTATAAATATTCCAAATATGAATCATATATATTTTTTGTTCCTAATTTTGAAAACATGAGTTGGTAATAGCACAGATATATTTTGTTTTCATTTGCAGTACAGAATTCCATTCTATAAATATAACTTATAGAAAGCAATTTACCATTTTAAGCACATGGATGAAAATACTACCACATATAGTGATTGGGACTTATTCTGAAAATAAATTACTTCGGTGTTGGGGGAGAAAGCCCCAATGAGGAAATCATGAAGTGGAAACAAACAACACTTCTATACAACAACGAGAAACCTTTTAAGTGTGAAGAAACTGTAATAAATGTGGCACTTGTAGGTACATTAAGATAAAACACCCAGGAGCCAGTGAATTTTTTCATGCTGTCAGAGTATTCAGCGGTACATATGAGCTGTCGTACTTCAGTCATCAACATCCAAAAAAGCTTAGCATTTTAGAAAACAACTTCCCATAGAAACAATTCAACTCCATACTAACAGGCATATGGATACTAACAGAATAAGTAAAATAGCAGTTGTCAGTCTCTCCATCTTTATGATCTTTCTCCACCTCCTATGTGACCAGAGTCTGGTCTCCTCTAGTATCATATCTTCCTTTCCTTTTTGCTAAGACAGAGAGGAGAAGGGGAGGAAGAAAGAAAGAAAGAAAGAGAGAGAGAGAGAGAGAGAAAGAGAAAGAAAGAAAGAAAGAAAGAAAGAAAGACAGAAAGAAAGAGAGAGAGAGAGAAGAAGATTGAGAAGAAGACAGGGAAAGAGAACGGATCAGAAAAGCCAAGAAACACCAAAAGTCAACAGGGCTTTGTGGTTCTCAGAATTCTGTGGGATCATTTGGTTTCCATTTGCACTGGGTTTTATCATGGTTTTATCTGGGGAAGGAGAAGTAGAAAAGGAAAATTCAGAGAAAGAATGTGTGCTTAC
Source organism: Proteles cristata cristata (assembly GCA_017311185.1). Classification (NCBI taxonomy): domain Eukaryota; kingdom Metazoa; phylum Chordata; class Mammalia; order Carnivora; family Hyaenidae; genus Proteles; species Proteles cristata. The sequence goes on along the minus strand of JAESUZ010002753.1, from coordinate 1,933,933 downwards.
CATGTTCTCAAGTGATGCCTTCAATTACAGGACATTCTGGAACCACCTTTCATGTAAAACATTGATACAGATGTGGTCTTCGGCATGAAAGTCAAAAGAATCTAGGAATTAATTAAATCAGAAAAAGAAAACCCTATCAGCACCTTCACCTCCACATCAAAAAGGTTTTGACATACAAGATTTTGGTTTCTCTGCTTACAGTTGAGTTTTGCAATTCAAAAATCAAAACTAGGGAAAATATTAGATTGGTTGAACTGCATTTATTGATTCTATAATTCTTTATATTTTATAGGAATATATTCTATATTCTTAAAATATAATGGCACTTATATTATAATATAATGGTACTGCTAAAATAATTAATGCATTGGCATTTTACTAGTCATATCTTCCTTCTCTCTAAGACAATAGTTTTCTTATCTATTTACTTTTCATTTCAGTGTACATTTACAGTGCAGTGCTATCATTTAGGGCTAAAGCATTCAGAAATGATTGCTCAACAGAAATTCTAATATCATGGTTTTAAAGCCATAAGTATATTTTGGGTATATATACCTGGATATACATGTATAAATACCACATTTATAAAAAAAAAAAAAAACCCACGATATTCTCCCAGGGAACAGAGAATGATTAGAGTGTTTATATACTAAATTCACCATTAAAATATATTATATTTACTATGTGTGACTGCGTACCCAGAGATAAGCAAGTCATAGTTCTTATCTTCAAGGAGCATACAGTTTTTAGGGAAGATAGAGGAGAAGTTTAACTTCTTGTTATTCAAAATGTGCCCTCAAGATCAGCACACGTACATCATCTGGGAGGTTGTTAACCCTGTAGAATCTCAGGACATACCCTAGACATTCTGAATGTATGTTTTTACAGAATCCTTAGGTGATTTGTATGCACCTTAGAGTTTGAGAAACACCACTCTGATTGGAACCTGAGCAGGACTCCTGTCCTAACACTTAGAAGACACATGGAGATGGACAAGTGAGGAGGTGGGCAGGGGGCATGATGGGATGCAAGGATGCTGGTGCCTGTATTTGGTTTCTCAAACAGAGGACAGATTGCCAGTCAGGCACCATTTACTAGCATAAAAATAAATGTCTGAAAAGGAATATTTGTTTTTGAATGTTTTTGGTTTACATATTATTTGGAAAAAAACAGTCATATTACTGTTGACAATATGTCATTTTGACAGAAATATGATTGTGTAAATCCACATCAAAAGAAAGTTTTATTTTTTAAAATTTTATCCATCTTATGTTTGCTGAGGAATAAGTGACCGTGGCTTTTCAGAACGGCTTCAGCAGTTATTGCAGTTCTTCAGTTATGAGCTTGGTGACAATCCATGAAACCGTTCTGCCTCAAGATCTCAACCTAGAACACATCAGTAGGACCAGTTCACATAAAGATGATCATTTGGAACCTGAGACATTTAAATTCACCTTCATGTTGTTTGCAAATCTCCAAATAGATATGGGAATGAAGATCACAGTGACATATTTTGATCAAGGCTGTTTGTGCACATCAACACATCAGCCACACTCTGCCTCCTTCCATTGCCTCTTCCGCTACTCAAGACACTATGAGTATGCTGTCTATGGCCAGGACAGAGTCAGAGAGGGAACAGATAATCTTCTCTGCTTTGCCTTTACATGTTATAGTAGTGTGTTTGAATGTTATCTCTTTTGTGTGAAAGACCAAATGAGGGATACCTTCTGAAATGTTTTTCTGAATGTGACTGTGTATACACACACACACACACACACACACACACACACACACACACACATGTATGTATATACAAATGTATGTAAATTACATGTAAGAATCACATATAAGGGCTGACAAAAACATAGTGTATTAACCCATGATACTACGAGTAAGATTCAGAAACAAAAGTAAAAACAAACCCTTAATTTTTCAGGTCATGTGGAGCTAAAAAATTATTTTAACATAATTCTTGCTAACATTTATCCTATTAACTAGTGTTATACCTCCAAGGGCAAAGCTATTTTGTGATATAATACTTATTACCTAGAATCAAATTGGGAAAATAGCAAATAGTTAAGAAGTAAAGAGCCCTATTTCTGGAACTTGATCCAGTTATTTTGTTAATAATCATTTAATTTAATTAGGCATAGACATTTTTAACGTTTACATGTCCTTTTTATTCTTTATATATCAGTTGTCCAGTTGAATCATAGTCAGATTATAATCTATTGTCATTGTTTATGTTAACTGAGATTTTCTTCCTAGGATGAAAATATTCAAGAGGAAATGGCTGGATACAAAAACTGAATTTATAGATTAGAAAAGGTAAATGAATTTTTATATGCCATATAAAACTACCTGACACAAACAGCCTAATTTTCCTAATAGTTTTAAATGTCTCAAGTATTTCCAAATATGCAGTCCAATTAATCCCTTCCTGAAATGTAGTCCATCATTAGGAAATTTTTCAAGGATTAGTCCAAATAGTAACTTTTATTGTAAATATATATACAGTTATTCAGAATATACAAGAGCCTTCATAAATCCTCTTCAGCAAGTGCCAGTGATAAATTTGTTAAATTTAAAATATTTTTACTTATATTTAGCTAAGAATTGATACTTTTCCGACTGGATTCTAGCCAGCAAAGCATAATCCACTTCAAGAGTTTACAAGAAAGAGAACTTAAAGCAGGGAATTAATTGTGCAGGTAATGGAATAGCTGAGAACAATAACTGGTGACAGTAGAGATAGAATAACTCACAGATTAACTCCATCAGGAATTCACTAACATCCATAGGCTGGAGAATCAAAGGCAACTGGAAGACTAGAAGCCAGGATCTGTGTGACTCAGGTTGGATGATAAAAAGACTGGCGGGCCTGATGTTGGCAGCTAGAGTTACAGAAGAAACGAGCTGCTACCAGTGACAGTGGTTAAGGAAGGGATATTCGACCTGCCTCTCTACCCTGCCCTCCATCTCATCTTCACCGCCATGACCACCAGAAGCTGGAAGTCAGCTAGCATGGGAGCCAAGAAAATCAGCCTTTAGGGGTCAGAAAGATGAAAAATCCATCTACCGGCAAACAGGTCCAAGTCCTGCAAAATAATCTTCCGGGCTTTTCTAAACAAATGTAAAAACTAAAGTTTTAAAAGCAATTTGTGACACTGAAGATAGGAATGTACACACACTGCCCTCAAACTTAGCCCTCCTGAGAAACCTAGCACCTACGTTTTTCGCTCATCAAGGAGGGCAGCGAAAAGCACAAGAAATCGTAGCCGAAAGAGAATTATATTAATCAAAGCAATTTCTGGTGAAAGGAGGCATGGAAATCTCTAAGCAAGTTATAGAAAGAAAGCTACACTCTTCAAATCACCGAATTGAAAACAAAGCTTCAGATGATAACTATATGATTTGACAAAGATACTTCAAATTGCTCAGGAAAATCTTCTTTACAGTAATGTTTCAGGCTATTTAAAACAGAATCTCAGTCGAGGAACTAAACAAAGATGCTAGGATTGGACATAGAAGACAGATGAGTTTGGCTGTTATCCACATGAGAATAGAAGCCAAAATTATGCTGACTATAAATGGAGCCAAGCGATGTCATATAGATTTGAAAACCATGTTGTGCCAAGGAAGATGTTAATGTTTTTCAATTTTCAGGTTCAGTAAGGATCATAAGTTGTTTGATTTCTTAATCTAGTTTACATATCCTAAATATCACTGCAACTTTGCAAACTGTCCCTCCTCTACTCTTTTTTTTTTCTCATTCTAGATTTGACAGTTTGGTCTAGATTCCAAGCCTAAATAGATGGGTGGTATGTTCCAGTATTTTGGTTCATTCAGTTATATCTTAGCATCTGTACTCCATGACTTATCACATGCTATTAAATCTTTGGAGTAAAGATAATTTAAAATTATGTATAGCCCTTGCTTAGACTAGCAACTGAGTCCATCCTGCCCTTGAAGGAGATATACTGGGACTTTACCAGAGGTGAAACTTTCAAAGGATGTCTGTTTGCTTTCTCTCCCTGTGCCCTGTAACTAAGATAAAGAACAAGGATCATCTGCTTAGCATAATGATGTAGAGCAACTACACCAAAGAAATATGTGGGGAAATCATTTGGAAGCATAGAATTTGTAAGCATATTTTTGAACATGTTCAAAAACTCATGTGCGCATGTATGTTTATGCATTCGGGGCCTGTGAACATTTCCTGATATTTTGAATCTCTGAAATGATTATTATAATATTTGGTATCCTCAGATATGGAGTGAACTGGAAAAGGAATCTTTCATAAGCCTTTTAAAGGTTGCCATTATTTTCTTTGTAAATCTATGGATGATAGCTAAAATAATCAAAATCTTCCAGAAGATAAACCTCATAATGTTAAATGGCATTTGTATATTTGTACCACTACTTTGTTTCAGAAAGGATTTCCAGGGGTTTGTAAAGGTACAGAACATGAAACAAAGTGGCACAAGCTAAAAAGTAGCATGACAAAACGAAGAGGGATTAGAAAAATATGTGTGTGGGTGTGTGTAAGTGTGTACTGTGGGTGCTTTTTTTTTTTTATTGTTAAACAGGATGCATAACAACCCAAGCAGTCCCATTAAATGTTCAAGTTATATGAGGCAGTGATAATAATAATATATGCTAACATACTGTATAAATATTATAGAATAATACACATGAAATATTATTGTAGTTATCTCATGTGAGCCTAAAAACACCCAGAAGAAAGGAAAACATGTTGGATTCTATCATTAGTTTCAGTGGCTTTAAAATTAAACAAAAAATCTAAAACATTTTTCTGAAAATAGACCTTTAAACATCATCTTTCTCTTAACCCAACCCCCTATTGTTACCATGACTTTTTAAAAAATATTTATTTATTTTTGAGAGACAGAGCGTGAGCAGGGGAGGGGCACAGAGACAGAGAGACACAGAATCAGAAGTAGGTTCCAGGCTCTGAGAAGTCAGAACAGAGCCCAACATGGGACTTGAACTCACAAACTGAGATATCTTGACCTGGGCTGAAGTTGGACGCTTAAACAAATGAGCCACCCAGGCTCCCCAACATGACTTTCTTACTACATCACACTTTCATAGAATTAAAGGGACTTTCCAGTGATTGAGTCTTCCAAGTCAGGAACCTGGAATCCACCTCAAAGCCTTAAGTCACCATCTGAATCATATCTCCTAATCTCTGCTCTGTATCAACTGTCAGGTGTATAAACTTCATCAGTCTGTATCACTGTATCCCTCGGAGTCTGTTTTTTCCAGACCTTAGAACGTTGCTGGTAAGATCAGTGGTCCTACTTTTTTGTCTTGCTTATCGTCTCTCCCACCTTGTCTGTCATTTACACAAAATTTTCCCAGCTCTCACTTTAGCTTCCAGGTTCCTGTGGAATCCTGCTTTGGGTCAATGGTGTGAACATACCACCTTTGCATATGACCACTCCCTGTTGCCCCACCTGATTGAGTTGCTCTACTTTCTCCCTCATGTTTCTTCTCCACCCTCCACACCTGTTCAGGATTTTAGTAAATATTCCCTCTTGACTCCCTTCTCATCCTCTTCTAGTTAGGATATTGTATTCTAATTCCTCTTCCTTCTTCTATCAGAGTCCTTTCCGTAGTAACTACCATAATCCTGCCATAGTAACTTCCAAAATATGGGAAAAACTAAAAGCATCTTAAAAAACAAGTACTTTAACCATTCATTCATTTATTTTCTCTCCTCTGTAAATAGAACCACTGCCTTGTAGAGCTCACAGTCCAGCAGGGCAAAAACAATTACTTAGGATATGATACAGTAAGTTTTATGATGAAAGAATGTCTCAAATATTACAGGAGCTCAGAAGAATCTGGAGAGGGACAGGAGTGAGAATAGTAATTTTGCCAGGAATACATGACATCGCAACTAGATCTTGAGGGATAATTTGGAAAATGTGGCAAAAGGCTTTAGAGGAGGGAGAATAGCAAGGACACAGTCTTGGAAGGCATGAAAAATGTGATAGAGAGTAGTGTCAGATACCTAGACATGACCAGAGTGCTAGGCTTAATAGACACATGTAGGGAAATGGCACTAGTCCTGCAAGTTACAGAACCCAAGTGCATCTGAATTGAAAACTTGTGTTTTGGGTGGCTTAGTTGGCTAAGCATCTGACTCTTGGTTTTGGCTCAGGTCATGATCCCAGGGTTGTGGGATCGAGTCTATGCTGAATGTGGAGGCTGCTTAAGATATTCTCTGTCTGAGGTGCCTGGGTGGCTCAGTCAGTTAAGCGTTCAACTTCGGCTCAGGTCATGATTTCCTGGTTCGTGGGTCTGAGCCCCACATTGGGCTCAGTGCTGGCAGCCAGCTCAGAGCCTGGAGCCTGTTTCAGATTCTGTGCCTCCCTCTCTCTTTCTGACCCTCCCCTGCTCATGCTGTCTCTCTCTCTCTCAGAAGTAAATAAAACACTGAAAAAAAAGAAAACATTTAAAAAAGATATTCTGTCTTTTTCTCTCTTTTCCTCTGCCTCTCTCCTCTGCTCACTCATTCTCTCTATCTCTCTCTAAAATTAAAGAAAAGACAACTTGTCTTTTTAACTGTAACTATTATCTGAGCAAAGCCTATTATAATAAATAAATCTATAATAATAACAAATCCATAATAATAAATCCATAAACTCGTTCAGAAGTTAGTTTACTCCGACACAAGAGGCTGCACTACCAGATGCTATAATGCAGGCTTTGTAAACTCAACTATCTACAAAGACTAGACAGGAACATAAATCAGTAGGTCTATATTGGTAGCTCCATAATACAGTATCTTTATGATAAATATGGAGGTCTGTGAATCTTGAGAATGGATGTACCATTTAAGTATGACTCCCACTTCTTAAATTTATAGATTGATGTTGTAGAAAATGCCAACTTAGCACTGCCTGATACTTTCCTTTTCCAGAAATCCTAGAAATCCAGGTGTTAGCTACCCACTAATTTAAACTTTTTTTTTTTTTTTAAAAAGTAGGCTTCACATCCAGTGCTGAGGCAAATATGGAGCTCCAATTCATGACCCTGAGAGCAAGACCTGAACAAGTGACTGAATCACCCAGGTGCCCCTAAACATTTTAAAGTGGGCCAATACACTGGAAACCAAACACGTCTGTCATCAATATTTGGCTCTCCAGCAGTCAGTTGACAGCCTCTATTAGACAACCAGAAGACAGGCTTATTCTTTGGCTAGCCTAAGAGCTTAGTCCATAACTGAAATGGATCAAACACAACAGGAGCCCCCACCCCCCTCACCCAGCATTCTGCTTAAAATCCTTTGATGGCTCTGGATTCTGATTGGTGTGAAATTCAGCATTCTTCACTGCCAGCAAGGCCCTGCATGATGTGGCAACTCCCCAAATCTCCAGCTCTCTGCTGAGGTACCTTCCTCTTTGCAGGCCACAGTCTACCCGCAACACAGTCTACTGCCTCCCCTCCCATCTAGTTTCTCAGAAGTGCTAAGCTCCTCCTCCTCAGAGATGTGCACATTATTGCCTTAGCTTAGAATGTGCTTCCTCCTTTTTTTCAACTGATAAACTCTTATCCATCATTTTTATCTCAGATTAAGTGTCACTTAGGAAAATGACCTCCACAAAATGACATTATGTCCCCTCTTAAACTTCTGCCTCATGTCACTCTGCTCTTTCTGTTCATAACTTCTCCCTATTGCAATTAAATAACTATTTGAAGTTTTGGTTTATGAGATATTATGTGTCCCACTATTCTATAGTTCCCTGAGGGCAAGGTCTGTCATCGTGGAAAAGAGTACCTTCCAGACAGTAGGCACATATCATTAGTTGAAAAAATAGATGAGGTATTTGCCTGTTCATAAATTCACATTTAGCATTTCTTGTGAGATTTAATTAGTCTATATCATATGTTTAGCACATTAGGAATATAGTAGTAGCTCAATTAATGTTACATATTCCTATAAGTATGTTTTTACTTCCACATAAGTCTTCCTCAAGATGCTTTTCCTTAGGCAATAATTATGAATATGTGCTAATATTTTATTTTACAGATATATTTTTGTAGAAATGTAAAGAACACTTAAAATATGTAGAAAATAAAAGCTAGTAGCACTGCCACAACAGTCATAAATTGTATTTATATCAAATATAAAGTATTTTATAAATGAAATTATACTACTCACACTGAAATTTTCTATACATTTTGTATGATGAACATTTTCCTCATGGTTTTAAAATATTTTTTGCTAAGTCTCATTTGCAATAATAGTGTAATTCTAGGACATTATAAAGCATATTTAAACATTACATGCCGTTTTAAAACAATTACATAATACTCAGGTCCATAATATTCTAAGGGTAGATACTGTCTAAGGCTAGATAGTAAGCACCCAATAAATGAAAAAATAAGGCAACTGAAAAAAAAGAAATACCTCAGGTTAATTGTAGTTATTTCTGTTATTATGTTGTTGGTTGAAAGCATCCCCCAGAGGACTCTGATGGTTTTCTTACTATGTACTTCCTACCTTCCTCCACTTCTTTGTCCATACTCCGTTGCTAAAACTTTGTCTTTAAAATTTATTGACATGGTTTCCCACAAGGACCATAGTCAAAGAATCACTCAGATGTGTTTATTAATAGAAAAAAAAATGTGGCACTGAGTATCTCACTGCTGTCCCAGTTCCAGAGCTTTCCCTGGAGATCATACCCCATTTTCGTGTCCTCTGCAAAACAAGGCTAAGATGGCCACTCTTAGCATCTGGTCCAGATACCTACACTCATGTTCTCTTACTTCATACCTTCTATCCTTCACATTTCCAAACTCCACTCTTAGATAGGCTTCCATCCAAGGCTAATGATTTCATCTCTGCTCTGCTTCCCTTTCCATTCTGCCTCCAGAGGAACAATTGAGCTCTCCAATCAGCATTTGAATTTGCTAAAGCTCTTCCTTCTTAAAACAAAACAAAACAAAATTCTCCCCTTGTATCTAAATGCTCTAATTACTGACCCACTGAGTTTCTATTCACAACAGAATGTTTTGAAAGAGAGGACCCCTTGTTCTTACCCTAATCCTCATCCCTCATTCACCCTTCAGCCCTCTGTAATCTGTCTGTTCCAGTGACCTACTCTCAGAAAGGCCACCAGCTACTCCCTCCTTTCAAAATCCAATCATAGCTGACAGCATTTTTCATTGTTCTTGGCTGCCATGATACCACAAATCTTGGTTTTTGTTTGTTTGCTTGTTTTATTTTGTTTAGTTTTGTTTAGTTGTGTTGTTTCTTTTGTTTTGTTTTCTGTACAGTCTGGGTTCTCAGTTTCCTCTGTGACCTCTCCGTGTCTGTATATTTTATGGTGTCTTCCTCCAGGCGCCCCTCAAATTTTGCTGGTCTTATGGATCCAAGCAATGCCCCTTTATGTCTTATTCTACACACTCTGCTACAGTTCCAAAACTTCAACTCTTATTTATTTGTTAATGACTGCAAAAGTCTACAACTTTATTTCACATGGTTCTGCTGAACTCAAAAAACACCTACTAATTCATTCAAAAAATTCTTTGAGTGCTCAGCATGTTAAGCAACTTGCTACATGCTAAGAACACAATAAACAAGGAATAAGACCTTAAGTTTTAGTGATGAATATAAACAATAAATAAATAAGCAAACAAATTTTAAAAAGCAATTTCTATGGTTATAAGGGCTAAAGGGGACTAAGAAACTAGTGTGATCAAATAACCAGGGAGATGATGGTTAGTTTGGAGAAAGTAGCCTTGAAGCTCGTAGGAGATGAAATCAGACAAAAATCCTTCTTAAAGAGGTTAAAGAGGTTAAATCCTCTTTAACCCAGCACATACAACTGCTTTTTTAAAATTAATTAATTAATTAATTATTTTTTTTTTACAAATAGTTTATTGTCAAATTAGTTTCCACATAACACCCAGTGCTCATCCCCACAAGTGTCCTCCTCCATGCCCATCCCTCCTCCCCCCCACATCCATCAGTCCTCAGTTTTTGTCAGCATTCAAGAGTCTCTCATGGTTTGCCTCTCTCCCTTTCCCCCACCATTTCCGCCCTTCTTCTCCCCCTTGGTCCTCTTTAAGTTCCTCCTAATCCTCCTATATGTGCACACATATGATATTTGTCCTTCTCTGCCTGACTTATTTCGCTCAGCATAACACCCTCAAGGTCCATCCATGTTGCTACACATGGCCAGATTTCATTGTTTCTCATTGCCATGTAGTATTCCATGGTATAGATCAACCACATCTTCTTGATTCATTCATCTGTTGATGGACTCTTAGGCTCTTTCCATGTTTTAGCTATTGTGGAGAGTGCTGCTATGAACATTGGGGTCCATGTGCTCCTATGCATCAGAGGGAAGGCAAAGGACATACAACTGCTTTGAGGCAGGACAGAAGTTGACATATTTGAGGAACTACATAGAAATTTATGAGTCTGAATATTGAAATTAGGGTAGGAAAGGACATGAGGTGGAAGAAGTATATGAGAGCCATGAAAGTCATTATAGGCCCTAATCTGGAGTTTAGATTTTATTTCAAAGGCAATGAGAAGCCGCTGGAGCATTTTTAACAAGACAGAAATACATTAATAAAAAAAAACCACTTTTATAAGTACAATCAGAGAAAACTGCAGACATCATGAGTGCATAGCTTGCTGGAATTTTGTAAACTGAGCACATCCATATAACTAACATCTAGTCCTAGAACTGAAACTTAAAAAAAAATTTTTTAATGTTTCATTTATTTTTGAGAGAGAGAAAGAGCGAAAAGTGTGAGCAAGGGGAGGGACAGAGAGAGAGGGAGGCACAGAATCTGAAACAGGCTCCAGGCTCTGAGCTGTCAGCACAGAGCCCGACGTGGGACTTGAACCCACAAACCGTAAGATCATGACCTCAGCCAAAGTCGGACGCTCTACTGACTAAGCCACCCAGGTGCCCCAACAGTAGAGTATTTAGAAGATAATATATAAAAATATTTTAATAACCTTGGTATTGGAAACTAATTTTTATATAGGATCCAAATTTTAAGATAAACATAGAGATAAACCTGACTATTTCAAGAAGTATTTAGCAGAGCCTGTTCTTGCTGGTCCCTCTCTAGAATGCCATTCCCCCTCACCTTGTTTATCTAATTTTACCCTGTCAATGAAGCACTTCTTGGCCACTCTATGCAAAACTGTAATACCTCCTCCCTGTTACTGTTCACATTTCCCATCTTTCTTTCCTACATTTTTTTTCTCCTTAACATTCAACTCATTTAATATGGTGAACTTCCTTGATGACAGAAATTTTTGTCTTTTTTATTTTAATGCTATATTCCCAGCACTTATTTCAGTACTTAAGTGGCAAATAGTAAACACTAAATAAACACGAGCTAATGAAGAAATGTTCTGGGTCTTCCCTGGTTCTTTTTTCTCCTTTCTCAAACACCCAGTGCTCAAACAGAAACCTGTATGTCATACTAGATAGTCCCCCCCCCCACACCCAGCCAAGTCCTAAACATTTTTTGAAAATGTTTCTACCTCCACTCATACCCCTTAGTTCAGGGTGTTGTTATCTCTAACCTGGCCTACTGCAGTCACCTCTTACTGGCCTCACCCCATTTTTCTCTCCTGGGTTATGATCCTTTCACAGCATCCAAGGTGGTATTTTTAAAATACCAAATAAGTAACCATCGTTAATTCAGTGTATCCCATTGTCCTCAAGATGAAAAATCAAGTTATTTAATGAGATTCCAAAGCCCTTCATTTCTCCATTCTCCAGCCTCATCTCTAGCCCATTCCTATAAAAATCGCTCCCCTCCCCATCTTTCCCCCAGCCCTAATACTATATTCTTCCTCATCTCCTTATTGAACTCAGCTCATTTCTACTGTCCCTTCAGATCTTAACCCATTTCTTTCAGGTCATTTTCCTGTTCTACTTGATGCCCTGGTTGATTTCCTTCCCTCTTTTCCTGACAATGCTGCCATAGTACCCTGTACTTTCACCATGGTATGTTTTTTTAAATGTGTATTTAAAAAAAATTTTTTTAACGTTTTATTTATTTCTGAGAGAGAGAGAGAGAGAGAGAGAGAGAGAGAACATGAGCAGGAGAGGGTCAGAGAGAGAGAGGGAGATACAGAATCTGAAACAGGCTCCAGGTTCTGGGCTAGCTGTCAGCATAGAGTCCGATGCAGGGCTTGAACCCACGACCCTGAGATCATGACCTGAGCTGAAGTTGGACACTTAACTGATTGAGCCACCCAGGCGCCCTGTATATATTTATTTTTGAGAGAGAGAGAGAGAGAAAGGGGCAGAGAGGGAGAGAACAAGAGAGAGAATCTCAAGCAGGCTCCACACCCAGCATGGAGCCTTATATGGAGCTCAATCTCACGTCCATGAAATAATGACCTGAGCTGAAATCAAGAGTCAGATGCTTAATTAACTGAGCTACCCAGGCTCCCCATTCACCATGACACGTTTTATCACACAATATTTAGTTGCCTGGAGACTTGTCTGTGTGTGTTCCCTGCCAGATGTAAAGAAGATAATGGTAATGATCTGACCATCTTGGCCTTGATCCCAGAAGAATTTCTATAGCTGTCCAAATTCCTACTATATATATATATATATATATATATATATATATATATATATATATATGCTATATATATGTTGACTGAATAGTGCCCTTCCTTCTCCATAATAAACCCTTACTTTACAATGGAGATACTCAGCTGATAATAGAGCATGAAATTAAAAAAAAAATAGAGTGGTATGGTCAGAATATGAGTCTTTAAGCACCAGGGGTTGAATGTAAGTGTTAATTCACTAAATTGTACACCTTAAACTAATATGACACTGTATGTTAACTAACTAGACTTTAAAAACTTTAAAAAGAAATAGAGCACTATGGTCAGAATATGAGCCTTTGTGTAAATAAATGCAAGAACATACACAATTAGCATGGTCATGATATTTTTTAGAAATCATTCACAACTTTAAAGACTGAAAATTCTTATCATGATTACTATTAAAAGAGGATAGCAATGCAACAGATTGATAAGGCTCTTTTTCTTCCACATTTCCTCAGTATTACTATTACTTTCAACATCTGAGAACACATACAAATGTAGACACAAAATGTTAATGGCCCTAAAATTTTCATTTCAAAACACCCAGATTTTGTCAATTTCTCAAAAAAGTTATTTTGAATTTATGCAGAAGTTGAACTTATTTGAAATACATCTCACATTAGTAGATTCAAAACATCAAAGTGCCAAATAGTATTGCTATATCTGATTTTTATTAACTCTGATAAACAAAATCTGCAAATGCTTGCAAAATGATGACCAAACTATATTGGTTTCCTTCTGTATTTGTCCTTCTTGCTTCCAATTCACTATTCCAGAAACTATAAGCAGAACTTAATTCAGTGTAATTCATAACTGCTGCTAAGAAGGAATGTATTAAATCTAGGCCCTTTCCAAAATCATATTTCTCCCAAGAAGTGGAATACTTCTTTTACACTGAATATGGTGGTGAAATTAAAGCCAAAAATTATGCTATATATTCCTGAATATGGAATAAAACTGCTCTTAGACCCAGAGCTCACCCGATAGTCAATGTTCCTAATATCTAATAATCACAGAGAAACATTTGATGACAGTCCTGACAATCACTGAGGAGAATATGGTGAAAGGGGTACACTTAGGCACATATGGTGAGAACTGCCCCCTATTCAGGACTTCTGGAAATTGATATGCTCCCAGATTGTCAAAATTGCAGGGCGTGATCTCCCTCTGGAGTCCAGGGAGTTTCCTCTGGGAGATTCAGGCCACTTACAGAGGAGAGACTGAATGGACGAGAGTCATACAAGTTGTGTGATGGTCACAGAAAGTGAGACAGTCTATCTTTCAATGGGTGGGGGCATTTTGCAAGGAGAATCATTAGCAGATCATGGCAATGCAAATGGTTACCCAAGAGCATTGGCTTTCCCAGAGTAAGGATCTTAGTCACTAAACCTGTTAGAAACTGTGTTTTTACTCCAAGTGATGAGTCTAAGCTGTATACTGACATACTAGAAGAGAATTTCTAAAGTAGCATTTAGGGGAGGTGGACTGCTGAAATATATGACAACATACTTATAAAGGACTATGTTTTTCAATGTTCACTATTATTCTCAAATAAATTCTGAAGGTTAAAAATAGTGCTGCTCAATATTCCTCAAGGATGAGGTCAATATTTTCTCCCCTAGTTGTTACTGGGGCAACGAAGCAGTGTTAAATTTAAATGAAAGTTATATATGTTTTTGTATGTGTGTATATGTGACTCATGTATTACACATAGGACAAGGACTGCTTAAGAAATTCAATGGAAATTTGGGGCCCCTTGGTGGCTCAATCGGTTAAGCATCCAACTTTGACTCAGGTCATGATCTCATGGTTCACGGGTTTGAGCTCTTCATGGGGCTTTATGCTGACAGCTGAGAGCCTGGAGCCTGCTTCAGGTTCTGTCTCTCTCTCTTTCTCTCTGTGTCCCTCCTTCACTCATTTTCTGTGCCCCTCTCTCTCAAAAAATGAACATTAAAAATTAAAAAAAAAAAGAAATTCCATGGAAATCTAAATGTTTTTATTGTTATGAAATTCTATGGGAATGATAGTATTTCCAGAGACATCTCATTCCCAGCAGAAAAGGGTATGGACAGACTCACAGAGCCAGGAAAAGGAAAGGCTAAAACAAACACAAAAGCAAATGTAACTAAAAGGACATATTGTCTAAATGGTAGGTATATGGAAAATACTGTCAAAGAAGGAAACCTGGTCAGTTAGGCTTTATTATGTCTGGCAATAAAATAAAAGCTGGACTTTCTTTTTTTGTTCTATTTCTTACTGCCTCAATCATAATAGTCTTAGACATTTTAACTATAAATATATATGTGTATAATATACATGTGTATTCATATGCATATATACATATCAGTTTATATGTACATATATATTTTTAAATATAGAATCTCTGTTTTGAATTTACAAAATATTAAAATTCATTTTTCTCTGAACGGTTGGAACATAAGCTACTCTGATTAAGTAAATGCTATATTTGGCTTAACTGAGATTTATTATATATAATGTGTGATGTATTCGGTTTCAAAGGCTGAATATGGTAAATAAACACAATATACTTATAGCCTAAATATCTTTAATCTCTTTTTTGGATGATTTAAAATATGCTTGCATGACTTCCAGTAAATATGATATGATTAGAATGATTAATATTAACAAAGTAAAAACATTTCCATATTTGAAGCATGATTATATTATTCATCTTCCTATTTGAAATTGGTCACTATACAAATTGTGGTTGTTCAGAAGGTGATTTCATAACTTCAGATTTCTCAAGTCCAGTCTTTAATGTTTTTTTTTTTTTTCCTGCCTTGGACTATTTATTG
Organism: Proteles cristata cristata; assembly: GCA_017311185.1. NCBI lineage: Eukaryota > Metazoa > Chordata > Mammalia > Carnivora > Hyaenidae > Proteles > Proteles cristata. The sequence goes on along the minus strand of JAESUZ010002753.1, from coordinate 1,918,477 downwards.
TCCCCTTACAAATCTATTATAAAAGTCAGGACATTCTTAGAAAAGAAAACAAAACATAAAATTCTATTTACAACCTATAACATGTATTGGGTCTTCTATATTCCTCATTTTATAGGCAAGAAAACTCAATTCTGAGAGTCTAGGTGCACAAAGCTATTAGGTGGTAGATTTCAAACTATCAGAACTGAATGAAAAGATAATTATTCTGTAAAATGAGCCAATAAGTAATTTTATATTATCTTGGAGGCTTAAAGGTCAGAAAAATTAGTGCTAAGCTTAAATGAAATGAGGTTTTCTAAGTAGTAACAAAATATTTCTGGAACAGGGACATTTTCAGAGACTTGACATTCCTAGCAAGAATGGGTGAAGACCCAACCAACAGAACTAAGACACAGTGACCACAAAGGTGAGGGCATGAGTCAGGACTTGAACCCAGGCTCTCTGGCTCCAGAGTTCACACTCACAAGCACTGTTCTATGAGGCTCCACTGCTGGTCAGTCTTGCAAATTACCAGAAGTGGTATTGAAGTGGTTGGTTAAAAAAAATCCTTTACACTACTGTTCAGAATTCTATTTGTGAACTCCCTGCTCTGAGAAAAATCTCATTCTCTTCATACTACAGACTATTTATTGGCAATCAGTTACAATGTTATCCAAACTGATGAGGGAAATTAGTTATATAATGTTAATAACAGTCTGCTAATCCAGTTAAGTATCTATACAATATGATACTTCTATAAATGGAAATATCCTATATAATTTGTTCAAAAATAAAGATATTTAAATTTTTTAATGTTTTTATTTATTTTTGAGAGACAGAAAGAAACAGCATGTGTCAGGGAGGTCCAGAGAGAGAAGGAGCCAGAGGGTCTGAAGCAGGCTCCAGGCTCTGAGCTGTCAGGACAGAGCCTGACACAGGGCTTGAGCCCACAAACCATGAGATCATGACCTGGGCCAAAGTCAAATGCTTAATTTACTAAGCCACCCAAGCACCCTAAAGTGTTGACAATTTTTTAAATGTTCATTCATTTTTGAGAGAGATCGTGAGCCAGGGAGGGGCAGAGAGAGAAGGGGACAGAAGATCTGAAGCAGGCTCCAAGGTTCTGAGCTGTCTGAGCCAAAGTTGGATATTTAACCAACTGAGCCACCCAGGTGCCCTACATAATAAAGATATTTTTAAAACAAAAGACATATACTTTTGAAATAGTAACTCTAAATGGTTCAAAATTAACTAATACACAAGAATGAGTTCTAATTATTATATTAATTGGCTGGATGTAAGTGGTAATTGTAAAGGTCTTGAAAGTGATTTATTCCCTTAATTAGGCAAACATTTCCCTAAAATTTTTAATTACATTATGAATTTTTTCTATAAGCCTATTTAAGTTAATTCACATTCAGAGACTCCAAGCTCACTTTATTGTGAATTATTTTAAATTCCACATAATAAGGATTCCAATTAGCATTTTCTTTTAGGTAACAACATAAATATGTGTATAATACAGATTGGGAAAGATTTATAATTTTTTAGCTCTTAGAAGGAAAAAAACTCAATCAAAAATAGTATAATGATGCCCCTAGATAATTATAATGAAGTAATAACTGACCTTAGCCGTGTACTAAACTGTGACATCTTGAATTCAGTTGCCAATATAAACTACAATTACCAAATCACTCGGTGGTTTAGAAAATCAAACCATATTCTTTCCAGCTATTCTTCTGGCTTGGCATTACCTTCTAAATTTCAGGCTTACCCAGGTCTGCTGTGGTGTAGCAACTGCCTACATTTATTGACAAGCAAATATTTTCTGATCTGTTGCCACAAAGGAAGATCACCCAAACTGGGAGGCCAGATTAAAATTGAAATCCTGTCAAATGTCCAATTCTCAGCATGACTTATTATTTCGTATTGTCATTTTCTGTACCCACAGAGTTAAGTCTTGTTAATTTTAGCACATTTAAAAGAATCCTAAATCATGGGTTTAAAACTAATGAGACTGAACAGACATTTATTTATCCTGCAAAGCAGGCCAATAAACAACTTTATGTTTCCAAATGCCAATTTGGAAGTTTGAAAGTCAAAGAATGTATTGCTAATTTTAAGTAAAATGGATCACTTCAAGTAGGCAGAAAAACAAGCACACACACACGGAAAAAATGTTCTTGTATGATCCACGTGGTGCCCACTTTTACCGATGATATGTGAGAGAAAGTAGAGAGCTTCTGTTCTTTAGTTGCCAGTTAGATGCAAGGTCTTGGGGATGGTGAGAAAAAGGCAAGGATTTGTCTGCATCTCTCCTCAGCTCTTTAGGTCTGATATAAAATCCATGCCTAAAAACATTAGTTAGAGCTAATGGTCCCAAACTTTGTTGTGTTTACCTGGCACGGTGAACTCACCTACTGTTTATACTTAAATCTTTTCTAGTGTGCGCTTCAGTTGTTAACATATTAAGGCCAGAAAGAAACCAGACAGCAGACATTGATTCCCTTAAATGGAGTTCTCAGAAAGTTGAGAATTTACCAAGTCAGGCATATTTTCAGTCTTCATAAGGAAAGCTTTAATTTACAATCATTGTGAAACCCCATGATTCACTAAAATAGTACATTGTCAAAAGTACCAAACTATTGGGAAAAAGATGTTAATGTGATGATATTTCTAATTTTAGTCCATCCCTTTATTACAGTCCTATAGCACCTTTCCTCCAAAGAAATCAGGATGTTTTATATTTAGAAAAAGATGGAAATGCAAATCAAAGTGAAATTTCCCCCAGAATTACGCTGAAAGATAAAGACTCATAAAAAGAGAGAGAGAGAGAGAGAGAGAGAGAGAGAGAGAGATAAAGGGCATTAGAAAAAAATAGAAACATGAGCAATAAGAATCCATGCAGGTCCTGGTAAGTAGTCTGACTTGTTTTTATACTCTCTAAATTTAATAGTGAGGAGACACAACTGATCTGTCTAAGGGAGACCTCTAGTTTGGTCCAATCTAATGTATCTTCATGTAACACCCTCATTTGGCCATTTCTATCATTCTTCAGGATCTTTAAGACTTAGTTCATAATTCCCCTTGGAGAATGATAAAATATTCAGGCTGTCTTATGAGTCTTATTTTGCGTATGTGATTTGGTGCCTGATGACAGTGGTAGGGAGGGAGGGTCACTAAGAGAGTATGTTGTAGATATTACTGACATCTTAGGAATATAGGTATTTCCCAGAAGCTATGGGCTCTATACCAGACCTTCACTATTGGGGTATGGTAAGAGTTTTGTGATGTCAAAAGATGGCAGTGAAAAACTTCTAATAATTCAGAAATACTTAAATATAAATTTCATTTTCACTTATCTAATGGAATCTATATAGTGACATGGAATCTGAATTAAGATGGCCTATATTCAAATCATGCCACATTAACATCCACTAGTTACTACCTGAACTTTGGGCACATTATTTAACCTCTCTGTGCCCCAGTTTCCTCATCTGTTCAAGTTGGTGTAAAACATATCCTATCTTATAGGTTGTTTTGAGGATTATTGTGTGGCACATAGATATAACTTGATAAGTTTATAGATTAAATGAATAGGAGATTTTTCATTCTGTCTATTAATAAAGGTGAAGAAATTTGACTCATTGCCCCTTGACAACACTCTGTCTCTGGGGGCTCAGAGCTCATCATTTGGGAATCATGACTATAGGACCCTCCTTTAGGGGAGCTTTGGAATAAATCCTGACACCGGTAAAACTTTACAGGTATATTGTGAGAGACAGTAAAGGCGGACAAACCATTATGTTGGACAGATTTTGGTTACTACAGAGTTTCTCTGTTTAACATAGATCTATAGAGTGCACAGATATGGTAAAGAAATAAATATAAAAACAGTAAGTGTTCATTTTTATCTTCTATGCAGCAAGTTCTTGTAGTACTTTGAAGGCACAGATTCATCTGTCACAAAAATAACAGCTGAACCTATGTTATGTTTCTTCAGAGGACTACAAAAATTTCCAGCAAGAAGCTACATACATTAAAATATTGTGAATTCTATCATTTTAATGCCTTAGGGTAAGTAGTCAATTTTGATCAAGTTTCCTGAAAGAACTGGGCAACACTGTCAGTGACACAGGAGAACTCCTTCACATGTTTCCTCAAGTCAGGGCTCAGAGCACTAGGTCATACAACAGTCTAGAGCCCTGAGAACCCAACAGAAGGCACCAGGCTTTGGGGTTTCATCCTAAACCCTGCACCAATCTAGGATGAGGCTAATCTCACGTAGGACAGGAACATCAATATCAGTTCCTAACCCAACACAGTAAATCGTCTGTTTGGAATTCTTATTGTGAATCGCAAAGTCTTGACACTTGAAGATCTATTATTTCCGTTTCTTAATTATGTGGATTCTAAGAACTAGACCTGAGCTGATTTAGAGGATTTGCTCCATGGAAAGGTATCAAATTTATTCAAACAGGTAAAGTACACTTATGAATATTCAGGTGTCTGCTCAACCTTCTACAAATCCCTAGTGAACAGGAAGTTCTGTGGGCAACAACAATTTTTAAGCAGTATTTCTAAACATATACCTTCTGTTGGAAAATATAAATAATAAATTGTTATCTTTACCATCTGGTTAGATGCTGTGATTTAAAACCTGGATTACTGTGCTTTCTATATGAGACTTTCCTTATTCTATTCATTTACATCCTCATCACAAAGACTTTCCCAAGATTAAATGAACACTCTGACTCCTCTAACGGGTTCTGTCAGTGTGGCTGCCTCCTACATGCAGAGTCAGCACTGTGAGCCTGGCACTTTTCTTCATTGATTGATAAGCAACACCACTTTCCTGGGTTCCTAGTTAGAGAGATAGGAACAGACAGTCCGGCTACACCACAGAGATTTACACACACACACACACACACACACACACACACACACACACACCCTTTAACTGAACGTAGAGTTCTTTTTTTACAAATAGGGAAGCAATCTAATGAAAAATATAAAGCAGGGCACCTGTGTGGCTCAGTTGGTTAAGTGTCCGACTTTGGCTCAGGTCATGATCTCACGGCTTATGGGTTCAAGCCCTGTGTTGGGCTCTGTGCTGAGAGCTCAGAGCCTGGAGCCTGCTTCAAATTCTGTGTCTCCCTCTCTTTCTGCCCCTCCCCTGCTCATGCTTTGTCTCTCTCTGTCTCAAAAATAAACATTAAAATATATATATATATATAAAGCTATAAAATATTTTGCATATCTAACAGTTTAATATACATAGAAATAATTGAGGTTTCCTACCCTTGATTACAGCAGCTTGTACCCACTCATTCATTCATTTATACAGTCAATAAATGAGTGCTTATCAGGCTTTGAGCGCTATGGATGCTCTAGGAACTCTGAGCTCAATGGAGGAAGTTTTTAAAAGGCAATAAAACATACTGTGCTGTTAAAAAAAAAAAAGTGCTTGGAGTAGATAGGTTTGAACAATTAACTCCATCTGAGGAAACTCTGGAAACTTCCTAAAGGAAGTGATACCTGTTCTAAGTTCTAGGATATTAGCATAAGTTAGCCAGCTGAGGGCATAGCATGCATAGAGACCCTGAGTCATAAAAGTGTTGGTGTGGGTGAGGTGTCAGGAAAAGAGTGGCCAGTAAACTAAGTGGTCCGAAATGAGTCCAGAAATGCAGATGGAGGCCAAGTTTGCATACCTTGCATGCAAAACTACAAATTTAGATTATATCCTAGAGTTATCTTGCAGCCAGTGATGATTTTAAACTTTGAGAATGACAAATTTACCTTTGATGTTTTAAAGGCTGTAATTCTGAGTGTTCTTTTGGACTGGAGTTCAGAGTGAGACTCGGGAGACTGAGATCAAGTGAGACTTGGGAGAAATGAGATCAAGAAAGAGAAGCTTAAAGTTCCCAAATAAAACAGTGGCAGAGAAGATTTGGCCACATATTGAATGTTTTAAAGATAATAATTCATATGACTGTTGATTACCACTATAAAAAGTTATGCAATATTTTCAGTGTTCTTAACAAGAGGAGGTTTTCTGTCTATGTATCATTTTTTATAAGGGAACCATGAAACAATTTCATTTGGGAAATCCCTATATGTCTTAGTGTGGAAAGGAAATGTGGTCATTCCCATTTTGTATGTGAAGAAATAAAACGTAATATTTTTTCCTAGAAATTTCTTGATAATTCTGATTAACACTAGGAGGACCTGTCATAGATTTGCTGTTCTGATGCAAAGCTGATGGAAATACTAACTGGGATAACTAGCCTTAGAGGACTCGGTTTCAACTCTCTGAGAACACACTGAGAAGAACTGGTGTGGAACTGGTTGTCACAGAATCGCATCAGACCTCAAATTCATACTGAGCTAATATAAATCTTTCTTCCTTTGATAGTTTTAATACTTTATGTCTATTGTCATCATAGGATTTGTGGTAAAAGTTAGAGAATCCCAGGGCACCTGGGTGGCTCAGTCAGTTGAGCATCTGACTTCACCTCATCTCACAGCTGGTGAATTTGAGCCCCGCATCAGGCTCTGTGCTGACACGTCAGAGCCTAGAGCCTGTTTCGGATTCTGTCTTCCTCTCTCTCTGTCCCTCCCCTGCTCACACTCTGTCTCTCCTTCAAAAATAAATAAAACGTTAAAAAATTATTAAAATTAGAGAATCCCAAATGCTCTCAAGAGAAAGTTATCGGTATGTGTGTTTTTCTAAACAAACAAAAGTGCCTCTTATTAAGTAAGATATATAACTTCTTCATAATTCCTTTTGCCCTTTTAAGTCTTGGTGCATGTGTTCATCACCAGGGAACCACTATAATAGCATTGAGTTTTAAATCCTAAATTACAAATGGCTCAACAAATAAGAAAGTTGAGTCAATTAGCAGTTACAGGAATACAGCAGCAAATAACACCTGGCATGCACTTAAAATTTTTTTTAATATTTATTTATTTATTGAGAGAGAGAGAGAACACAAGATCTGAAGCAAGCTCCAGGCTCTGAGCTATCAGCACAGAGCCTGACATGGGGCTTGAACTCACAAACTGCAAGATGATGACCTGAGCTGAAGTCAGACCCTCAAGCTACCGAGCTACCCAGATTCCTGAAATGCACTTTACGATATGCAGTTTGAGGCCAAATCCTTGGTTCAACTTCATTGGTAGACTGGGAATTAAAGGTGCCCATCAAATTGGCAACATTTTAAAGATCAAGTACATTCAGGTTGTGGGAACTATAAACCATGGAAATCCTTTTTAGAACAGCAATTTGGTAAGGATTTCTGGATGGCTCAGTCAGTTGAGCATCAGAGTCTTGATTCTGGCTCAGGTCATGATCTCATGGTTCAAGCCCCAAGTCAGGAGGCTCCTAGCTAATAGCATAGAGCTTGCTTGGGATTCACTCTCTTCTCCCTACCTGCTTACATGCTCTCTCTCTCTCAAAAAATAAATAAACTTAAGAAAAAAAAAAAAAGAACAGGAGCATCTGGATGGTCAGTTAAGCATCTGACTCTTGATTTTGTGTCAGGTCACTATCTCATGGCTTCGCAGATTTGAGCCCCATTTCTGGCTCTGAGCTGTCAGTTCTCTGCCCTTCCACCCACACTCTCTCTCAAAATAAATAAATAAATGAACAAAATAAAATAAAAAATGAATATATTTTAACCTAGTCTTAAGTTCCTAGTCCCAATTTCAACATGTGTGTTGGGGTCAGGGGAGCTTTCCATACAACACCAAGCAATTCTAGAATATCAACAGGGCGGTGAGAATTCAACTCAATTTTGACTGACACCATCTACCTGGGTAAAGTGTCCGATACCACAGTTTCAGGTCTCAGTCACATAAAATTGCTCCTGCTTCCCACTCCACTTCAAGTGCCAGTCACATCCAAACTGTTGCTTGTGCTTCTGGCAAACAAGCTAAAAATTGAAGGTTCTGACACCTTTCAACTCAGGATGGCAATTCCAAGTCAGGGTTGTTGTTTCCTGTACTCTGACCAAATGATTAGTTCCCAACAACCTCCTCCTTGGATTCAATTAACATGCTAGAGTAGCTCACAGAACTAAAAGAAACATATTACTTCCTAGATCACCAGTTTGTTATAAAGGATATAACACAGGAACAGCCAAACAGAACAGATGCATAGGGCAAGATACCAGAAAAGGGCTAGGAGTTTCTCTGCCCTCTCTAGTCATGCCACTCTCCCCACACCTCCAAAGGATCACCAACGGGGAAATTCTCCAAATTCTGTCCTTTTAGATTTTTAAGGAGGCTTCATTACACTAGCATGATTCATTAAATCATTGGCCATTGGTGACTGACTCAACTTATAGCCCCTTTCCTCTCTTTGGATATTATGTGTGTGTGTGGGGGAGGGGGTGGATTTGAGAGTAGGAGAGGGGTGTGAGGGTACTGAAAGTTACAACCCTCTAATCATATGGTTAGTTCTCCAGCCACCAGCTCCCATCCAGGGTGTATCAGAGGGCTTTCCAAAAGTCAGCTCACTAACAAAACAAAAGACACCTTTATAGCTCTTATCACAGGAAATTCCAAGAGTTTTAGGAGCTCTGTCCCAGAAATTAGGTCAAAGACCAAATATATATATATTTCTCATTATAAATCACAACATCACACCTAGAAATTCCACTAGTCACTTGTGATAGAAAGATGAGAAATCTTTCCCACCGAAACAAAATCATCAGTATGTATGGACCTACAAACAATGATGTTTATCACAGCATTTTCTTTGTAATGCCATAAATTTAGAAACAATTTGAATGGTCATCCATGGGAGTACCTGAATAAATTATGGTGTGTCCATAATATCATGCAGTTATTAAAAAGACTAAAAGAATGCATTAGGTCTGTCTACTAATCTGGAATGTGTTTGGGTTTTATTATAAAGGTAGAAAAGTGAAGTTGTAGATCAGTGTGTATATGTGATTTCATTTTATAAAAAAGGGGGAAAAGAAAAAGTTTCATATATTTGTATATACATACTTAAATGTGTATATATATATGTGCATATTTATATAAATAGCTGTACACATTTGTATAAGCATAAAGGTAGGTGTGGAAAGAAAAACCATTTCCACTGTTACTGGGAGGAAGAGAGGTAGATGTAAGGAGAGAGATGGAGAGACTAGGAAGTTACTATACATATATATTCCTTATGATATATATATATATATAATATATACATAAATGCAAATATGTATAGTTGGACTTGTTACAATAAACAAAATTACTTTCAAAATTTGAGAAAGTCTATTTAATTTTTTTAATGTTTTTTAAAATTTATTTCTGAGAGAGGGAGTGAGAGAGTGTGAGCAGGGGAGAGTTACAGAGAGAGGGAGATACAGAACCTGAAACAGGCTCCAGGCTCTGAGCTGGCTGTCAGTACAGAGCCCGACACGGGGCTCGAACCCATGAACTGTGAGATCATGACCTGAGCCAAAGTCGGACGCTTAACCGACTGAGATACCCAGGTGTCCCGAGAAAGTCTATTTAATATAAAGTTTTTAAAAAATATACAGTAACAATAACAAAATCATTTCCATCCCTGAGATCAGCTAACACATATGTAAAGAAAGAACTAAAAATGTGTATGACAGAAATTTAGAAGTAGTAGAAAACAATAAAAATTCAACCCCAAGATAGTGGTAACTATAGTGATGAGGCAAGAGAAATTCTGTCTTAGTTTTTGGAACAATATCAGGATAATCTACAAGAAAATCAAGAGGCTGAATACTTAATTTGACTCAGGTATTTCATTTCTGATGCTATTAGACCAAATTCTATATTACGTTTAAGAAATACACTTTTAAAAGTTAAGCTGAAGTTAAATTGACAGAGGTCAAGGTTTGGGCCAATGTTCTTTCAGACTACAGGTGCTCACCACACTGCAGTTGAACTGAGTATACAGGAGACAGTGGAGCATGAGTCTTGGTCCTCTTGGTCAAGGAACTAGTTATTTAGATAGAACTGTGAAAGGAAAAATTCTTGAGTGATACACAACAGTAAGGACTCAAGAACTAAATGTCGTGATATGGACTTTTAATGAAACCTGGAAGAAGGAGACTGGAAATAGTACAGATCACCTGGGGGAATCAGCAGGGCATCACAGAAAAAGAATGTGGAGGTGCCTGTGTGGTTCAGTAGGTTAAGTGTCTGACTTTGACTCAGGTCATGATCTCATGGTTTGTAAGTTCAAGCCTTGCATCAGGCTCACTGCTGTCGACTTGGAGCTGGCTTCGGGTGGATCCTCTGTCTCCCTCTATCTCTGCCCACCCCCCACTTGTGTTCTCTCTCTAAAAAATAAACTTAAAAAATGTGATCAGTGACTACAACAACAGGAAATGAAAGTAGGCTGGAGTAAGTGGGGTGACATCCGAAAAATGGGAAGATCAAGATCAAGGAGTAGGAAAAAAAAATGTATAAGGAGGAGAGGAACAGGTAGACTAGAAGATTAAAATGGTCCTGAAATGCCAGGTACAAGGGTTTAGGCTTCATGAGATAGAAAACTGGGACCCTGTGAAGATTTTTTTAAGGAGAGCAATGTGCTATGGAAGGAGACTATGTCTGGCTATGTACATAACAGAGGAGAGGATGAGGGAGGTGTGCTATTGTAACATTTCTGGAAGGGAAAGTAAAGGTTCAGTCTAGGCACAGGCTACCTCATACTAAGAGTTATAACAAAATAACTAGGTCATGATCCCCTTGGAATTCCCCACACCTTTGTATTCTACAGCCAAGAGCTGTGCTATACATAGACAGGGATACTATGGATGCATGCTGATGAGGGAACGAAAAGGAAATATAGGAAATGGGATGAATTTTTAGGGAAAAATTAGATGGAATCTGATTAATGAATAGAAATTTGGTACAGGTAGATCCCCACCATAAGGAATGTGTTAAAGGCCTTCTTAGAACAAAGGAGGGCAACATGCGCCAATCAACTTCCATACACATATACAGAGCTCTGACACAACTCTGTAACTTGGACTGTGTCTAATCAGACTATATGTGTCACCATATATGGGAGACAAAGTAGAAATTGCATAAAAGGCCACACCCCAGTGCACTTGGGGCTCAGTTTCCTCATAGGAACGCAATGAGCCCATGCCAGCAGGACGAATAAAGTTGCTTCCTAGACAAAGAAAGCTATGGTGTCTGGTCTCTGTGCGAGAATCCTGCTATAGAAGAAATAAGGAAAAAGCTCTCATCAAATACCACTCCAATATTCTAAGCTTTCATGATGAGATAATAAGAGTAACACTGAATAAGTAGGAGATATCAAGAAAATAGTTTTAAGGAAAATCCATTAAATCTTCACTTCAGAAGTCCAATTTTTCTAAGCATCAATTTGATCAGTATCAGCACTGAAACACCATAGCCTCTTCTTCTGACTTTAAACAAAGGGATGATGTCGCTCTCAGAGAAAAGGCAGCAGAGAATCTAGTTGCACACATGGTGGGTCAATTCAACAAACATGACTTGAGAATGACTGTGAACCAGGAGCCATCCAGGTGCTTGTGATGGAAAAATAAACAAGATGACATATTTGCCTTCAAGGTGTTTACTTCCCCAAGCATGAAACCAACATCATTTTGTAGAGTGGCTGTTTTTTTATGTAAACGTTCTGAAAAGTGCTATGAGATTCAGTGGTGGTATCAGAAAATGGCTGTGGCACTGGAGGGAACTAAACAAAATGTCTCAGAGGAGATGTTATTTGAGCTTGATATTGAAGAGATAGCATAAATAGACAGCTGAGGAAAGAAAAGGGGATGGAAAAACATTCACAAATGTGCAATGCATGATATCACCTGCAAGCAATGTTTCTAAAAAGTGACCCTTCCCCATAACCACTACTTCAGAGTCAATTTGCTGCCCTTTTTTGTACCACCCGACCCAAAATGGATATAAGAGTTTTCCATGCATGTGTGATCTGAAATTTTTAGTTGTCGGGAGGGAAGCATGTATAATTTGGAAGTGACAGTAAGCCGTGTCCTGCCATTTAAACTGAACTACAGAGGCACCCAGGAGAAAACAATAAAGACATGTATCCAGAAAACAGGAACTATGAGGAGGAAAAAAAACGAACCTCACAGTGCTTAAGTGCCCACCTGAGGCCAATGTTTTACTGAGACCAACCTTCATTCTTGTCCTTAGCTTCTATTACCCATTCCCTTTTATTTGCAATGATAATTTCCTTTCTGTTTATTTTTTCTCTTTATTTTTTTGTCTTCTTTATTTCTTTGGTGTTTTGTTTTTGTTTTTGTTTTGTTTTATTTAATTTAAATTTTGTTAGAATAAGGGAAGTCAAACTATATAAATGCCTAATACACTTGGGCAATTCTATTAGGTCATTCCGCATATATTACTTCACTGAATTCCTTTCAATAGTCTTGGTAAGTGGATGTTATTATCCCCATTTTATAGCTGAAGAAATCAAGACTCAAGATTAATGCAGGGCTTTTAGCTGCTAATTAGTGGTAGACCTGAAATTGTGGAAAAGATCTTGCTCCAAGGCCATTTTTTTCCCTCACAACATCAAATCACATCCCCAAAAAGAACTGCATGTATTAAAAACTCACAGAAGTATGAAAGGGTAGTGGATGTTCTGAGGAACTGTACTCCTTCAATGTAGCTGGGGAAAGGAGCTCACAGGAGAAAGCTTTACAAAAAAGAAGCTTGAGAGGAGGTTAGGGTGAGCTCATGAAGAACCCTTATGCTAGGGAATTTGAACCTGATTTAGTTACAATGGAGAGTATAAGCTCTCTTTTTCTTTTAAGCTTTTTTAAAGCCAAGGGAGAGATGTTATCAGATTTTGTTTAAGAAAGACAATAATGGCGGCATTAAAGATACATTAGAAAAGAAAAAGATTGTTGAGAAACTCCTGTGATAATCTATGGGAGAGATGGTAAGGGCTTGGTCTAAGGTAGTGATGGCAAGAGAGAGAGGAGGTTAGATTACAGAGATATTTCAAATAATGTCCAGGACTCAGGGCTACTTGACAAATGGAAGAATTGAAGCTGATTCCATGGTGTCCACCTTGGACACCTGACATAATGGAGATTCTTATGACAGGGTAACTTTGAGGTCAAGAAAATGGCAGAACTAGAGGTAAATCCCAGAGCTCTTGATCATATTTTAAAATGGACCCTTTGTACTGTTATCTGAATCATGCAGACATTCGATTCTATCTCATTGGGTTTAACTCTTTCACTAAGTCTCAAAAGATAAATACAGGACATATTCTTTTTTGAACTTTTCCCAGTTACCAAATTTAACAAACTATGGGTATATACTATTTTAAGTCTAAATCTAATATCGATCACGGACTTTTAAATTTCTTCCTTGGCTGACTGCTTTGGATCATTCTTCAGAATGATGAAAGAGTTCTGTTTGGGAAACAAAAGCTGTTCAGAACTGAAATGGGGGGGGACCCTCTCCTTTTTGAATCCTGATGTATTATTCCCCAAGGCAGTCTCCTGAATGAATCTTTTTCCTTTGTTGTATAAGAGCCTTCAAAAGCAGTTCTGAAGAACATTCATTTTTCTACTTAATTTTTGTTACTTTGCCAGGAATAACACAGGGGTCCCTTTAGCAAGTGAGACTAAGGGCACTAAAATGGTTGGAAATCACTGAAAACAGTAGCAGGTTTATTTGAGCAAAATCGGCAGGGTGGTGTAATATACATTTTTAAAAATGCATTTTCATTAAAATTAAAAATGAGCTTCCAAACAAACTCTGGAAAGGGCTCCAAATACAGCCTTACAAACCCAAAATGAAATCAATAAAAAGAAACCAGCCAAGCAGCAAGTTGAGAAAACACCAATTAGAGATTTTAACAAACAGAGAAGCTCGCTGTGGGGTACAGTTTTTAAATCAGATAAGAGAAATTTGGGTTCTTTTTTTTTCCCACCTCAGTACTGCTCTACTGTGCTCTCCCTGGAACTGAAATTGATGGGATTCAGATTGCACCCCAGGAAAAAACCACAAACAAGTGGGTGCTTTCGGCATTATATCTAAACAGATGAAAGCAAATATTATTCTGATAGCTTTTCATTTTGCCCTACAAAGAGCTCTGTATTATTATCCATGACTAGGGATTTTAATAGTCGAACTACCACAAATTTGTCAAACATTCAATTTCTGCCTGGTTTCAGAGCGCAACCTTCACCCATGGAGGTTAACTCCGGGTCTCTCCAGCCAAGGAATTTTTTTAAAGCAAATCATGCTCTGATATCCTATCTCCACTAACAAGCCTCTCTGTAGATGATCTTAAACTACACAGGCAGGCAGGTGAGGTTTATCTTCAGCCACCTCCCACCCCAGCTCCTGAGTCTGGCTAAACACTCCTGGATGGAGTGTGGTCCTCAATAGTGCTCATTCTTCTGCTTCTCCCAGGCTGATTCCCTTTCAGATTTATTTGCCCTTCTCCAATTGCCCTATCTTATTCTTTGATGCTCAGAAATAAAGCTCTGTTTTTCTTCCAGGTGAGGCAATATAGACTGTCATGAAAAGTTACCCTGTCAGTGCTCAGGGGTCCAGTGCTTTTATCAATTTCACTTAACAAAAGGCACTCACAAAATCAGAAGAATAATAAAGCACTTTCTATGTTTGGATTACCTTACTTGGTTATGTCTCTGTATATGTACCTATATAGGTGTGTGCATATGTGCACACAGATGTATGTCTATGCGTAAACATCTTTGTGCTTATATAAATGCTTGCATATGTACATGTGTGTGTGTTCTGTAAAAATATATATATATATTTTTTTCCCCAAACCCTAGAGTTGTTTTGTCTGAAGATGTGGCTTTAGGTTCTTATACAATAAAGAAACTTCTCCCATGTTAATTGTTTCCTTTTCACCATGAGTTTTAACTCAAAGTTCATAATCCTTAGTGATATGGTAAGTTATAGAGATGTTTATTTGTATAAGGTCCACCAATATAAGAATGTAACTGTGAGATACATTCAGAATCCTACTACTTACGTCACTTCCACTGTCACCATCCTCACTGCCAGATCACCACCTTTTCTTTCCTAATCATTTCCCTTGCTTCCACCCTTACCTCCACCTAGCTGTTCTCAACAGAGCATACAAGTTATCTTTTCCAAAAGCAGCTCACATCATATCACTCAGACTCTCCAAGGGCTCCTCATCTCCTTGAGGATAAAAAGCCAGGTCTTTGAATTACCCACCAGGAGATCTACATGACCTCAATTCTCCTCAGGTCCTTGTCCTACCACCCAGTTACTCTGTCTTAGCTCACCCAGCTCCGCTAGTATTGAGATCCTACTTTTATGCTTCCCCCAAAGCCTTCCCCTTCCTGGAGTGCTCTTTCCTTAGAATGCACTATGCTTAGTTAATGTCCTCACTTTCAAGTCTTCACTGGAGTAAGGCTTACTTTGGATATCCTACTCAATACTGATGTTGCCCATAAGCACTCACCACTACCCAAACACCCCCCATCATCCCCTCTCCTGTCTTTTCCACCTATCCATTTTTACTTTTTTCTAGCACTTATCACCTTGCACTCAATATAACTTCGTTATTTTTTATTTTTCTGTCAATCTCTGTTGCCAAAATGTAAGTTCTCTGAATGTGGGAATCTTTGTCTAACTTTGATGGACAGTCCCTCAATAGGAGCTTGCACATAGTGGAGAACCAATAAATATTTGCTGAAAAAATGTACACTGTCCAATTAATTCAAAACTGTGGAATGTATTTTCTATTTCTAATACATGACGCAAAGGTGTACGTGTGCATACATTTCTTAACGGTATGGGAGGAATAAGATTATTATTATTTTTTGGTGCAATGTGGTTAAAGAAATGTTAGGATGCTTAAAAAATAGAAGGCTTTAATCGGCTACATAGAGTGGTTCAGTGAACAATATTTAACCTGCCCTCTGTTATGTATTCCAGGTGTGAAGTTGAACAAACCATGTCTCAGAAATATCAATGTTGGGTGGAGAAGACTGACTTGGAGGTGAAAGAATGAAACATAGGTTGATAAGTGGTGGAATCACACACGAGGAGCAGACATGACAAGCCAGAGAGTGATTCAGCAAAAAGTTGGACACTGCCGAGGTTAGAACATGATCCCAGTACCTCCAATGTAACCCTTCAGACCTGAAAACACATAGCCTGGTCTGAGATTTTGTTAGTCTGTTCTATTTGTTAAGAAGATCTTAATTCAGGGGCTCCTCAGCCACTCTGTTCTTTGAGCATTCCAGCTTCATTTAGGCCAAGCTTTGGACAAAAGCACATGAACATCTCAGAGCTAACATGCAGGTCTGGACAGGGTACCACAGTTGAAGGAGGACAGGAACAGAAATAAGAAAGAAACAATCCTTCTGCTTTTGTAGGGAGCTCATATGATGCCATATTAAGGTTCTGCAGTGTAGACGTCAGCGTTGATTCACACCCCATGCCCTTTCTCTAATCTATGAGTATTACACAGAGCAAGGGTTCACTGGTAGTTATAGAAGAGAGAGTAAATGCTCATTCTTGCCCTAGGATTAGAGAGCTCTAGCTCACTGCTCACTGGACAGAGAAAATGAACACAATCAGGTCTATCATCTAAACATTAATGTGGACCAAAAGATAGGCACAAATTGTGTCTGTTTATTTACTTACTCATTTAGTTTCAGGTCAAGTTTTGTGCTTGAGTTAAGTTTCTATGGAAATTCTTACTCCATGCTGTTAGGAAGAGACAACTCTGCTTCAACAGGCTTTGGATTCCGGTCCAGGCTCCAGCCTGTCTCAAAATCCAAACAGAATCCTAAAATCTGTTCCTGCCTCCACCAGAACTTGCTGTATTTTCTTTGCCTCCTGCTACCACACAGTTGGATGGACACCAAGTATAGAAAATTTCAGCCTGAAAGGAACATTTTAAGAAAGTTATGATGAGCCAGATTCAATTATTTGTATAAAAATCATCTCTGAAATATTATTATTGGAATATACCTTGAACACAACTTAAAATAACTACAAGTTTAAACCCCAGATGCAGATGGAATCACAGTGGCTAGTTTTGTCACTTATTAGCTATTTTACTTTGTGCCTTAGTTTTCCTATCTGTAAAATGGGGATAATAATTAAAATGCCATCATAGAGATTTGAAAGAGCTCTACGTATATACAGTGCTAAGTGCAGTAACTGACTCCTAACTGATGCTTAACAGATTAGGTATAATTGTTGTCACTGTAATTAAAATTTTTAATCATCAACCCTTTGTAATACATTTTGTGAGTTTTCCAACAGCAAACTGACATCTGAGCATTTTTTCAATTTTCCATACACAAAATAAATCCAGTGATTACCATCACTTCCATTGCCTGGGTATCCTCTCTCCCAGGAGGGGAGAACAATATGGGAAAAATGACCATGACAATTATTTTAATAGGAGTTTCCTTAACAAAAGGGTCAGGTGAAATGTTTGTTAATAAACTTCAACCTCACTTCGACATGAGAATGTTATCCGGAGAAGTTGATTAAAGAGTTGTAAGAGGGAAATCATTTAAGATTTTTTATGCCATATTATAGTATAGGCAGTATGCAGATTTAGGAATAACAGTTTTATTTACTAATTACAAAATCTATTCATTTTGTACACACTGCACCCTGTCTTTCCCCTCTCCTTTCCCCCTCATTAATAGATTTAGAACTGACAGGGCTTTCACTTCTAAGTATAAAGAATCATTTTCTTCTGAACAGAAAGACAACTATGAAATCAAAGTTTAAAATATAGTCCTCCTCTAACAGTGATTCAGATTTCCATTAAACCTCCTCCCACCCTCTCAAATTAAAGTTTGAAAAGCAGAGCTCAGAAATAAACTGACAGGCGCTTGTACTTCGTTCATTTCCAGCAAGGAAGCACCAATTTGATTCCTACCATAACAATTTTTGCTGTTGCCAGTGCATCAAATTTTTTTAACACAGCTTCTCAAGTGATAGAAATCATCCCGTCACTTTGTTTCATAAAATTGACACCCTGGGGAAATGCAAAATAGGGTAAGAACTTCAGCAAAGCGGCTCCTCCAACCCCTGCTAGGTATTCCTGAAATTCTCTTTTCCTCTTCAACTAATGTCATCAAGTCCCAATTGCTTGTTGTTCTTTTCTCCTTGTTCTGCTCGTGTGCTACAACATCCCTTGGCTTCCCTCAGCACAGGAGTTGGTGTTTTAAAAAGTGTTACTCCTAGATCGGGATTCTACTGCTGGCTGATTTGAATGCAGTGACAAAGAAAAAAAAAAAAAGAAACCTGATGAAATTATTTCACACACAGAGCAATAAACATATGGAATAAATTACTACAGAAGATGATTCAAAGAGTTTAAGAAACACCTGGATTTGTTTCCGGAGGCATCAGATTAGAGTGATAGAAAGGCGCACACTCGCCTAGCAAAGTGTTAAGGCTCCACCTCTTATTGAAATGGCACCTCCTGCGCTTACCACTCACTGGGAGCACCAGCTACAATGCAAGTCTATTTTAAGGGAAAGATTTCTCAAATACCCTGGAAACAAGTCAGACTAAATCACAGGAGCTACCTTCCTAATGGAGTTGGCCTCTGGCTTTAAGGAAAGAGAGTGAATGACGGAAGGTTTCTCTCAATCCAGAAAGAGGGGAAGAATATCTGAATATACAGAAGCTTAAATTTAGCAATTCCTTGGGAACTGGCCCAGCTCTACCCTGTCAGCCGCATCTCTGATCTGCTTACACCACTGGCCCTTCCTACTCTCCAAGCACATTCTGACTTGCATAAATGGCTGTGCTCCCTGTGCATGAGTAAATTGCAGTCTCCTCTCTCTTCCCCTCATTCTTCAGTCTAGAGGCCACCCTTCCTGTGATGTCACTGTCTACAGTCATGTCTCCTTCAGTGTCCCCATACCACATACCAAAATGTCTTTAAGTGTTTATTAATCTCTTTTTCTTCAGTACTTCACAAAGTGCTGGGCTCATCGAAGGATATTTATTATTTTAAAAATTTATATTGCCTCACTTTGTTCTAGAAAGTTGATAAAAATAATAGGTATGGGGTGGCTGGCTGGCTTGGTAGAGCATGTGACTCTTGACCTTGGGGTTGTGTTTGAGCCACACATAGGGCATAAAGATTGTTTGGAAATAAAATCTTAAAAAACAGTAACTAACATTATTGTGCCTTTAACATGTACCAGGCACTGTTAAAGGAACTCACACATTTTAACTCCTTTACTCCTCATAAGAGCACTGCGGATAAGTGAATTTAATATGTAGGTCCTAAATTATACCTATTTTGCAAGTGAAGAAATGGAGGTGCCAAGATGTTAACTAACCTGGCTAGTGAAAAGCAAACTTGGAATTAGCTTCAGCGAGCTGGTTCCAGAGCTAGTACACTTGGCCATGACTCTAACTGAATGCCTACCATAGGGAAACAAAAATAGGAGAAGGTGATAAGAAATAAACAGTTGAGGTCATAAAATGGAGTTCTTAATTAGGCTAATTAAAAATGCATGTAATAAAGCCCTACACAGTTTATGGTCAAGAGCACAGACAAGGAAGCCAGCTGCCTGAGCTCAAATCATTGCTCTGACACTTACTTAATAGGTGTAAGTGACCATAGGCAAGTTGCATAAGTGAAATGTGCCTCAGTGTCCTTAATTGTGAAGTACTGAGATGGATGTGAAGTACTGATATTTACAATGTACGAATGGTATCACTACCTAACTGTAAGAGTAAAGTTGTTTACATATGAAAGAATAATAAAAAATAAAGCTCTATACATATTATACTGTTTTCCAGCAGCCATTTAAAAGAAAAGGTAAAGTTTATCAATTACTCACACAAAAATACATCTGTTACTCAGGAGAATATTCCTGATATCAGTCCTAAAATAAATTTCTACCATGATGTTTATAGAAGATAAAGTGTGTTAGATCATGCTTTTACCACCTTCACGTATATATGTATCCAGTAGCAGATCTAGGTGTCCAAAACAGAAAGAATGACCGCAGGACATCCTGTAAACTTGTATGTGACTATCAAAAATGATGCACATTGAACTTAAGCATCCAAATGAACTACACACATCCACTCATTCAACAAATGAGTGGAACACATGCTGTTCTGGGCCCTAGTGACTTCATGGCAAACCACAAAGGACCAAAGTCCCTGCCCTCACTGAGCTTCAGTTCAAATGAAAAGACAAATAATAAATAAATAAACAACAACGTCAGGTGGTGTTAAAACCTAAAAAGTAAAATAAAGCAGATTAAGAAAAAGAATACAGGAAGGGGAGAAGGAGACCTCTCTTTCAAATAATAAGATCAGGAAACACCTCTCTGAGCAAGCGGTATCGAAACAGAGTCTTGAATCAAGAAACATGTCAGACACAATTATCTGGTTCCCCTACCACTCAACCATTCCAGCCTGGAAATCAGATGAAATGTTATCACCTGCCTGTCTACCTTCAGGTTTATAAGATCAAGTGTTCCTTGATGATTTATTCTGTAACTCTCCCTTAGTCCCTGAGCGTGCTGCCAAGTTTCCTTTATTTGTATTCCTTTATTTGTAATAAGTACAAATTTCCTTTGGAGGTTTGAACATAAGCAGAAGAAGAAAATGACAGGGACAAATTTCATACATACCAATTTGCAATAGTCTAAGAGTGAGGTGATTAATTTAGTCTAGTAAAAATCCCCAAAGCCTACACTGTAACCATCAAAAAGAAGACAATGAGAAATAGAATTAGATGTCTTAGAGGTGAACTACAGGAAGCTATTTCAAAAATGGTTGTTCAAAATGGTTTTCAGTTAATGAGAGAGATTATTTGGGGCCAGTTGGCTAAGAAATATGCTATTAAGATAGTCCAACTTTGGGAAATGCAATATTTTGAACCTATTTGATAACAGTTATTGTATTCAATTCATTAAAATATATAGATTTGTCATACTGGTCAGTTTTGGCCATTTCACACTTGAGTATAGAAAAGTTTGACTAATGGATAAGAGCTCAAACAATATTAATAATATTAATGCACGTGTGTTTGCAACATATAGTCTAAATTAATTCTACTTTTCAGAAGAGTCACTCATTCTTTTTTTATTTCCTCCCACCTTGTACTTTGTCGAGAAATCAGCTATCTATTTTCTAACACTGCACACTAAGACAACGAACTTCTTCCTATATTATGACTCAATGATTGTCAGATATCAGATTGGTTTTAAGAAACTGAGGTTTTAATCTTTAAATAGTTACTTTCTGCCCTATAGGCATTATCCATGATATGTGACAAGTTTGTGTTACTTGGGACCACTCTGAGTGAAATTAGCAGTAAACGGCATGCCATTACTTATGTGAAAAAGGAATGCCATCATACATTTTAAGGTGGTAGTGCCTTCACCTTCTGTCCTTTTGATATGAGGGTTTTGTTCTGTTTGTTCAATCTAAATTTCAAACAGAATGGTCTGTAGTGAAGGGGAACAAATGGCATAATCATTTATTTTCTTCTTCACAATGGTGATGCCCTAAGGGATTTCATCATTATTGGAAGGATGGGGCCTTAGGTATTAAAATCCTATGAGATAAAATTATTCCTACGGAATAAAAAGCAGAGATCAGGGGTGGGAAAAGCCTAAGGCTGACAACCTGGACTAAAACCACAGGGATTAAGTGTGTGTCTATTTCTCTGCTAAAATACATACTAGAACCTTGACAGTTTCTTTGCAAAGTTAGTGCATGTGCTTAATTTAGCCTCACTGTTTCAGCATCCAAGAAGCTACCATATATGGGTGGGGTAGGGAGGCAAAATAGGTGTTGGAATCATATGATGTCACATAGTCTCCAGCATAGCAGAGACCAGAGCTCTGTGAGTGCTGTTGCTTATGAACTATATAGTGCTTTTCTTATTTATAAAGCTGAGGCATACATTCTATTACTCTTGTTCTTAGGTTATCAGACAGCCATAATTTCTGGTCTTTTGTTTGAAATGAAGGCCTGCCTGGAAAAATTGAGGGTGCTGCCAGGCTTACTAAAAGACATTTTTTATAGCACACAGTATTTTTTACTTCATTACCCCACCCCTCAACTCTTGGGTGTAGGGGGTGGGGCACAAGGTTCGAGAAAGAGATATAAATTTTGAAACTGAAAACACTTGAAAGCAATTTATGGACAAAATCTTGTCAAATGTTCTCTTAGCCATAAAAACACTGACATGGACTTGTGTATAGTAATGTGCATCTAAGCATACCTCAACGACTATGTTCCCAGAGTGAAATTACTTGTGAAATGCAAGTTATATTGGATTCCTTCTGGAGAAGGAAATAAAAAGTTAAAATTCAGGTTACATATCTGGAAGACTAAAGTAGGCAATCAAAATCAAACTTCTACACCAGATTCATTTGACATGATTTCAAAATAAACTAAGTTCAGCAAACCTGTTGGCAGAGAAGTATCATTTGTCAAGCGATTAACAGAGGCACAATCTGTAATTACGAATTGCTGAAAGCAGGCTTAATGAGAGAATGACTCACTCACGTTTTGGGGTGAAGGGGGAGGGGTCTCCGAAACTGTAATTTGATTTACAAAACTCTAAATAGCTAATGGCAGGTAACTCTTGCCAACTAACCAGCCAACTCTTGCAAGCTCATTAACAGAACTCCATGGTCTCACTGAAGGGTAAACCATATGGAGGTGTCACTAAAAGCTGGAGATGAGAGACTGTAATTCACGTTCAGTCCTTCTGTGCGTCGGTCATATGGGCATTGATTTGAGCCTTTGTTTATCTGACATGACCTGTTCTTAAGAAAGAAGAGAAAATAAATTTTTAGGGGTTATTGGTTTTTTCCCCCACTGCTTCACACTGCAGTATTCAACTAATTATTAAACTCTTTAATTCGGCACTAGTTTCTCCAGCTTCCCATATCTTTGTCACATTTTAGTTTCAGGAAAAAAAATTGAATAATAGCATTATACAAGAGCCTAATTCACTGTTTGCTTGAGTGCTGATCTTAGAGGGTTGTTATGTTGCTATTCTATGATCTCCCTTGTGATTGTAAACCTGTGACTCTAAGACCGTTTTTAACTCTTTATTCACATAGAACTCATGAATGCTTGACGGAACTAATGTATGGCAACACACCTTTACAAGGCATCATTTTGTAAAGTGTTCTGTTTATTTACTCCCTCTAATCTGGGTACCATAGTAATGTGTTCATATATGCACAGCAATTTTCATTTGCTACCCATCTGGTCCAATAATCTCTAAAGAAATGATCAGAATAATACATGAACATAGTTTTTAAAATAGTATAGTAGACTATCTAATGATAAATGAGTCTCTTTGTACATTTTTCTATATCTTCAGTCAGATTCCTAGAGATAGTTTTAACCATTTCTGTGTAGAATCTGTCATGGCTCTGAATAATAAACTTAAATGACCAATTCTTGATGTATTAACTGTGATATCAGCTGTCATTTCTGGACACAACAGATAAAGATTTAACTCATTTATATCTCCCTTCCCATCACACTTAGGTTGTGTTTTAAGTCTCTTTAGTATTTTAAAAATTTAAAAACATATAATTAAATATTTATCATATGTAATACACATAAATAATATATAATAAATATATCTTATTTATATAGTATCACATATTATTTCATTAGTTTTAAATTGTACTAATTACCTTCACATTTTTAAAAAGGGGAATGTTAGCACATTATTTCCCACCATTTTCCTTTCTTCCTATTCCATCTCTAACATTTTATCAGCTATATTCTTAATTCTCTGTCAACCAGATACATATCATTTGCATTCTGTTTTATAACCATAATTAAATTTTTTTGTTTACTTTTTTATAGGTCAATACCAAAAGTTGTTAATCAGCACTGACATCATATGGTTTTATAAATATTGTTTACATGTGTGCTTTTGTTTCATTTTCTTTCACATGGGTTTGATGACATGGCTTCACCACTAAAAAGAGAATGGTCCTGGAATCAATACTTGATAGTCTTTTCTTACATTACTCCAATTGTTCAAACTCAAATTTTCTTTAGTTTATCCCATATTTGGACTTTTGGACTGTGAGTCTTTTGATTTTGTTTTCTATGTGTTCCCAGAGGTTGTCTTTGTTTTTGTTTTGTTTTGTTTTGAGAGAGAGAAAGAGAACAAATGGGGGAGAGAGGCAGAGGGAGAGAGAGAGAACAAGAGAATCTTAGGTAGGCTTCATGTTCAGCCCAGAGTCCTACACGGGGCTGGATCTCATGACCCGGGGAGTCAAAATCAAGAGTCCAGCACTCAATTCACCGAGCCACCCAGGTTCCCTGTTTCCAGAGTTTCTAATTAATATATCTAATACTATCCACCGCCATAATCACTCTATCCCATTTATTTTCTTTTTTGATATCATTATTCTTATACTCCATCTGAAAGTCTTACCATAATGGGTTAATTGCTTTCTAGACCTGGCATTGAGGTGAGTTCTATTCTATTTTGTCTTTTCTCAGTGCTTTCTACTTCCTCTGTTTTTCTTCTCCAAATGGGTATATACAATTGAATTTTCAAGTTACCTTGGAGTTGAAAATGGTTTAATTTTGTTTTCATGTTGGTTGCCCATTTGATTGGGTAGAAAACCTAAGATTAAAAGCAAGTCTGTTTTAACTTCAAAAGTTTTAACATCTATTAGCAGGTGTTATGAGAACCTTGGTATCAGCCTAAAATCATTAATCCTTTGTGTGTGTTTTGTAATCTTATTCACATCTTACTTTTAATCTCTTTATCTTTAGTAAGTATTAATAATTAATATTATTATCTAGACTTTAATAATTATTTGTCTTGCTGTGAGTGGTTTTTATAATTTCCTCTTTAGATGTGTGTGTCTGTGTGCACGCACCAGTATTTGTCATTGTTCTCGATAGATGAAGAGGTTTTAAATAATGGCAATTGCCTCATCCTTCTTATTTTACTATCTATACCAAACATGCCTTTAGTGTTCTCACAATCATCACAATTTTAACTGTTGAATTTAGATATGCGTTTATATATATATATATATTTTTTTTTTCATCAAACTGCTTTTTTGAAAAAAAATTAGGATCAAAGTCCAAATTGTTTTTCCTTTTAAGTCAGCAGACACAGCACAGACTCAAATTCCTTTTCAGCATATATTGAGGAAATTCTATTACATCTTGCCATATTGAAAAATATTGTTAATATATTTCCAAGTATAGAATTACAGTTGTAATCTAATAATTTCTGGTATTGAAGTAATTTTTAAAATAACATTGTATCTAATTTGATATAATTTTCTTATTTCTAAATATTGGTGATTATTTTATCTTACTTTATTTTATTTTATAAGCATCTATCTATCTATCTATCTATCTATCTATCTATCTATCTATTTCTGAGAGAGACAGAGAGAGAGACAGTGTGAGCCGGGGAGGGTGACACATAATCTGAAACAGACTCCAGGCCCTGAGCTAGCTGTTAGCACCGAGCCTGATGCAGGGCTCAAACCCACGAACTATGAGATCATGACCTGAGCTGAAGTCGGACACTTAACCGACTGAGCCACCCAGGAACCCCAATAAGTATTTATTTTGAGAGAGAGAAAGAGTGCAGAGCCCAATGAGGTGAGATCATGATCTGAGCTGAAATTATGAGTTGGACACTTGACCAACTAGCCACCCATGTGCCCCTATATTGGTGGATAATTTTAGAAGGTAGTGCTTTTAGGAGCTAGTAATGACTTTGATGTTGTAATATACCTTCAGCTCATTTAGAAATATTTACAAATATTATATGTTCTAAAACATTTTATAGGTGGGGTGACAATCATCTTATCTTTGAAAATGGTAAAGAATTCACCTATAAAATTATTTATATCTTGTGCCTTTTAAAAAAAGAAACAGTATGATGGGCATGGAGGAAGGCATTTGTGGGGATTAGCACTGGGTATTATATGGAAACCAACTTGACAATAAACTATTAAAAAGAGAAAAAAGAAAAAAGAAACAGTATATATGATAGTGTACTCATTGGATTTTTCAGATTTTCTACATTCATAATCTTTAGTATGTCATTTTTTCTAGACAGTTTTCTATTTTATTTACATGTTCAAATTTACCATCATAGAGTTTGATTTAGCATATTAACCTCTCTGTGGCTATGATTATATCATCTCATTTAAATTTTTTCAATGTGTATTTCTCTCTTTAAACTTTCTTGTTTTACCTAACTACAGTTTTTCTATATTATTTACAAACCAATTGCTAAATATATTTATCAATTCTGCTTTTTAGTTTATTATTTCTGTTTCTGTCTTTATTATTATTTTTTTAATTTAAAAATTGAAAAAATTAATATACCCAAAATCTTGAAATTAGTTTATCATTTCTGTTTTTGTCTTTATTAATATTTTTAAGTTTTTAAATTCATTTTTGAGAGAGAGAGAGACTATGAGTGTGGGAGGGTCAGAGAGAGAAGGAGACACAGAATCTGAAACAGGCTCCAGGCTCTGAGCTATCAGCACAGAACCTGATGCTGGGCTCGAACCCACAAGCAGTGAGATCATAACCTGAGCCGAAGTCAGATGCTCAACCAACTGAGCCACCCAGGTGCCCCTATTTTTTAAAGTAATTAAAAATATTTTTAATTAATATACCTAAAATCTTGAAAAAAATTTAACTTATTTATGTTTTTTTTTTTGCCTAATAATGAAAGCGTTTAAGGTTGTGAATTTACCTCTGTACAGTTTTAGTTGTATTTAATTAGTTAATTTGTGAAGTTTCCTTTTCCTTCTTTATTTTTGAAGTATTCACTTTGTAGTATTAATTGATCACTTGATCGAAGGACTACAATAAGTGCTGCTGATTTCCAAGTTGATCTTAAACTTTTGTTAATACTTTGCAATCTCCTTTTTACTTCTTAAAAAATGTGGTC
Source organism: Proteles cristata cristata (assembly GCA_017311185.1). NCBI lineage: Eukaryota > Metazoa > Chordata > Mammalia > Carnivora > Hyaenidae > Proteles > Proteles cristata. The sequence continues at coordinate 1,891,542 of JAESUZ010002753.1, read as the reverse complement.
TTTATCATTGACCTTTTTAATGCATTAAAATTATCTTTGTGGCAGAGTGCCTGGGTGACTCATTTGGTTAGGTGTCTGATTTAGCTTTGGGTCATGATGGGGGCATAATCTCATAGTTCATAGGTTCGAGCCCCACATTGGGCTCCACACTGACAGTGTAGTCTCTCCCTCTCGAAATAAATAAATAAAGTTAAAAAAACTGTCTTTGTGGCTTAATACATGATTACTTTAAAAAATAATTATGGCTGCCTGAAAAAAGGTATGTTTTCTTTGTCAGAGTAAATTATAATTATATATAACTTATTAATTGTTATATATACGATACCTAATTTATCTAAGATATATGCATGTGTGCCTGCTTAATAATATCTCCTAAAAATGTTTTCCCACATGTTAATACATTTAAAAATATTTTGTTGATATGTAATTTGGAATGCAAATATTAATGTAGGGATATATTTATTGTAGATTATACCTTTCTGAAAAATTATTGTCTCATTTGACTTTTTTCCTTACATTGTTTTTCTTATTACTAATATAACTTCACCAATTTTACTATGTTACCTTATTTGAGGTGCAGATTATACAACATATAGTCAGAATTAATTTTTTAATATAACCTAAGAGTTTCAACCATTTTGTGGAGGATATTAATATATATTTATTGCCATAATTAATGTTTGTACATTAGGGTCACTTTATTCTAACTTTTCCTTGAAGGTTTCATTGTGATTTCCTTTCTTTTGTGTCTATTTATTTGCCCATCTATTCATTCAACAATTATCTATTGAGTACTTATAACAAGAAACTTGTTGCACACTAGTGAAACAACTATGAACAAGTCAGCATCAAAGGAACTCACTTTTCCAGGGAGAAAGTGTCTACAGCAATGGTAATATATCGTGAGCAGGGCATAATGACAGGTAGTTTGCTTGTGGATGATAGGCACACAAGCACCTGCTTTGGCAGAGGTGGGTGTAAGAGAAGGTGTCTTGTAGAGGTAACAACTAAGCTAAGTATTCAGGGATGAGTAAAAGTCTGAGGACAGAGGGCAGAGGAAAGTTTGTGTTCAGTGGGAAAAATATATTCAAAGACCCAAAAGCCAGAGTTCCTACTATTTAGGGGAATTAAAATAATTCAGAATGAAAGGTAGCATTCAAGAGGTACATGAATGGAAATAGAAAAAAGACTGAAGAATTTGATATTGACTTATTGATATTCAAGGGTGTGTGTATGTGTGTGTTTGTGTAACTGGAAGTGCAGTGGCTCTGGATAGATGTTTAGATTTCCATGTGTCAAACAACTGAATCCTTATGGATATTATTCTCCCAGAAGAATGTAGAGATCGAGAAGATGTGAGGTCCTAGGAGGGGACACCAAGAGTGAAGAGACAGGCAGCAAGTTAAGAGTGATCAAAGAAGACTGGTCAAAATGATAACCATATCATAAACGTGTAGTGTCATGGTATCATCATGACAGCTTTACATAAAGGATGGATGGATCAGAAGTTTCAAGTTTCCACATGGATTATATCTGATTTGATAGACAAATGTAAGTTAAGATATATATCTAGCTTCCTATTTGCTTTTAACTTGACATAAGTTACAAAATACAGCTCCACCTGCCCTGCTTCCTGGCACTTATGTCTACCAAAAAATCCCGCTATGTTATACATAGGTCCTCCACACTGCAGGGTTTTTCCTCCATTTCTCTGCTGTGAGAATCCTGAGATCTTTCTGTGGGGATACTTTGAGTATTTTGGTCTGCTATTGCAAAAGGAAAAATTTTTAGCACTGCTCAGTCTATCAAGGGTCTACCCTTGTTCTAAAGGGTCACTTCAAATCTTTTGCCTGAGTCTCTTCTTTAACTGATACTTTCCTACGAAATAGAGCTGAGGGGTTAATCTCTCATCTTTTCCTTTATGGTTTCTTCTGTATCAGAAGAAATATATTAGAATTTATAATGTATGATCACTCTCTGCGTGTTTCCAATAATGGAACACATTTTAAAAATTTCATTCCCTAAATTACTTCTAGCATAATGTGGAAAAGGTTTATTAGAACTAGTATTACCATTTTACCTGGAGGTCTTCAACTACTTTATGATAGCAAAACCCAACAGGTTCAATTTAAGACTCAAAAAGTTAACAAAATGGCCAGTTAACACTTTGGGGGATAATTAAAATATATTTAATACAAACTAATGCAAACAAAATAAAGTTCTAAATTAAATTTAAGTTTCTCCTCACTTAGCAAGATTCAACAACGGGGATGGTTCTTCATCACTTTCAGATGTATTCCTCTGTTTATCATTCTGTTTTGGGTCTTTGCCTGCTCTTCTTTGGGAATTTTCACCTAATTCCTATACAGGCTTTACCACATGATATTTGTTTTTATTCCCCCAAAGTGTTTTTATTAATTTTCTTCTTATTTTGAGATAGAATCAATATATAACATTTTATTGGTATCAGGTAAAAAACACAGTAATTCATATTTATTTTTGTATTAGTTGTAAAAATATTTTAATCTCTCTAATTGTAGTCACTCAATTCACAATTAAGCTTAAACAGATATTAAGTTCTTCTTACATAGATTTTTATCCTTCTCTAGCATATAATCTTGCAAGGCATTCACTACAGCTCCCCATCTGGCTTATCTAATGAACGTGGCATTTTGGCAGGAATCTTACAGATTCTAGGTTAAGAACAACCTTTAAAATCTCTACCAGTAAGACTTTGAAATTCTCTTGAGTTATTAAACCTCCTTTCTATTGATGTTAATTCAGTGTGCCATTGCTAACTGGGTGGGTGTGGTTACTATACTTGCATCAGTCTCAGTGGTACTTCCTCAGAAGGGCAATTCCTGAGCAACTTATCTGAGCAAACACCCTCTTATTTTCTAACCATTCCACAATGCTTATTTTCTTCAAGGAACTCTACATTATTTGTAATTATTAACTGCTTTAATTCTTTGTCTAGTTTTTCTTTGTTCTCCTCACTAGGCTTTCTTTTGTGGGAAAAAAATGGTATCTTTTTGGAGCTCCACACCAGTCTACGTAGTTCACTATTAGAATACCTTGATGTTTGGGGCGCCTGGGTGGCTTAGTCGGTTAAGCATCCGACTTTCGCTTAAGGTCATGATCTCACGGTTGTGAGTTTGAGCCCCGAGTCAGGCTCTGTGCTGACTGTCAGCTCAGAGCCTGGAGGCTCTTTCAGTCTGTGACTCCCTCTCTCTCTGACCCTCCCCTGCTCACGCTGTCTCTCTCTCTCCTAGAAATAAATAAAACATAAAAAAAAAATTAGAATACCTTGATGTTTAATATGTATTTGTTCAGTAAATAAATAAAAACATTGAGTCGAATGGCCTATATTTGGATCAATGTCTACTACACATTTATTGAGTTTTCAACAAATCAATTTAAAACATGTATTAAGCAACTATAGCCATATATGATATTTAGTAGATACTACCAAAAGGAAAAAAAAATACTTATAGAATAAAACAAGACATACATTCTAAGAGTCATATGCTTTAGCTGGGAATTAAGTGGGAATCTTATGTTTAGATTAATTATCTGATCAGTTGATACAAACTTTTTCAGTTTGAGGTATATAGACATGTCTGTTCACCCACTAAGATTCTCATACAGTTTAAAATCTGATTAAAAATGTTCTCCTCATAATTTAAGTATCCTTCTGAATAGATAACAAGTCACAAATACTGTATACTCATAACAGAGGAGATAATTGTGAGGAAAAACAATGTGGTACAGTAAAAAAGGGCCATTATTTGATGCTAGATAGTCTCTCCCCCTTCAACACCATCAACCTTTCACTTAACTTTCAATCTACTTAACAAACACACAAACTATTTACTAAATACAGCCATATATTGTATTGCTTGTTCTTGTTCACTGGATTTGAATAGACAGAATGCTACATATTAATGATGTACCCTGGGCAACACTGCTTAATTTTCAGTATCCTCAGTTACAAAATTATTATTTGGGATTGTAAGGAAAAGAGATAATATCATTAAAGCATAGTGCCTGACTTTCACAGGCTATGAGAATATGGGAACAGTTAGTAAAGAATGACTTTTATTTTGATTACATAGTAGAACCTAGACTTGAAGCATTCCAAAACTGAAACAACATTGGTTAGCAATTTAAAAAAAATTATCTGCATACTTGTAAATACTGTACAGTATTTACAAACTAAGTATTTACAAACCAGTATTTACAAACCAGTATTTACAAACTAAGAACAGAATTTATTGAGTAGAGTATAGAAAGTTTGTAATTCTGATGCTAATTCACATTGGGAACCTTAAATATTACTTGCGGGCCACCTGTTAAGCTGCCATTTTTTATATAAAGGCATAAATTAGAACAATATTAAATAAGAAATGTACAGAAGAAACATAGCTTGTCTTCTCCATCTTTAGTTAGACTTCCAGAAAATGGAAGGGTTTCACTTTGTCAGAGGGAATTTTGTCTTTTGTTGCCTGTTTCTAAGCTGTCCAGTTTTCCTGTTACTTGAAATTTGGTTGCTGCTGCTTTGTCCTTATCATTTCTAGCATTTTAGGGAAATAATCTGCAAAAGGCATAGTAAAATCCTGATTAAGGCACTGAAGAAGTTTCTCAATATGAACAGCTCCTTTCAAGCATAAAAATAATTAAAATATAGCACATAGTTTTGCCATTCAAAACTATATATTATTTCCCTTAGAGTACTCAAATGAACTGTGAAAGAAATTTTCCTTCCTTCCTATTAAAAACCTTTTATTTTCATTCTGAGGTATTTCATGCAAAAAGAAAACTACTGAAAGTTATACAACAGATATCTATACTAACATTTTGCCATATCTGGTGATATTTACTTTAGCAATTTTTTTAATAAAAAAAGAAATAAAGGGCACATAAAGTTATAGCCCTCTCTCTCTCCCATTCTGTCCCCACCCTATGAGATAAGCTTTGTCTTAAAACTGATCATGCCAAGACATGTATTAAAACTATTTTCTGTATGTATATGTATTTCTAACCATGTATTCTACTGTTTTTTGTGTGTAATATTATTCATGAGTGCTATCAATCTGAATTTACCATTTCATTATTTATTTACATTGCATTGTTGAGGTGTATTCATAGTGCTATGTGTAGATAAAGTTCATTCAAATAAACTTCCAGATTCCACAATTTCACTGTATGCATAAATCAGGATCATAAGGCTGTTACTTTTCTATCACTTTACAAACAGAGCTACAATGAACTCCACTAAATTTATCTTTAGGTATGTGTGTGGGAGTTTCTTAAAAGAAGACACTTAGTAATGGTTGCTGCGTCTAGGGTCTATACATCATAGACCATGCTGATTTACATTTTTTTAAAATTTTTACTGCTTTATTTATTTCTGAGAGAGAGAGAGACAGTATGAGCAGGGGAGGGTCAGAGAGAGAGGGAGGTACAGAATCTGAAATCTTCTCCAGGTTCTGAGCTAGCTGTCAGCACAGAGCCCGAGGTAGCGCTCGAACCCATGAACCGTGAGATCATGACCTGAGCCAAAGTCAGATGCTTAACCAACGGAGCCATGCAGGCGCCCCTGATTTACCTTTCCATTGCTAGATATAGAAGAGATCTATTTTCCCCTTTCCTCATATCTTCCAAATAGTTTATGTGGTAGGATTAATTGTAAATAATCATCCACTTTCATCTGACTTCTCACTTTTTGAAATACCTGTGAGGTATAGCACATTTTTACAGCTTTTGCCATATTTTATTCTGCTTCTGTGAATTTTCTGAAGTCCATTTTTCAACTGGGCTGTTCTTTTCAACTTCCAAGAATTTTTTTATGTTAGATGTAGCAGTTGATCAGTCATATGTGTTAAAAATATAACTTTCAGTTTGTAGCTTATCTTTTCACTTTTATTATGACAGCCTTGTCGTATAGAAGTTATTTAATTTTAATGTGAAATTGCTTCTTTTGTTTTATGATTTTTGGGTTTTTTTGTGACTATTTAAGATGATCCTTGCCAATCCCAAAATTCAAAATAAAATCGTTTGTGCTCTTTTCAATTCTTAGCTCAAAATATGTTCCTTCATTTGACTGTACTGTTTAAATTTTATTTCTCTCATTTTCCATTATTTAATAATTCCCTTGAAATATTTAGTTATTTTCTAAAGTATTTTAACATAATTTGTATGAAAGATTCAATATAAAATAAAATTGTTCTGTTTTCAATGACAGTAAGTAGAATGTAATCACTTGCTTCTGGATTCCATTCAAGCTTTTCTGAATTTCGTATATAAATTGTCTAAAGGCAACTCAGCTATATTAGTGACTATATCATAAAGCATTGCTTCCTTAAGCTTTAATAAGTGTTTGTAGAATAAGGAACTTTTATTGACATATTGTTACTATGTATGGAAAGTATCTGGCAATTATAGACATTTCAGAGTGTATCTAAAAAGTTTAACTTGAGCAAAGCAAAACATTTAAAAAATATTTTAATTAGACTTTGGAAAGTGTGGTGCCCAGGATAATGACAAAAGCTGGGTAGAAAACATATATCAGAGATATACAAATGTCCCCAAATAACCTAATTATCTTATTACTCTTATTGAACTACCCACATTCCTCTTTGGAAAATCACCTGCGATTTATAATTGGACATTTGTTAAGTGTGTAGATGTTTTGGGTTCCTGGACCCAGTTCCAACATGGTAAGGGGGCAGGGCTTCCCACATAACACCAAGCAATTCTCAAACACCCTAAAAATTCAACTTGATTCCGATAATATCTATCTGGATAGCATCAGATTCAACTGGTTAAAGCTCAGTTCCGTAAGACTGACCCACACTCCCACCTAACTTCAGATACCAGTTGCAAGTTATCTGTACTTCTGACTAACTGGTTATAAATCAGAGGTTCCCACAACCTCCTCATAAGGTTCAATTAGTTTCTAGAACAGCTCACAGATACCAGGAAAACATTTTACTTAAGAGATCATCAGTTTATTACGCAAGGATGTAATTCAGGAATAGTCCAGTGGAAGAGATAACCAGACAAGGAAAGTCTGTGGAGTTTCCATGCCCTCTCCAGATGTGCCCCTCTTCCAGCATCTGCATGTGTTCACCAACCTGAAAGCTCTCCAACTCCAACCCTTGGGGTTTTATGGAGGCTTCATTATATAGTCAGGGTTGATTAAATTATTGGCAACTGGAGATTGATTCAACCTCCAGGCTCTTTCCTCCCAGTGGGTGGGGAATGGAACAAGGTGCAGCAACCAGCCCTCGCCTTTAGGTGGGGTACAAAAGTCACCTCATTAACCTAACAAAAACACCTTATAACTCTTATCACAGGAAATTCCAAGGGTTTTATGAACTGTGAGCCAGGAACCTTGGACAAAGACTAAATACATATCAATGCATATAAATCACAATATCACAATAAAGATGGAGTAGATGATCTTAGGGTGAAAACATAAGAACCTATCTTCTCTGATATTTTAATATATATTGCTGAAAACAAAACAGGCTTAAAATTGAGTAGCTTATGCTAAGTCCCACATCACCAAAGAAAGACTTGATTACACTTTGGCTCTCCTAGAAATGGAATTTTAAACCAGTGTAGGGGTTAAAGGTAGGCTGATCCAAGATGGGCAACTTTGACATGGAGATTATTTTGAGTTAAAAGCAATCAAAACCCAGTAGATTCAGGCAAATCTCCTTACCTCCACTCAAGTGCCTAAAAAGAATTTAGATAGAAGACCTATTCCAGGAAGAGAACTATCTGTGTAGATAACTACATTATCCTATGAACTAGGTATGGTAGACAGCATGGAGTCTACCAAGCCCTGCTTGACGAAAGGCTTCTATATCCCCTTATTTCTGAGTGGTCCAGGAAATATTTGTTTACCAAACATTTACCTTTTCTCTTCTTTCTGTTAACTGTATTCCTACCTGTTGAAAACCCAGACCCATATCCCCTCTTCCTTAGGTCAAGATGTCATATCCTCATTTGCCTGATTATCTTTGGAATCTCCATGTCTATGTAGATTCCCTGAAGTACAAAATTAAATTTGATTTTCTAATAATCAGTCTTACGATTCTTAGTCCAGCTAGAAAGATCTTGAAGGGCAATAGATATTCTTCCTACCCAATACCAGTCATCAGGAATTGCCTGATCAATGCTAGTTAGGTCAAAGGTTGCCTATTAGACCACTGCCATCTTCTAAGAGAAAGTAACCTTGGAATAACCAACCCACGTATTTGTCTAGGTTAACTTCCTTATTTATGCTGCCTTCTAATTGTAAAAGTCTTACATTTTGTACGTCTCCTCAGAGCTTCTTTTTTATCTGCCAAATTGGATGCTAGCCAATTCATGAATCATTGAATAAAGCCAATAAGACCTTTAAATTCTACTCAGTTGAATTTTGGTTTTTAACAATATTATTCATTCATAAAAAGCCACTTAAAACAGAATATAGCAATGCAAGAATTTTTCTCTTAAATTTGAGATTTATAACTTATCAATAATAAATCTGATCAATGTATGTGATTTATTCCAAGTGAAGGAAGTCAAGGAAACCCACTTCCTGCTGAGGGCCCTTCTCTTTTTTAAATCTATTATTCACATCTTACTTTTTTCCAATGAGATATGATGACCACTAAAATTACTCTTACAATAGTTGTAAATACAGTGGCAAGATATATAATGATCTATTAAAATATATTCTGAAAGTTAGCAATGAAGTGATACATGCACTAGGTATTATTTACATTGTTAAACTCTAACAGTTCTTCATCATTTGAATAACTAAATAATGATACGGTTTGCCATATGTTTCCATTTAATGAAGCCTTGTATTGATACTTAAATGCTTCATTAAGTCACAAGCTGCCAAAATAAGTAGTTTTCTCTTGTCATAAATGTGACACGGTTTAACTAAGAAGTCTTGTCATTTTAAAAATTAAGAATGCCTTTATTCTGCATATGTTATAAGCAACATCTCAATATTTCAGGTTTAGATACAAAACATTTTTAGGAGGCTGACATTGTAGTTTGGGAATTTTTGTGCACAATTTTCTTGTCAGTGGAAGGTTGTATGAGTTGTTAAAACTATCATTTCATCATAAACTAAACAAAGTTTATATGCAATTTTCAAAAGCTTCTTGAAGTGACACCTGTTTCATTAATAATAATAAGCTTAAAAAAGTTCTAGTCTGAGCTGTAAACACCAAATAAAAAAACTATAATTTCACCAAAATCATATTTTTTCAAGGCAGCAAGTTACTTTGAAAATGACAAGTTCAGAAAATGACGAGTTCACATATTCTGAAAAACACATGTGGCTTCAAACAGTAACATCAGATTTTGCCTTTCTACCTTTTCAATGACATACATAAGACTTGATGATACAATCTTAAGGTTTAATTGGTATGTAAGGTCTAGCTTGTGTTTATTTAGAGCAAAAATAAAGCTTTTAGATCTTGATGTATTATTTTCTAGGAGATTCACTTAGATGAAAGAAAGTTCAGGTATACATAAGTGATTATTTCAAGGTTGGTTCATTAAGTATGAGTGCTCTTAAGGGAAATTAAAGGAGAGCTGATGATATCTAACAGTGGACAAAGCAGTGTGTTTTGTATATTTTAGTTTGCAGAAAATATCAGTCACTGCTATGTTTTTGTACTTGAGTTTTAACATTTGGATTATAACAAATATATTTGAATACAGAGGAAATGTTACTTGAAATTTAAATAATACAGGATTTTAAGACTGAAGTTTTATCATTTCTTTTTTCAAATGAAATTACTATAGCTTATTTTAATTTAGATCCAAAAAATTATTTTTAAAAATAGTCCACCAATTTTTAACCCCTCCATAGAACTTTCCAATTAATAAAACTAGAAATCAATAAATATTTATCATTGTAATTCCATACCTAATGCTCTTTTCAATATACTATTCATTGATATTAAATAATGTTCATTTTTCCTACTTTTTTCTCTTTTTCAGTTTCTTCTCTTTTAATACCTCAGCCTATAGAACTATAAAAATAAATGATAAACCAGGGTGGATAAAAAAGCAATATTCTTTTAAATAGATACCAACATGTTTCTCAGTAAGAGTTATGTAGCATTTTTATGAAAAGATCTGACCCTCAAGCACTTTAGGGTTTTTTTGTTTTTGTTTTATTTGTAGAAATCGAAGGACATTTGTTAGAAAATGCATCCTGAATCTGGCTGTCCATTAGAATCACCTGGGTTTTATTTATTTATTTATAATATTTAATGTTTATTTTTGAGAGAGAGAGAGAGAGAGCACAAGCTGGGGAGCAGCAGAGAGAGAGGGAGACACACAATTCCAAGCAGGCACTGAGCTGTTAGCACAAAGCCCGATGCGGAACTCCATAGCATGAATTGCACGATCATGACCTGAGCTGAAATCGGATGCTTCACTGACTGAGCCACCCAGGCACCCTGAATCACAGGGGTTTTAAAACTATATTCCACTTTAGTGATTCTAGTTCAGAAGGCTGGAAGTAATTCCTAGAATATGTACTTTAAAATGTCATTAGGTGATTCTAATTTAGCGCTGGTCCAAGGCCTTGATTATTCACAGGGTGCTCCACACGCTAGCAGCAAGGGGCTTATCTGAGAGCTTCTGAGAAATACATAATCTGACACCTCACCAGAGATTTACTAAATCAGAACCAGAGCTTCTTAGAAATGCAAAATCTGAAAACTCACCAGAGACTCACTGAATCAGAATCTGAGGTTCACAAGGCTTCCAGATGATTTGTGTGAACATTAAAGTATCAGGTACTCTGGATTAAAAATCAAGAAAACTTTTGGAGCTAGATAGCCCTCTACTAGGACTATAAATAAGACTTGCTATTATTAGCTTTCAAAGGTGACCACAGACTGACTAACGAAAACTAAACAGGCCCGTCTTGAGAATAACACTGACCTTAGAATGCTGATGCATTTGTTTACAATGAGAAATGAGAGATGTCACGGAGTCCAGACTATTCAAATCAATATAGTTAGCATCTTCTCTTCCAATGCAATGAAGTATGTGACAAGCCAAATTACAATCAGAAGAAATTTGGAGGCTCTCGTCCAAACTTATCAGTGAAGCTAGCTAGAAGAACATTTCTAATGGAGACACGAAGTGAGAATCCTCTTCCAATGAAGTTTCCCCCACCTCTGGACAGTGCAACTGTGTAGCAGCAAAGTTCTTTACCTATTCCCCCTTGTCTGTTTGTACTCCTCTGTTTATCTTCTGTGGATAGTTTCATTTCCATCTCTTTACCTGTGTCATTTAATACTCTTATCTGGATCACATCTTTAGCTTACCGATAACCCACAACCCTGGGACCAACTATGGATCACATGTTTAATACTGTTGACTTGTCTGTTAAAGATGCTTACAATTTACTAACTGTTTCTCAACTGCCAGGAATTACTTCATGTAGCCCTATACTTTCAAGTTTTGGGATGAGAAAGCCAAAAAATATAGAGATAAGTAAATTGCTCATTTTTCAAAGCAAGTAAGTGATGGAACTCAGCATTCAAGCACAGGCTTTTCTGAATCTAATCCCATAAAGCAGACCCTGGGGCAAACTCCTATATTACCAAACGTAGAAGCACGCCCAGATCATCTCATAAAAGAAACACTAATTTTGCATTATACTTTTAACTCAATGCTTTTGGGGCTGGTCACATATCACCTAGGCATTGTTCCCATAGTTTAAATTATTGTTTCATCATTCTAAGTTTTCTGGGAAGTTCTTCAGTGCAATTCTCAAGTACTAACAATTATTATCTTTTCTAGAATTATTAAATGCTTACAAAATATTTATTTAGTAATGCTTTAGGTTGGATGAAGACATCGTTAAAGAATCTCAATAATTGGGCAAAATGAAAAGAATGCGATTAAGTTACTTCATATTTATTTTTATTAATCTCTCCTTTGTGCTGTTGAGTTTAGCAGTGAGGAATTCTAAAGAAGAGATCAGTGATGGATAATTAACTATTCTCTATTTTCTTGATTCTGGGGTTTAAAAAATATGTTCTCAGCAACACAAATATTAATTAGATGCTAATTAATAATTTCACCCATGAAACATTTTCAAAACAAATATGCAAATCCTCATAAACCAACTTGCACTCTAGTGATGATTAGGCTATCATTATATTCAGGAGCAATTCTGATGAATGCATAAGATTTTTAAGAGTATGACCTAATGCTAATATAGTGGAAACTTTAAAGTTTTTTTCTCATTTTTGTTTCTCTCTGTAGTTCATAAGGACGATAATACATTTCTAAGATTCATTTAAACTACCTTTATACTTTACTTATTCATCTCATCTTTAAATTATAGTTATCAGTTTTAGATCAATGGTTCTTAACATTTCTGGTTCATTAACTGCTTTTAGAATATAATGAAAATTGTAAACCAGTTAACAATAAGTAATGTACTGTCCATGTAAATGGAATTTTCCACACAATCCAGTGAGTTCAGAAGCTTCTCTAAACTCATACATGGATTTCACACAGACAGCCTGTGATGTAGTTGGAAATTAGGAGATGAGGCATCCAGTCCTAGTTTTACCACTAATGAGATATGTGATCATCAATACTACATTTTAACTTAGGATATATGATTCTTGACCCATAAAATTAGATAACTGACTGTTAAGGTACTGTCCACCTCTGAGAAAATGAATATGAAATTTAACCCTTAGATGTGGATATAATGATTGCTTTTTTAAAAAAAATAAATTTAACAACTTAGAGTCCAGATGAATATATTACCCTTAAAGTGATCACCCTGGGAGGTCGTATGCTTATTCCAGGGATGAGGCAACATCACTCAATAAAGGAAACAGGGCTCAAAAATTATTTTAAAAATATTTTTGTAGTTTTGTAATTGCTAGTCACAAAAGCTTTTTACACCTTAGTATCATGAAAACACTTTGTAGAGAAATTGCTGAGCAACTGATGGGATTCTTTGAATCACCACTAAATATCAGGAAGCTCCAGAAAACCGATGCTGGGTGAGATTCTCAAAATTTTTGCAGTTACAAAGATGGCGTGCATGATAGAATACAGGCTCATGAATTTGGTATCAGTTACAGGTAAAATCTGGATTGTATTATAAGCAGAGAGTTTCTTTTTATATACATATAAAAGTATTTATTTATGAGCAAGAGGAAGTGAGTGAGTGAGGTTGCAACAAGAGGGAGACTCTCACACAGGCTCCCTACTATCAGTGCAGAGCCTGAAGTGGGGCTCCAGCTCACCCAAGGTGGGGCTCAAACTCACGAACCATGAGATCATGACCTGAGCTGAAGTAGGATGCTTAACCAACTGAGCCATCCAGGTGTCCCAATAAGCAAAGGGTTTCTAAATAATCACCAGCCAGTAGTCGGGGGATGTTAGCTTAAAATCAATTGTGTCAAACAAGTTTTGTTTCCTTTCCTGATGGGGTTGCTAGGTTAATTGATCAGAACTGCCTTTCATCATGGTGTTGGACAGTCTCTACCATACTGGGCTTGAAAAGGGGAGAGGAATATTTGGGTAAAATAACAATGTAATAAGTGGATTCATAACTGGAAAAAAGAACCTCCTGTAACCTGTTATTGGGACCTGTATCTGGGCCTTCCTCAGCATGATATACATTTATGCACTAGATGATAGACAGACAGCAATGAAGCCTGCAGAAGAGCAAATCCAACAAATGATAGAAACAACACATCTAATCACTTTACTGAAGAGATAAATCAATTTAAGCATACTATATATTTTTAAAGGACCAGTATACCTTGTACTTGAATCTAGATACCCATATAATGTTCAAGCATCCATCAAATATTTATTGGACGACTAATGAGTGCCAAGAGCCGTGTCCCATGCTGCCTAACAGCTTGGTTCTTCCCAGCATGGAATCTAACAATTGATTTATGTTATTGTCCCTTCTAAGTTTTATTTTGGGGACTAAGTAATAAACAGTAATAATGCAAAAAAAAATGGTAAGAGACATTAATAATAGCATTCATATAGTACTAGGGGAATAAAGAGCAAGGGGGTCCTAACTCTGACTTAGTGGGTGAATCGGGAAATGCTTCTCTGTTAAATAGAACTTTGTCAAATGCATAAGGATAGGAGGATGTAGAGTCTGGCAGGGATGGAATTCCAGGCAGAGAAGACATCACCTACCAAAATGTGGAAGCATGCTACACTTAAGGGAATTGCAAGTAGTGCCAAATAAATTCCAGGGAGTAGAGAAAGTTTAAACTGGAAAGGGCAGTTAAGGAAGGATTTTTGTACATCCTATGAAAAAGTATTGATTTTTTTAAATGGGGAAAGGAGTAAAAGAGAACTAAATTTTTATTAATCCCTGTTCTGTGGCAAGCATTTAACTAAATGCTTTTCACTCATTTACTCAATGCCTTCTAACTGCTATTAATGAGAAAACCCCTTACTAATGGGGAATTATTATTATTCCCATTTTGCAGACAAGAAAACTGAAGCTCAAAAAAATTAAATAAACTGCTGAGGCTTAATTTTTTTGTTTGAAAAGTCACTCTAGGGAATATTAGAAGAAGATGTATCCTTTGTGGAAAGACAAGAAAATTACAAGCTTGGTTTTGGGTGTGCTGTTAAGACATCCAAACATTTCCAACTAACGATGGGATATCTTATGTGAGACGTGTTGACATACATGACTGTGATGGCCATTGTTTTTGTCTAGTCAACCTCTTCTCCCTCTCCTGGTAACAGATCCTACTTTTCAGCTTATTGGGTAAGAACACAATAAGTTGACATAATTTAAAAACTTGTTTCTATCACCCAGTTTTGGTGCAAAAATGGACACTGATGCAGGCAGAACTAATTGAGTCCTTCCTGATTAATTTTTCGCTATAGCCCATAGGAAAGAGTGCCTTTTCCCCACTTTTTCACTGAAGCAATAAAGTCATCATCACAAAACTGCCTATAGCCATGGCTCCACTGTATGCAAAAAGTCAGAAAATGAAGATGACTACCATAGCGGTCCCACTGTCAATCCTAAAAGTCCCCAAAATTGGCATGATTACGGAAGGTATTCAAGTCTTCGCTGTGCTTTAGTTTCTTTCCAATAATTCCCTTTGTTGTTTATGTCAGTTTATACTTTACTTCTGTCACTTGCAATCAAAAGTGTCCTAACTGTACCCTAAACTCTAGAGTTTCTTCCATTTCCAAATGGAGGTTAACTAGGTGATTTCCAAAGACACATTGGCTTCTTGCCTCCAGCTGACTTTGCTCTACATCATTTCATTGTTTCCAAAATCCAAATCCACCCTCACTACAAATAGTTGGACACTAACCAGCTGTCCCAAGAAAGAGTTCTTTATTTATTAAAATTTATTTAGGCTGGGCTTTTTATTCTTGTGACATATTCATTTTTATTTAAACACAAAACAC
This sequence comes from Proteles cristata cristata, assembly GCA_017311185.1. Taxonomy (NCBI): domain Eukaryota; kingdom Metazoa; phylum Chordata; class Mammalia; order Carnivora; family Hyaenidae; genus Proteles; species Proteles cristata. The sequence continues at coordinate 1,876,071 of JAESUZ010002753.1, read as the reverse complement.
TGACAACACCATTGGAATACCTATAGTGTCCCAGGTGATTACATTCAAAGGGGTAGCATTCATTTTATATTCTGATTAATTTGCTATCTTGTTGATTAAATTTGATTTAAAATTGAAGATCCCCAAACCAATATTACCCAATAGTTTAATTAACTAGAATTTAAAATAAAATTTAAAACTAAGTAAATAAAGTTGAAGAGAAAAGAAACAAAAATGGTACAACATATTAGGCATATTAGGTGCATTTTATGTTTTATTCCCTTCCATCCCTCTTCCTTCTGTGCGTGTGTGTGTGTGTGTGTGTGTGTGTGTGTGTGTGTGTATATATATATATATATATATGAGTATTTATATGGAAGTAGGTATGTATATAATTTTTACATTTTTCTTATATTAGGTTTGTACTCTTACATGTTAAGTTTGTAAATATTTAACCTTTAAGCTTTTCTCTAGAAATCATTCAACTAAAATTAACTAGACCTATTTAAATCTTTCCGGTTTCTTACAAAACCAATTATTTCTAGATGAAAAATATTTTTCTGATTTCTTCTTTTCCATTACTGAACAGTATTTATTTGATTGCATATATTGAACTTTGGAACAAAATTTTTAAATTGTGGTATAAATTTAACATTGTCAGCTTTATCACTCATACTTTGATAAAAGTGCCCTTTCAGTTTTCACACTTCTAAAATTTCCCTTAATATGCTTTGACTTTATTACAAGACTCTTCTGTCATCAACTCTATTTCATGACCATTCTGTCTTAGATAGTATCTATATCAACTTGTTCTACTTATCCTCATTAACACTTGTTTCTTTGCCTTGCAGGAACACTAGTGTAATGTGGGTGGAGTTCATTTTGCTTACAATGCATCTCAACTTTCAGACTGTCATGAATGTGGCATCTACTTACCTATCAGTCTCCTGTTTATTTACCTGAGTTATATATGGCCTTCATTTGAAAAACGCAAGGTACTATATATAAAATACTTTTTTTCTCACTATGAGCACTAAACCACTTTTATAGCATAAAAAAATTATTGGATGGGATTTGTTTAAAAACAATCAAGTATGAGAGGCACCTGGGTGTCTCAGTGCATTGAGCATCTGACTTCTGCCCAGGTCATGATCTCACAGTTCATGGGTTTGAGCCCTGTGTTGGACTCTGCACTGCCAGTGCTTGGGATCCTCTCTCTCACCCTTTCTCTCTCTGTTCCTCTCCCACTTGTGCTCTCTCAAAATAAATTAATTAAAAAAATTAAGTATGGAATTCAGTAAATGCATATGGGGCTAATAGTTAAGTAAAGAGAATAAAAATAAAGAAGAGTAACAGTATACTTAAAGGCATGTCTAGCCTAGATCTCTGCTTTTTGAAATAAAAGATAATTTATCAACTCCTTACAACCTGCCTAATAAAGTCAAACTTTTAAGCAAGGTGCCAAGTCACTGACATAAGCTTCCTTTCTAGTTTAATATTCCATTGAACCCCATGTCTGTCAGACTCCCTAACTGTAGCTTATGCTGTTCAAAAAAATTTCACTGTCAGACTATCAGACTTCAGAAGAATCTACAAGTTTATATTTATAGTATTTTGATATTTTCGCTGCATTCAAATACACTTTCTTGGATTGAAAAATGAGATCGATGGGTACATGGGTGGCTCAGTGTCTCAGTTGGTTGAGGATCTGACTCTTAATTTTGCCTCAGATCATGAAGCCATGGTCATGGGATTGAGCTCTTCACCGGGCTCCTTGGAGACTGTGGGGCCTGCTTAAGATTATCTTTATCTCCCTCATCCCTCTCCCCAACACGTGCATCCTCTTTCCTTCTAAAACAAAACAAAACAAAAAAGCCACACACACACTACAACCACAAACAAACAAGCAGAAAGCAAATGATATTGAAATGGAGAGTAAGCAAGAGAAGTGAAGTTTTAACACTAATAATCCTTGGTGACTTTCTTACTGAATTGGATACATTCTGCCTTGTAGTAGAAGTTGACATATAGGCTTTATCTAATAGGGTCTATTCACTATTTGCCTTTCTTTTTTCCAAAGATATTTAAGATAACTTACAAAATAAATGGCTTTTATTTTATCTTATTTTGAGTTCTTTAATTTGTTTACTAAATAGATGAGAGTACTTCAGAGGATGTAAAGAGACAATAGGACAAGTTTTATCCTCCTTTTGCATTGAAATTATCTAGAATATTAACATGAGAGGTCTATGACAATGATTGTCACAAATGTGGAAGGACACCATCTATATGACCCAAATAACTCTAAGAAATTCTTTTAGATCTAATACATGTGGGTCTAGTTAAAATGTGATTATCAAGGACATTTAAGACCTCTCCTTGCTAAAATTTATCTGGTTCATTAGACAAATAGAAAAGGCTGCCTTGAGAAAAAGAAAATAAAATCTGTTAATCAGGAGGAGTAAGGATTGAGGACACAGTGGGCCTGACTATTCCATTTGCATTCTTTGCTTCTCAAATAAGCTCTTATGAAACCAGCACTAAAACAGACCTGTGTTCACATAGCAGCTATCTACATCATAAAACCAGCAAAGGGATACTTCTAGCTTGTTGTGATGTATACAGGTAGGGCTTAGAAGTGAGAATGGGCACTGAGGCAGAAGCATGCCACACTATTTAGGTAACAATTTTTGGCTGCTACATATCAGTACCATGTCAAAGATTTTGTTCAATGTCTATACCTTGGTTACCCAAAGAGAAAGTAGTGTTATGAAGAGCAAAAACACAAAGGATCCTGTGAAAACTATTTACTGGGCCTGTTTTGGAGAGTCAGGCTGAATATAAATATGGGTAGATTAAGGATAGGCCGCAGGCTCATCATCATCACCATCATCATCAATAGGACAAAACAGAGGGGACACACTGAAGAGCCCTGTTGCTAATGCCCACTTTTGCAATGCTTGGTAGTTGTAGGTTGGCTTCCAAGGTAGTAGATTTAGTTATGACAATCCTCATGATGCAGATTCATGGCCAAGATTAAATGAAAATATCTCCATTGACCCTAAGGGTAATAAAGGAAGCTGCTCCCACTTTATCTACAGGCACACATAAAGACTGTGCATACTTCCATGCTAATAAAAGTGAGTAAACAAAAACAGTAAAGAATTTGATGCCTATAAAACAAGTGAAGGTAAATATAGCATTCAGGTTACAGTAGGGAAATACTTTCTAAAAATACTTGGTACAGGAAGGAGAACATTTGGTATTAAAAGCTCTGCTTTCTGTAAAAAAAAATGAAGAAAACATAGCCCTGTGAAATAAGATCAAGTTGAGAGGATAAGGAAGTAGAATTGAAGTGAACTGTACACTTCTCCTGCAGCCATCTGTTCTTTATCATTACACTTTCCATTTGTCTCCATTGTTCTTCACTCTCATCTCTACTCAGCCATTTACTTTTAGGGAAGCTCATTCTATCCTTAAGTATAGGCAAGTAGCTGAGGCTTCAGGCCTAGCTTTACCAAAGCAGTCTTATGACCTCATCATAGATATTGATTTGGATGGGCTCAGGGCTGACCTCACAGGGGCCAACCTATATGGTTACAAAGAATCCATGTATTCAGAAGGGACCTGTACTTGGTTTAATGCTTTCTTGTTGCCACCTTGAATTTTTTAAAAAATTTTAATGTTTTATTCATTTTTAGGAGAGAGAGAGAAAGAGAGAGGGGAAGAGAGAGTGAGAGAGAGAGAGAGAGAGACAGAGCAAGCACTACCAGAGGAGGGGCAGAGCGAGGTAGACACAGAATCTGAATCAGGCTCCAGGCTTTGAGCTGTCAGCACACTGCACCATGCAGGGCTCAGACTCATGGACCATGAGATCATGTCTTGAGCTAAAGTCAAATGTTTAATTGATTGAGCCACCCAGGTGCCCCAGGCATCTTGAAATTCTTAATTCTGTATTTGAACTTGGGTTTTACAAGTCAAGTCAATGAGACAATGAAACATGTATATGAACAGAGGAGGTACCTGCTCTAAGTGAGTCTGCCACTAGTCACATATAGCATTTGCTGTGTTTCATGAGTTAAGCATAGAATGCCAATGGTCCCATGGTGTGCAGGAGTTCAGCAAGTCTCAAAGTTTGTACAAGATATTTTATATCTATGACTGAGCAGAGCACTGAGAACCTCAGTAGGCCATGCTTTGCATTTAAACCAGACTTTGCTTCAAACAGAAAGAAGGCAGTAGAGTTCTAAATGATTAAGGAACCCATCATACCTTTTCTCACTCATGTAACTTTTCCTATTGGCCAACCACTTACATTGAAAATGATAATATAGAAAACAATTAGAAACAAATAGAGCAACCTTTTCAGTCCTTTCCTTTCCTTCCTTATGAATACACTTAAGGAGGGCACTTGTGATGAACACGGGGTGATATATGGAATTGCTGAATCACTGTACTGTACACCGGAAACTAACATAACACTGTATGTTAAGTATACTGGAACTAAAATTAAACAGATTTTTTTTTTTTAAATTTTAAAAGAACTAAATTTTAAAAGAATTTAAAAAGAACCAGATTTTCTTTAATTAAAAAAAAATTTTTTTTAATTTTTTTTAACTTTTAAAAGACATGAATTGGTTTTGTGCAGGTTTTGACAGTAATGATAAGAATAACATATATATGCAAGAACTACCTATGAATTGTACAGCTGTGGTAATTCTGCATACATGTGAAATGCTGTTCCATTTGCATGTAAGAGTGGCATTGCACAATATACAGATAACTGGTAAAATTGCTTGCTAACAACTTAAAATTTTTATTTTTATTTACTTTGAAATCACATTCAATAGCAAATATAAAACACCATGGCAAGTCAAATCAGAGACCATAGGATAAATGACAAAAATTTATATTTCACCACACTTAATAGTATTTTTTTACTGATTTTTAAACTCTTCATATGCATTTTGCACTGAGTCCCACAAATTACACATCCAGCATTGGGTAGGGAAGCATATAATCCAATTTGGGCCAAAAGATCATAGATGATGTTTGTTGAGAGCCACTAGAGAGAAAAAAAAATATTTCTTTGCCTTCTGAGTGTTTCTAGAAGAGACACAACTTCTCTCTTCCTGCACATGTAGCTGCAGAAAAACTAGGGAGTACTGAGACCTTAATTAGGATTCATCTTTTGATGAAGGTGATGCTGCTGGAGGACAGGAAAGAAATAAGGCTCTTGAGTCTTTCAATACACGAATAAATACCTGTTAAATGGAAGACTAAATGAAGTCAATGGATCTTAAAAAGCTTGGGTAGGTTTAAAAAAATTTTTTTTAAGTTTACTTATTTATTTTGAGAGAGAGAGAGATAGAGAGAGCTCATGAGCAAGCATGGGAGGGGCAGAGAGAGAACAAGAGAGAATTCCAAGCAGGCTCTGATCTGTCAGCACAGAGCAGGATGCAGAGCTTGAACCCACAAACTGTGAGATCATGACCCGAGCAGGAATCGAGTCAGATGCTTAACTGACTCACCCACCCAGACACCACTAAGTAGGGTTTTTAAAAATATAAATTGTTAACAGCCACTTATATAAGACTTAGATGAAAAGAGAGCTAGATATAAGTCAGAGATAATTTAACAATAGAACTAGGAAAATATTAGAAAATATCGTGTAGAAGATAAAATGGTATAACAAAATCAGAAACTGCATTAAAATAATAAAAAGAAAAGTCTACAAACTGGATAAAGCAAATCAATATGTGAACAAACTTGAAGTACTATTGCAGATGCATAAAATGGGATAAGTTTAAAACAATGACAGAGAAGAAGGTTGATATAGAGGGTAGGTAACAATTATCCAACATATTTATACATAAAGAAAGAATGTACTAGCATCAAAGCAGAGAAAAACAGATTATCCAGCTACTTAGATTTCCCTCTCCACTAGTAAATGTCAAAAAACAGTAGAGCAATAGGGGCGCCTGGGTGGCTCAGTCAGTTAAGCCTCTGACTGCAGCTCAGGTCATGATCTCATGATTCATGGGTTCGAGCCCCACGTTGGGCTCTATGCTAACAGCCAGCTCAGAGCCTGGAACCTGTTTTGGGTTCTGTGTGTGTCTCTCTCTCTGACCCTCCCCTGCTTATGCTCTCTCTCTCTCAGAAATAAATAATTAAAAAAACATTAAAAAATTAAAAAAATAGTAGAGCAATATAAAAATAGTTTTGAGGAAAAGAGTTATGGTTCAAGATTCCTAAACCTGGCCAAATTGTGATTAGTATGTGAAGTCAACACACACATACACTACCATATAGAAGACTCAGAAAGCTTTCTATCCATAGACTTCCTAAAAATATTTTTCAAAAATGCAATTCATCCAAACTAATAATGAATCAATACAACCAGTATCCCCAAGTCCTGTAAATTTTCAACTTTAAGATTACTCTTTCTTTTAATGCTCAACTAAATATTTTTGGAGACTCAATCCAAAGAGCATGGAGGGAAGATAATGTTTTCCCAAATATTTCTTAAGATCCGAAGGACCTGTTCTATTACATTACTCCCTTTGAACTGTGGTTTTTGTCATCTGTTTACCCTATCTTCAAGGTATCCTAGAATTTGACAGTCTTATTTATTTCAAAATATATACATAATTGTTTTATTTCCCAAGCTTTGCCAACACAAAATTATTACCCAAATATAGTGACTAATAAAATTTATTAAGGATTTGAGGCCTTCATAAAAGAATGATAGCGCGCACACACACACACACACACACACACACACACACACACACACACAACCCTACAATCCATGTAGATATCTGTTCCTAAATTTCACTGTCCAGTCCCCACAGGATCTGTGTCTCAGGCTCAACCCCATGTTGCTGGGAATCTTCTCATCAAGATAATGGCCTAAAGTCTGTTCTCACTCTGCAAGCTCTAAGTCTCAGCCCCTCTCTCACCTTATATTTCAATCTAGGAAACCAAAATATCAGTTAACAGTGATTCTAATACCTAAGGAAATCTACTCCTTACCATTTGTTTATTATTCACTCATTCAATCATAAAACAGTTTTTCTTTTTATTGTTCAATTGTGGTCCTTCAAAAATATTATTTTACCTCCCACTGCCTTCTTCTGGTCTAGCTAATGGCTCTTTCCCCAAAGAGTACAAGTATCCTTACTAAGTAGGTATATTTATATTTAGACCTTTAAAAAATCACACACACACACAAACACACACACACACACACACACACACACACACACACTGCAGGTTCCTAATTAGATTTTCTTTACTGAGCTCAAAGTTACCTACTGAATTCTTTGTTGTGGCTCATGTTCAAAAAACCTCTGCTTTTTATAGTCTTCTAAGATAGTACATAAGTTTGGAAAATAAACCCAAACCTATTTGGAATTCTACTCTCCTTTGGCAACATGATCCAAAAAAAGATATTTCTTCCCTCCCTTCATTAACTCTTCTTATTCATCCATTATAAAGCATTCAAGAAAATGTATAGTATTTCAACTATTTTTGTCGTTATAAATAATGCTGGGACACAGAAATTATTTCATTCTTGGCATTGATAATTATGCATTTGTTTGTGGTTGCAGAACAGTTGGGGAAAAGGATGTATATTTTTCAGTAGAGAAAAACAAAGGAAGTGTGATCCTTATTAGCAAATACAGAAACATCAAGAAATCATTATAAATAAAGACCACAAGATAAGATGACTAACACCAAACACATCAGCTGTAACAAAAGACTTTCATATTGGGTAAAAATTAAACTCCAATTCTGGCCTGTGTCCATTAGACAAATATTTGGAAATAGAAAAAAAACACTGAAGAAAAACAAGTAGGAGAAGGATGACCTAAACTACAATGTATCCATATTAGGATTTATGTAGCAGCTAGAAAGAATTCGGTTGCTTTACGTTTTCTATGCATTCAAACATGGAATGCTCTGCAAGACAAGTAAATTAAAAATCAAAATATTGTGATGCCTGTGTGGCTCAGACTGTTAAGTGTCAGATTTCAGCTCAGGCCATGATCTCATGGTTTGTAAGTTTGAGTCCCACATTGGGGTCTGTGCTGACAGCTCAGAGCCTGGAGCCTGCTTCGGATTCTGTGTCTCCCTCTCTCTCTGTCCCTCCCCTGCTCATACTCTGTCTCTGTCTCTCTCCCACAAATAAATAAACATTAAAAAATCAAAATATAATATCTAAAGCATAATTTCACTTATTTAAAACAAAAGTGTATATTTCATATGTAGAAACATATGTAGGTAAATATATAGAGAGTTATGAGACAATATATGCCATTCAGATAGATGACAAATGTTATGTCTAAAGAGGGGATACCAGGGGCCTTTCACTGGATGTGCACTGTTGCTATTTTTTTATAGTGAGAACTTATCTATCTCTTATATTTAAACTTATAAATATATTTAATAATTTTAAGTAGGAACAACAATACCTATTATTGCTTAAATTAGAAGACTCATTATTTTAAATTGTTATTTTTCTTCCAAATCAATTTATAAGTTAATGCAATTCCAATCTGAATAGTAACAAGCTTTTTTTTTTTTACACGTACATCATTTCCTTTTTTTCTTCACAGTTAAAAACATCTGTAAATTATTCTCATTGACCCTTGACTCTGGAGAAAGGACTCGGTGATGAATTCTCTAACACGAGCCTCAAGCTTAATATTACCCTAATAGGAAATCTTCTTTCGATGCTCAAAGAATAGTTTTCCATGGGACAAATGGAGGAGGTGGCTTTTTCTCAAACTATCTATTGTTGGGGATGGAACTCTGCCCTCAGGTGTGCTAGAGAACATTTTTATCTCTACGGTACAAATTCTGTGCCTTTCACCAGCGGGTGGTTTCTTTTGTTTTTAATTCTGGCTGTATTGTTAGCAACAATGCAAGGGTTATATTTTCTCTTCCCATGTCAATTTTTATCTCTATCATCGGAGGCAAAGGAATATATTTTATCCCCTTCAGTAATTTTCTCAATACAAAGCAATAATGTGAAATTCTCTCACTCAGTACTTATTTTTTTTTAAATTTTAATGTTTTTATTTATTTCTAGGGGAGAGAGAGAGACAATGTGAGCAGGGGAGGGTCAGAGAGAGAGGGAGTCACAGACTGAAACAGGCTCCAGGCTCTGAGCTGGCTGTAAGCACAGAGCCCGACGCGGGGCTCGAATCCAGGAACCGCAAGATCATGACCTAAGTGAAAGTCGGACGCTTAACCGACTAAGCCACCCAGGCGCCCCTCTCACTCAGTACTTCTAAGAAATACAGGCAACATAGCTGAATGAAAAGAGATTTCGCAAAACAAGCAGTAACTCTTACCTTTCTATTAAATAAGTAGGATGAACCATTTGATGGATGAACAGGAGAGAACTTAGCATCTACCGAATCATCATATCCAGGGAAGGTTAAGAAGCAGGTTAAGAAGCAGACATGGGTTCAGGTCAAAAATGGCTGATGTGGGAAGACTGTGAACCCACCTCCTCCCAGGAACTCATCTACAGCTACATTTGGAACAACTTCCTCTAAAAACAAAATGAAACAAAACAAAACCCCACCAAAACCTAAAAACTAGCAGAATGACTCCTTCATTCAGAGGCTAATGTGAAGAAAACCACGTGTGAAGCTATAGGAATGGATGAGAAACAACCTTACTATAATTTTCCCCACGCTGCCCTGTGGCCTTTAAGACCTGCACCTGAGAGCAAAATGTCTGCCTTGAAGACCAACAGGCCAGGTGTCCCAGAGACCCAGAGCCTGTGCTGAACTGAGGATCTGCTTTTAAAGGGCCACAGACCCAAACTCAGAGGCCCCACGGCTCAGCGCAAAGCAGTTCTTTGAAAAGTGCTCTAATTAAAAAAAAAAAAAAAAAAAAAATTAAAAAAAGGGGGGCGCCTTGGTGGCTTAGTCGGTTAAGCGTCCGACTTTGCTTAGGTCATGATCTCGCGGTTCGTGGGTTCGAGCCCCGCGTCGGGCTCTGTGCTGACTGCCAGCTCAGAGCCTGGAGCCTGTTTCAGTCTGTGACTCCCTCTCTCTCTGACCCTCCCCTGCTCACGCTGTCTCTCTCTCTCTCTCTCTCTCCTAGAAATAAATAAAACATTAAAAAAATTTTTAAAAGAAAAGAAAAGCGCTCTAATTTTATGTGAAATAGGCTCATTTGCTCACTTTAAAGCATCCAACTGAGGGGCAGGAGCTACTCTCTGGGTAAAGAAGCTGGTGGATGCCGGCTTTGCATTCCCAGTCTGTCTTGCTAAAGCTAACGGGCACCATCTTTTTTCCCCTTTTCTCTTTTTTGGCAGGTGCTACTTTTGCACTCCCCATCTGCACCCCTCAATCTAGTGAACACTCTCTCTTTCCACGCTGCTTTCTCCCAAAAAGGAGCCTATATACTGGTGTGGAGACCCAATTTTTGTGACTGCTGCCCAGGGCATGCCTTCAGGTTTCCTGGTTCTGGTGCCTTTTGGGGCTTACACTTGTGTCCCACAGGACTGTGTGTATTTGCAATTTTTATTTAAATAAATTTTAATTCAATTATAATTAACATATAGTGTTATATTAGTGTCAGGTGTACAATATAATGATACAACAATTCTATACATTTCTTAGTGCTCATCAAGATCAGTGTACTCTTAATCTTATTTGCATTCCTTAAAAGCTCCTGCCTGAGGGTCTGGCTTCCAGTTGGCCTGAATCTAGATACTGACTGAGATCCTCCCCTTTAAGAAAGACACTGACTAATCTTGGCACATCCTCAATTGCTGGGGACTATTAAAGATAAAGTAGGCTGCTTTGACAATTACAAATATTTGAGAGAAAATCAAGAGCTAGGACAGGGTTGATCCATAAGATTCATCTTTATAAAAGGCCACGCTAAGACTAGGAGAAATGGCTGCTTCATTCAAAGCATAAAAAACAACACAGAGGGTCAAACAAAATTAAGGAATAGAGGAGAATGTTTCAAACAAAAGAGCAAGATAAAACCTGAGTAAAAATACACTGACAAACTTAACGAAATAGATAAGTGATTTCCCTGACAAAGAGATTCTCTCATGCTCTTGCAGCCAAATGTTGGTTGGAACTTAGCCATCTGAATGACTAAACTGGTCTAGAAGTCTACAATGGCCAATGCTTTGATGGTTGATGCTAGCTATTGGCTGCAGGGTCAGCTGGACTGTCACCAGGAACATCTATCTACATGGCCTTCTCCAGCATGGCAGCCTCAGAGCAATTGGGATTCAGGGGGCCGAGCACGATTGTTCTAGCAACCAAGGTGAAAGCTGCTTCACCTTTTCTGAACTAGCCTTGGAAGTCATGCAACATCACTCTAACTGTAATCTTATAGTTTATATCTTGTAGTTTGTAATCTTGTAATCGTTGTATCTAGAGTCAGTGGAAGGAAGCATAGGTTTCACCTCTCCAGGAGGAAAAGTGTCAAGGTCACAATGTAGGAAAATATGTGTCATAGGAGATACTACTTGTCTTCTTTGGAAACATGGTCTACAAAAGGCATCTAAAAAGTCACACATGTCATATGTGAATAAAGACAACTTTACTTCTTACTTTACTATCTGAATGTCTTTTATTTCTCTTCCTAGGTGAACTGCCGTAGCTACAGTCAATAGTACAACATTGCATAGCAGTGATGAGAGCAATATCCTTGTCTTGTTCCTAATCTAAGGGGGAAATGTAGTCATTATTTCACCATTAAATATGAAGTTTGTTAGATATACATCAACAGGTAGAAAATATTTCTTCCTATTTCTAGTTTGAAATTTCTGAGAGATTTCGTTGTTGTGGCTTTTAGTCAGTAAGGGATGAGAGATTTTTGCCAAACACTTTTTTCTGCTTCTTTCAAGATTATCATACGATTTTCCTTTTCTAATGTTACTGTAGTAAATAACATTAACTGATTTTCAAATAAATTGTACTGACCTAGTTTTCCTGAGATAAATCCCCGTAGGTCATGTATAATTCTTTATGTCTATTTTTTATTCCATTTGCTAAGATTTTATAAAGAGTTGGTTGTGTCCATAATCATGAAGAACATTAGAATGTAGTCTTCTTTGTTGTAATATAGTTTTATGTTTTTGGAATTAGCCTAATGCTCCCTGCAGAATGAGTTGAAAAGTATTTATTCCTTCTCAATTTTGTGGAAGAAATTGTGTAGAATTGGTTTTACTTCTTCATTGGTAGAATTGAAAAGTAAAGCCATTGGGGCTTGGTTATTTATTTATTTATTTATTTATTTATTTATTTGTAGGGTTTTGTCTACAAATTTAATTTTTAAAACTAGATATAAGTCTTTTCGGGCAATCTCTTGAAAGAACTTTGGTAGTGAATCTTCAAAGCAATTTATACATTTCATACAACTTTTAAATTTATTGGCATAAAGTTTTTCATATAATTTTATTATCCTTTTAATATCTGTAGTGATATTTGTCACTTTTTTCATTCCTGATCATTGCTAATTTCCATTTTCCTTTTTTGTTTTTGGATTATTTTTTTTTTCTGTGACTTTTTAGAGCCAGATGATGGTCTTTACCAGATCATGTTTTCCAAAGAAGACTAGTAGTATCTCCTATGACACATATTTTCCTACATTGTAACCTTGACACTTTTCCCCTGGAGAGGTGAAATCTATACCGCCTTCCACTGAATCTAGATACAACTATTACAAGATTACAAACTACAAGATTACAGTCTGAATGATCTTGTATGACTTCCAAGGCTAGGTCAGAAAAGGTGAAGCAGCTTTCACCTTGGTTGTTAGAACAATTGTGCTTGGACCCCTCAATCCCATGAAAAAAAGGCTTAGGATTTTACCAATCATCTCAAAAAGCAGCTTTTGATTTCATGAGTTTTTCTTTATATGTCTATTTTCTATTTCATTTACTTCATCTCTTAGTTTTCTATAGTTTTCTAATTTTCTTTTGCTTGCTTATTTGGAGTTTAATTTGGTCTTCTTTTTCCAGTTTCAAAAGCTGGGATTAAGGTCACTGTTTTCAGTCCATCATTTATTCCTTCTGAGAATTATTTTACCTACATCTCACCAATTTTGACAGGCTGTTACATTTTCATTTAATTCCAAATATTTTATAATTTTTCCTTGACCGATGAATTCTTTAGAAGTGTTTTGCTTGTGAATATTTGAGGATTTTCCAGATATCTTTTTTGCCTTGATTTCTAATTTCATGACAGTATGATCACCGAACATACATTGTATGATCAGACTCCTCTTAAATGTAATGAAACTTATTTTACGGCCTAGCATATGAACTTAATAAATGTTCCACATGTGCCTAAAAATTTTTCTTGTGTTGTAAGTATATTATTCTGTACATACCACTTAGTTCTGGTTGGTTTATAGAATTTTTCTGGTTGGTTGATTAAGTCTTCTTTACACTTGTTGATTCCTTTCTACTTATATCAATCATTGAGAGAGACTTGTTAAGTTTATGGCTATAATTGTGGATTTGTCTATTTCTGTTTCCAAGTCCATTAGTTTTGGCTTCATGCATTTTGAACCTCAGTTATTAGATATATACACTAAGGATTCTTATATTGTCTAACTGAATCAATCACTTTATCATTATTACTCTCTTTATCCTTATTAATATCCATGTTCTGACATCTACCTTGGCTGATATTAATACAGCCACTTCAGGCTTCCTTTGTTCAGTGGCATCATAGTATGTATATTTCCACTCTTATTTTTGGTCAATGTGTGTCTTCATATCTAAAGTGAATTGTAGATTCCCAGTAAACCCATAAATGATCTTTTAGGAGAGTGAGTGGACAGACAAATGATGTGTGGAGTGCCTCTCAACTTTTTAAAATCATAGTAAATTAAAGGGAAAATGGTTGTTTTATTGATTCCTTCTTCCTCTGGAGCAGCAGGGGACTGAAAACTAGACACACTGTAACTACTCAGCTCTGTCACCATAATGGAAAAGCATCATGAATAACACCTAAAAGAATGAGCATGGCAGTATTCCAACAAAATTTTATTTATGGACACTGTAATTCAAATTTTAGTATAATTTTAACATGTCAGAAAATACTAATCTTATTTTCATTTTTTCAATCTTTTAAAATACAGAACTCATTCATAGCTCAAAAAGGCAGTGAGTCGGGGCCCCTGGGTGGCTTAGTCGGTTAAGCATCCGACTTTCACTTAGGTCATGATCTCGCGGTTCATGGGTTCGAGCCCCGCATCGGGCTCTGTGCTGACTGCCAGCTCAGAGCCTGGAGCCTGTTTCAGAGTCTGTGACTCCCTCTCTCTCTGACCCTCCCCTGCTCATGCTGTCTCTCTCTCTCTCTCTCTCCTAGAAATAAATAAAATATTAAAAAAAAAAAAAAAGGCAGTGAGTCAAATTTTCCTGGTAGGCCATAGTTTGCTGACTCCTACACTAGAATGGCAAGTCAATAGCTTCATACCATGATAAGGAATGACCATATCCAGAGGACTACAAGTAGAGTCCGAATCAAAGAGATAGGAAAATTATGAAAACATGGCTGTGAAGAGGGAGAGATGACTTGGAAAGGAAGGGAGCCAAAGTATTTTTTGCAAATATATAGTTTTCCCTATAAAAGAGTGACTCAGAATATCATAGAGATCTCCATGGCACTATATTTCTCTTGAATCCCAGAAGTCTCAAGCTCTATCTCATATACTTGAGGGATAAACTCGACTACTGTTTGTGATTTGCAGACCAAGTATTGTAGTTCACTTCATATTTCCTTTTTTTCAGCAACTTCTTGGGTACAAAAAGCAACCAGAGATAGCTCTAAAAGCTATGAGCCCAGCTCTCAAAAGATGGCAAATATCATTCTTCCTTATTCCAAAGGACCTAGACATTTAACATCATATTAAAAAAAACCTTTAGGGTGCCTGGATGGCTCAGTCTATTGGGTGTCCAGCTCTTGATTTCTGCTCAGGCCAGGTCATGATTTCACAGTCATGAGATCAAGCCCTACGTTGGATCTGGTTGGGATTGACTAAAGCAGAATTCTTTTAAATATCAAATGTTTCTTTCTATCTAAACCCTCAATTCCTATATACTCTTCTTTCCCCTACTATTTTTTTGGCCTTCGGGAAAAAAGAAGAAAAAACAATTTGAAGAAAACAGATTTGGAGTGTTGTATCTAGCAGGTGGCAGAGAGTAGAAATAAAGACACCCAAATTACCAGATTCCTCTCTATCTTTGCCCCCCATCCATGCCTCCAATTTTATCTCATAATAAAATTTGTACACTGAAATAAATGGATCACTTTGGTCTTCAAAAATATATCAGGTTTTGACCTGGAAAATATATCCAGGTTTTCCAAATTAACAACTAAATTCATGGCCCTAGAGATTTTTAAAAATTATTAAATCAATTTTTTAGAAATACTGTAAAATTATTTAAATTTCTGTATATGCAATGTGGTATTTCTGGTTCTCTTTCACACTTAAAGCTCTCATTGAGAATAAAACAGTTTTCTGCATTAAACTGCAACATGATTTGGCATTTATACATCCTGTAGGAGAGAGTGAAACACTACCTGCTTTAAATTGTGATTTCTAGGAGGGTTTCTGGATATAGTAAAGCCTCAGATACCAGAAAAAATAAAATAAAGATTTTGAAATTGCCTTGCCAAGGCTAAGATTCATATGTCTATTTTTACTCAACACCAAATAAAGGTACCATTTCTAATCCAAGAACTTCACTCTGCTGTCTTCTAGCACACTGACATTTTCCACAGGCGTTTCTTGTTTTACTTAATGTATTTTTTCTCGTTTTTCTAAATATGATATCTGAAAATTTGTGTTGCTAAGTATTGATTCAAAAATTTTAAATTGGAGTTAAATTGGGGCTATTCTCCACATTGTCAAAGGTGATTTACTATTTTCAAGGCTTTACTGTTCTTCACTTTGACTAAAATAATATCTAAATAAAATTTCAAGACCAATTCAGATTATTTTAAGCTGTACAATGAAGTGATGCTCTGAATGCAATATTAAACAGAACTTTGCAACAACGCTGCAAGAGATTTCCATTGCCTTCCATATGTAGCTGGAAAAAGAATAGTTTTGATCAAAAGATTTAATTTTTCTATAGCTAAAACACACTGAAGGATAGTATGATTTCTCTAAGTGCCAGGTTTATTTAAACACTTCGAAGTATTTTGTATATTATAATTCAATCTGAATTAAAGTAATCCATCCCATAGTGTTTTCAACGAGATGAGGTCAAATTCTGTCTTTCATAACTATTTTGTATTCATAGGTTATGCTTTCTTAAATATTTTTTAATGCTTATTTATTTTTGAGAGAAAGAGACAGAGAGACAGAGCATGAGCAGAGGAAGGGCAGAGAAAGAGAGGGAGACACAGAATCTGAAGCAGGCTGCAGACTCCAAACTGTCAGTCCTGAGTCCAACGCAGGGCTCAGGCCCATGAACCTCTAGGTCATGACCTGGGCCGAAGACAGATGTTTAACCGACAGAGCTACCCAAGCACCCCTCATAGGTTATTACTTTCTAAGGTTACTTACTTGGTTTCAAAACAGAAAACATGATTACATGTACATGATTACTATGAAAAGATTTTTAAATATTTGATTTCACACATTCATGAAAAGGCAAAATTTTCATTCTGTTTCGGTTTTCTGTTTGCTTCACTTATATTTTCCCAAATCAGGCCAAAAATACTTTCTGGTATTATAGTAAATGTCATTTCTAATATTTCAGTAATATCTGTGGCATAATCTTTACTTTGCCCTACATCTTTTTGCATGAAACATAAGCAAGGGGAATTCTCACTTTATGTGTAACATATACTTTACCCAGTGAAACACTCAACTGAAGGATGCTGCTGAAGTCAATAGCTCTGAAAGTTTAGAAGAAAATGATTAGAAACTGATATGAGCAAAACTAACAATATCAGGATAATAAATTAGGATAAAATAACCAGATTTATCCATGCTTATTCTGCAGAACATAATCTCCTAACATTTACAAAAACACCCAAGCTCTATTCTTGGATTAAGTGACATGTCTGCATTTTACCGCTTGTTTAGAATGGCCCGCTGGTTATATCATTTTCCCCATATGATTAGACTAAAAACCTGAAATCCAGCCTCAATAACAGCCCCGTTATTCCTATATATCCCATAATCCTAAAAGGAAACATTGAGGTAAAGGTTACACAAGCGTTTTCTCTGCCACACCATGAAATCTGTCCTACTTGCAAGTGAAAAGGCTCCTGTAGGACCCTTTCTTGCCATCAAGAATCCAAATTAGCAACAGCTTGCAGTGATAATCAGTTCATTTCAGTGTACTCAAAATGGGCTCATTATTATTAATTTTTGCCAACTCCCAAGCAATTCATGAACCATTTTTAGATTTTCAAAAAGCAGTTCATGAATCAGACAAAAAAAAAATGTAAAAGGAACCCATCCCACAATGAGATGATGACTCAGAGTCCTTTGCTGTAGCTGTGTCAACCGCCGAGCATCTGAAATCTGATGAGGATGGGGCTGATGGAGAAAAGGCCATGATGAGCATGAAACAATGTGTTGAATTTACATGTTAAAACTTCTTGTTGGTTTTGGCAATTTTTGCTGAGGATTATTGAGAAATCCATAACATCTGGATGTGGGGGAGAAGCTCCACTAAAATGATGAAGTTTATATTGGTCGACAAGACTATAAATGGAAAAGAAAGTAGTTTCTTAACACAGCTGTTTCCAATTTTGTTAACATTTTAGGCCAAATTCATTTGAAAAAAAAAAAGAAATAACATAAAACTCTAATGTTCAAGATATACTTTACGAGTCTGATTTAATGTACACATGCTGAAGACATTCTTGACTCAAACTAATGTACCCAGAAAATGGACAAATGAACCAGTGGTCCAAGTCTAGACCCTGAACCCCTCTTTGAAATGGACACTAGTAAGCCATTTTGCCAAGAAATTTGGATTTCAAAGTGAAATAATCCTTTTAGGTTAATTTGTTGTTAAGTGAAATAAAACCATCAGATTCCTGGCACTGCCTTATGTTTCAATACATATCATATCTCTCATGTCTTAAAATAATTGAAGTGACAGATCATCGACTGAATCTCAAAGGAACTAGAGAGTTTCCATTCTTCCCACCAACTGGGTGACTTCTTATTCATCACTTACTCTTTCTGCACTTTATTTTCTCCCTCTGTAAGATGAAAATTATTTAAGAAGACAAAATATATGCAAACATATTTTCTTGTGTTGTTGAAAGGAACTGCATAAAACAAATACATACACACACACACACACACAAATATACACATTCCTACACATGCAGATATAGTTATTTCTTTAAATCAATGTCTCCTTGGCTTCCAAATTCTCATTTTCCTATTATTAGTTCTTTGACATCTTTTTTTTCTCATATTTTTGCAGAAAAACTATGGCAAACATTAAAAAATCCTCAGTTCCTTTTTGTCTTTGCCTCTTATTTCCTTCTTTTCCTTTCCTTTCACATTTACTCCATTGTGCCCTTCAAACACCTTTCTGTTTTCTTACAAAAGAACAAAAGCTAAATAGAAAGCACAAAGAAAAATAGGCTTTCCTATGATTTTCATGTACGAACCTCTGAAGTCATTATGCAGTTGAATAAAGTGGGAGCAGCATCTTTATAAAATGTTCTATTAGCTTGTTGATGCTTTTTGGCTAGAGATGACTCTTAAATATTGATGACAATTATAATCTACTTCTATGCTTTTTTTTTTCTTGCAGAATTCAAGATTTGGTAGAGGCGTGAACATACCAATATCAGAAAGATTTGTTAATTCTCCTTGACATAAGTAAAGTCTGGGATAGCAAGATGTTTTAAAGATCATCAACAATATGATCAATACAGATTGCCAAAATCAATTCTGGAGTCTGATTCTGCCTGCTGTGAGCAGTTGTCACAATGTTCTTTGAGAAAATTGGCAAGAAATGATAAGGATTCTGTCAACAGACACCCATCAATAGAAAATAATCCCCCTCAAGTAATATTGCACTCTTTTTTGCCCTTTCCTTGCAAACAGGTTATAAATAAGAAAAGTCTGGTTGAACCTTGTAATTAATCAAGTTGATATAAAAGATCCTATGTAAGATCTTTGTTATAAATAGATGAAAACATTAACTGGAAATCTATCTTTCTCAAAGTATAGAGTATTTAAAGACTCAGACCAATACCTACTGAATGAAATGTTTTTGATGTTTCTATAAGTAATTTTTGATTCAGTAAGATCCTTTCCAAAGTTAGACACGTTGGGTAGTTTGTTGATTGACTTTGGTGAAGATCATTTTGTTTTTTTTTTCTTAAATTTCATAGGTTTATCAGAATTAAAAGCAGCAGGATATTTGGCTAACTATAGCACCTCTGGTTTTACAGTTTTCCTAAATTTTTTCAGTTGAGAGCTAAGAATCTTGGGATTTTATGAGTGCCTTTATGATGTCTGTGAGTTTCTTAAATTGAATAAAATTTTTGGTGTGTACATATCTATATTGTTTATAGAGATAGAAATCCTAACAAGTGGCTGACATACCAAAGCATCTATGAAATTTTTTGAAGGAAAGAAGGAAGAAGAGAAGGATAGAACAAAGTTATCTAGAGCAAAAAGATTTTTTAAAATTTGAATTACTTAACCCTACCTAGGCATTTATTTAAAGCAATAAATGCTTATGGAGTGCCTAATATTTGCCATCATTGAAATATAACAATAACAAAAAGATCCTCACTTAAAGAGCTTATGTTCAAGAGACAGGAGAAAGGCAATAATAAAGTATGCTAAGTTTTATGTGAGGCAAATCTAACAAAATGCCCTCCAATAACAACTAGGATATTAGGCAACGATATGAAATTGTTATACACACTAAGTTTTCCTCTCAGCAAATATTAATATCCTCTAACAATTCCACAACAATATAAACAATGCCTTATTTTAAAGAGATGTCCCTTCTCCTTGGTACTTCTGACATTTGAACCAGATAATTCTGTTACGAGGAGCTGTCCTATGTATTTGTTTAGCAGCAATCCTTGCCTGTACCCACTAGATGCCAGTAGCGTCCCCCTCCCCAGCTGTTATAACTAAAAATTTCTCTAGAAATTGCCAAATGTCCCCTCAGGGGCGAAAATCACTCCTGTTGAAAACCATTACTCTGAAGGATGCATCTATCAATAGCTCAAGCCAATGGCAAGGTATGTAGTGATAAATGCAATGTTTTCATTGTCATGGAGAACTTCACATGCCTCAGAAAGAACTCAGTCTTGAGAGAACCTATTCTAGAATCCCTCAGTCTAGAAAACATCTACTAAAATCCATACCTTGTCATTGAAGACAATTTTTCTCTCTTTTTCCCATTTTCTTTTACTTCTTACTTGCTTACTTATATTTAGCCTGTTTTTCTTCCACATCTAAGTTCACAGAGGGTCAATGTCATAGGCATTCTTATTAAAAAAATTGGTTTTGTAACAAAAAATCTGGCTGTTTAAAATGTAGCAAATATTGGAGATACCTAACTAAAGGAAGGTATCTTCCTAACTACAGGATACTACATAGAAATGCAAGAAAATAGCTAATGAAGTAAAACTTAAACAAAGATAGATATCGATTTGTTGATATCTTTGTTGAAGATCAAAATTTCTAGTTTTCTTTTCCAGAAATTCAGAGCACAGCAGTAATAATTTCTTTTGATGTTGCTGTCATCCCTGTAATGGAAATACCTCACCTTCATTTCCAGAAAAAAAATGCAGTATGAAAATGACAAAGAGGAAATTAAGAGAGCCAGCTTATGTAAAAATAAACTATTGGGACTTTATCAAAAAAAAGCTTCTGAATAGTGAAGGAAACCATCAACAAAACTAAAAGACAATCTACAGAATATTTTGTAATATTTTGTAATATGTAAATATCTTAAAAATACATGTATCCAAATCTATTAAAAAGTTATGAAACTCAACACCAATAAAATGAATAATCCAACTAAAAAATGGGCAGAAGACATGAATCAACATTTTTCCAAAGGAAACATCCAGATGGCCAACAGACACATGAAAAGATGCTCAACATCACTGATCATCAGGGAAATACAAATCAAAACTACAATGAGATATCACATGACACCTGTCAGAATAACTAAAATCAACAACATAGGAAACAACAGGTGTTGGTGAGGATGTGGAGAAAGGGAAGCCCTCTCACACTGCTGGTGGGAATGCAAATTGGTGCAGCCATTCTGGAAAGAGTATGGAGGTTCCTCAGATAACTAAAAATAGAACTACCCTAAAATTCAGCAATTGCACTACTAGGTATTTGGCCAAAGAATTCAAAAATACTAATTCAAAGGAAGACATGCACCCCAATGTTTACAGCGGCATTATCTACAGTAGCCAAATTATGGAAACAACCCAAGTACCCATGGACTGATGAATGGATAAAGATGTGGTATATATACACAATGAAATATTACTCAGCCATAAAGACAAATGAACTCTTGCTATTTGCAACAACATGGATGGAGCTAGAGAGCATTATGCTAAGTGAAATAAGTCTCTAGGAGTAAGACAAATAATTGATTTCACTCATATACAGAATAAATAATTCCACATACACACAAATAAACAAGCAAAGGGGACAAAAAAGAGAGGGGGGCATAAACCAAGAAAGAGACTCAACTACAGAGAACAAACTGATGGCTACCAGAGAGGAGGATGGTGGGGAATGGGTTAAATTGGTAATGGGATTAAGGAGAGCACTTGCTGTGATAAGCACAGGGTGATGCATGGAAGTGTGATGAGTCATAAACATGTCATTTTAATAGGTCATAATTATGGAATTTGGTATTGGGTGTCTCCTAAGGGCTTTGTGGAAATGTTTTACTCCATAAAAATTCAATGGGGGCTGGTTGTACCTGCCTAGGAGACCCCGAACTGCCACAGCTGTCCTGCAACCAGAAGGCAGACAACACTGATTGAAAGTGAAAGCATGGGAGGAGAAAAGCCTGGAGCCCAAAGAATTCCAACTGATACAATAACTATGTCTTCTGTATCTTCATCCATGCTTTCTGTGTATTTATTTTTCAAGGTATGAACCTGGATTTAGGAGTAAAAGTGTAGACCTGGTTCTTTTGAAGAGGTTACCAATCATAAGTTTCAGATCCCTTTATTCAGTGCCCTTTACTTTTTCAACTAATTCCATCACTTTTCATCTATGACTCATTCTGAAGTACGGACTCTAGTCAAAGTAAGAGAAATATGCAGAAAAATAATATTTGAAACCAAAGTGTATGGAGTATATGAAAATCGTGTACGGGGGAAAGAGGAGAAAGTCAAGAGTGATAGCTCTACAAATCCCTGTTTTTATATGAAATAAAAAATTTAAACTGTGAGGTAGGCTACGGAAACATCTGAGAGGAAGGGAGACAGAAAAGATGGCACCATGCATTAAGAGGAAGTAGATAACTGCCAGAAAATTTAATAAAGTCTTGGATTGGATTTTTCAATGTCTTTGTGCCCTTATTTTACAGAAAGTCTAGGGATTTAAAATCTATAGTTCCTAAATTCCCTGACAACTGGGCTTCTGGATGTGGCTTGCATTCTATTAGATCCTCTAATAGAGGCAGAAGAGAGACAGAGGTCATCTTCCAGTAACTGGTGGCTAATAAGCCTTGGGCACACTCTACATTCCAGTGTCCAGTTGCCAGCCCTGAGGGTGTGAGGTCTTTGCGGCAGCGGCAGCAGCAGGAGCGGTAGCAGCAGCTGCAGATTCCTGACATCTGCCTCATAGCAGCATGACTTTTAAACCTATGATGCAGAGGCAGCCACCTGAATTCCATTTCACCAGGACTTCCAACAAGTTTGAAGCCTTTAACTCCCCACAAGAAATCCTCTCTTCAGCTTAAAATACCTAAAATGAAACAGAAAAATAGGCAACATGGTTAAACACTGAAGATTAAAGATCATGACTCTTAAGAGAAGTTTGGGGGCACCTGGGTGGCTCGGTCGGCTAAGCATCTGACTTTAGCTCTGGTCAAGATCTCACAGTAGGTGAGTTTGAGGGTTTGTGAGTTTGAGCCCTGCATGGGGCTCTGTGCTGACAGCTCAGAGCCTGAGGCCTGCTTCGGATTCTCTGTCTCCCTCTCTGCCCCTCCTACTCTCTCTCTCTCTCTCAAAAGTAAAACGTTATAAAGGAGAACTTTGAGTGACAATTAAAATATCTAGAGAGTTGGGGCGCCTGGGTGGCTTAGTCGGTTAAACGTCCGACTTTCGTTTAGGTCATGATCTCGTGGTTCGTGGGTTTGAACCCCGCATCGGGCTCTGTGCTGACTGCCGGCTTGGAGCCTGGAGCCTATTTCAGAGTCTGTGTCTCCCTCTCTCTCTGACCCTCCCCTGCTCACGCTGTCTCTCTCTCTCTCTCTCTCTCTCTCTCCTAGAAATAAAATAAATAAAATATAAAATAAAATAAAATATAAAATAAAATAAAATATCTAGAGAGTACTTCAACACACTAATGGGAGGAGAGACCCAGTTATTAGGCAGTTATTCAGAAACAGGTTGATTACAAGTTAGAGAAAACAAATGTGAACTTGTACAAAAAAGACAGGTGCCACACCTGGGTTGAGGCACATACTAATCCTAACCAAGGGACATAAAGAAATTCATTAAATTTTTCTCCTTCCCTGTCTCTCTTTTTTTTTAAATTTTTTAAATGTTTTATTTATTTCTAGGAGAGAGAGAGACAGCATGAGCAGGGGAGGGTCAGAGAGGGTCAGAGAGTGAGGGAGTCACAGACTGAAACAGGCTCCAGGCTCTGAGCTGGCAGTCAGCACAGAGCCAGACGCGGGGCTCAAACCCACGAACCACGAGATCATGACCTAAGCAAAAGTCGGACGCTTAACCAACTAAGCCACCCAGGTGCTTCATCTCCTTCCCAATCTTTACCCTGAACTCTTCGCTCTACTTATTTCTGATGATTTCTCTCTCTCTCTCTGCCTCTTTTTCGATGTGTATGTCTGATACGTCTCTTTCTCTCTCTAGATGGGTGAGGCTTCAGACAACCTTAAGTTCATAATATCCCAGCAACCACAAATGAACTTCACAGAAAAACTGTGATTCACTCTGGTTGGTTCATCTGCTCATTCTTGGATTAATTTCTGTTTGTGTGTTATTTTTCAGGTTATGTTAGGTACCCTCCTCTTTGATTGGTTGCTTAACCAAAACCCCAAAACCACACCAACAGGGGAACAAATTTCTACAAAGAGGGGGAAATATTACCACATTGATGAGGGAAAGGACGATGCTGGAATAAAAA
Organism: Proteles cristata cristata; assembly: GCA_017311185.1. Taxonomy (NCBI): domain Eukaryota; kingdom Metazoa; phylum Chordata; class Mammalia; order Carnivora; family Hyaenidae; genus Proteles; species Proteles cristata. The sequence continues at coordinate 1,851,729 of JAESUZ010002753.1, read as the reverse complement.
CCAATAGAATTTTTTCTTCAAGGGATAAGGAAGTAGGGAAAAAAGAAAACACTAATGCCTTAAATGAGATCAAGGTCACGGTAGGATGTATAAGATATTAGAAGCCTAATGTGTACACAGGCTGGGAGAAAGAAGCATTTCAGAGAAAGGAATGTGAGTTTTTAATGGAAGAAAAGAGAAATATTTGCTCAAAGTTTCTAAATGGTTGGAGGATGAGGAGAGACTAATTTGGAAAAGAAAACAACTTGGTCACCTAAATATATATTTATGAATTGTCGTAGATCATTCATCATTATATATGTGTATATATGAATGCTCTAGAAACACTTGAAGTAGGAAACTAAGCTGAAAGTTTCTTTATTATTCTTAAAAGAAAACAAGATCTTTTGCTGAGATTTAGGTTTTATCCAAGTAGATTGGAATCTTAAGGTAAGAGGACGAGGTTTGACTTCTGATTTCATTTACACACTGTGGTATGTTTTCAGTTTCTATGATGACCATATACTGCGTTTACTAAAAATAAATAATGAGAAAGCCAGGTTAGAAAGGGAAGCACTTGGGTGGCTCAGTCGGTTAAGTGACTGACTTGGGCTGAGGTCATGATCTTGCAGTTCTTGAGTTCGAGCTCCGTGTTGGGGCTCTGTGCTGACAGTGCAGAGCCTGAAGCCTGCTTGAAATTCTGTGTCTCCCTCTCTCTCTCTGCCCCTCCCCTGCTCACGTCCTGTCTGTCTCTCTCTCTCTAAAAAAATAAATAAACATTAAAAATTAAAAAAAAGAAAGTGGAGCATTTCTGAATAGTGATAAGAAGTAACAGAGGACTGGAATAATCACAGCACAATGTTATGTAAATTACAGGATGACCTAAGGATTTTCATTCCCAGCATTGCCTTCATGACTTGGGGAGTTCAAGAAATAGGTGCCACTGGGGATGAGTGCTGCTTTTGGAGGGAACCTCCAAGTTTCAGTTGGGGAAAGGAGGCTGGAAGAGGGAGCGAGAAAAGTTAAGGATAAAAATATCACATTATATCAAGGGTGCAAATTGGTAGCCCATACAGTGTATGTTCATTTTGATGCTTTTATCCTGGGCTTGTGTTTCCTCATTGATCAAAATTTCCACAACTTTCTCTCTTTTTCCCCTCAGTTCTGCTACCTGCCTAGTCTCTCAATGCACTATAGAGTTCTTTTTCCAATTTTCCAGGGCTGGTATTTTTACCATAGGCATCTTTGTGGCAAGCTTTCTTGCTGCAAAACTAACTGGCTGTGAAGCAGTCTTGCCATGAAAGTTAAACTCACAAAAAATCAAAGACGGACATTCATTAAAAAACATAGAGTGAAACATAAAACAACAAATAACAAAATTATAAGCACTTTATTGCAAAATAGAAAATATTTGAATACTTTTTATTTATTTTTTGGGGTTTTTTTTCATTTTTTTAATACTTTTTAAATGTGTGCAGATTCCTGGCAATACTGTGCAAATAACTGATTTTATTTTGTGGATCGTACCTAGACACTTATTTTTTAAGGCTTTCATTCAGAGTATTATACTTTTTTGTTTTGTTTTGCTTGTTTTTTTGTGTTTGGAGGATTTTTGTTTTTGTTTTTGTTCTTCTGCCTGTTGACTCTCTTTCTTGTTCAGCACCAAACTGTTCCTTTTTTTGATAGAACATCTTCTTTCCTTAAGAGAAGTATCAGTTTCCAAATACGAGGATGCATATTTGTAACTGAGCTTTCCATTGTGTCCTGAAAGCTTTCTAAAACTGTTGTTTGTTCTTGGCATATGGTCTCGGGTTCGTTCATAAGTGTTCCAAAGTTCTATGGGAAATGGGAGGTCAAAACTCTGCACTATTGTATAGATCATTATAAGGGCTAAGATTCATATAATATAAAAATGGGAGTACTATACCAATGGAGAAATGAAACTGAACTATTGGCCAGTTGAAACCAACAAACTGTCAAGCCATATTGTCAATCAGTTATTTTTTTTTATCTTTTACAACAAAATTGCCTTGTGGCCAGCTAGTTATACAGGAAAAATGCTTGTGGCATAGATGCTCATTCAGAACTACCTAGAACTGCAGATTTCATTTTCATTATCTCATGTATGCTCACAACAATTCTGTACTCAAAAGAGATTTTCTCTTATGCAGATGAGCATTACTGGACAAGGGGGTGGACCCAGTAAACAAAATCTTTGTCCAAATTCCCTTAATGTTGTCTCCTATTTCTGGGCTTTTCATTTAGAACCCATGTTGTGTGGACAATGAGGGAACATAAAGTCTGAGCTAAAAATGTAGCTTCAATGACACTTCTTTCTCTCCTGTCTCTAGAATATAAGTTATGATCTCAAAGAACTCTGGACTTAAGATTCAGATATTCTGAATCCTTAAATCGTATCCCTTAGGACTCTATGCTAAAAATTGTGGAAAATAAAACAAGCCTTATGAGTAAAGATAATTAAAGCAACATTATTTAAAATAGAACATAATTTGAAGAAATTAAAATTTTCAGCCATATGAGAACAGATAAGTAAACAGTGATAAGAAGACACCATGGAGTCATTAGCATTGTTTTTGGAGACATAAAAAATTAAGTAATATAGTAAATGAATAAAGTAAGTTAAGTTACATATGCACTACAATGTATGCTAGACTGTATATAAAGGATGCACTTTTAAAAAATGAAATTAATAAGCTCCTGGGTGGCTCAGTCAGTTAAGCATCAACTCTTGGTTTCAGCTAGGGTCATTGTCTCAGGATTGGTGAGATCCCGTGCACAGAGACTGCTCGGGGTTCTCTAATTCCCTCTCTCTGCCCCTTCTCTGCTCATGCACACATGCTCTCAAAATAAATAAATACACTTAAAAAGAAAAATAATGAAATTAAAATGGTGACACACTTTTGCTCATGTTATACCACAACTAGTTCTGCTTACCCTTTCAAATTTTCTGTATTTTCAAGATTTTTAAAGTAAAAATAATAAAATATATGTAATAGTCATTGAAGAAAAATAATTCTCAGAGTTTAGGAGAATACCAACCACCAGAAAAAGTACCTCGGGGCTAATATAAGCTTTTAAAAATGAGCGAGGTGAAGGAGGGAGATGAAAAGCTATGTACAAAAAAGATACATGTTTAAATCTCTTAAAATGGAATTAACAGACACTAAGAAGAATAATGGGGTCAGTAGGAGGAGGGATACAAATGACTGTGTTTTTCAGAAGAAATAGTATGTTTTTTGCTTTGTTGAAAATCAACTTTTTTTTTAAAGCTTATTTATTTATTTCAAGATAGAGTGCATGAGCGAGAGCATGAACAGGGAAAGGACAGAAACAGAGAGAGAAATTCCCAAGCAACCTCTTCTCTGGCAGCACAGAGCCCAGTCAGGGGCTTGAACGTAGAACCTTGAGATCAGGACATAAGCCAAAACCAAGAATCAGATGCTTAACTAAATAAGCCACCCAAATGCCCCTCAAATTTAATATTCTACTTACTATGTAGAGAATTAATGACCCAGAAAGAGGTATCAAATGATTTGACTTTTCTTTCTCTCCTTCACTCAGTCTGGCTACTGCTATTGACCTCATTGTTAGAAAGAAGCACACTGCAAGGAAGATACTACAATTTTATGAGTTAAGATGGAATAAATTAAGATTTACAAAGTTCTTAGAAAATAGTCTGGCACAGAATAAGCACTATTTAAATATTTGTTATATAAATACTTTTCAGTAGCCTGGGATATTGCACAAAAAAGTTGTTTAAAAAAAACAATTTCTAAGTACCAGAAAGTTACTTAGAAATAGCATACATTTTCTCTAATGCTTCAGAACAACCCATAAAACAAACAAACAGACAAACAAACAAGTTCAAAGCAAATTACTTTATTTTGCTTCATTAAACTCAAAAGAATGAAAATGGGTATATTCCGATTTGGATTAAACAAAATGAGAAGGCACACTATCTGTAAATTACCAGCTTAATAAATTGCAAGGACTGTGTGTAGCTATTTATTCTTCTGCTCAGGGGAAAAAAAAAACATAGTTACCATGGCAACTACTAAATCTCATAGTGTGTGTGCTACCTCTATGATATGATCACTTTTTGTAATACAGATATGAGTAATATATCATCTGGTCTCTGGTATTAAATGGTTTGAAATGCTTTAAAACACACACATTGCTAATATACATAGTCACTATTTTTGACTCCCTTATCTCTCTGACATTCAATATACTTTAAATTTTAAGAATTTTCTGTTTCAGATATATTCTAAATGTATAATCACATGTATCAAGTCTCTGAGAATTGTGCAACTAGAGTCAACACCTCAAATTTTTGAATGATTTGTAATTGGCTTTCCATGAATAGTATAGAAATGAATAAAAGATTTTTCCTCAATAATTTTAAATGGGTTTACATCTTATAAAAAAAAAAGTAAGCCTTTTATAAGCAAATAAAATACTTTTTGTATTTTCTTAAAAAAGAAAAGTAACAATTTGTCTTAGAAATTGATGAAGATATTGTTTTCCATGTTTCCATGCTGTTGTTATATTTAACACTGGTCAGTTTATGAGACATCTAAAATAGAATATAGAAGTGCGTCATTTGTTCACAGCTCTTATTAGACAAAATGACATGAACCCCTAAGGTGAACTTGTGCACTTGTGCCATTTGTTTAAAAATTTTTTTACATTTATTTATTTTTGAGAGAGAGTGAGAGACAGAGCAGAAGTGGGGGAGGGGCAGAGAGAGAAGGAGACAGAATCTGAAGCAGGATCCAGGCTCCGAGCGGTCAGCACAGAGCTTGACACGGGGCTACATTGGGCTCAAATTCACAAACTGTGAGATCATGACCTGAGCTAAAGTTGGATGCTTAACCGACTGAGCCACCCAGGTGCCCCTGAATTTGTGCCTTAAAAAGTGTTGGGACATAATGCCATGTCTTACTGATTAAGTTGAAGCTTCAATAGAGCATTGAGTCATCTTTTTGTCATTGTCCTTGGATTCCTATGGAAAAACTCAAGGGGAGTTTATTCTGTTGGAAAATTTTACCTGGTAAATAAGAGGCTTGGACTTCTGGGGTTGCTGATGGAATCTGTTTCATAAAATTTTACCTAGCTGAAACATGTTTCACTTCTTTGCTTTCTTCCACCCCAAATTAAGCAGGGGTAGGGTGAGTGAAATGAAGTGGAAATCTCACAAATTACAAACTGATTTTATTTTATTTTGTTTTTAGTGTTTATTTGTTGAGGGGGGAGGGGTGGAGAGAGAGGGAGAGAGAGAAACTGAGGCAGGCTCTATGAAAAGCATAGAGCTTTTCATAGTGCAGAGCCAGAGTTCGGTCTCAGTCTCACAACCCTCGGATCATGACCTGAGCTGAAATCAAGAGTTCGACACTTCACCGGGCTTCATTACACTTAATTTTCAACAGAAGTAAATTAAAATTAAATTATTGTTACACCTTAAATTAATGTCACACCTTAGGATAATTGTGTATGGTCTTCACTGTGTATGGTCTTCAAAATGAAGATAAGTAATTAATATTATGAAAAAGGTATTTGGACACTATGCTAAATTTTCTGATTTTCTTCCATGCCAATATGCTGTGTGCCTATTTAGCTTACTTTGTCAATGGAAAAAAATGTCACTTTTAATCTCTTACTAACAACATGGGCATGTGTTTATGTGTGCACACACATATGTGTATGTGTGTAAAGAGAAAGAAATTTAAGTGCTACCTTCAAAATCTCATTCTTATGAAGCTTTCACTGTTTTATAGTTTGGACAGATACACAAATTTGAGGAGAAAAGCAGCATCAAAGGTATAGAAAGCTCTGTACCAACGTTGCTTCATTTTATTGTTCTGGCAGCTTTTTTCTCTTCTAGAATTCCATAAACCAATTTTTCTTGCATTTATGTAACAATTTACAGTTTGCATAGTGCGTTCATAGACATGATCCTTGTACTTCTTATGACACCTCTGTGAGGGGACAGGGTTCACAGTATTTAGTTTTTATTTCTGTTTACCAAGCCTTACAGAGGCTACAGTAAGGGGAGAGAGAGGAGAATAGAGTCAGAAGTGGTGGGTAAAGATGCGGAAAAGTAATAAAATTAGAAAGCAGAAAAGTGAATAAAACAAGGTGGGAAAATATTCCATGGCTCTGAGTAAATGCACAGAGACAAACCATTAACAGCCACAAGGATGAGCAAGATGGCAACTGGGTTTCTGAGAACAGAAGAACCACACGGTAGCCATCAGGGCCTTGATCTTGGGGTTCTAATTTCAAGCCCCACAGTGGGTGTGGAAGTCATTTAAAATATGAGCTAGAAGACATCAAGAACATGTTACAATACTTTAAATAAAAGCATAAATCAGAATTAGAAATGTGACTGAATTCAGGAAATAATTAGAAATACAAGAAAAATCAACTTTGAAATAAAGACAATTCTAGAAGATTGATTAAGTACAAAAGTGTACTTTAAACAAAGAAGGTGAAAAGAGGAACACTGAAAAACAAACCAAAAAAATTAGAGAGGAAAAGATTCATGAGAAAGTGACAAATACTGAAAAAAGGCAAAAATACCAGAGGAATGCATTCAACAGGTCTTGTGTAGTCTGATAGCATCTCAAGTTGGAGCTTAAGGGTTGTTAACAAAATAAGGACAAATCAAATCTCTTAGGGTCATCTGATTAGTGAAAGACCAGAGATTACAATCCTCCCATCCTCCTCCTAAATGTTAGTTCCCATAAAGACTAATATAATAGAAATTGTACCTTTTGAAATAACTCAAGCTTATGAGAAAGACATACAGTCACTTAGCATGAAAAGTTACTCTTGATGGGCTAGCAGGAGAGCTATGTCAGTGAAAAGGTCTTTCTGACTTTTGTCTTTTTATTTTTTTATATTTATTTATTTATTTTGAGAAAGAGAGAGTGCACAAATGGGGGAGGGGCAGGGAGAGGGAACTAGAGAATTCCAAGCAGGATCTGCTCTGTCAGATGGAGCCTGATGTGGAGCTCAATCTCATGACCTGAGCTGAAATCAAGAGTCTGATGCTGAACCAACTGAGACACCCAGGTACCCCAATCTTCCTGTCTTTTAGATAGTATACCAGGGCCAGATCACGGATCCTCCTTCTCTGTCTCTTCCCCTTTCAGAATACAAGCACTCCATGTGTTTTTTCAGTAGCAGAGTTGAAAAAAAGCAAGAGCCTTGTGGTGCTACAAAACAAAGAGAAAGAGAGGTGAACACTGGGTAGGGGATCGTGAAAGTGGTCAATGGGTTCAAGGTGCCATGAGTGCGGAAAAGAGCTAAAAGAAGAGAACAAGAGAAAAGGACTGGAGAACACACATATGGATTACTCTGAGTCCAGGATGAACTACATCACTTTCCTTGGATGAGCCATAGGATTAAGCTAAACAGAGTAGAAGTTCTACTATGAACCTTCATACATTTATGGAGTCTATTTGGCTCTTGCAACTTAAATCTGAAATAAAGCTCTGGTAGTGACAACTTGTTCTGAACTCTGAATGTGCTTGACCAGTCAACAGTGAGAGTACATTCATGTTGTCACAGGTAGTGCCTGAGGCTGCTAACGATACCCCTAAAAGTCATCCTGGACTCCTAGTAATATAATCCTTTGTAATAGAAATATAAAATTTTAGCAGGTCACATTGTTGACCAGGTTGAGATCACATTTTTCTGTTTCCTTTGCAGCTAGTTATGGCCACATGATTTGAGTTCTGCCCAATGAGATGTAAGCAGAAGAAACCTGTGTGATTTCTTAGCTGTGCCCTTAAAAGAAACATCTTGCCTTCTGATTCCTCTTTCATCCTTGTCACAGATTCAAATACAGAGCAGGGAGGACCTAAGATGGTGAGAGAGAAGTAAAAGAAATGGTTTTGTGGAGCCATTTTACTTCACTGTACCACCTGCCAGGTCAATTTTTTTCTCACTATTGATTGCAATTGAAGCAACTAAACATATATCCTAGTTACTATACCACTGTTCTTTTCTGTACATGATTAAGGCCTAGCACATGGACTAGAAGAGATTATTGAATTGTGGCAGGAAGGATTTGCACCTGAATCAAATTACACTATAGCATCAAACAAAATGATACTTCAACATGGCAGCCAAAGTCTTAGAAGAAAGCTGCAGAAGAATACAACTAGATCAGACACCAACTCAAAATATTTAAGATCTTAATATCTGAGTAGATATGCTAGACATTCTGTCTGGAGAGAAAAAACAGTGGAGCCAATGTATGGGTTTCTTAGACTCTGCATGTCATGCTACTGGAAATGGCATCATTCAGTAAGGATTCATCTCTTACTTTTATATGTTTAAGAGGGAGCCCCCACCATCCATGCTCTTATATTTTGTGACGTAAAGCTAAGAAGGAAGAGAGTTTCTTAAGATATGACCCTAAACTGAAGGATAAATCCAAAATGGCTTATCAATTGGCTACTATGTCAATATTATGTAGTGGTGAAGAATGCAAGGGAAGCTTGTTTGACTGATATTGAATCAATAATGTGTATTCAACATCTTCATGCATCAATTTCTTCATCTGTATAATGAGTAATAAAAATACCTACCTTATTAAGTTTCTGCTCACTAAATGAATTAATACATGCAAAACACTCAAATCAGTGCTTGTCACATAGTAAATAGTCAATAAATGTTAGCTAATATTATTATCTCAGATAGTCTAGTAAGGGAAAATAATCTCACACACACCAAGGGCTACATAAAAAGACAACAAAATAGAGATAGTGTATTTCTACAAAATAGTACAATAATGGGTGTCAATGAAATAGTCAACCACTAAAAATGATTCAATATTCTCTGATGAATCAGGTGCCTATCAGTTTATAAACTACAGAGTTCAGAGAAGATCCTGACATGAGAGGAGAGGCCTACTGAGATCCGAACACTAAGCCTCAAGTCAGAATTTTTTAGAGAGAGGTGAGATAAGATCAGTAGGATGCAAAGGCTTTATCCAGAAACAAATGTGGGCATTTGAATGTGAAAATTCATCATGAAGCAATAAGTTTTATGTTAATTAGACCCTGCTTGATAACTACCAACAATGATTGAGAAAGAAATGATAACTTTAAACAAGAGAAAACCTTGGCTTTGCTCAGAAGGCATGGGATATCTCCTAACATTGAGTTAGTTTTAATGAAAAGGATTCATCTGGGTGAGGGGACAGTTTCTACGAGTGGAGTGATATGAACTTAGACACCCAAGTTGTCTTTACAATTGACGGTCATGTACAGGGAGCACACCTGCATTTGAGAGGACTCAAAATGTTGGAACAGGGAGTTATTATGCAGACTAGCTTTTCTTTTCTAGTCCTCACCACCTGAATCTTGAAGTCTGGAGATTTCTCAGGTTAAAGTCAGGGAAGAGGACCTTTTGAACTATATTTCAAAGATGTATTATTTTTAAGGAATGAAGTACAGAAGATACACAGATAAGGGAATAAAATTCAGAATGTATACAATCTGATGTCGAATATTGCAAATTTATCTTATACTGCCGTGAAGACCACATGATCTACTTTAACTCTTCATCTATCTTCTCCAGCTCACATCCAGTAGTGAAAACTAACAGAGCATATATTGAGTGCCAGTCATGCTGATGACCACCGTCAAATGGTAGCAAGGGGGGATGTGGGGGCTGGCAGAGTAGGAGGGAATTGAAAGAGTTACCAAACAAGGCATGTTGGAAGAGGGAGAGATATACAAGGAGGACACAAGAAAAAGAACTATGGTACTGGGTTGAATTTATATAACTGAATTTTATAGTTTCAGATCATCTTGATTATTCTCTTTTTTAAGGCAATCCCAATTTTCAATATTCTTAAAAATGTGACATTTATAATTTAATACAAAGCTTGAAATAGACTCTGAATATAAGAGAACACAGCATAACATCCATTCTTGTAATCTGGATACTATGATTTTAAAAGAATCTTAGAATTTATAGCCAGAAAATATTTTATTTATTTATTTATTTTTTATTTCTAGGAGAGAGAGAGAGAGACAGCATGAGCAGGGGAGGGTTGGAGAGAGAGGGAGACACAGAATCTGAAACAGGCCCCAGGCTCTGAGCCGTCAACACAGAGCCTGATGCGGGGCTTGAACCCATGAACCGTGAGATCATGACCTAAGCGAAAGTCGGATGCTTAACCAACTAAGCCACCCAGGCACCCCAGAAAACATTTTAAAGGTAATGAGAAGAAAGTCCAATTCAATCCTTATATCTCCAATTATCATTTTACAGGCTAATATACAGAAAGTCAGAGTCACACAGCTTGCATACAACTGGGTAGATTTGTATAATAGAGTGGTGATAAGAATCTGAATCCTCAATCACATAACAGTCTCCATAATTAATTCCAAGATCATGTTATTTTCTCCCCAAATAGTAGTACTCATATGGGGCACTACTCTAATGGATTAACAAAAATCCATTTTTCTTTCATTATAAATTGCACAGTCCATTTGCCAAGTAAATGCTATCAGTTACTGACTTTTTTGTTTCCTTAAACAAAAATATACTTAAAAGTAAAAAATACACATGAATATATCAAGTGCTGAATCCCCTGTCTTTTACAAAGCTTTACAAATGCAACTGGATTGCAATATAACACCTGGGATAAATATATTTATTTATATATTTATCATAAATTAGTTAAAGATTGCACAGCTTGTATTTGGTACTATCATGAAATTCCCGTGTCAGCAAAGGTGTTTCTATCACTACCTGATACTTAGAAAAGTACCTACATCTAAAATCTGTCCTTACCTGTCTATATATGTAACATTTGAAACCAACACTGTCAAGCTTACACAGAGCACTTACACATACCAGACATTTAATCCTCATGAATCTTTTTTTAAAAAAATTTTTAACGTTTTAATTTATTTCTGAGAGAGAGAGAAAGAGAGACAGCGTGAGCAGGGGAGGGTCAGAGAGAGAGGGAGACACAGAATCCAAAGCAGACTCCAGGCTCTGAGCTGTCAGCACAGAGCCCGACGCGGGGCTCGAACCCACAAATGATGAGATCATGACCTGAGCCAAAGTCGGACGCCCAACCGACTGAGCCACCCAAGCGTCCCTTGAATCTTTCTTTTATTAACATTTTTCCCATAATAGAAAACATCATTACTGGGAAGTATATAGTCAGTTAACTTAGAGATAGAACTAGTTTCTCCAGTTCCAAATAAATTCTCATATGTTTTAAAAAATTGCATTATAATACCATCTATAAAATACATAATAAATGAGATAATAATATAACTAAAACCCATGTGACCCCTTCACATCTTTATCAAGTCTTAAAATATTGCTATATTGCATTGGGTTTTGTTTGTTTGTTTGTTTTGTCTACATGCCTTATAATCAAAGCTCTTGTATATAACTTTCCAATCAAATTCTCTCTCATTTCTCTCCCAAAGGTAACCACTCTTGTGGATTTGGTGTTTATCATCCTCAGACATTTAGACTTAGCAATTTTAAAACATAAGTCACATAAGTGTATATATTTTAAATATATATTCATGGTATCATACTTTATATCCCACTCCTCAGACTTCATATTATTATGATTTATCTCTGTTGATATATTCAGCACAAATTCTACTTTAATTAAGAGTTTTCCTTTGAATATGACAGAAAAAAACAAAGTAACAAAAGCAAACACAAGTTGGATTACATCAAATTAAGAAGCTTATGCACAGCAAAAGAAACAATCAACAGAATGAAAAGGCAACCTAAGGAATGAGAGAAAATATTTACAAACCATATAACTGATAAAGAGTTAATCTTCAAAATTTTAAGGAACACATACAACTCTATAGTAAAAAAACCTATAGTAAAAAAATCTAATGGTCCAATTAAAAAATGGGCAAAGGCCTTGAACAGACATTTTTCTAAAGAAGACATACAAATAGCCACCAAGCACATGGAAAGGTGGTCAACATCAGGGAATCAAAGTCATCAGGGAAATACCAATCAGAATCACAGTAAGTTTTTACCCCACATATGTTGGAATAGCTATTTATTTACTTTTTATTATTGTGCATACCAGACAGTTGAATAATTTTTTATCAACTGTTTATTATGATCAATATATTCCAGTAATTTCGTATTCTTTAGACAGTATATTCTCATCTTCATATTTAAGGGAAAATATTTAAAATAAGTTTTTATTTTGAGTCTTTTTACCTTTATTTATCAAAGGAAAATAATTGATGACCATTATATCCAATTAACTTGCTCAGTGACAATTGTAGTGGTAGAAACTGTATATAACGTCTATCAAAGCTGAAGAAGGTTACTATTAAGAAATAGAGATTAGAACTAATTTCAGTGGTTCATATTCACATAGCCTATTTCCTCTTTTTGAAAATAAAAGTCACCTGGCCATCTAAGAGAATTTTTAATAAATAGTCACAACAATTTCTTTGAGATGGAACATAAATAGATTTGTATTTTCTGAAAATACGAAAATATATACTCTTATAAAAGTAATCTGAAAATATTTAAATTACAGATAAAGTCCTCCCCATTTTTAAGTCTATTCACTAAATTACAGGATTTGTATGTGCAAAATAAATTTTTGGTACATGAACACATGATTATGGGAAGTGTGTCATCAATTTTGATAGTGTGTATATGTTTAGACATTCAAGATACCCTTTGCTATAAATTCTCTGTTAAAAGAATAAAACATCACCATTTAGACTATAAATGTAAAAATGCTTATGTTGCATTATACGCCCTCTCATGGCTAGGGACAGAATGCAGATATGCCACAATAATGTTTTTATTTCTACCATTTGAACCATATTAATGAGAACTTCATTTTGGAGACCTAATTATTTCCATTTGTCTTGTGTCCCACTATATATATGCATGTATATACATATTCTTATAATAATACTTCATACATTTTCTTTATTTATCCATATATATGTGTCCCACTATATATATATATATACATACATATTCTTATAATACTTCATACATTTTCTTTATTTATCCATATATATGTGTCCCACTATATATATATATATACATACATATATATACACATACATGTTCTTATAATAATACTTCATACATTTTCTTTATTTATCCATTACTGAACAGACAGATTGTTTATATGTCATGGTTATTGTGAATAATGCTGCAATAAACATCAGAATGCAAGTATCTCTTTGATAACAGTGATTTAGTTTCCTTTAGATAAATGCCTAGAAGTGGAAATCCTGGATTATATGGTGGTCCTGTTTTTAATTTTAAGAAGAGCCTCATACTGTTTTCCACAGTGGCTGCACCAATTTGTATTCCCACCAACAGTCCGAAAGTAGTGTTCCCTTTTCTCCACATCCTCACCAGCAGTTGTTATCTCTAGTCTTTTTTTTAGCAAATCTAATACACAGCATGGTGATTACGTTAACAATACTGTATTGTACACTCAAAGGTTGCTAAAAGGGTAAATCTTAAATGTTTGTTCCACAAAAAAGAAAAAGATAGTTACATAAAGTGATGGATATGTTAGTTAACCTTATTGTGATAATCATTTTTCAATGTATGTGCAGGTATCAAAGGATCACATTGCACTCCTTAAATTTATACAATGTTATATGCAATTCTATCTCAATAAAGCTGGAAAAAATTATTTAGGTATTTCCAGGTGTTTGCATTTGCACAAATAGTTTATTCATTTCACCTGTTGCCTAATAGTCCTTTGAGCAAATTTATATATTTCTATTTCTAGTAATTGACATTTAAATCCTGGGAGTTTATAGACTATTATAGACTAGGATACAAATGAATATTCCTTTACATGATTCCTTCTGTACTTCTATAGCTATTTCTAGGATACAAATGAATATTCCTTTAGATGATTCCTTCTGTACTTCTACAGCTATTTCTCTCTGTTATCTTTATATATCCACATGTGAATTTTCTGGGTCATAGGGCACAGCAAATTCAATTTTTGTAGAAATGGCCAAATTGGGGGCGCCTGGGTGGCTCAGTTGGTTAAGTGACTTTGGCTCAAGTCATGATCTCATGGTTTGTGGGTTCGAGACCCATGTCGGGCTCTGTGCTGACAGCCAGCTCAGAGCCTGGAGCCTGTTTCAGATTCTGTGTCTCCCTTTCTCTCTTACCCTCCCCTGCTCACACTCACACTCTCTCTCCCTCTCAGAAATAAATAAAACATTAAAAAAAAAAAAAGAAATGGCCAAATTGCTTCTCATTTGGCATTACCAACTAACACCAAGTTCTGGTTTTTTTTAATACCATAATCCTGACTATGCGATGATTTGTACCATAAATTATATCAAAGTATATGATTCCATTTTAACAGTATATGACTCTACATGAACCAACTTTTAACTATGTCTTACAAATCAGTGCTTATTTCTTATCTATCAGAAGACAAAGACAGGGATGATAGATTAAGACAAGTCTTAGAATTTACAAAATGCCAGGGTTGCAAGATTATAGAAATAAAACAACAAATGTAGAATTGTTTTCTGGGTACACTTGTGGAAACAGTAAAAATAAACTTTGTGAATACAATTACATTATTTTTTATCATGTCTTGTATTTCAATAACTTTGTATCTTTCTTCGCACAATGGAAGACAATTCAAAAATAAGATAGGAAAAAATAGGATGGGAAATGTAGACATACACTTTACATATGGCTTTACATAAATCTTCTATATAATAAAGCATTAAGAAATCATTATAGCATATTTATATTTAGTCTGCACTTAATATTCAACTCTGTAACCAAAAGCCAAGTTAGCAAAAATTTCATTTACATATATAAAACATAATTGTGATTCTTTTTCTCCCATGTTTCTCTTTTTGATGATAGGTTTTTCAAAATGAGTACTTGAGGAATAAAGACCTGGACCACAGAGGCACTTCTTTCTGCTTAGAAGAGACACAGGAAATGAGAAAAGCATAAACCAAAGTAAAGAGTTCTCACAAGTGCTCAGAAAGAAGCAAAGATGCTGCAAAATGATACAATATTAACTCAATATTCTAGACAAGTTTTATTCTAAACAATTTTTTCTACCTTACATTGCTAACTGCTCAAAGGCCTATATGCATATTTTTCTCTATATTATCTATTCTATTCAGATCCCATCCTTTAAGTATCTTGAAATGATTGTAATAGCAAATTGCTGATTTTTAAAAGTTAAATCAGTGATAGCTACAGGGATGTACTGTCATTACATTAGAGACTTTAGACACTGAGGTATAACTCAGATATTTAGAACACAGACTATTACTTATTGTTATTGCCTTTCTTTCCATTTAATGTAATTGTCCATTCAAGAAAGGCTATCATCCTGTTATTTTTTTATCTATGTAATGCATTGCTTTAAATGTTTTTGCCCTTCTGTTTTGCCAAAAATAATTGTTCTTAGCTAGCAACACAAATGAAGTCATTGAGTTGCTTATCACCCTTGTATTATCGATTAAATTGTCTACTGTTCTCTATTGTTTTGTTTTATTATCAACCCACAAAGGAAAGACAGATCTTGCCCTCTCCTCTATTCATAGCGTAGGTGCCATTTTTCCCATATCAGGTGTGTGGAATTATTGCAATGATCTTAAATAATATTATAAAAAGAGAAAAATAAATGCTTTAAAAATATCAAAAGATTCAATGACTTGCTACAGAGGAATGCATTTATTTGTTTTTTAAAGCCCAAACCAGGAATATGTACGAACACCAAAGGGGGTACGTACTATATTCAGGTGGTCTTCATAGCAATAATTTGTAGGGTGGATGAAATGTTTATCTTTCATTTCTCTGGATTAAAGGATAATGTTAAAATAAACCTATCAAAGTTTCAATATTTTCTTAAATTTTTCATCACCTCTATATTTGTCTTTTTAAAATTTTTTATAAAGTTTATTTAATTTGAGAGAGAGAGAGAAAGAGCGTGAGCAGTAGCAGGGGAGGGGCAGAGTGGGAGGCAGTGAGAGAGAGAATCCTAAGCAGGCTCCATACTGAAAGCACAGAGCCCAATGAGGGGCTCGAGCCCAGGAACCCCGAGACCATGACCCGGGTGGAAACCAAGAGTTGGACGCTTAACCAACTGAGCCACTCAAGGGCCCCTCATCTTCACTATATTCATCTTATTCCAGGATTAGACTATTTCAATTGCTGACACAAAGAAGAACCCATAGTTGTTAGTTAAGATTTTTCACAATAAAAGTTAAAAGTAAGTGGAGAGCTCATCTCTTTAACTCATACATCTTTAGTTATAAATATTTTTAACTTCTGGCATTGAATGTGAAATAAACAACTCATTTTATAAGTAGCTCACTTCACAGGGCAGGCAAATTGCTAAAAATAACAAATTAAAAATTATTCTTGTTTGCAAAGATTATTTTAACATTTATTTAATATAGGGTAGTTTATCAATTATTTGTAATTTTAGAAGTGTTAAATAACATTCTAAGGAATCTGAAAGTACTATCCTTACTTCTGTTACTAACAGTGTATTTTGGGAAAGTGACTTAGTGTCTCTATTTTAAAATGTATAAATACTGCAAATGTAGACTTTTGTAACAGATTTGAACATTGGGAATAGGTTCTTTGGCACAATCATAATTACAGAGTGTACACTTGGCAGTGGGAGGAGAGATGCCAAAAGGTTGAAGGAACAGGGATACAAGACCCAATGACAGTACCTAATTTCATAGCCTGGACATTCATGAGCCTTCTAATCTTGACTTTCAAACCAATTTGACAGGCTCCAGGCAAATCTCTGTAAAAATGTCCCCTTTTTTGGCTTCAAATAATATCAATATGAAATGAAAGGTATTTTCAATGACTCAGATCTGTTTTGTCTTGCTGTAAGAAAAAATGGATTAATATATAAAACACTTTTTGTGGAAGAGAAAAGCAGATAATGAGAAGATTTCCTTTTCTATAATAACAAATATGGTGGTAGGAACACATCCTCATTAACACCTAATGAACTCAGACAGCCACAGGACATAGCCTCCTCTCCTTTTCCATCATCGTAAGTTAATTCTCTACTTTTTGCTGTCTTCCCACAAATTTTTGCACCTAATTATTGCTGTGATGATACCATTTCATTATGGCCAATATAGGACATTACATGATCAAAGTCTTCACTACTGTTGCCTTTCTTCTCCTCAAAGGAATCATATAAAAGACATGCTCCCACTTATTGCTTTATAATTCACTTTTAAATTCGTTTATTTTATGAAATCTTTTTATCATGTAAACATAGGTATCTTTGTAAATATCTTATTTCACCCTCTTTTCCCCCCAGATCTTTCATACTCACCTAAGAAAACTCTTTTTTCCTTTTCCTTCAACCTTTACTTCCTTGTCCCTACACCCTCCCAGCTACCCAAACAAAACTAACCTAGTCTAATAGGGCACAAAGTTTCCAGTGTCAAGGAAAAAGAAGTCTGGTGTTTCAATAAGACAAAACAGAATTTTTGTCATTTGTTTCTGTGACTCTATGTCCAGAATCTCTTACATGATTCAGGTAACTAACTATTGTCCTGCTTGCACTTACTCATTCTCATCACTCAGTGAACATGTCTTTAGCACTAGGCACTGACACTGTGTTACCTAGTGGAAATGCGATAAGAAGCCAGATACAATTCCTGACCAAGAGATTAGAAAAACAAATGCATTACACAAGGACTCCCTTTTCAACGTGGCTTATTTAACCACATTTATTGTAGCAGTAACTGTTTAATTATTTTCTTCAGGGCCAACAAAGTTTACTAAGTCATATCACAGGTTAAATAGGTTGTGTGATAACTGGCAGCTGTTTACATTGGAAAATATATTTCGAGAGCGCTGTTTTCATTAAAAAAAAAAAAAAAAAGAAAGAAAGAAAAGAAATAGCCTGAATCCCAACACACTGCTTACAAACATGGTTTTGGAACACAACTCATTTATTTGTAGCCTGTCTGTAATATTATCTTGAACTTTAAATTGCACCTTTTCTTGAGAGGACTCAAAATATCTCCACGTGTAATATCACTGGGTCTTGTTTGTTTATGCTCTGCCTTCTTTCACAAGGCAGATTTGAAACAGTTTGTATATATAACAGAATAATAAGGCAATATAAATAAAGTGAAGGGGTAGGACTAGGAAAAAATGTAAATGAAAGAAGAATCCAAGCATGGAACGGGGCGGGTCCAGGTGAGCCAGCACATGTGTGTTTGTGACTGTTGGCCGGGTTGCCCAGGGTGACCATGAAAGGACATGGGGCACTTGCACTAAAGACTCACTCTCCTTTGGAGTCTCTTCTGAATTGTTGCTTTAGAGTGAATCTATATAGGATTTGGGAATTTGAGGAGTATATGGAAGAGTTGGCATTCTTTCCGGAAACCATAGAAGGGTTTGGAAAACGATGTCTAAAACATACAAAAATCACATGTACTTAGAAGTGGGTTTCACAGTGGCCTGCAGAAAAATTTTAAAGCTTATCTCCATAAACCACCAGGGATTCTCCAACACATCATCTTTTGGTTTCTTTAGTCCCCCAGATTTTATCATGCAAAGCCGACAAAGATGATTAGGGACTAGAAGACTTTCTTTTCAAAGCAGATATCTTCAGGGAGTCAACCCAGATAAACAACAACATGAATTACAATGATATTATGGATTCATTTTGGGTACTATATTACCATGTTAAAACTTCCAGAAAGAATTAGTGTCTAAAGTTTCATCAAGGAACTCAAAATATAGGTCACTAGGTAGGATTTTTGGAGATAAAATGCCTCAGCTTATAAATCTGCAAAAACATGGTTTTATTTTTAAACAGTGTAAGTAATTCCTTCCAACAAAGGTGGTTAGTAATTGCCTTTTATGTCATTTTTAAAAGTAAGGGACAAAGTGGTAATATCATACGTAAATAATATGATGTTATTTAATCTTAAAATAAATTATGTTATGAATTAACAAAGGACAATTCATTAGTCCCATTTTACAAAGACAAACTGATAAAGAAAGAAATTGCAGTGAAAGTTAAGCCAGAGATCAAGGGTGTTATCCTAGGTGTGTGGTATACATGCCTTAATATTTGCTGACTGGTTAATTGTTTTATGGCTACATTGTAACAGCTAAATCACACTGGCCTATAGGTTTAAATAACTCAGTTTTTATATGCATAATCACAAATCTCACAATGACAGAAATTTAAAATATTGGTGTCTTCCATTTCCATAGCTGTCTTCATATAGCAGTCACTGAATCAGAAATAGCCATCAGTCAGAAAGCCTTAATGAATTTTGACTGTTAAATCAAAGACAATAAGTTTCTAAATTGAGTCCCATGTGTATACATTCCTTCCCTTGGCAGCTTTGAGGGTCATTTTAGAAAGTGCTTTATCAAATTAATAATCGACATAACAGGTGATGAACTTTTATAATATGTATAACATTCCTTAACTTTTAATTTATATTTCACATTGTACCAAATAAGAGGACTTAATCTAAACATAGTTTTGAAATATGACCCTAAAATTTGTACGAAAAACTGTATTGATAAACCAAAAAAATATTTTTTTAACTTTTGTCCAAATATAATAGGGCTCATTATCCATAAAAAATATAATAAATTCTTAAGTATATCCTGGAAGTAATTCCTTCTTTTTTCCTTTTACTTCATTAGACTTACAAAAGTGAAAATCAATTACACTGATGAAAAAACTCTATATTTAAATTTCAGAATGCTACATAAAGACCTCCCTCCAAAAAATAAAACTAATGGAAATAGAATATTTAATAGTTCAATTTTCCAACTGTATTGAAGTAAATTCTACTTAAGATGTATTTCTGAGCAATCGATAAATCTGTTCTCAAAAAAACAATCATTTGGAGTTAGAGAAAACATTAAAGACCAGTTTGTTTGTTTGTTTTATATGGCAGCTTTTTCTTTTTAAATTTCCATGCAAAGTAGTGCAAACACAAATGTTTCTACTGAAAGTAGATGATAGACTATTGACTGATACTGTATTGTAGCTAGATATTTGTGTTATAATGAAAGGATCTAAATCTTTATTTGGGGAAAAATTCATTATGACTGTAATCAATCAACCAACATTTATTGACCATCTGTTATATTCTTAATACTGAACAAGTGGTTTTTTTGGCTTGGGACTGAAGAGATACTGAAGGAATAGAGAATATGGGGTTTGTTTTTAAGGGAAGTAAAAACCCAGGTTTTTATTTGCAACTCTATATAAACTGATACTCAGCTCTTTAAAACCATTTTCAAGAAAACACAAATTCCTCTCAGAATAAAAAAGAAACCAAAAAGAGTTAGAATCCCAAAGATTTAGGAGGTGTTCTGAATAGTTAATAAATATTATGATCTGACTGAGATGTGATTAAAACCAAGTGTAGGAAGTGTCTATATTCATTCAAGTGGTAGTTGTCACATTGCCATTTCTGCCACAAAATGCTATTTCACCCTTGAAAATAACTCTCCATTAGGAAAGGTAGAAGTCAGCTGCTTAGATATGGTTATGCAACTCTTTCTTTCAATGCTAAAAGCAGAATCACAGTTCCTGTTTTTCTTTTCCTTGAAAGGAGGTGAAAATTTGACAGCTCAAAATGAAGCAAAAATTCAAGATAAAACAGACACCATTTTGTGCCCACTCAGTCTTCTTTCCAGGGTCATACATGTGTAAGTAGCTGTTTGTTTATAGTCAAGACCTTCTGTGGGTAAATCTGGCAGGATATCAAAGACATTTAGCATAGATATTTCATTTTCAATGCATGTGTCTATTTTTTCTCCTGTTGATGAACCAAATATAACACATGCAGATGATTTTTAGGAATTTATTTTAAATCATAAGTATTCCTTTTTTTCTTTTTCTGAATGTTCACAGTAGCTAGAGACAAGTATTTGCTTACCATTTCCCTCCCATCATAATATTGAATGGTTGAATGAAATGAAACACAAAATTGTTCATGTGTTTCCCCTTTAATATGTCTATAGGTTTATTAATCCATTAATAATACATCTATCAATTTATCTACTAATCATCATTTAATCATCTATTTATACAACTATGTCATAGTGTTTAAAATTATGGATTCTGTTAAACCTGAGTTTGAAGGCAGTGCCTTAGTTAAATTAATTACCTTTCCTAGTCTAATTATCTTATCAGTTATACTAGCAGTGACAGTATTCACTTCATTCAGGTAAGTGAATGATTATGAAGATTGAACTAGATTAGATAACCAATGCAAAAGGCTTTGTACATTGCTTGGCATATAGTACCTGTTCAATAAAATTTAAGAATTATTCTTATTTTTAATGACAGTAATCATTTTCAGAATAATACACCATAAAGATGAAGTAGAGATCAAAGATGTTAGTTTAGTATCTTTAAATGGTTTTAGTTCTTTCTAGGCAAAGCCAAAAGTAGTAAAATTTTCCTTGCCTTTTCAGCTTCCCATTTCTGATATTTTCATGATATTGTTTTTCTCTTTTCCTAATCAGACATGTTCCTAATCCAAACCTGTTTTCATAGTGTTCTCTCCCTTCAGTAGCAAAATATTTGTATTCTTAGTTTATTAAGACTTGAAGTCAATACATTATCTCCCTAATAATATAATTTGGTGGATTTTTTGGTTTCGTGCTGTTTTTGTTTTGAAATGTTATCTTGCTCCAGTAGGAAGCCTTAGCTGGAAGACAGTTTCCCTCAAGCAATTGATTAAGTCCATAATCCAACAACTTCCCTTTGGGGGCTCCAAAATACCAGGACCCCTATGCACCAACATCAATTGCCTCAGATAACTAAGGGACAGCTCCTATGCTTAGAGGACACAAATAACTAAGGAACAGTTCCTAGGCTCCAGAGGTCAGAAAATTACTAACCTTAGCCATTCCAGAAGAAACCTGGATAAGTAGGTAGGTAGATAGGTAGGTAGGTAGGTAGGTAAGTAGGTAGGTAGAAAGATAGATAGATAAATAGATAGATAGATAGATAGATAGATAGATAGATAGATAGACAGACAGACATACAATTTCACTCCAAGTAACATCTTATACAGAGGAAAGACGTTGTTTCTTGTTCAAAGAAAGAGGAAGAGAGTTTATGGAAGTAATAAGAATAAAGATGGAGGATATGAAAATGTATAATCAAGGATATATATCTGGAGGGTGTGGTGTGAAACCAACATGGACAGGTAGCATGAAACCATACACGGGTTTATAGATTAGACTGATTTGTTTTTATTTTATCTACTATGTAGACCTGTTATCAACCGGGGGCAATTTTGCCTCTCATGGGACACTTGGTAATATCTGGAGCCAAATATCTTGGGGATAAGGTGTTACTACATCTAGTGAGAAACAAGGGATGCTGCTATACATTATATGATGAACAGGACAGCATCCTCACCACCAAAAAGAGATTTTCCAGCCAAAATGTCAGGTGTCAAAGTTTGAGAAATCCTGGACTGCACCCGTAGTCTCCAAAATGGGATACTTGAACTTGACAGGTGATAAAAGATAGCACATTAAAATGCAAAAAGAAAATATTAACATTTTATGGTTGTTTTATCTCATTTAAAGAAATTTTGAAAGTATGTTTTGTAGCAGACACAGTATTTATCTGCAGTATAGAATTAGTAAATCATCTATACATACATTTGTAGTGCTTGTTCAAAATTTTTTACTAACGGAGTGCACAGCCCCGAACTTTGTATACCCCTGTAGTAAGAAATAGGAAATCATCAAAAATGTAAGTGGGTAGGATATAGAAAATTAAATGTGCTGGTTATGCAGGGGCAAGGACGAAGACAAAGAAGACTGGAAGCATGGAGAACTAGGCACTTATCACAATATTCTAGGCAAGAAATGAAAAGAACATGATTTAAGAACATGATTTAAGAACATTTAAGAACATGATTGTCACTGGAGGTTAGTAAGGAGATCATTCAAGACAGATTTTTTTTTTCAAATTTCAACAAGAATTATTGGGTGACAGATTGGGCTTGGATATTGAATATGAAGGAGATACTGGAGAGTAAAGTTTCCAACTTAGACATGTTCTAGCTGATAGGTCTCTCATGAGAAAGTGAGAGAAAAAGCAGTGGTTATCTTTTATTATAAGTTTGTTTGGATCATTGAAATTTTGATTTTATAGTCCCTCTAGGAATTCAGGTAAATAGTCAGATGAAGATTTGGAGACTGCTTGATCTGCTTAGGTAGAGTTGAAAGGATAGTTCTGAGGAGGTGACCACAAAGACCAATGGTGTTAGTAATAATGTATTTGAAATGCTGTGAATTACCTTACTTATATAGTTTTCTTTGATTCTCCACACAGTAACCAACAAAAAGAAAGAGTTTGGTTTAATGTAGAGCTGAGCATTGAAATGATTAGTAAGTGGTAGAATAAAAGATTTAGAAGGAAAGATTGCAGTAGAAGGATTAATAGACTGAATTTCAGGCTATGGCAGCAAAGGGGAAAGTAAAGAGAGATTAATTGAATAAAGAGAATGTGGAAATTTGTGGACAAGGCCTTGGTGATGGTGAAGAGTAGATCTGGTTGGATTATTGGAAAGGGAAGAATGAAAAAATTAGAGGTTGTGGCCCAAGAGTATAATTTCTGGGTTTACAAAATTTAGTTTTAAAAATTATTTCCATAGGACTATAGAGAAAATTCTCATATATATCAACATATATACATAAAAATAGCCTACGAAAGGAATTTGGAAAATAAACCACTCATTACAGAAAAGCGAGTAGAAGAAAATAATAAAAGGGAATGTCATATTTGGTCTTAATAAATGTCATCTTCTCCCAAATTTTCCTCTTCCTACACAGTTTAAGTAGTAATAAGTATGTCTCATCTGGCCTTCCAGATCTCTCAGTGCATCAAAAAAAAAAATTCTTTAAGACGAATTCTACAACTGTATTTTCTCAAATAGAGATAGAATAAAAGAGAGGGATAGGGGAGAGAGAAATTCATCATAGACACATTTGCTGAAAAAGTCTGGCAGATGAACAAAACATGATTTTTTGAGAGGTTCTGTAATGGATAGTTCTTTTTCTCACTTATGTACTTATGTGAAGCTAGGAAAGATAGTAAAGTGCAAAAAAAAAAATCTACCAACTTAAAAAAAAATTACAATTTCTTAGCAGCTTTGACTGTAGTGACTTATAGTTAAGTTATCCAAATGCACTTAAGGCTGCCTTTTTATTTCCTTTCATTTTGACACCATAATATAATGTTTCATTTCTCAAAATCAGGATGCGAATCAGGTAGATACAGTTAAATTGATAAATTCTACATCTGTGATTTTCTCTTCAGCAGTAGAAATAATGTCACATCTTAAGGTCAAAGATTATTAACCACAAAACATTAAAACTGCTGAGTTAAAAATATTTTTCTATCTCCTAGAGGAAGAGTCCAAGAAGTGTATTTGAAAATTTCACATTTTTTTCCACACAGTAGTTGGGCTACAGTTTTATTTTTAAGGCATAATTAAACAAATATGCCCACTTTAGAGAGGTTTTTAAACCATTCAATTCAGTTTAGGTTAGCAAGACATTGAAATCCATAATAAAACATGTTGTTGGACTGTCATTGTACTTAGTGATTTCATCATGGCTTTTTGCATGGTTTTTGTATTTCCCTCACATTATTTTGAAAGGCAAAGTATAGTAAATATGGTATTTGATGCTAATAAATAAGCTGAAATCCTTCTAGTTACCCAAGATGGCATATTGAAAACATATTTTCTTAAAAATCTCTACTGGTAGGGATGCCTGAGTGGCTCAGTTGGTTAAGCATCTGATTTTCGATCTGGGCTCAGGTCACTATCTCGTGGTTCATGGGTTAGAGCCCCACATGAGGCTCTGTGCTGACAGGATTCTCTCTCCCTCTCTCTTGGCTCCTTCCCAGCTTGCATGCATACTCACTCACTCTCTCTCTCTCCCACCCCCAAATAAATAAATAAAAATTAAAAAATTAAAGAAAATAATAATCCCTACTAATTATCATTTAAAAACTGTGGGAGCTATAGTGAGGCACAGAACTAGCCACCATTAGAAGAGAAAGCTTGCCGGATCAACAGAGTTTATTCTCTTAGTTTATCTTTCCTTTTTAAAATGTTTTTAAAAGTTAATTTATTTTTGAGAGAGAGAGTGAGAGAGCACAAGCTGGGGAGGGGCAGAGAGAGAGGAAGACACAGTCTGAATCTGAGCTGTCAGCATAGAACCCGAAGTGGGGCTCTAACTCACAGACTGCAAGGTCATGTTCTGAGCCGAAGTCAGATGCTTAACCATTTGAACCACCCAGACACCCCATTCTTTTAGTCTTTCTCCCCCAGATTGCTACCCACAATTTGCTTTCATGACTATGTTCCCTAAACTATTTATACAATTGTCAAGGACAAATTCTAATATTCATACTGTGCTGTTTTCACATTGCTCTGCTAAGAAGAGGTTTCCTAGGGACTAAGGAATCTGTTTGTTTTATTAGATTCCTTGTGTTGGTGGTGTTTCTTTTAATGAGATGATCAATTTATGGTTAGGATTATGACAAGAGTCCACAGCCCTTTTGTTGGGATGGAGGTAGGCCTCTCTATGATTGACAAAATCCACTAGGGTCTTTGACACATTCTCTGGCTATAAACAAATTAGAGAATGAAGAGCTTTCTAGAGAATTCATTGCACTTCTGGCTCTATTCTAAGAGGGTAAATCTTACCTGCCAGCCTAAGAGCAGTAACCTGGATGCCCATTCTGGATTATTAGTCTTATTTTTCAAACCAAAATAGAAACCATGAAATGCGAGCTATACCAAATTTATAATCTAATTGGATTCTGATATTGCAGTCCAAAGGGCAAAGCAGAGGATTTTCCATATTAGATTAGAAATACTGAAATGCAGTTTATGTACAGGAAAAGTGAAGGAAATCACAAAACAAAAAGGTTCTTAGAGATTTCTAGATAAAAATGTTGAGAGTAGAAGGGATTTTGCACTTTTTAACATAGGTAAACTGTACTGTTAGCTTGTTAGACTCTGGAACATGAATCTAGAAGCACCCAGAAGTAAGTATTGCAAGGGTCATTTTGAAACAGGTAGTCCTCAGGGTCCTCCTGGCGGGGAGGGGATAACCAATATTTGGGAAATACCGCTTTAAAATTTATCTTTTCCCCTTTCCCTTATATGTCAACCAAAAATCACCCTAAGATACATATGGAATGATGAAAAAGCATTGTGTAGTTAGTAAAACAAATGTATGGATTTCAAGAGCTGCAGCAGATTTAAGAAGAGTAGAGTTGAATGAACTAGTTGTTCTGGTTGTCTCCTAAAATAGGAAACAGAATAAATGACTGAATCTCCGAAAATGCTAAATGCACTATTTGGTTTGGTAGTCTTGGGCTTTTGATGCAGGAAAGCATTTAAGTCTTAACCCATAAGTGGTGGTGGGGGTGGGGGAAGAAATAAGGACTCTGTGGAGAAATATGCAAGAACAACATGCCACATAAATGCTAAATAACAGCAACCGGGGCAGTATTAGTGCCAAGTAAAACTTTTTTTTTTCTCAATTAGTTTAATGTCAAAATTGAATCATTTCAAATGCTCACGTAACACGACTTTACTAATCGCTATCAAGCGTGGCCCAGTCCAGGGGAATCCATATGTCTCTCCAATTCCCAGAGCCGCACAGCACAGATTTCTGAAAGTGTTTTCTACCAACGTCCATGAGCAGACAAACAGCACTCGGCAAATGACACTTACAGACTTTTTGTGACTTCGTTTTCCTCATTCTCTTGCTCTGTATTCCTATATGCTCTGTCTTAGGAAAGAGTCTGACCTGCTGACAATAATGCTAAAGACCATAGACGAGCTTTCAAACTTAGAGTCACAAAAGGTAGTGTGCAAAAGGCAGGATTTCAGCTGCTTGTTTTTCTTCTTTTTAAACGAGTTTCCTTAACTTCTGGACTAAGGAATTTGGACACCTGAGTTCTTCTGCTTTCGAACTCATCTAATACATATTTTCTATCTATTGCTTAAACACGTTTAAAAAGCTCTTTTTCTTAACCTCACCTGAATGCTAAGAAGAAACTTATTATCATTTCTAATGTGTCAGAGAATATGTCACATACTAACTGGTGTCTGACTATGCTTGAGAGGCCCCTTTTACCTCTTAGGGAATAAGAACCAGGAGTACTCTCCATGGAAAAGGTAAATCTCTCATCATTTTGTTTCTGAGAATTGGTTGGGAGATTTAGGGAAAACCTGACTAAAATGAAAAAAAATATGAAATAGTCTATAAGTTAGATCTGGCATTCCTACACACAAATTCTATGGTTTGGTCAAACCCAGTTTCCTCTTCCAAAAGCTATGGGTAGTAATATACTTTTCCGTCAGCAAACTAGTAAAAGTGAATGCATGTAGTAACAGCATGAACCATAAAAATGTCATAGTTTTTGAAGACCAAAATGGTCAAATATCAGCAAATGTATATGGTTTCAGACACATAGCAGAGGATTAAATTTGATTAGGTGAGAATCCGTAACATTTTCTCCTTTCTTCTTTTGTCTTTTGTTTTCTTCTCAAAATTTTGCATATAAAATATTTACATATGAAAATCTTCTTTCAAAACTCCTTATCTTTCCACTAAGTATAATATCCAGTTAAAGCATACCTCACTGAATATACATATCAGCACACAAACGATGATTAAAGAAGTCACCGACAGCTTGACTCGTGTCCAAACTCACTGAAGAAGATCCACTGATATTCATGCTTGCTAATATTTTCTAATAATCTGCAGAGTTTTTTTTCTCCCTTTGTTATGTTTGGAAAATATGAGCATTAGATAGCATGACTGTGTGTTCAGACTGCCAAATGCCAATAGGAACAGACCGCACAGCAAGAGAAGTGCTTTTGTTTGACAATGTGTTATACACTATTGATAATGATCTTGAAATTGAAGTTGGTACCCTTGCCTTTTGCTCAGTGATATGAAGTTTTTAAATTGTCTTCATTTCAATTAAAGAGCAATGGTTAGTGCTGTTGTTTATGTTCATCCCGCCTGTCAGTGTATGTGTGTAATTAGAACATGTAAGGTTTTAGTCTCCCAAATGCTTTTGAATTTTGTCCAGAACAACATATTTCTGAAGGTATTTGCATTTATTCACCAGAGACTATTCATGATGTTGCTTGTTTTCTTGATTAAATAGTGTTTACTCAGAGCCTCCTATCTCTCCTGTTCTGATTCCTAAGCCAGGAGCAATCATCATAATAACCCGTGATAGAGGGAGGATGGACCCACAGGTCTTTGGAATTTTCTTCCTGGCAGCCTTTGGCTAACATTAAGTCACTTAAATTCTCATTGCTCACATTATGCTTTGGAGGGAAATGTGGAAAGAAAAGAGTTGGGATTCTTGCTTCCCACTACTGTGCAAATGGCTTAGTTTACAAATGTCAAGCTCTAAGAGTGACTTTCGTTTTTCATCACAACAGCTTCTCTAGCTAATAAATGAAGATAATTGTTCTTGTCTCATACTTGAAACCGATGCTGAAGGTTGTGCAAAGGGCTATAGAGAAACAAGTAAAGAAGGATTTAGTGTGTGTCTATATTTGTGTATATTTGTCAACCTTCAGGACAAAAGTGGGACATCCAGCTTTGATCGAGAGAAAATTGCTGGATTTCAGTGAATCCCAAAGGTGATACAGAGGGAAAAATTCTCCCTTCAGAGGTTTTCCATGAATGACACCAGAGACGGTTGCTGGAATGCTGAAAGTTATTTCAGGTTGTCATTTCAAGTTTCTAAGAATGAATTCACAGTCTACACCGTTCTAGTGAAATGGCATAGACACATTTAGAAGCTCTCTACGATCTCTTCATAGGGATCTGACAGGAGAATCCTGTCATCAATAAGTGGTTAATATTTGAGGGTTGCTAAGGATTTAGTAAAGACATTAAGGCTTCACTATCCAAGTTTTGGTTTTCTCTTACTACAAAAGACAACTTGAAATTATGTACTTCACAGAGCTCTTAGCGGAGGAAAAATGTGTACCCAATAAAGGAGAACTTGTTATGGGAGAGTTTACTATCTGGACTCACATTCCAGTTAACTACACTTGCAACTCTGTAACTGGAGAGGCATGTGATATTGTTCTCACAACAGGAAGCGGGCATAAGTTCCTGAAGAGGCTTCCGTTTTTGTTTCATTGCCTGTCTCAGCTTCCTTCCTGTGGGGATGGCAGTATAGAGCCTACAAGTGTATATAACCCTAAGAACAAAAGTCACGTCCTGAGAATGATGAACTAGAAGGCTAGAAGGCCCTGGATTCTTGATGGTATCACGTGGCCACTGTCCCATGCGTAGAATGCCCTTCCTGGGGATTCTTGTTGTTAACATAATAAATAAGCTCCTTCCTTATGTAAACTGCTGTTGCTCAGATTTTCAATTTCTGGAAGCCGAAAACATTTCTACTGATACAGCCCCCACCATTCCATTTACATCAGACTTAGGTGAAGGTCTTGCCAAAACATGGTTTATTGGGACCATAGTAGGTCTGTGGTGGCACCTGAGAATTGATTGCTCTTCTAACAAGTTCCCAGATGATGCTGAGCTGATGATTCAGGCTCTACACTTTGAGAACCATTGCTCAGAAGAATAATTTTTCTAAAATATAAATTTTATTAAAATTTTTTTTAATGCTTTATTTATTTCTAGGAGAGAGAGAGAGACAGCGTGAGCAGGGGAGGGTCAGAGAGAGGGAGTCATAGACTCTGAAACAGGCTCCAGGCTCTGAGCTGGCAGTCAGCACAGAGCCCGACGCGGGGCTCGAACTCACGAACCGCAAGATCATGACCCAAGCGAAAGTCAGACGCTTAACCAACTAAGCCACCCAGGCGCCCTTCTAAAATATCAATTTTAATGTGACAATCATTTGCTTAAAATACATTAGTATTGTACCTAGGTCCTTCAAAGCAAAAGCCAACCTCCTTGCAAGTACATCTAGATTTGTTCCTTCATTTTTTTTTCCCCACAAATAGTTTATTGTCAAATTGGTTTCCATATAACACCCAGTGCTCATTCCCACAAGTGCCCTCCTCCATGCCCATTTCCCCCCTTGCCCCCCCACATCCATCAGTCCTCAGTTTGTTTCTCAGCATTCAAGAGTCTCTCATGGTTTGCCTCTCTCCCTTTTCCCCACCATTTCCCCCCTTCTTCTCCCCCATGGTCCTCCGTTAAGTTCCTCCTAATCCTCCTATACGTGCAAACCTCACGCCAGTCAGAGTGGCTAAAATGTTCCTCCATCTTTATCTTTTGTATCTCTTCCACATTGACCTTAAGCTCCTGACACAATCAACTGTAGCTCACGGGTAATATTCTACTACTCTATGTAGCCACTTTCTAATAAACTTTTCCCTCTGCCTAGAATATTCTGCTTTATCATGTTCTTGACCATTCTAACTAGTCCTTCAAGATTCAGTCTTCACCTGGCTAAGTCCCTGAATTAAAAACCCAATACTATGAAATAATTGTTTATTTACTTTTCAGTCTTATTCGTGCAATTTTCTTGGAGTCCAGTCTATGGCATTCAGGCATTCCCCTTCATAGTGCCCAACATAGATGCTGAAACATTGGAGACACTCAGTACAAAGGCTTGCTGAGTGAAAGACTATTTGCTGAAGCATCAGCAATGCTATGTGTTTATGATATAGTTCTTTTTATACCCTTGGGTTGTAATAGAACCTCCCTCTTTCTGTAGATCTGTTTATTGTTTATAAAATATACAATTTAATACTTCATTATAATCTCTTTCATCACTGTTTAAAAATAAATTTGATGGGTGACCTTTGAATGTAGTCCTTTACAAGGGACAAAGCCCTTATTTTATCTTTCTCCTTTTCTTTTTTTTTTTTTGATGTAACAGAAATTGAAACCAGCAAATTCTCACAGAACAGATGCCCTTGCAATTGAAAAGCACTCCCTCTAATAATGCTTGGCATAATTTTTGTTAGGTTTGTATCTCTGGTATAATTACATGATGATTTTAATGGAAATTATAAAGAAGTATTTTACAAAGGAACAGAATATTTTATGTGTAGTTATATGTAAATTTACTCTTATAAATATGCAAGCATTCTTTCTCACATGGGTATTTGCTTAAGGATCACTCTGATAAATGCAAACAAGACTCATATTATTTATTAGAAGATTGCTGAGATATATAACAGTAATTGTCAAACCACTCTGTAGAATTCACTTCCAGAATCTGCTCTTGTTCCTATTGACTGATAATGCGCAGTAAAAATTGCAACATTTTAAAATTCTGTTGAGATATTAGAATATCTAAGTTTTTATTTTCTTCAGATGCATAAATCATTTTTATATGCATATTGTTATTTAGCAGGCCAATCTGGCTTTCAAATGAGGAAATAGCTCGAGTTTGTGCGGTCTGATTTCTGAAGGTATCATTCGTATCAGTGTTAATTGAATAATAGATAAGAGAAAAATACTAAAAGATAAAGAAAGAGACTAATCTTTGGAACCTGGTATTATATGATATAATATATCATAAGAGGTATGTTTCAGTACTAGCTATGTTTTCCCAGGATTAACTTTGAGGTACAAATAATGTTAGTGTCCACTTCAGAACAAGATATACAAGTTTACTCTTTCCTCTTACAAGGTAAATAGCAGCACAAGAAAATTAAACCACAAGAAAATTAAAAGAAACAAACAGAAAAAAAACCCCTTGAGTTCAGTTCACTTCAATTAATATAACAAGCACTTGTTAAGAGTCTTCTACTTCATTAGAACAGTTTAGATACTCTGGGAAGCACATGAATGCATAGATGCATAAGTACAAATGGGTAAACACTAAAATTATATTGCAAAGCTTGGTATTTGAGCCCAACTTCAGAAGAGCAGTGGCTTGATTTCAGCCACGGCAAGTGCCCATTGCTTATTTCCTGATTCTCTGTGCATCAAAATGTTTGATTATTGAAGAGATTCTCTTGTTTACTAGGTGAAAATAAGGCAAGGGAGTGATGGGTCCCTAAAGTGATACTTAGATGTTGTCATAAGACTGTTTTTAAGTCATTTAAATTCTGAGGTGTGATCAGAAAATGATAGGAGGTTAGATGCATCTCCAGATACATAAATCATGTATTGTTGAATTCTCTAAGACAGACATGTTGTTTCCCTTTTTCTTCATTTTATGGCATAATATCATGTTGGAATAATCAGGTAGCACATTAACACTGAGGCAGAGGAAATTTCCAAGGCTTTGATTGTATGGCTGGCACCATTTCCTTATGTCAGTCCTGAAATCTAGAATCAAGTCTCCTCCAGGGTAGTGCCAATGGGGGCAGTTCATCCAGACTCACCTTTGGTCTATGTTTTCTCATGCAAGTAGCTACTAGGGAGAGTGAGGAAATTAATTATTTAGCCATTTTGTCCTAGGAGAACTCATGGCTTTGAAATATTTATACATCTTTCCCAATTACCAAGCAAATGAGACTGTTTTGCTCTCCATCTCAGGTTACTAAACTTGTATATTGCCTTTATATGATTTATTTATTTCACTAGTTATTTTAAGCCTGATTGTATTTTTATGAGTGTAGATGATATCAATGCCTCCTCGCAGACACTCTTCCATGTGTATACCTTCCCTACCAATTTGGCTCTGTCAATTCAATGCAACTTGCACCCTGTGGGGGTCATTCTAGACATTTAACGCTGGGATACTACAGTCCTCATCTTGATTCTTTACCCTTGGACCTACCTGATGGCTTTGGGCTGAATTTTCTTACAAAGGGAAGGAAAAGGTAAAACAGGACAAAGCTTTTTGTTGAGTCTAACTTGTTTCTACATATTTAAATCATTTATAAGTATTCAGACGAATTTTGTTTAATTGGTCCTTTGATAACAAGTCTCCTGCAGGAAAGCAGGTTTAAATCTGTTCCACAGCTATAGTTTTAAATACCAACAAAACAACGATCAGGTTGGGATATGCTAATAAAACAATATTACCTTTAGTTTCAGCCTCAGATTGGACCAAAGAGAAGCAGACAAAGTAAAAAAACTTGTTTCAATTAAACCACACATATGATTAGAGGGTACCCACGGAAATAAAGACAAGATCTAAATTATCAATAGAAAGGTTCAAAACTTTGTCCAGTTCTGATGGCCTAAATCTTGAGGTCTAGGTAGATTCTAAATGGCTCTACATTCTTCCTATCCCATATATAGGGATTTTAATATCCTAAAAATGATTTTAGATGAAAGTAAACAATACTTGAGAATATTTGAAATACTCTTCAAAGTGCATAGGAAATTTTTATCTTTAATTCTTCCTTTAAATATTCTTGATTTCTGGCAAGCCCTCATGTACACAGACTTCTCTTCTTAATTATACAAATGTTTACTAACTTTTCACTATGTGCTAATTAGGTAGATAAGTTCAATGTCAAGTGCTATGATCCAGATGTGAGCAGGAATATCTGGATGCACGTATGATCATCCCCTCCTGGTATGGTCAGAAGAGGCCCCCTGGAGCCTATTTCTGAGCACCACATTGAAGGGAGTCAAGTGAAGATAGGCATTGGGTCAGGAGGTATGGTAACTCAGAAGCTTGAGAAAACATGTTCACAGAATCATAATTCATTCAGTTGACTGGTTCTTAGTATTTAAGGTGGGTGGGTTGTAAAAGGCAGTATTCTAAAGGTGTCCCCTCAAGATTTGTTTACCATAGTTATTAAATCAAGCCCTGATCTAAGAGCTGCTTGAAGAGACTTTGTAGATGTAATTAAGATTAAGTTACTGAAAATGGAAAAATAATCTTGGGTTATTAGGTGGGGCAAATCTAATGACTGGAGGGCATTTAAAGCAGGGCAATTTCTCCATCTGGAGTCATAGATATGTAGCCAAGCAAAGAGGAAGAAGGGAAAATAAGATGCTGGCTTCATGAGAAGTAGTTGACCTGCTGTTGTTGGCTTTGAAGCAGAGAGACAGCAGTCAGAGACTGTGGATGACCTCTGGAAGCTGAAAATGACCTCCAGCTAAAGGCCGGCAAGGATATGAGGACCATATGTATATGTTCCACAAATACAATGAACTGAATTCAGCCAATTTAAATGATCCTGGAAGTAAATTCTTAGAGCCTCCCAATATAAGACCCCACCTAGCTAAGACCTTATTTTTATTTTGTGAAACCAGGAACAGAGAAACCAGCTTAGTCTGACTTCTAATCTTCAGAACTGTGAGTTAATAAATTGGTGTTATTTTAAACTTCTAAATTGTGGTAATTTGTTATGGCAGCAATAGAAAACAATAAAGGAGTAATTGTGAAAAATGAGACTAGAAGCCGTCATTCTCAACTGTACCTAATATTGGTCCCAGGGGGCATTTGGCAATAAATGGGGACATTTTTGTTTGTCACTACTGGCTCAAGGGGTCGAGGGGTTGGGGGAGATTGAGACATGTTTGCTACTGGCATCTAGTAGGTAAAGGCCAGGGATACTGCTAAAATTCTATAATGTACAGAACAGCCCCCTATCCCATAGTAAAATATTATGTGGCTGAAAATACCAAGTGAAATACTGAGAAATTCTAGATGAAATTTAGGCAAGTACTGTGTGAATCATCAAAGTTCTTATGAGTCTTTATCTTACAGAATTTGCCTTTTATCTGTAAGGCTATAAACAGCCATGGAAACTTGTTTTGTGCTCTTTTCTCCTTCTAGCTACATGGAGAATAGGCTATACTTCTTTTGTTGAAAAAAGCAAGCAGGACCAAGATAACTATTAGAAGTAGTTCTATTTAGCAAACATTAACCAAAAAAAAATAGCTAATTAATCAAATCATATCAAACTTCTTTGTTTCTAGTCTAACATAAACAATCACTTGTTATGATGCAAGTGGTGATGTAAAAATTAATAATAATTACCAAAAATGACTTATCATGTAGAGTCATTCTTAAAACGAGAAGCCTAATGATATTTTTGAAAAAATATTTTAAAAAATTTTAATATTTATTTTTTAGAAAGAGAGAGAGAGAGAGAGAGAGAGAGAGAGACTCCCGAGAAGGCTTCCTACTGTGAGCACAAGGCTTTACATGATGCTCAGACTCATGAACCCTGAGATTATGGCCTGAGCCAAAATCAAGGGCCAGATGCTCAACTGACTGAGCCACCCAGGCGTCCATGATTTCTTCTCATTAATAATAATGGTTCCTAATGACTTGTCCTTGTTAATTACTAGACTGTATTATTTTTTGAATTATTGCATTTCATAGCTAATGGTACCTTATCATCATTAGTGCATATAGGCCCTCTTACTTTTATTGATTTACTTAGTTTGTAGGTATTCATGCTAAATGAAAATTTTTTTCCATAGGGACTTTAAATTCATTTATATGGTATAGAATTATGTATTTCATTTATTTTTCATTCAGCATTCTGTTTTTAAGCTGTATCCACATATTCTACCTGTGTTCATTCCCTGACTTTCTCTCTCTTAGTGGTGCACATCCAGCTGATCTTCAACTTTCCCCACATAAATGATGCTACTATGACATCTTCATAAATAAACACAGACACTTATTTGTCTAAGCATGTACATCAGCAATTTCTTTGGGATACATATCATGGAGCAAAAATTCAGAATTAGAGGATATTCATCTTCTATAATTGACTAAATTATGTCAGCAATCACCGTGTTCAATGCAGTACTTCAGTTCAGTTCACTAGTAGTAGCTGTGGTACCATCAGTTTTCTGGTTTTGTTGGTGCTTTAGCTATAAAATAATAACACTATTTTAAAATTCTATTTATTTGACTATTCATGGCTTTCAACATTTCTTCATTTGTGTGTAAGATTTTGGGGTTTCCTTTCATGCAAATTGCCTGGTTATAATCTTTGTCTGCTTTTCTATAACAGTTGCCTTCTGTCTTTTGTTAATTTGAAGGAATTTCTTATATATTATAATTAACCCTTTGTAAATGTTGTACATTACAAAATATCTTCTTCATTTTGTCTTCTGTATAATAACTTTGTCTAAAGTTACCATCATTGAATAGAAAGACTTAATAATGATTTAATAATATTCATCTCTTCCTCATCTACCCCATGGTTTGGGCTTTACTTCTTTTTTGTTTGTTCATTTGTTTGTTTTTTTAAGTCATTTGCTGATCTTTGGTCTCAAAGACATTTTTTCACATTTTACTCTGTTAACTTTATAATTTTGCTTCAGAAATATAGGTGTTTTTATTAACTTTTTTTGTTTTGAAATATTTAAGATTTAAAGAAAAATTGAGAAATTAGTTCAAAGAATTCCAATGTTCTCTATTGTTTATATTAGT
The DNA here is from genome assembly GCA_017311185.1 of Proteles cristata cristata. Classification (NCBI taxonomy): domain Eukaryota; kingdom Metazoa; phylum Chordata; class Mammalia; order Carnivora; family Hyaenidae; genus Proteles; species Proteles cristata. Next base: position 1,815,326 of record JAESUZ010002753.1, on the reverse strand, counting down.
ATATTATGTGATATCATTAATGAACAAAATTTATATGTGATTAGAAAAGTTCATTATTGATTCAGATTTCTTGAATTTTTACCAAGTGTTCTTTTTCTCTTCCAGGATCCCATCCCACTTCTTCTTAGGCTTCTTTTGGCTGAGACACTTTTTCAGACACTTCTTGTTTTTTATGACCTTGAAAATTTGGAGGAATGCAGGTCAGATATTTTGTACAATGCCCCTCTATTGGGATTTTTCTGTTTTTCTCAGGTTTAGGCTGGGGTTATGGGTTTTGGGGAAGAAGATTACAGAGGTAAAGTGCCATTTTCACCACATCCTATCAAGAGTATATAGTTTCAACATGATTTATCAAGGTTGAGATTGACCTAATCATCTGGTTGATACAGCGTTAATCATGTTTCTCCACTGAACAATTAACTGCTTCCCATCCCCCATCCATATCCTTTAAAGGAGGCCACTGTGCTCAGTCCACTTAAGAAGTGGAGAATTGTACTCAGTACTCAATCTTATTGAGGGTGAAGTATGTACAAAAATTAGTTGGAATTCATCTATAGAGGAGATTTGTCTATTCCTCCAATTATTTATTTATTCAATTATTTATGTATAGTAGTATGGACTCGTGGATATTTATTTACACATTGGGTTATAATCCAATATTATTTTATTTACTTTTATACTCAAATTCTGCCAGCTTTGGTCTTTGGGAACTCTTTCAGTTGGCTTTTATACCCCTTGGACATGCTCCAATCATGAATCCTTTGAGCACTTCCATATTTTCTGGCACTGTAAGATGTGCCAGGCATATCTTGTGTATTTTCTGCCCTAGTCTCAGAATCAGCCATTTCTCCAAAGAGCCTTGGTTTGTTTTATGGGAAAATGGTATTCAAAATCAAGATCTTAGCACTAGATATAGTCGTTGCTGCTGGAGTGTTATGGGTTTTAGTGCCCCTTAGCTGACAAACCAAGGAAATAATATCATATTATAAATATATATTACAATCTCCACATATACACGCAAATCTATAGATGTTTCTATATATAACCATCTGTACCTGTATTAGGCTAAATATGAATTCACACTGATATCTCCAACTCCAATTCATTACTACAAGCATCATTCTAAACCTCCTCTTCTTTCTTGTCTGTAACTTCCTACTCCAATAATGAAAAATCTGACTTTACCATCCACCATGCATTTAACTGTGCAATTAGGATAAATATGTATATGCTTCAGAATTGTTAGCTTGTAGGTTCATGGAAAACAAGTTTATCAGCTAGAGTACAGAGCTTAATTACTGTTACATTTTTCTTTAGTCTTATATATTCCATTCATTTCCAAAGTTACTTAGATCAACACCTTCTTACCCACCTCCTGGGAGATAATTTCAAAGTTTTGTAGTACAGTTATATTATTTTGTCACATTTTGCATTTCATCCTGACCTCTTAAATTTCTAAAATTTGCATGTATTAAGGTTAATTCTTTGTGATGTGAAGTTCTATTGGTTTTAGCAAATGCATAATACCATGTATCCCCCATTATATTATCACACAAAATAATTTTATTGCCCTGAATAATTTCCTATACAGTTGTCTCCTCTACACCCACTCCTGATCTTTTGACATCCACTGATTTGTTTCCTGCCTCAATTTTTTGGTCTTTTCCAGAATTCCAAATTAATAGAATTATGCAGCATAAAGCCTTTTCAAAATGGTTCTGTCACTTGGCAATATGCACTGAAATTAATTCATTCATGTTTTTGAATAATGATAGCTTATTCCTTTTTTTTTTTTTTTTTGCTGTATAGTGTTCCATTGTCAGAATGAACCATGGTTTAACAATTCACCTTTTTGAAGGACATCTTGATTGCTTCCAGTTTCAGGTAATTGTTCATAAAGTTGATGTGAACATTCATGGGCTGATTTTTTCTGTGGACATAAGTTTCAAATCAAATCCAGAAATTGCTAGATCATATGGTAAGACAATCTTTAGCTTTGTAAGACACTGCCAAATTATCTACAAAAGTGAATGTACTACTTTGCATTCCCCATAGCAATGAATGAGTTTCCATCTCAGCATCTTTGCCAGCAATTGATATTGTCAGTCTTTGTTGGATTTTAGCTATTCTAATGCAGGTTTAGTTGTATCCCATTGTTGCCTTAATTTGCATTTCCCTAATGACAAATAATGCTGGAAACATTTTCTTTCACTTATTTTCCATCTGTATATCTTTTTTGGTGAGGTGTCTGTTCAAATGTTTTATTCATTTTTTTTTAATTGGGTGTTTGTTTTTTTATTGTTGACTTTTAAGAGGTCTTTATATACTTTGGATACAAGTCCTCTATCAGATAAGTGTTTTCCAAATATTTTCTCCCAGTTAATGGTGCATCTTTTCATTCTCTTGCAAGTATTTTCCAAGAAGCAGAAGTTTTTAATTTACTGAACTGCAACTTATAATATTTTTCCTTCATGGATCATGCTTTTGGTGTTTTCCCTAGAAGTTTATTACCCACCACCAAGTCATGTAGATTTCTTTTTATATTTTCTCCTAAAAGTTTTATACTTTTCTCTTTTGCATATGGTTCTGAGTTAGTGTTTCTAAAAGGGTATATGTCTGTGTCTAGAGTCTTTTTTTTTTTTTTTTTCAGATGGACATCTAAATGTCCAGGATCATTTGTTGAAAAGGCTATCCTTTCACCATTGAAATGCCTTTGAATCTTTGACAAATATCAGTTGACTGCATTTGTGTGAGTCTATTTCTGGGCTATTTAATATTCATTGATTAATGTGTCTATTCTCCAATACCATGCTGTCTTGATTACTGTAGCTTTATAGTAAGTCTTAAGTAGGGAGCATCTCCAACTTCGTTCTTCATTATATTGTGTTGGATAATCTAATTCTTTTGCTTTTCTATACAAACTTTAGAATGATTTTGTCAATATCTATAAAACAGCTTGCAGAGATTTGTATTGAGATTTGTTGAATGACTAGGTTGAGTTTGAAAGAATTGGCATCTTACTATTGAATCCTCCATTCATGAACATGGAACATCTGTTCACTTATATAAATGTTTTCTTATTTATTTTATCAATGTTTTGTAACATGTATAGGTTTTTAATAATAACCAAGTTGACCTTTGTGTATGATCTTGGTAAGGGATCTGGTTATGTTTTACTTCACGGAATACCATACACTGAACACCATATACTCAATAATCCATACTCCCTTGTTGATTTGTGATTTTACTTTTATTGAATATTTACTTCCATAGACATATTTGCTTTTAAGGTCTATGGTTTGTCCACTGGATTTTTAATATTTTGCATCTATGTTATGTATAATTTTTTTAGACCAAATCTTTGAAATGAGTCTTAATATGTGGTAAGAAAATCCCATTCTCTCTTTTTAATGTTGAATGGGTAATTCAATTCAAATATTTTAATTTAAAATTGTATTATAAAGTTTGAAAATTCATTAAAATTTAAGTAAATATGTAGAGTTTTTAAGGATTGCTAATTGGAGTTTTGACTGAAATTTCCCTGAATTTTGGGAGAATTTATATCTTTATAGAAATGGAAGAAAAGGAACTGTTGAAGAACATGGACTACCTCTCAATATATTTAGCTTTTCTTGTATCCCATGCAAAAGTTTTCTTTGATCAATTTTGTTTTATTTAAAAACATTTTTTTAAATGTTTATTTACTTTCTGAGAGACAGAGAGAACATGGACAGGGGAAGGGGCAGAGAGAGGCAGACACAGAATCTGAAGCAGGATCCAGGCTCCAAGTTGTCAGCACAGAGCCTGACATGGGGCTTGAACTCATGAACTGTGAGATCATGACCTGAGCTGGTCACACGTAACCAACTGAGTCACCCAGGTGCCCCTTGTTTTATTTCTGCTTAAGTTAATTATCATGTACTTTATGTATTTTTGTTGTTATGAGTGTTACATTATATTTATGATATCTTTCACTCAATTACGGCTACTTGAGATGAATGTGTCTGATATTTGTAGTTTTGATGTTTTTCTAATTGCGTTTTTCTAGTATTCTAAACTTTTTTTATAGGTAAATGATTATATCTTTCCCAAATAATGTCTATCTTTTCATTTGCCTTCCAATTCTCAAATCCCTTGTCTATTTTTGTTCTTTTTTTTTTTTTTTAAATTCACTGAGCCTGACCTCTAGAGTTAACCTGAGGGGAAAACTTCTACTGGAGTTTCTCCAGTAAATATAAATTAATTGTAGAATTTTGGTACAGAATACTTAACAGTTTGAAAAAGTTCTTTGTTGTTTTTTTGCTTGCCTGTTGTTGTTATAAATAATTGCTGAACCATGTTAAATGTCTTCTTTCCAGCATTAAGGAGATAATTATCTGATTTTTCTCTTTTAGATTATTTGTATAATAAATTACATTGATGTATTTTCTGATGTTAAACCAAACATAAATACCTTGGATTGATGCTACCTATTCATGATTCATAATTTTTTTAAAATTATGTGTTCATTTACTAGTATATTATTTAGCATTTTCACATCAAAGATCTTAATCAGAATTATCCTATATCTTCCTTTCTTTGCAATTTCCCCGTATACCTTTGTATCAATATAAATAAGATGTAAAAATTGACCTGACATTTTTAATTCTTTTTTATGTTTAGAACAACCTAATCCAATCAGCAATAAACTATTATATGACCTATCATGTTGTAGAATTGATCTATAATACCATAAAGAACTTTGTGATCTTAAGAGAGGTTTCATTTGCTTATTAGCATTTTATATGTTCTGTTGACACCTCTATATATTATTCTTGAACCAATTTTGGCATTTCATGTAATTTTAACTATTAGATTACAGTCTTAAGATCCTTTACGTGGTATTAACTCTTGTCTTTGCTTCTCATTAAATAAGTCTTCCTTTCCTAATATATAAACAAGGGTATTACCACTAGACCAGTATGACTCACAGAATTATTGTGTGGGTCAAGACTAGAAGAATACAAGTATTGTAAACAACTGCATGTAGCCAAAGACACATTATCATTTCACTTCAAATCAGAAATATTGTTATCTAAGTGATTAGTAAGTCATCATTTTAACAGTGCTAGCTATAAGGCATAATAAATGCTACTAGAAATTCTGAGTTCCAGTTTCATCATCTATGATACTAAGAGTTTTAACTAAGCTATTCTTAAGTTTTCTTTAAATTCTTTTTAACAAGGGCTTGATTCTTCTTAACAGTTAAATTTTTCAGTAATGAGTTTGGGGCATTCACGAGTGACTCAAGTGAAGATTTACAGTTTCTAATATGTAAGTACAGTCCTTAGAAGTTGAGTGTCCAATTCTTGATTTTGGCTCAGGTCATGATCTTATGGTTTGTGAGATGAAGCTCTGCATCAGACTGTGGGAACAGCATGGGGCCTGTTTGGGATTCTCTTTCCCTCTCTCTCTGCCCCTGTTCTATTCTGTTGTTTTGCAGCTTACCTTAAATGAATATTATTTGGAACTCTAGCATCATAAAGAGTTATTTCAGCTTGGGAAAAAGAAGCTTAGTACTTTGATAACTTTTCATTATCTGGAATGTTCTGGAAACCACTAAACTGACAATATGAATCAGAGCTGCACTTAAAATCAGGCTTCTGTTCATAACTTTTCTGTGGCAAGAACAATTGTTTAATTCATTAAATTATATTCATACTAGGATGCAGCCAGATTATAGAGTAAAATAGGAAGAGAGATTGGATTAACCAAAAAATAATAAAGTTGAATATGTGTTTTCAGCAGACAATATACTGCAAGTGCTGTTGATAAATGTTGAAGCACAATTCCCTGAAGTGTGAATAGTCTAGTATGAGATAACCAAGGGTTCATTATACATGGAAAATAAGTTATAGCTTCACATTCCCCGTCCAGATTCCTGACATTGAATTACTCTGTAGCATAATGAGAGGACTATTTTAACCCAGCAAGAACTTTCTATTCCAAAGCAATTCAAAAATTGAACCGACTTATTACACAAGGCAAATCCAAATGCAAAAATGGAATGAAAAGTAATGCAAAGGATAAAATTTCATACTTTGAACATAATGATAATCATTATTACATTAGATTGAATTCTGTACTCAGAAATGTTTCTTTCTTTTCTAATATAAATTCCTTAAAGGTTTATTCAACAACTTGTAATAAATGATCAACGGAAATCTGAAGAAAAGTGTCTAATGGCTTTATTACTGAAATGTATGATTTCTATAAAGTTTTCATGTAAAACTAAAGGGTAAAAGTGTTAATGAAAATTTTCAAAATTTCAAAACTAGAATGTAATATGTAAATTTTTAAAAATTTGCTAAAAATATTTTGAATTATTTTAAAGTCCCAGTTTACCTTAGGGCAGACTTACAGATTTATTAATTTCTTTTTACAAGGGTGACAGTCATTCACTGTATAATTTCAATGATTGAATTTTTTTTTCATTTACAAAGGTACTTTTGTGGATGAACAAAATGAACTTGACATGTTTTCCCTATAGATAGCTTATTTCACCAACATGATCATGAAGCCTGTATACCATATCTATCACAGAGTATGCAGGGATTCAATTTGTGTTTGGAAAAGGAATACTTATTTCCAATTGGCAGCACAAGAGAAAATATCTTATAGAAGGTGACATCTGAGCTATAGTGGACACATGGATATGGAAAGTAAACAATTTGAAGAAAAGGAAATAACAAGAGGAAAATTCTAATCATGCTATTTGTGCGTGCTCTCTCTCTCGATCTCTCTCTCTCCCTCTCCGTTTCTCTCCCACTTCCTCTGGTCTACCCTCTAGAGACATCAGACTATATAGCCAGTCCCTGAACACTCTATGCTCCTTTAGAGTTCAGTTCACATAACTGTCTGCAGTGCCCTAACCTTCTCTAAGAAAATATTATATTCAGAGGTCAACCGCAAATGCTACTTTCCCTGGAGAGACTTTGAAAGTGTTGGAACAGTACTGTGAAGCGATCAGAGCTGTGCTTTTGTAAGTTTAATATGACAGCAGGGTAGAAGATCGTTGGAACTAGGTGATAGAGAAATGCAGTTGCATTACTGTGAGGAAGCAGGAGCTACATATTAGATTATACCTGTGTCTAACAAGAAGTAGAGATGGTTGTGAGATATATTTGATTGCTGATTGACCCTACTATATTTTGTGCTTCCTTATCATTGAATAAGGTGATGCCTTTAAGATAAATCATAAACATAGGAGAAGGGGAAATATTTGGGAATGGAAAATAATCTGTTGGATTTGAGTCATACTGAGATAGAGGTGTTTGTGGGGCATCTAACTGGAGATGCTCTGTGGCCACCTGGAAATGAGAGCCTGGAGCTTATCAGGACAAAAGTATATAGACTTTGGCCCCAAACAAATGATGGCTGAAATAATGATAATGAAACTAGACTAAAATGATAATGAAGGTACACAGAAATGATAAAAAGTTATTACACTTCTAACTGTGTTACTTTAAATATATTTTGCATAAATACTGGTATCAGATAACATGGGAAGTGATGAAATGTTAATATCTGAATATGTTTAAAGTTTAAATAGACTCCTTTCTGTAATAGTTCACTTACACTAAAGATTCACGAAGAATTTATCAAGACCATCTGATTCTAATGATTTGGATCATTTAATGATAAAAGAGTTAAATACACAATCTGATGTTAAACAGTTAGTAGGCAAATCTCTCCCCAAATAAAAGGAAACAATGGACATACATTCCAATGGCCATCTGTGACATTTAATGAAGTCATTTTGGTAAATTCTAGCTGCCATTTTTATGTTTCTAAAAGAGATCTCCACTAGATGGTGATTGGATTTTCAAGATAAGCAAACATACTTTGTATGTAGAATAATGGAATCATCCATTTAATAAGTTAATTTTAAAAGCCTATATATCGGAGCACCTGGGTGGCTCAATTGGTTAAGTGTCCAACTCTTGATTTCGGTTCAGGTCATGATCTTACAGTTCATGAGCTCGAGTCCCATATGGAGCTTGAGCCCACACTGACAGTGCATAGACTACTTGGAATTCTCTCTCCTTCTCTCTCTGCCCCTCCCTGCTTCCCTCTCTCTCTCTCTCAAAATAAATAAACTTCAGGAGCACCTGGGTGGCTCAGTCAGTTAAGCATCTGACTTTGGCTCAGGTCATGATCTTGTGGTCCGTGGGTTAGAGCCCCGATTAGGGCTCTGTGCTGACAGCTCAGAGCCTGGAGCCTGTTTCAGAATCTGTGTCTCCCTCTCTCTTTCTGCACCTCCCCAGCTTGTGCTCTCTCTCTGTCTCAAAAATAAATAAATGTTAAACAAAAAAAAAAAATCAAAAACAAAAACAAAAAACCCAATCTTGTGAGAACATGACGTGAGCTAAACTTGAACCCTTAACAACCGAGCCATCCAGGCACCCCATTATCTTATTCTTGTTCAGAAACAAAATAGTTAAATTATCTAACTCCAATATTTTGCTGTCAATGATTCTTACTAAAATCAGGTTGCACTGTTTTTGAAGTTTATTTTAGAAATAACTCAAAAACTAAAACTGATAGAAAAAATGCAGAATTACTGGTATCACCAATATTCAATCTATTACTGTCACCACACAAGGGTTGAGGGATTGGTCTACTTTGCTCCTGTCAGCAGTCATTTCAATACAATTTCTTTTAAATTGGACTTTATTTAACACAAAGCATAAATTATAAGACATTGAACAGTTTCTATGTAAGATATTTATAGTTTATCTAACTTAATAATATACATTTAAAGCATGATGGACTGCCTCTAACTTTGAAGAATCAAAACTTTCTAGTTTGTATCTTCATTTAACTTTATAGTTTAAATGTTGAGTTACCTTCTCTCTGGGGCAATTTCCTGCTTAGCACTAGAAAGTAAAATGACAGAATACCCCCAATCCCAGTCCCTATGGGCTCACAATGTGACCTTTTAAAATAATAAACAAGATAAATTAGATTTTGGGGGACTAGGACCTAAATACCCATTATGGAATTTGTTGGAAAGCTATTTAAGCTTTTTAATTCTTCCAGATTAACTGAGACTAAATATTCCATACAGAAGTGATTCAGTGACCTGACTTTGCAGAATGAAATAAAATGTTCTAACATGTTTAATCCATATTATCATTTTGAAGAGTCTCAAAAACTATCTCTATAGGGTGCTGAGCTAAAATATACACAAGTGAGTAAAATAAATATGGCCCAAATACATGATGAATTTAAATTTGGTCCCAAAATACTAACACGTTTATTAGGCAGGAGTTCTTGTTGGTGTGACTAAGCATTCAAAGCAAAACCAGTTGACTGTTGTTCTTTTTTTCCCTTTTAAATAGTTGATGTGAATGTGAGCTAATGTCAACACAGTGCAAGGCAACCACCATCTTATTTTTCATCTATTTGCTAGGTTTTCCTATTAAGAATATCTTATTCTCCCTTCCCTAAGCAATGTCACCTCATCATATAGAAAGAACTCTTCATTTTCTACATCTACTTTTTAACCATGTGAATCTGCATTTACTTAACAGCTTCCTGACCACACTTGTTTTGTTATAGTTTGGTTTTTCCCCAGCAGTGAATGTGAGGTTACCAAGGAGAAAAATCAGTTCCACTGGCTCCTCTTGGCTAAAGGAAGAAGTCAAAAGCTGTTTGTGCATAACCTTCCAGAGATACTAATGAGGACATCTCAGTCTTGCATCTAGAGATCAGAGGGCTGAGGTATCCCTGAGAAATGTTATAACAAAATATTTTTATAGATCCTGTCATGAAGGGATTGAGGTGAAGAGGAATGTAATCAGGATTTAGACAAGCATCTCCTTCTAATTCCTTGAAGAAAAGTGGGTTTGAGAATTTTAACTATAAAGATGGCTACCCCTGGATCTGGAACGAGACTCCTTGGCACTTCCAAGGGCATTTAAATAGATAGCAGTGAAGTGATTCATCTGTATGTCTAATTTCACTTCAAATGTTGCAATAGATGTTTAGCAGACATGATTACCATCTGTCTTGACTCATATATAAAAGAAAAAAAAAAAAAGAAAGGAATCTTTTCCTGGCCTAAGTGGCCTTAGATTGGAAGAAAAAAAAAGGAGAAGGAAAGAGAGAATGTGTGAATATGCCCGAGAAAGACATTTCCAAAAGCAGAATAAAATGAACTAGGAGAGGAACAAGAAAAAAAATGGAGAGAATGAGTCCAGAAACTCTGGACTAGAAACCACATATATTCATTGGAATGAGACAGGTAGTTGGAAACAAAGTGAATTCTAGTTGCTGGTAAGAAGTCTGGATATATAATATCAAGCAAACCAGTTAAGCAGCCACATTTACAGTAGGGTTCTGCCAGGCAGAGAGAATCAGAGGCTCACGTATTAGCAGCATACAAAAAAATGGCTTACCAGCAGATAGGACATAGACACTGATCTGGGATACCAGCGTTGCTAGGACTCCATCTCTAATTAAAATTGAGATAATTAGGCAGAGCTCCCCACATAGAAGAAATACAGTATAATGCGGGTTAATAAGATCTTAGGCCACAGCTCAGCTAAAACAGTGCAAGTAATTCACCATTGGAATTGCCCTTTAAGGCAGGGACTTGGTCACAGGAATGAGGGAAGCTAGAACTGATGCGCATTATTAAGGGGAACCAGTAGGAAGCTAGACCTGAGGCAGATTTCCTAAACCAGAATTCCTTTATTCCCCACTGACTGGGACAGGATTAATTACATATATTAGAGGAGCCCTGTGGTTTTATGTAGAAGTTAAGTTGCTCCAGAAGGAGTCATGTAGAGGAAGGTATGAAGAACACATTTTGTATTTTATTCATTAATGATTTATCCATTCAATTATATCCTATAATCAAAGCTCTGAGCTAAGCAGAAATGTTAAAGTATCAGTCTAACATCAGAATGTCTAGGCTATAGTTGTGAGGCAGATAAACAGATAAACTCTGAAAAAAATACACCATTTTTTTGTAAGATTATGGGAATACAGTAATTCCACTAAGTTGGTAGAAGTCAAGAAATATTCCTGAGTAGGTGACATTTGGAATGAATCTTAAAGGTAAAGTTTAATTTTTTCTAGTTAAAGAAATTGGGGGAAAGGAGAAGGAATAAAGTATAGACTAATTAACAATAATAATGGCTGTCACTTAGAGATATATATGTCATCTTATTTAACCTTCACAACTCTGTCATATGTACCAATATCTCCATTTTACAGATGTAGAATCTGAGACTCTTAAGAGGTTAAATCATTTACTCAAGTTTTTAGAGCTACAGGTGAAAGAGCTGGATTCTGATTGTTTATTTTTGTTTTGTTTTGTTTCAAAATACCTGCTATTTCCATCATTATGCAATAACACTTCTGACCTGTCCTAGGAAGCATGGGAATTGATTCATTTCAGGAGCATACACTCCATGGACAATGGTTTCATGGGAAATGGTTCAATAGCCTTTGTGTAGCTAGGCAAGAGGAAAAGAAAGAATTATGTGTTGGAAGAAATCTCAAATGATATGGTGTACTGAGACGTTAGAATATTCATCATTAGGATTATGAAACTTCATTTTATTCGAAGAGTTGTCATATTTTTGGACTAGAAAGAATTTAGAAAATTATGTTAGTCAATTCTTCAGATTTACAAGTAAAAAGACCAAGACCCATGTCAAGAACATAAAACAGACTGAAATAGAGGGTTCTTTAGTTCTTCATGGGTGCTCTACTGAGGCTGTACTTCCTCCTTTTTAATTTTAACATTTATTCATTTTTGAGAGACAGAGAGACAGTGTGAGTAAGGGAGGAGCAGAAAGAGAGGGAGACACAATCTGAAGCAGGCTCCAGAGTCTAAGCTGCCAGCACAGAGCCTGACATGGGGCTTAAACTCATGAACTGTGAAATCATGACCTGAGCCAAAGTTGGACACTCAACAGACAGAGCCACACAGGAGCCCCTGCACTTCTTCTGTTTAGTGTAAGTGACGTAGGGCTATGACTGAAGTGGAGAAGTGCACTCAATAAAGTGAGGTTAGGGAAAGACAGTGTGTGAGGTAGTTGAGTATCATGAAAAAGGCCTAAGAAATTAGGTAGCCCAGTACCCATTCCTCTGGTTTTCTGACCCTTCCAAATTGATGGTTGAGATCTCACAGAATTATTGGGGCCTGGAGAGTATAAAAGAGATTTTCAGATCATTAATAATGGCAAACTTCATTATGAAGTTGATTTGTAAGTGACCAATACAATAATAGAAAAGTCAACTGCCTAAGTATGTTCTTAAAATTATAGCCTTTAATTCTTGGATGATTTTGATAACTACAAACTACTAGTAAAGCTAAGAATAATTTATGTACTTATTAACAAAGGACTTTCTTACCAAAAAGAAAGCTGAGCTGACTGTAAGTTGATCTTAACAAAAACAGAAGAGAGAGAGAGAGAGAGAGAAGGACAGAGAGAGAGAGAGAGAGAGAGAGAGAGAGAGAAAGAAAGAAAGAAAGAAAGAAAGAAAGAAAGAAAGAAAGAAAGAAAGAAAAGAAAGAAAGAAAGAAAGAAAGAAAGGAAGAAAGGAAGGAAGGAAGAAAAAACGAACTTCAGCTGTGTCCTATCTGTAGACTTTTCATTACTGTTGACAATGAAAATGAGAGATAGAAAGAGCACAGCTGGAATTTTAACTCAGTTGAGATCAAAGATTTGGCATTTAGAAAAATCATCCCTTTGGCTTGTAAACAAAACAAATCTTATATGGATGTCAGAATAAATAAAGTACTTCTTTTTTAAACAGTTACTGTTTTGGCTAAAATGTACTCATACCTATTAAAAGATTTAAGGTAGAGAATTTATCACTCTTATTGCCATCCTAACCTCAGACACAATTATTTAAAATGAAATAAATATATACTTAGCAAACAAAAAAGATATATTACTAATTGTCTACTGGGTAGTCAATTGCCAGTTAGAGTAGCCACTTGTGTAAACTCTGTCAAACATGCTGACCCAAACACGTCTCCAGCGATTTCCAACATCTGGCTTAAAAGCTTCCCTGTAATTATTTTCATTTTGCATAAGCAAAACTCACTAAACCCTGCATCTGTGGTGGTGATACACAAAACATATAAATTTGGAGGAATTCATTAGATAATGCCGAAGAAAATGCGCCAATGGCACAACGCCATTTAACTCCTGTACTTTTGGTGACTTAGCCGCCAGGGAAGCCTTTTTCTCTTCAAAAGTTTGCATAGATTATACAGTGCTTCCTGAATTTTTTCAGCTCTAATTTTGCTGGAGTGTTTAATACATAGAAATTGACATATAGGAAAGTTACAAAGATGAGAGTACTTTTCTTGATGTCTTTGCCATCTCTGATTTTCTATAGAAGAAAACAGGTAATAAGATGATGCAAATATCAGATACATAGATAGGAGGTACTACATAGAACTTTTGTGACTGTAAAGCTAGGAATCTTATTTTGGTACAATTTTCTTGGGAGAATGCTTCAAACACATGTAACACATTGTTTTATCAAGCATTTCCCAAATTCTAAAGGTGTGCAGATTTGCAAAGGACTGAAGATAGTTTAAAATCCTAAATTATAGATGTATATAGATGGAGAATACATATGTTTGATATACTTAAAGCCTCTTCATTATATCATAACTTGTTCTAAATGTGCTGTATTCCAATTGTACATCAGAATGCCACAATAAAATACTACTTGATTATACTCTGACTTATTAACCTCAGCCAAATATACTCATCCATATCAAAATGTTCAGAATTGTTTTTGAAGATGTTTATTTTCTTAGATCTCATATTTGGTTTGCTATTTTTCTCAACCTGTTCTAGGGAAACTGGAATAGTCTAGGTTGGATAATGTATATTTATTAGCTTCAGAACCACATCTGTGTGCTCAGATTGGAGGAAAGGTCATAATCACAATGAATGTTGCTAGGAAACCATGCCTTTTAGTCAATTTAGTTGTGAAGATGAAAGGGTTTTTTGGTACAAAGATGGGCTATTTGTATAGTACAATGAATAATCATTTTATTTTGATCTTTGAATTTATCATTTAAAAATAACACTTTTCATTAGTAGCTTTTCCTATTTATTACTTACTCAGATTTCAAATGTTTGAAATTCAAGATGTGAATGTAGCTTTCTATGAAAAGAGTCATTGAAATTTTCACTTAAAGAAAATAATCTTGTTGGTGAAATTTAGGGATATCTAATCCTAGAGAAAGACACACAAATCATAAAAAGATTAATAATCAAATAATAAAAGTCAAGGAACAAGTAGCTAGGCCTCTTGAAATAACTATTATTATTATTATTATTAAAATTCAAGTGCCATGAACAACCCTGATGCTTCTTTTTGTGTTTCAAAACTACAGGACTATAATCTTGGGAACTTTTCACAAAGATCAAAATAAAACAGACATGTTTTACTGGTCAACAATGATTAGATGGTCCTTGGACACGGCTACATACTCTAATTCTACAGGGCTGTATTACCCCACTTAAGTATCTAATTAGAAGCTTATGTTGTCTGTGCCTGTGTCTATTGACTTTGAACCAAAATGTAATTTTAACCATGTAATTTTTAATTGGCTCTTTTTCACCTGAACATTTAAGTGGTATTTGGTGGCACAGATTATATTGATGGTGACAAATACATCAGGTTAGTACTGCAATAGACCTCTGACTTTTTGAGTTTGTGGCTTATATCCCTTCTTTTTAATACTGTTTCTCCCATTCTATTTGATCCTGGTGGCTCTGTAAATCACTTGGCCTAATCTTTCCTTTATAGGATCAGGTATGTCACTCAGGCAGGCCAATCAGAATAATATGTTTGAGGTCACATGTGTTGAGGAAGAGAAAGGAGATCAGTGTAAATGGAGCACAATCAAGGGTAAGGTGATAGGAAATGAGGTTGTAGAGACAGGCAAAAGCCAAGCTGTGTTTATTATGGGCCAGAGTAAAAAGCTTTGATTTTATCTAAGTACAATGGGAAACCAGGGATTAGGCAGAAACAAATGTGATGATCTAATTTATGGTTTTGAAACCATCACCAACGGGTCAAACTAGCATTTAGGAGGCTCTTGTGGTAGTATTGGTGAAAAATGATGCTGGCTTGCTAGGGTGGTAGCAATGGAAATGGACGGAAGTTGATGGACTCAAAATAACTCTCAAAGATGGAGTTAACAAGCTGTGCCAATGAACTGGGAATACACTATGTGGTTAAGAGTGAGATCAAGAAAAGTCTTACATTATTAGCTAGAACAACAAAGTGTAGTATTGAACAATTTGGCAAGATAGGAGGAAAGCAGCCGTGAGGGTGCAATTAAGAGTTCTGTTTTAGGCAAATTACATTTGAGTATCTCCAAGTTAACATGTTAAATAGGTAGCTGGCTATGATATTTGGAAAGACAGGATCAGTATATAAAATTTTTTGAGTCAATGGCAAACAGTTAATATTTAAAATTATGGTACTGAATGAGATTACTTAGGGAGAAAGTTATCCATAGGAGAGAGAAAGGGATGGCAGAGTTCTTTAAACAACACACTTACTTTAAAAGACAATAGATGAGTAAGAGTAATTGTGATCATGAAGTAAAATGACACTTTGTACACTTATTTACAAGATGCTTTTTTATATTCTGTCATACACATAAGATTAAACTAAAATTTGCTAAATACTCATAGTGGTCTATTCTTACCACTGTATGGATGGGAAAAATGAGCACTGACAGATTATATATCAAGACTCAAGACCTCACTGCTGGTAAGTGATGGAGTTAAGCCCAGAACAGAGACCTTCGTAACTCTAATACATTGCTTTTTCTATTATGCCATGGTGGAAACTCTTCACTTTCAAAGATACAAGGCTATTACTGGAGTTATTTGCTTCTACACTAGCACCCCCAGTTTACAATGCTTGAGTTCCAACGTCTAATTAGTTTTCTATCCTAGCCTTTGTTCTCTAATGTCACTTCTTCCTGCAACCTGCCTCAGAGAGGTTCTCCCTATAGTGATCTTCTGTTATTATGCTATGAGCTGTGAAAATAGATAATCAAGACATAGAAGTATTATGAATATAATAAGTTAAAAGAGTCTTTAAGAGACTCTGATTAGTTACATGCCATGACCTTTATGCACTGTCTTGAAACATATATTGTGGCTATTTAGGCCCTTTCACTTATTTATTATCTCATTATTATTATACCTTTTGCATTTGTGTTATGAAGTGATCAGCTTGTCAAGTAAATGCTTCTTTGGCTAGTGCAACTTTTAACATTCATGCATCTTTTCCTTGGACCATCCCGCATCAGTCCACATTGATGAGCCCTCTAGACAGCTTTCATCCTCAATTTCTGGGATATCTGCTCTAAAAGATCAAAGGGAAGTTTTGATTTTTCTCTTTAGACAAATGAATTTATAAGAAAACAATATCAAGCTAGGTCTTAACAAAGAAGGCTTCATTAAAAAAAAATCACCCCCTTTGTGTGTAAACTGGATTTTCTAGGAAATATTTTCTCTACCCATTCAGCTTGGGTGTTTGGGGGCTAGTCACTACTCTTGCCTCCTTGATTCTTCCTGAAGCTGATCTTCAGTTTCCTGTGCTTTTTCCTTTGGCAGGAAGAATTCTGTGCTTCCACCATTACATTCTTCTCACCTCTCCTGGAGTCCAGATCACTACTGTGTTTAAAAGTTGTTGATGGCCAGTCCACACTACCTCCCTTTAGCAAATAGACTCCAGGGTCCTGGATTTGCCAGACACTTCCTCATGACATCACCAAGAAATTTCACTTTTGTTCATTTGGTAGTAGGGAGTCAGCGGCAGAATTTTAGCAGAGGAGGGCATCATTCTGCACAGGCTATGTTGGCAGCAAGGTAAATGATGATTCTGAAGGGAGGATCATGGAGGTGAGTAGGACCTTACAAGGCAGAGTTTCTAGGGAGAGTTGGAAAGGGCACAAACTGGCGCACCTGGGTGGCTCAGTCAGTTGAGCGTCTGACTTTGGCTCAGGTCATGATCTCACGGTTCATGGGTTTGAGCCCTGTATCAGGCTCTGTGCTGACAGCCATCTCAGAGCCTGGAGACTGCTTCAGATTCTTTGTCTCCCTCTCTCTGATCCTCCCCTGCTCGCTAGCTTGCTCTCTCTCTCTCAGAAATAAATTTAAAAAAAAAACACAAACAAAAAAGGGCACAAAATACCCAGTAATAATCAGGATAGATAGGAAAGGACATATTTTAGAGTTATTTAAAAGATAAGTAATGTGGGGCTTGATCATTCATTGGAATGTGAGATAAAGAATAAGAGATAATTAAAATGACTCCTTCACTTCCAACTGGAGTCAGTAATGATTTCGTCATGAAACATGGTTAAGATACAAGGGAATAGATGGGGGAATAATGGGTTGGTGTAGTTTGAAGTGGGCCTGGAATTTAGGAGACAGTTTTGGGGGCCAAAAAAAGAAACTTGGGAGAAGCGCCTGGGTGGCTCAGTCGTTAAGCGTCTAACTCTTGATTTTGGGTCAGGTCATGATCTCACGGTTTGTGAGATCCAGCCCCATGTCAGGATCTGCACTGACAGTGTGGAGCCTATGTGGATTCTCTCTTTCCCTCTCTGTCCCTCCCCAGCTAGCATGTGCATGCACATGTACTCTCTCTCTCTCTCTCTCTCTCAAAACAAAATAAAGTAAAAAAAAATTGGGGGGCTTTAGAATATAAATAGTCATTAAATCATCTCAAACAGCAAGATTATCCAGAGAAAGAATTTCAAATAAGAAGGGAGAACATGGAACACTACCGAAAGCCCCCTAGAAGGTAGTTAGGGAAAGATTTCACAAGTGATAGAAAGTGAAGAGAATCAGGAGAGGTGGGTCACACAAGCTAAGGGAGGATAGAAAATAGAGGAAAGAGTGACCAATAGTGCTGAAAGCCTTAGAAAGGGAAGACAGATGAGGAATGAAAATTATCCACTGACTTTGTCAACTGAGAGATGAATCTCTTAAGGAATCTACTAACTGTGGGGTGGTGAAGAATGAAGTCCAATTATGAGAGTTGTGAAGTGAATAGATTTAGGAGTTGAAACAAGTCTAGACTCTTTGAAACACTGTTTAGTAAAGGAAAGGAGACAGACAAGCTATGGTTACAGAGGGAAGAGAGTTTAAAAAGCATTCAATCATTTTTTTTTTCAATTTCGAGATAGGCATGTTTAATCTTGCAGGTGTGCTGGCAAAGGCAATAGAGAGTAGTGATAGAGTGGAGTCTGAGGAACAGGAGGGATGGGATCATATGTACAGAGAGAGGAATTGCCTTGTATAGAGGAAAGGGTATTTTATCCATGGAGAAGGAGGCAAGTGAGGATGGGTATAACTAACATAGCTTTAGGATGAGAAATGAGATTTCAGCTCTGATGGAATACATTTACTCAATGGTAGACGTAAAGGGTAAGGTCAAGACCAAGCAACAACTTTGGGTGTTCCACCAGTCTCAAGGCTCCTAGGGGTTGTAACACAGGTTATAAATACAAACAATTGTTTTTAAATGATGAAACCTAAAATAATCGGCCTTTGCACTGTTTAATGTGCTAGAGACTATAGCAAGTTTAAAGTATTACACAGTGAAACCTTGGATTGTGAGTAACTTTTTCTGTGGGTGTTCTGCAAAACAAGCAGACATTTCTAATACATTTTAATTTGATACATGAGTGATGTCTTGCAATACGAGTAGTACATGACACCGAATAGCATATGATAATAGCTGAGCCAACTGTCCTTCTCTTTCTCTCTCTCTCTCTCTCTCTCCATCTCCTACCCTCCCTCTTTCTCTCCCTCTCTCCCTCTCTCCCTTTCTCTCAGGGATTGTGGTTGATTGTCTTCCATGCTTGGATGCTTGGTCTCAGGTCACAGTGTTTAGCAGAAATCAGTGATTTTTCAGAAATTTGGAAAGTGCCGAGACCTGGCACTAAGCACCTTCAAACACCTATGGACAGCCCTTTGCTTTCATGCAAGAGTAAGCTGCCATACAAGAGTCCTTTGCCTTGCTTCATTCTAGGTCAGGCTGCCTGCAGATACAGATCCTTTCCTCTGCTGCCTTATTGCCACTTACAATATGACAACAGTGTACTAATACTGTACTGTAGTCAACATCTGTGCA
The DNA here is from genome assembly GCA_017311185.1 of Proteles cristata cristata. Lineage (NCBI taxonomy): Eukaryota > Metazoa > Chordata > Mammalia > Carnivora > Hyaenidae > Proteles > Proteles cristata. The sequence goes on along the minus strand of JAESUZ010002753.1, from coordinate 1,796,132 downwards.
AGCATATACAATGGCCCCCATGCAGAAAATGGTTGAAATAAAGGTGATAAAGAGAAGGAGATGATTATGGTAGAAGTTAAGAAGGAAATCATTGAGAAGTATAAACAAGGTATGTGAATGGCTGAAATTCCAAGATTTTATAAGAAGTCTATATCTGCATCCCCTTTGCAGAGGAGGAGGAGGAAAAGGCAGAGGAATCCCTCACTTCAAATGAGAATAGGGAGATGTGTAAATATTGGAAACAGTGTAAAATTCTGTAGAAAAGCACCACCTGAATAAGGTTGTAGTAGTGCCTTATCAATGAATAAGTAAGCAATGAATCTGTTTAATGCCAATGCAATGTACATTTCCATGAAATACTCAAAAGGAGGCAAAAGCAAGCATTATTGGATAAGTTCCTTGTTAAAGCTGCACACACACACACACACACACACACGCAATTCCACTTAGCCAATAGATAGCAGTGATTCTGTGATAGTGAAAATTGTCCTACATAATAATCTTCTACTCACATGTGTCCCTCGCACTAGCCACAAATATTTTCAAAGGTAAGTGCAGGTTAGTTTATTTTTCTTTATATTTTGTATTTCTTCATTACTTTGCATTATATTACCGTATTGCAATCATTTTTACATGAATATTTTTGGGGTGTGGAATGAATCATATGAACCAATGAAGTTATATTTTTTGCAAGATCTTTGCATTAGCAATCAACTAACAGAAATATCCATCTTTGAGGGGTGTCTGGGTGGCTTATCAGTTAAGCATCAGACTCTTCAATTTGGCTCAGGTCATGATTGTGTGATTGTGAGATCGAGCTCCATGTTGGGCTCTGCACTGGGCATGGAGCCTGCTTAGGATTCTCTTTCTGTCTCTTTACCCTTTCTCATTGTACACTCTCTAAATACATAAATAAAATCTTTAAAAAAATGTCTATCTTCAATTGTACCTACTTTTAAGATAAAATTAGCAGAGTCATACAATTTAAGAAATAAATTTACCCTAGTTTTATTTTAGTCATCATTCAAACATAGAACTATAGGATGTAGTTGTAATAGTAAATTTTTCTCATGAGTGTTTTAGTCATATGAGTTCTGATGGAAATACATTACAGTTCAAATATTCCAGTTATGGACTGCCATCTAATTCATTTATTTGTTGCTTTCCTCTTTAATATTTGTAGAGCTGCTTGCAAATTAGAAAACTAGGAACTGTAAATTCTAATCTCACCTCTGTATATATACAAAAAAGCTTTCTGAATGCCTTAGAGAAGTCTCTATTGTTATATATTGCTATGAGCAAAAAAATCAGGTATCTTTCAAAATAGATCAGTTGAAAGCCTATGTGGTATTGTGGTTAAAAGTAAAAACTATAATGTTAAATGGATTTGGAGTCAAATAATCATTCTACCACCTACAGATGAACGACCTTATCTTCCTTCTTTATAAAATAAGATTGATAGAAGTGTTTACCTTATTGTTACTGTGAAAAGATAATTTACATAAAATCTTGATGAAAATAGTTGACATAGTAAAAATAAATCAATAGTGTCATTTACTAACCACTATAATAAGCGTATAAACATTCTTGCATAGAATAATCTAATATACTCCATTTCCCAATTAAGATATGACTTGTTATTCAAACTTCTAGTCACTGATGTCCAAACTAAAATATGAAAGAAGTTACTATCTTCCAAGAATTGAAGATAAGCTCTATGAAAACTCTTTTGATTTTGATCTAGAGAAGTATCTTTTAAAAAAATGACAAAGAATGTAGAAAACTGTACAGTTTAGGGTGTTGTGTAGAAACTGGTAAAAATGCTGTGTGTGCGTGTGTGTGATAAAGACAGAAATAATTTATGCTGTTGTAAAATTTACATCAGAATATTACAAGAGATATATGTTAATAAAAAAATAAAGCACACGTGTGTTTCTGAGAGATCAGTATTCATAATCTTAAAGAATATTATGAATTATCTGTAATCAGTTTTTTGCTGCAATCCAATGCAGCAATTCACTGCACACAGAATAACTTTTAGGATACAATACAAATTTCTGTTGATTAGTCTTAACCAATTTGGATATTAGTTATATTCAATATATATATTGGATATATTCAAAAGAAGTCTATATGTATAGGTATAGTTCTAGTATCTAGATCTAAGGTGTGCTAGGCCTAGAACACTCCCCAGCATTTACAGGCATAAATTTCAGTAAATACAAGTATTTTTTCCAACCAGGTGTTTGAAATAAAGATAGCTGAAGCTCTGTCATGAGCACTTTGGAATTATAAAGAAATGATATAATCTCAGTAGATCAAAACCTCCAAAAAACAGGCACTTTTGTCTGTCCTGTTCAGTGATGCGTCCCTTGTACAATGAACAACTGTAACCCATACAGGGGCTAAATAAAAACGTTTTTGATAAATACATGAATCTTTACTTTCACTATAGCCTATGAAGAGAGAATGGCTGGTAAAAGGTGGGTAGTACCGCAGCCCACTCCCAAGCAACACAAGAACAATAACAAGAGAAAAAATGTTGGCTTTAAGTGCCAAAAGGAACAGAGATATACTGGCTAAATTCTTTTAAAAGGGAGAGAGAGCACTTGGGAAGAATATAACATTGAGGGTTTTTAAATTTTTTTAAAAAATTTTATTTTAGAGAGAGAGAACACAAGTGGAGGAGAGGGATAGAGAGAGAGAGAGAGAGAGAAAGAGAAGGAGAGAGGGAGGGAGAGAGAATACCAAGCAAGCTCCACGTTAAGCATGGCTTTTGCCCAGAACCCTGGGATCATGACCTGAGCTGAAATCAAGAATTGGATGCTCAACCAACTGAAGTGCCTAGGTACCCCTATTTTATTGAGATTTAGTTTTGAAAAATGCAAAGACACCAAACATTAGCATCAGCCTACTGAGGAAATTAAGAAAAAACAGAACTAAATAATTAGAAAAAAAGAAAATTTTTTATATTTAGGTGACATAGAAAAATAATTATCATTTTTGAATGTGTACTTCTTTTCCATGTGCTGATCTGAGGGCATTACCATGCTTTTATATTCATAATGAGAGAATGAGGTGGCTGCTTTCACTTTACAGAATAGGAAACTGAGGCACAGAAAGCTTAAACGACTTGTACTAGGTGACCCAATTAGGAAGTGGTAAAGCCTGGGTTTGAACTTAGGTCACCTGGCTCTACAATATACAGTTTCATCTCATCTGTCTTCCGCACACACAAAAGGTCTTCATGGTCATTGGCAAAGCCTCCCTCATAAATAACTCACTCAGTGGGATGCAGCACTACTTGGAATGCCCCTGTGCTTTCTGCCACTAAGTTACTGATAGCTAGACAAAATGGTAGTGTCTCTGTCAGTTTCCTCATCAATAAAATTACTATTGTCCAGACCTATCCAGGCTGCTTTGCTTGGATATTGTGTGAAATAACCAATCAATAATCGTAAAATGCTATGAAAACATAGAGTGCTAGATCCAAGTTCAATATTATTATGTGAGTTTACAGTGTGACAGTGCAGCTGTAAAGGTCAAAGCTATTTTGAACTGCATAGAGGAAGGAATGCTGATGTGGAATACAGAAGAAACTGTTGTCTTTATAACAAGGGGGCTAGGAATTG